>OX638138.1:73890477-75090477 GCA_951805005.1 Othius punctulatus
AGAATTGTAAATGTTATAACGAATTTACCGAAAATAAGCTCCATTCAACGGCTTAGAGCACATTTTCGGCAAATTTCTTCGTGACGCAGGCGAGAACGATAAATCGTTTTATTCTTTTTTACAGATCAACATATTATGGGCGCGACCATTTTTAACGCATTTGGTAGCATGTCGGTACCGTTTTTATTAGCTAAAATCGCAACAATGTGTATTTGGAAATAACACATTTTCAACATTTTGGGGTACTCTCATATGACCAATAACATTCAAAATGCACTTTTTCTATGCAACCTGCCGAGCTTTACCCGATGCAAGTGGCAGAAGTGACATCGGTTTGATATTTGTAAATGTTATAACGAATTTACCGCAAAAATGTGAATTTGGAAATAACACATTTTCATCATTTTGGGGTACTCTGATATGACAAATAACGTACAGAATGCACTTTTTCTATGCGCCTTAAAGAGCTTTAGCCGATGCAAGTCGCAGAATTGAAATCGGTTGAGATTTGTAAATGTTATAGACAAATTTACCGAAAATAAGCTCCATTCAAACGGCTTAGAGCACATTTTCGGTAAATTTCTTCGTGACGCAGGCGAGAACGATAAATCGTTTTAATCTTTTTTACAGATAAACATATCATGGGCGCGACCATTTTTAACGCAATTGGTAGCATGTCGGTACCGTTTTTATTAGCTAAAATCGCAAAAATGTGTATTTGGAAATAACACATTTTCAACATTTTGGGATACTCTGATATGACCAATAACATTCAAAATGCACTTTTTCTATGCACCCTGACGAGCTTTAGCCGATGCAAGTGGCAGAATTGAAATCGGTTGATATTTGTAAATGTTATAACGAATTTACCGCAAAAATGTGAATTTGGAAATAACACATTTTCATCATTTTGGGGTGCTCTGATATGACAAATAACGTACAGAATGCACTTTTCTATGCGCCTTAAAGAGCTTTAGCCGATGCAAGTCGCAGAATTGAAATCGGTTGAGATTTGTAAATGTTATAACAAATTTACCGAAAATAAGCTCCATTCAACGGCTTAGAGCACATTTTCGGTAAATTTCTTCGTGACGCAGGCGAGAACGATAAATCATTTTAATCTTTTTTACAGACCAACATATCATGGGGCGCGACCATTTTTAACGCAATTGGTAGCATGTCGGTACCGTTTTTATTAGCTAAAATCGCAAAAATGTGTATTTGGAAATAACACATTTTCAACATTTTGGGATACTCTGATATGACCAATAACATTCAAAATGCACTTTTTCTATGCACCCTGACGAGCTTTAGCCGATGCAAGTGGCAGAATTGAAATCGGTTGATATTTGTAAATGTTATAACGAATTTACCGCAAAAATGTGAATTTGGAAATAACACATTTTCATCATTTTGGGGTGCTCTGATATGACAAATAACGTACAGAATGCACTTTTTCTATGCGCCTCAAAGAGCTTCAGCCGATGCTAGTCGCAGAATTTAAATCGGTTGAGAATTGTAAATGTTATAACGAATTTACCGAAAATAAGCTCCATTCAACGGCTTAGAGCACATTTTCGGTAAATTTCTTCGTGACGCAGGCGAGAACGATAAATCGTTTTAATCTTTTTTACAGACCAACATATCATGGGTGCGACCATTTATAACGGATTTGGCAGCACGTCGGTACCGTTTTTATTAGCTAAAATCGCAAAAATGTGTATTTGGAAATAACACATTTTCAACATTTTGGGGTACTCTGATATGACCAATAACATTCAAAATGCACTTTTTCTATGTACCCTGACGAGCTTTAGCCGATGCAAGTGGCAGAATTGAAATCGGTTGATATTTATAAATGTTATAACGAATTTACCGCAAAAATGTGTATATGGAAATAACACATTTTCATCATTTTGGGGTACTCTGATATGACATATAACGTTTAGAATGCACTTTTTCTATGCGCCTTAAAGAGCTTTAGCCGATGCAAGTCGCAGAATTGAAATCGGTTGAGATTTGTAAATGTTATAACAAATTTACCGAAAATAAGCTCCATGCAACGACCTAGAGCACATTTGAGGTAAATTTCTTCGTGACGCAGGCGAGAACGATAAATCGTTTTAATCTTTTTTTAAGACCAACATATCATGGGCGCGACCATTTATAACGGATATGGTAGCATGTCGGTACCGTTTTTATTAGCTAAAATCGCAAAAATGTGTATTTGGAAATAACACATTTTCAACATTTTGGGAAACTCTGATATGACTAATAACATTCAAAATGCACTTTTTCTATGCACCCTGTCGAGCTTTAGCCGATGCTAGTGGCAGAATTGAAATCGGTTGATATTTGTAAATGTTATAACGAATTTACCGCAAAAATGTGAATTTGGAAATAACACATTTTCATCATTTTGGGGTGCTCTGATATGACAAATAACGTACAGAATGCACTTTTTCTATGCGCCTCAAAGAGCTTTAGCCGATGCTAGTCGCATAATTGAAATCGGTTGAGATTTGTAAATGTTATAACGAATTTACCAAAAATAAGCTCCATTCAACGGCTTAGAGCACATTTTCGGTACATTTCTTCGTGACGCAGGCGAGAACGATAAATCGTTTTAATCTTTTTTACAGACCAACATATCATGGGCGCGACCATTTTTAACGCATTTTGAGGCATGTTGGTACCGTTTATATTAGCTAAAATCGCAAAAATGTGTATTTGGTAATAGCACATTTTCAACATTTTGGGGTACTCTGATATGACCAATAACATTCAAAATGCACTTTTTCTATGGACCCTGACGAGCTTTAGCCGATGCAAGTGGCAGAATTGAAATCGGTTGATATTTGTAAATGTTATAAAGAATTTACCGCAAAAATTTGAATTTGGAAATAACACATTTTATCATTTTGGGGTGCTCTGATATGACAAATAACGTACAGAATGCACTTTTTCTATGCGCCTTAAAGAGCTTTAGCCGATGCAAGGCGCAGAATTCAAATCGGTTGAGAATTGTAAATGTTATAACGAATTTACCGAAAATAAGCTCCATTCAACGCCTTAGAGCACATTTTCGGTAAATTTCTTCGTGACGCAGGCGAGAACGATAAATCGTTTTAATATTTTTTACAGACCAACATATCATGGGCGCGACCATTTATAACGGATTGGGTAGCATGTCGGTACCGTTTTTATTAGCTAAAATCGCAAAAATGTGTATTTGGAAATAACACATTTTCAACATTTCGGGATACTCTGATATGACATATAACGTTTAGAATGCACTTTTCCTATGCGTTTTAAAGAGCTTTAGCCGATGCAAGTCGCAGAATTTAAATCGGTTGAGAATTGTAAATGTTATAACGAATTTACCGAAAATAAGCTCCATTCAACGGCTTAGAGCACATTTTCGGTAAATTTCTTCGTGACGCAGGCGAGAACGATAAATCGTTTTAATCTTTTTTACAGACCAACATATCATGGGTGCGACCATTTATAACGGATTTGGCAGCACGTCGGTACCGTTTTTATTAGCTAAAATCGCAAAAATGTGTATTTGGAAATAACACATTTTCAACATTTTGGGGTACTCTGATATGACCAATAACATTCAAAATGCACTTTTTCTATGTACCCTGACGATCTTTAGCCGATGCAAGTGGCAGAATTGAAATCGGTTGATATTTGTAAATGTTATAAAGAATTTACCGCAAAAATTTGAATTTGGAAATAACACATTTTATCATTTTGGGGTGCTCTGATATGACAAATAACGTACAGAATGCACTTTTTCTATGCGCCTCAAAGAGCTTCAGCCGATGCTAGTCGCAGAATTTAAATCGGTTGAGAATTGTAAATGTTATAACGAATTTACCGAAAATAAGCTCCATTCAACGGCTTAGAGCACATTTTCGGTAAATTTCTTCGTGACGCAGGCGAGAACGATAAATCGTTTTAATCTTTTTTACAGACCAACATATCATGGGTGCGACCATTTATAACGGATTTGGCAGCACGTCGGTACCGTTTTTATTAGCTAAAATCGCAAAAATGTGTATTTGGAAATAACACATTTTCAACATTTTGGGGTACTCTGATATGACCAATAACATTCAAAATGCACTTTTTCTATGTACCCTGACGATCTTTAGCCGATGCAAGTGGCAGAATTGAAATCGGTTGATATTTGTAAATGTTATAAAGAATTTACCGCAAAAATTTGAATTTGGAAATAACACATTTTATCATTTTGGGGTGCTCTGATATGACAAATAACGTACAGAATGCACTTTTTCTATGCGCCTTAAAGAGCTTTAGCCGATGCAAGGCGCAGAATTCAAATCGGTTGAGAATTGTAAATGTTATAACGAATTTACCGAAAATAAGCTCCATTCAACGCCTTAGAGCACATTTTCGGTAAATTTCTTCGTGACGCAGGCGAGAACGATAAATCGTTTTAATATTTTTTACAGACCAACATATCATGGGCGCGACCATTTATAACGGATTGGGTAGCATGTCGGTACCGTTTTTATTAGCTAAAATCGCAAAAATGTGTATTTGGAAATAACACATTTTCAACATTTCGGGATACTCTGATATGACATATAACGTTTAGAATGCACTTTTCCTATGCGTTTTAAAGAGCTTTAGCCGATGCAAGTCGCAGAATTTAAATCGGTTGAGAATTGTAAATGTTATAACGAATTTACCGAAAATAAGCTCCATTCAACGGCTTAGAGCACATTTTCGGTAAATTTCTTCGTGACGCAGGCGAGAACGATAAATCATTTTAATCTTTTTTACAGACCAACATATCATGGGCGCGACCATTTATAACGGATTTGGTAGCATGTCGGTACCGTTTTTATTAGCTAAAATCGCAAAAATGAGTATTTGGAAATAACACATTTTCAACATTTTGGGATACTCTGATATGACCAATAACATTCAAAATGCACTTTTTCTATGCACCCTGACGAGCTTTAGCCGATGCAAGTGGCAGAAATGAAATCGGTTGATATTTGTAAATGTTATAACGAATTTACCGCAAAAATGTGAATATGGAAATAACACATTTTCATCATTTTGGGGTACTCTGATATGACATATAACGTTTAGAATGCACTTTTTCTATGCGCCTTAAAGAGTTTTAGCCGATGCAAGTCGCATAATTGAAATCGGTTAAGATTTGTAAATGTTATAACGAATTTACCGAAAATAAGCTCCATTCAACGGCTTAGAGCACATTTTCGGCAAATTTCTTCGTGACGCAGGCGAGAACAATAAATCGTTTTATTCTTTTTTACAGATCAACATATCATGGGCGCGACCATTTTTAACGCATTTGGTAGCATGTCGGTGCCGTTTTTATTAGCTAAAATCGCAACAATGTGTATTTGGAAATAACACATTTTCAACATTTTGGGGTACTCTCATATGACCAATAACATTCAAAATGCACTTTTTCTATGCAACCTGACGAGCTTTACCCGATGCAAGTGGCAGAATTGACATCGGTTGATATTTGTAAATGTTATAACGAATTTACCGCAAAAATGTGAATTTGGAAATAACACATTTTCAACATTTTGGGGTACTCTGATATGACAAATAACGTACAGAATGCACCTTTTCTATGCGCCTTAAAGAGCTTTAGCCGATGCAAGTCGCAGAATTGAAATCGGTTGAGATTTGTAAATGTTATAACAAATTTACCGAAAATAAGCTCCATTCAACGGCTTAGAGCACATTTTCGGTAAATTTTTTCGTGACGCAGGCGAGAACGATAAATCGTTTTAATCTTTTTTACAGATCAACATATTATGGGCGCGACCATTTTTAACGCAATTGGTAGCTTGTCGGTACCGTTTTTATTAGCTAAAATCGCAAAAATGTGTATTTGGAAATAACACATTTTCAACATTTTGGGATACTCTGATATGACCAATAACATGCAAAATGCACTTTTTCTATGCACCCTGACGAGCTTTAGCCGATGCAAGTGGAAGAATTGAAATCGGTTGATATTTGTAAATGTTATAACGAATTTACCGCAAAAATGTGAATTTGGAAATAACACATTTTCATCATTTTGGGGTGCTCTGATATGACAAATAACGTACAGAATGCACTTTTTCTATGCGCCTCAAAGAGCTTTAGCCGATGCAAGTTGCAGAATTGAAATCGGTTGATATTTGTAAATGTTATAACGAAAATACCGCAAAAATGTGAATTTGGAAATAACACATTTTCATCATTTTGGGGTACTCTGATATGACAAATAACGTTTAGAATGCACTTTTCTATGCGCCTTAAAGAGCTTTAGCCGATGCAAGTCGCAGAATTTAAATCGGTTGAGAATTGTAAATGTTATAACGAATTTACCGAAAATAAGCTCCATTCAACGGCTTAGAGCACATTTTCGGTAAATTTCTTCGTGGCGCAGGCGAGAACGATAAATCGTTTTAATCTTTTTTACAGACCAACATATCATGGGCGCAACCATTTTTAACGCATTTGGTAGCATGTCGGTACCGTTTTTATTAGCTAAAATCGCAAAAATGTGTATTTGGAAATAACACATTTTCAACATTTTGGGGTACTCTGATATGACCAATAACATTCAAAATGCACTTTTTCTATGTACCCTGACGAGCTCTAGCCGATGCAAGTCGCAGAATTGAAATCTGTTGAGATTTGTAAATGTTATAACGAATTTACCGCAAAAACGTGAATTTGGAAATAACACATTTTCATCATTTAGGGGTACTCTGATATGACTATTAACGTTTAGAATGCACTTTTTCCATGCGCCCTAAAGAGCTTTAGCCGATGCAAGTCGCAGAAATGAAATCGGTTGAGATTTGTAAATGTTATAACGAATTTACCGAAAATAAGCTCCATTCAAAGGCTTAGAGCACTTTTTCGGTAAATTTCTTCGTGACGCAGGCAAAAACGATAAATCGTTTTAATCTTTTTAACAGACCAACATATCATGGGCGCGACCATTTTCAACGCATTTGGTACCTTGTTGGTACCGTTTTTGTTAGCTAAAATAGCAAAAATGTGTATTTGGAAGTACACATTTACAACATTTTGTGGTACTCTGCTATGACCAATAACATTCAAAATGCACTTTTTCTATGCACCCTGACGAGCTCTAGCCGATGCAAGTGGCAGAATTGAAATCGGTTGATATTTGTAAATGTTATAACGAATTTACCGCAAAAACGTGAATGTGGAAATAACACATTTTCATCATTTAGGGGTACTCTGATATGACTATTAACGTTTAGAATGCACTTTTTCCATGCGCCCTAAAGAGCTTTAGCCGATGCAAGTCGCAGAAATGAAATCGGTTGAGAGTTGTAAATGTTATAACGAATTTTCCCGAACATAAGCTCCATTCAACGGCTTAGAGCACATTTTCGGTAAATTTCTTCGTGACGCAGGCGAGAACGATAAATCGTTTTAATCTTTTTTACAGACCAACATATCATGGGCGCAACCATTTTTAACGCATTTGGTAGCATGTCGGTAGCGTTTTTATTAGCTAAAATCGCAAAAATGGTGTATTTGGAAATAACACATTTTCAACATTTTGGGGTACTCTGATATGACCAATAACATTCAAAATGCACTTTTTCTATGCACCCTGACGAGCTTTAGCCGATGCAAGTGGCAGAATTGAAATCGGTTGATATTTGTAAATGTTATAACGAATTTACCGCAAAAGTGTGAATTTGGAAATAACACATTTTCATCATTTTGGGGTGCTCTGATATGACTAATAACGTACAGAATGCACTTTTTCAATGCGCCTTAAAGAGCATTAGCCGATGCTAGTCGCAGAATTGAAATCGGTTGAGATTTGTAAATGTTATAACGAATTTACCGAAAATAAGCTCCATTCAACGGCTT
Organism: Othius punctulatus; assembly: GCA_951805005.1. Classification (NCBI taxonomy): domain Eukaryota; kingdom Metazoa; phylum Arthropoda; class Insecta; order Coleoptera; family Staphylinidae; genus Othius; species Othius punctulatus. The sequence continues at coordinate 73,898,413 of OX638138.1, forward strand.
AGAGCACATTTTCGGCAAATTTTTTCGTGACGCAGGCGAGAACGATAAATCGTTTTAATCTTTTTTACAGATCAACATATCATGGGCGCGACCATTTTTACCGCATTTGGTAGCATGTCGGTACCGTTTTTATTAGCTAAAATCGCAAAAATGTGTATTTGGAAATAACACATTTTCAACATTTTGGGGTACTCTGATATGACCAATAACATTCAGAATGCACTTTTTCTATGCACCCTGACGAGCTTTAGCCGATGCAAGTGGCAGAATTGAAATCGGTTGATATATGTAAATGTTATAACGAATTTACCGCAAAAATGTGAATATGGAAATAACACATTTTCATCATTTTGGGGTACTCTGATATGACAAATAACGTTTAGAATGCACTTTTTCTATGCTCCTTAAAGAGCTTTAGCCGATGCAAGTCGCAGAATTTAAATCGGTTGAGATTTGTATATGTTATTACAAATTTACCGAAAATAAGCCCCATTCAACGGCCTAGAGCACATTTGCGGTAAATTTCTTCGTAACGCAGGCGAGAACGATAAATCGTTTTAATCTTTTTTACAGATCAACATATTATGGGCGCGACCATTTTTAACGCAATTGGTAGCATGTCGTTACCGTTTTTATTAGCTAAAATCGCAAAAATGTGTATTTGGAAATAACACATTTTCAACATTTTGGGGTACTCTGATATGACCAATAACATTCAAAATGCACTTTTTCTATGCACCCTGACGAGCTTTAGCCGATGTAAGTCGCAGAATTGAAATCGGTTGAGATTTGTAAATGTTATTACAAATTTACCGAAAATAAGCCCCATTCAACGGCCTAGAGCACATTTGCGGTAAATTTCTTCGTGACGCAGGCGAGAACGATAAATCGTTTTAATCTTTTTTACAGACCAACATATTATGGGCGCGACATTTTTAACGCATTTGGTAGCATGTTGGTGCCGTTTTTATTAGCTATAATAGCATAAATGTGTATTTGGAAGTAACACTTTTTCAACATTTTGTGGTACTCTGCTATGACCAATAACATTCAAAATGCACTTTTTCTATGCACCCTGACGAGCTCTAGCCGATGCAAGTGGCAGAATTGAAATCGGTTGATATTTGTAAATGTTATAACGAATTTACCGAAAATAAGCTCCATTCAACGCCTTAGAGCACATTTTCGGTAAATTTCTTCGTGACGCAGGCGAGAACGATAAATCGTTTTAATCTTTTTTACATACCAACATATTATGGGCGCGACATTTTTAACGCATTTGGTAGCATGTTGGTACCGTTTTTATTAGCTAATATCGCAAAAATGGTGTATTTGGAAATAACACATTTTCAACATTTTGGGGTACTTTGATATGACCAATAACATTGAAAATGCACTTTTTCTATGTACCCTGACGAGCTTTAGCCGATGCAAGTGGCAGAATTGAAATCGGTTGATATTTGTAAATGTTATAACGAATTTACCGCAAAAATGTGAATATGGAAATAACACATTTTCATCATTATGGGGTGCTCTGATATGACTAATATCGTACAGAATGCACTTTTTATATGCGCCTTAAAGAGCTTTAGCCGATGCAAGTCGCAGAATTGAAATCGGTTGAGATTTGTAAATGTTATAACGAATTTACCGAAAATAAGCTCCATTCAACGCCTTAGAGCACATTTTCGGTAAATTTCTTCGTGACGCAGGCGAGAACGATAAATCGTTTTAATCTTTTTTACAGACCAACATCTTATGGGCGCGACATTTTTAACGCATTTGGTAGCATGTTGGTACCGTTTTTATTAGCTATAATAACAAAAATGTGTATTTGGAAATAACACATTTTCAACATTTTGGGGTACTCTGATATGACCAATAACATTCAGAATGCACTTTTTCTATGCACCCTGACGAGCTTTAGCCGATGCAAGTGGCAGAATTGAAATCGGTTGATATATGTAAATGTTATAACGAATTTACCGCAAAAATGTGAATATGGAAATAACACATTTTCATCATTTTGGGGTACTCTGATATGACAAATAACGTTTAGAATGCACTTTTTCTATGCTCCTTAAAGAGCTTTAGCCGATGCAAGTCGCAGAATTTAAATCGGTTGAGATTTGTATATGTTATTACAAATTTACCGAAAATAAGCCCCATTCAACGGCCTAGAGCACATTTGCGGTAAATTTCTTCGTAACGCAGGCGAGAACGATAAATCGTTTTAATCTTTTTTACAGATCAACATATTATGGGCGCGACCATTTTTAACGCAATTGGTAGCATGTCGTTACCGTTTTTATTAGCTAAAATCGCAAAAATGTGTATTTGGAAATAACACATTTTCAACATTTTGGGGTACTCTGATATGACCAATAACATTCAAAATGCACTTTTTCTATGCACCCTGACGAGCTTTAGCCGATGTAAGTCGCAGAATTGAAATCGGTTGAGATTTGTAAATGTTATTACAAATTTACCGAAAATAAGCCCCATTCAACGGCCTAGAGCACATTTGCGGTAAATTTCTTCGTGACGCAGGCGAGAACGATAAATCGTTTTAATCTTTTTTACATACCAACATATTATGGGCGCGACATTTTTAACGCATTTGGTAGCATGTTGGTACCGTTTTTATTAGCTAATATCGCAAAAATGGTGTATTTGGAAATAACACATTTTCAACATTTTGGGGTACTTTGATATGACCAATAACATTGAAAATGCACTTTTTCTATGTACCCTGACGAGCTTTAGCCGATGCAAGTGGCAGAATTGAAATCGGTTGATATTTGTAAATGTTATAACGAATTTACCGCAAAAATGTGAATATGGAAATAACACATTTTCATCATTATGGGGTGCTCTGATATGACTAATATCGTACAGAATGCACTTTTTATATGCGCCTTAAAGAGCTTTAGCCGATGCAAGTCGCAGAATTGAAATCGGTTGAGATTTGTAAATGTTATAACGAATTTACCGAAAATAAGCTCCATTCAACGCCTTAGAGCACATTTTCGGTAAATTTCTTCGTGACGCAGGCGAGAACGATAAATCGTTTTAATCTTTTTTACAGACCAACATCTTATGGGCGCGACATTTTTAACGCATTTGGTAGCATGTTGGTACCGTTTTTATTAGCTATAATAACAAAAATGTGTATTTGGAAGTAACACATTTTCAACATTTTGTGGTACTCTGCTATGACCAATAACATTCAAAATGCACTTTTTCTATGCACCCTGACGAGCTCTAGCCATAGCAAGTGGCAGAATTGAAATCGGTTGATATTTGTAAATGTTATAACGAATTTACCGCAAAAACGTGAATTTGGAAATAACACATTTTCATCATTTTGGGGTACTCTGATATGACAAATAACGTACAGAATGCACTTTTTCTATGCGCCTGAAAGAGCTTTAGCCGATGCAAGTCGCAGAATTGAAATCGGTTGAGATTTGTAAATGTTATTACAAATTTACCGAAAATAAGCCCCATTCAACGACCTAGAGCACATTTGCGGTAAATTTCTTCGTGACGCAGGCGAGAACGATAAATCGTTTTAATCTTTTTTACAGATCAACATATTATGGGCGCGACCATTTTTAACGCAATTGGAAGCATGTCGGTATCGTTTTTATTTGCTAAAATCGCAAAAATGTGTATTTGGAAATAACACATTTTCAACATTTTGTGGTACTCTGCTATGACCAATAACATTCAAAATGAACTTTTTCTATGCACCCTGACGAGCTTTAGCCGATGTAAGTCGCAGAATTGAAATCGGTTGAGATTTGTAAATGTTATAACGAATTTACCGCAAAAATGTGAATATGGAAATAACACATTTTCATCATTTTGGGGTACTCTGATATGACAAATAACGTTTAGAATGCACTTTTTCTATGCTCCTTAAAGAGCTTTAGCCGATGCAAGTCGCAGAATTGAAATCGGTTGAGATTTGTATATGTTATTACAAATTTACCGAAAATAAGCCCCATTCAACGGCCTAGAGCACATTTGCGGTAAATTTCTTCGTGACGCAGGCGAGAACGATAAATCGTTTTAATCTTTTTTTAAGACCAACATATCATGGGCGCGACCATTTATAACGGATATGGTAGCATGTCGGTACCGTTTTTATTAGCTAAAATCGCAAAAATGTGTATTTGGAAATAACACATTTTCAACATTTTGGGGTACTCTGATATGACCAATAACATTCAAAATGCACTTTTTCTATGCACCCTGACGAGCTTTAGCCGATGTAAGTCGCAGAATTGAAATCGGTTGAGATTTGTAAATGTTATTACAAATTTACCGAAAATAAGCCCCATTCAACGGCCTAGAGCACATTTGCGGTAAATTTCTTCGTGACGCAGGCGAGAACGATAAATCGTTTTAATCTTTTTTACAGACCATCATATTATGGGCGCGACATTTTTAACGCATTTGGTAGCATGTTGGTGCCGTTTTTATTAGCTATAATAGCATAAATGTGTATTTGGAAGTAACACATTTTCAACATTTTGTGGTACTCTGCTATGACCAATAACATTCAAAATGCACTTTTTCTATGCACCCTGACGAGCTCTAGCCGATGCAAGTGGCAGAATTGAAATCGGTTGATATTTGTAAATGTTATAACGAATTTACCGAAAATAAGCTCCATTCAACGCCTTAGAGCACATTTTCGGTAAATTTCTTCGTGACGCAGGCGAGAACGATAAATCGTTTTAATCTTTTTTACAGACCAACATATTATGGGCGCGACATTTTTAACGCATTTGGTAGCATGTTGGTACCGTTTTTATTAGCTAATATCGCAAAAATGGTGTATTTGGAAATAACACATTTTCAACATTTTGGGGTACTTTGATATGACCTATAACATTCAAAATGCACTTTTTCTATGTACCCTGACGAGCTTTAGCCGATGCAAGTGGCAGAATTGAAATCGGTTGATATTTGTAAATGTTATAACGAATTTACCGCAAAAATGTGAATATGGAAATAACACATTTTCATCATTTTGGGGTGCTCTGATATGACTAATATCGTACAGAATGCACTTTTTCTATGCGCCTTAAAGAGCTTTAGCCGATGCAAGTCGCAGAATTGAAATCGGTTGAGATTTGTAAATGTTATAACGAATTTACCGAAAATAAGCTCCATTCAACGCCTTAGAGCACATTTTCGGTAAATTTCTTCGTGACGCAGGCGAGAACGATAAATCGTTTTAATCTTTTTTACAGACCAACATATTATGGGCGCGACATTTTTAACGCATTTGGTAGCATGTCGGTACCGTTTTTATTAGCTAAAATCGCAAAAATGTGTATTTGGAAATAACACATTTTCAACATTTTGGGGTACTCTGATATGACCAATAACATTCAAAATGCACTTTTTCTATGCACCCTGACGAGCTTTAGCCGATGTAAGTCGCAGAATTGAAATCGGTTGAGATTTGTAAATGTTATTACAAATTTACCGAAAATAAGCCCCATTCAACGGCCTAGAGCACATTTGCGGTAAATTTCTTCGTGACGCAGGCGAGAACGATAAATCGTTTTAATCTTTTTTACAGACCAACATATTATGGGCGCGACATTTTTAACGCATTTGGTAGCATGTTGGTGCCGTTTTTATTAGCTATAATAGCATAAATGTGTATTTGGAAGTAACACATTTTCAACATTTTGTGGTACTCTGCTATGACCAATAACATTCAAAATGCACTTTTTCTATGCACCCTGACGAGCTCTAGCCGATGCAAGTGGCAGAATTGAAATCGGTTGATATTTGTAAATGTTATAACGAATTTACCGAAAATAAGCTCCATTCAACGCCTTAGAGCACATTTTCGGTAAATTTCTTCGTGACGCAGGCGAGAACGATAAATCGTTTTAATCTTTTTTACAGACCAACATATTATGGGCGCGACATTTTTAACGCATTTGGTAGCATGTTGGTACCGTTATTATTAGCTAATATCGCAAAAATGGTGTATTTGAAAATAACACATTTTCAACATTTTGTGGTACTCTGCTATGACCAATAACATTCAAAATGCACTTTTTCTATGTACCCTGACGAGCTTTAGCCGATGCAAGTGGCAGAATTGAAATCGGTTGATATTTGTAAATGTTATAACGAATTTACCGCAAAAATGTGAATATGGAAATAACACATTTTCATCATTTTGGGGTGCTCTGATATGACTAATATCGTACAGAATGCACTTTTTCTATGCGCCTTAAAGAGCTTTAGCCGATGCAAGTCGCAGAATTGAAATCGGTTGAGATTTGTAAATGTTATAACGAATTTACCGAAAATAAGCTCCATTCAACGCCTTAGAGCACATTTTCGGTAAATTTCTTCGTGACGCAGGCGAGAACGATAAATCGTTTTAATCTTTTTTACAGACCAACATATTATGGGCGCGACATTTTTAACGCATTTGGTAGCATGTTGGTACCGGTTTTATTAGCTATAATAACAAAAATGTGTATTTGGAAGTAACACATTTTCAACATTTTGTGGTACTCTGCTATGACCAATAACATTCAAAATGCACTTTTTCTATGCACCCTGACGAGCTCTAGCCAAAGCAAGTGGCAGAATTGAAATCGGTTGATATTTGTAAATGTTATAACGAATTTACCGCAAAAACGTGAATTTGGAAATAACACATTTTCATCATTTTGGGGTACTCTGATATGACAAATAACGTACAGAATGCACTTTTTCTATGCGCCTTAAAGAGCTTTAGCCGATGCAAGTCACAGAATTGAAATCGGTTGAGATTTGTAAATGTTATTACAAATTTACCGAAAATAAGCCCCATTCAACGGCCTAGAGCACATTTGCGGTAAATTTCTTCGTGACGCAGGCGAGAACGATAAATCGTTTTAATCTTTTTTACAGATCAACATATTATGGGCGCGACCTTTTTTAACGCATTTGGTAGCATGTCGGTACCGTTTTTATTAGCTAAAATCGCAAAAATGTGTATTTGGAAATAACACATTTTCAACATTTTGGGGTACTCTGATATGACCAATAGCATTCAAAATGCACTTTTTCTATGCACCCTGACGAGCTTTAGCCGATGCAAGTCGCAGAATTGAAATCGGTTGAGATTTGTAAATGTTATAACAAATTTACCGAAAATAAGCTCCATTCAACGGCCTAGAGCACATTTGCGGTAAATTTCTTCGTGACGCAGGCGAGAACGATATATCGTTTTAATCTTTTTTACAGATCAACATATTATGGGCGCGACCATTTTTAACGCAATTGGTAGCATGTCGGTACCGTTTTTATTAGCTAAAATCGCAAAAATGTGTATTTGGAAATAACTCATTTTCAACATTATGGGATACTCTGATATGACCAATAACATTCAAAATGAACTTTTTCTATGCACCCTGACGAGCTTTAGCCGATGCAAGTGGCAGAATTGAAATCGGTTGATATTTGTAAATGTTATAACGAATTTACCGCAAAAACGTGAATTTGGAAATAACAAATTTTCATCATTTTGGGGTACTCTGATATGACAAATAACGTACAGAATGTACTTTTTCTATGCGCCTTAAAGAGCTTTAGCCTATGCAAGTCGCAGAATTGAAATCGGTTGAGATTTGTAAATGTTATAACAAATTTACCGAAAATAAGCTCCATTCAACGGCCTAGAGCACATTTGCGGTAAATTTCTTCGTGACGCAGGCGAGAACGATAAATCGTTTTAATCTTTTTTACAGATCAACATATTATGGGCGCGACCATTTTTAACGCAATTGGTAGCTTGTCGGTACCGTTTTTATTAGCTAAAATCGCAAAAATGTGTATTTGGAAATAACACATTTTCAACATTTTGGGATACTCTGATATGACCAATAACATGCAAAATGCACTTTTTCTATGCACCCTGACGAGCTTTAGCCGATGCAAGTGGAATAATTGAAATCGGTTGATATTTGTAAATGTTATAACGAATTTACCGCAAAAATGTGAATTTGGAAATAACACATTTTCATCATTTTGGGGTGCTCTGATATGACAAATAACGTACAGAATGCACTTTTTCTATGCGCCTCAAAGAGCTTTAGCCGATGCAAGTTGCAGAATTGAAATCGGTTGATATTTGTAAATGTTATAACGAAAATACCGCAAAAATGTGAATTTGGAAATAACACATTTTCATCATTTTGGGGTACTCTGATATGACAAATAACGTTTAGAATGCACTTTTCTATGCGCCTTAAAGAGCTTTAGCCGATGCAAGTCGCAGAATTTAAATCGGTTGAGAATTGTAAATGTTATAACGAATTTACCGAAAATAAGCTCCATTCAACGGCTTAGAGCACATTTTCGGTAAATTTCTTCGTGGCGCAGGCGAGAACGATAAATCGTTTTAATCTTTTTTACAGACCAACATATCATGGGCGCAACCATTTTTAACGCATTTGGTAGCATGTCGGTACCGTTTTTATTAGCTAAAATCGCAAAAATGTGTATTTGGAAATAACACATTTTCAACATTTTGGGGTACTCTGATATGACCAATAACATTCAAAATGCACTTTTTCTATGTACCCTGACGAGCTCTAGCCGATGCAAGTCGCAGAATTGAAATCTGTTGAGATTTGTAAATGTTATAACGAATTTACCGCAAAAACGTGAATTTGGAAATAACACATTTTCATCATTTAGGGGTACTCTGATATGACTATTAACGTTTAGAATGCACTTTTTCCATGCGCCCTAAAGAGCTTTAGCCGATGCAAGTCGCAGAAATGAAATCGGTTGAGATTTGTAAATGTTATAACGAATTTACCGAAAATAAGCTCCATTCAAAGGCTTAGAGCACTTTTTCGGTAAATTTCTTCGTGACGCAGGCGAGAACGATAAATCGTTTTAATCTTTTTAACAGACCAACATATCATGGGCGCGACCATTTTTAACGCATTTGGTACCTTGTTGGTACCGTTTTTGTTAGCTAAAATAGCAAAAATGTGTATTTGGAAGTACACATTTACAACATTTTGTGGTACTCTGCTATGACCAATAACATTCAAAATGCACTTTTTCTATGCACCCTGACGAGCTCTAGCCGATGCAAGTGGCAGAATTGAAATCGGTTGATATTTGTAAATGTTATAACGAATTTACCGCAAAAACGTGAATGTGGAAATAACACATTTTCATCATTTAGGGGTACTCTGATATGACTATTAACGTTTAGAATGCACTTTTTCCATGCGCCCTAAAGAGCTTTAGCCGATGCAAGTCGCAGAAATGAAATCGGTTGAGAGTTGTAAATGTTATAACGAATTTTCCCGAACATAAGCTCCATTCAACGGCTTAGAGCACATTTTCGGTAAATTTCTTCGTGACGCAGGCGAGAACGATAAATCGTTTTAATCTTTTTTACAGACCAACATATCATGGGCGCAACCATTTTAACGCATTTGGTAGCATGTCGGTAGCGTTTTTATTAGCTAAAATCGCAAAAATGGTGTATTTGGAAATAACACATTTTCAACATTTTGGGGTACTCTGATATGACCAATAACATTCAAAATGCACTTTTTCTATGCACCCTGACGAGCTTTAGCCGATGCAAGTGGCAGAATTGAAATCGGTTGATATTTGTAAATGTTATAACGAATTTACCGCAAAAGTGTGAATTTGGAAATAACACATTTTCATCATTTTGGGGTGCTCTGATATGACTAATAACGTACAGAATGCACTTTTTCAATGCGCCTTAAAGAGCATTAGCCGATGCTAGTCGCAGAATTGAAATCGGTTGAGATTTGTAAATGTTATAACGAATTTACCGAAAATAAGCTCCATTCAACGGCTTAGAGCACATTTTCGGCAAATTTTTTCGTGACGCAGGCGAGAACGATAAATCGTTTTAATCTTTTTTACAGATCAACATATCATGGGCGCGACCATTTTTACCGCATTTGGTAGCATGTCGGTACCGTTTTTATTAGCTAAAATCGCAAAAATGTGTATTTGGAAATAACACATTTTCAACATTTTGGGGTACTCTGATATGACCAATAACATTCAGAATGCACTTTTTCTATGCACCCTGACGAGCTTTAGCCGATGCAAGTGGCAGAATTGAAATCGGTTGATATATGTAAATGTTATAACGAATTTACCGCAAAAATGTGAATATGGAAATAACACATTTTCATCATTTTGGGGTACTCTGATATGACAAATAACGTTTAGAATGCACTTTTTCTATGCTCCTTAAAGAGCTTTAGCCGATGCAAGTCGCAGAAATTAAATCGGTTGAGATTTGTATATGTTATTACAAATTTACCGAAAATAAGCCCCATTCAACGGCCTAGAGCACATTTGCGGTAAATTTCTTCGTGACGCAGGCGAGAACGATAAATCGTTTTAATCTTTTTTACAGATCAACATATTATGGGCGCGACCATTTTTAACGCAATTGGTAGCATGTCGTTACCGTTTTTATTAGCTAAAATCGCAAAAATGTGTATTTGGAAATAACACATTTTCAACATTTTGGGGTACTCTGATATGACCAATAACATTCAAAATGCACTTTTTCTATGCACCCTGACGAGCTTTAGCCGATGTAAGTCGCAGAATTGAAATCGGTTGAGATTTGTAAATGTTATTACAAATTTGCCGAAAATAAGCCCCATTCAACGGCCTAGAGCACATTTGCGGTAAATTTCTTCGTGACGCAGGCGAGAACGATAAATCGTTTTAATCTTTTTTACAGACCAACATATTATGGGCGCGACATTTTTAACGCATTTGGTAGCATGTTGGTGCCGTTTTTATTAGCTATAATAGCATAAATGTGTATTTGGAAGTAACACTTTTTCAACATTTTGTGGTACTCTGCTATGACCAATAACATTCAAAATGCACTTTTTCTATGCACCCTGACGAGCTCTAGCCGATGCAAGTGGCAGAATTGAAATCGGTTGATATTTGTAAATGTTATAACGAATTTACCGAAAATAAGCTCCATTCAACGCCTTAGAGCACATTTTCGGTAAATTTCTTCGTGACGCAGGCGAGAACGATAAATCGTTTTAATCTTTTTTACAGACCAACATATTATGGGCGCGACATTTTTAACGCATTTGGTAGCATGTTGGTACCGTTTTTATTAGCTAATATCGCAAAAATGGTGTATTTGGAAATAACACATTTTCAACATTTTGGGGTACTTTGATATGACCAATAACATTGAAAATGCACTTTTTCTATGTACCCTGACGAGCTTTAGCCGATGCAAGTGGCAGAATTGAAATCGGTTGATATTTGTAAATGTTATAACGAATTTACCGCAAAAATGTGAATATGGAAATAACACATTTTCATCATTATGGGGTGCTCTGATATGACTAATATCGTACAGAATGCACTTTTTATATGCGCCTTAAAGAGCTTTAGCCGATGCAAGTCGCAGAATTGAAATCGGTTGAGATTTGTAAATGTTATAACGAATTTACCGAAAATAAGCTCCATTCAACGCCTTAGAGCACATTTTCGGTAAATTTCTTCGTGACGCAGGCGAGAACGATAAATCGTTTTAATCTTTTTTACAGACCAACATATTATGGGCGCGACATTTTTAACGCATTTGGTAGCATGTTGGTACCGTTTTTATTAGCTATAATAACAAAAATGTGTATTTGGAAGTAACACATTTTCAACATTTTGTGGTACTCTGCTATGACCAATAACATTCAAAATGCACTTTTTCTATGCACCCTGACGAGCTCTAGCCAAAGCAAGTGGCAGAATTAAAATCGGTTGATATTTGTAAATGTTATAACGAATTTACCGAAAATAAGCTCCATTCAACGCCTTAGAGCACATTTTCGGTAAATTTCTTCGTGACGCAGGCGAGAACGATAAATCGTTTTAATCTTTTTTACAGACCAACATATTATGGGCGCGACATTTTTAACGCATTTGGTAGCATGTTGGTACCGTTTTTATTAGCTATAATAACAAAAATGTGTATTTGGAAGTAACACATTTTCAACATTTTGTGGTACTCTGCTATGACCAATAACATTCAAAATGCACTTTTTCTATGCACCCTGACGAGCTCTAGCCAAAGCAAGTGGCAGAATTAAAATCGGTTGATATTTGTAAATGTTATAACGAATTTACCGCAAAAACGTGAATTTGGAAATAACACATTTTCATCATTTTGGGGTACTCTGATATGACAAATAACGTACAGAATGCACTTTTTCTATGCGCCTTAAAGAGCTTTAGCCGATGCAAGTCGCAGAATTGAAATCGGTTGAGATTTGTAAATGTTATTACAAATTTACCGAAAATAAGCCCCATTCAACGACCTAGAGCACATTTGCGGTAAATTTCTTCGTGACGCAGGCGAGAACGATAAATCGTTTTAATCTTTTTTACAGATCAACATATTATGGGCGCGACCATTTTTAACGCAATTGGAAGCATGTCGGTATCGTTTTTATTTGCTAAAATCGCAAAAATGTGTATTTGGAAATAACACATTTTCAACATTTTGTGGTACTCTGCTATGACCAATAACATTCAAAATGCACTTTTTCTATGCACCCTGACGAGCTCTAGCCGATGCAAGTGGCAGAATTGAAATCGGTTGATATTTGTAAATGTTATAACGAATTTACCGCAAAAACGTGAATGTGGAAATAACACATTTTCATCATTTAGGGGTACTCTGATATGACTATTAACGTTTAGAATGCACTTTTTCCATGCGCCCTAAAGAGCTTTAGCCGATGCAAGTCGCAGAAATGAAATCGGTTGAGAGTTGTAAATGTTATAACGAATTTTCCCGAACATAAGCTCCATTCAACGGCTTAGAGCACATTTTCGGTAAATTTCTTCGTGACGCAGGCGAGAACGATAAATCGTTTTAATCTTTTTTACAGACCAACATATCATGGGCGCAACCATTTTAACGCATTTGGTAGCATGTCGGTAGCGTTTTTATTAGCTAAAATCGCAAAAATGGTGTATTTGGAAATAACACATTTTCAACATTTTGGGGTACTCTGATATGACCAATAACATTCAAAATGCACTTTTTCTATGCACCCTGACGAGCTTTAGCCGATGCAAGTGGCAGAATTGAAATCGGTTGATATTTGTAAATGTTATAACGAATTTACCGCAAAAGTGTGAATTTGGAAATAACACATTTTCATCATTTTGGGGTGCTCTGATATGACTAATAACGTACAGAATGCACTTTTTCAATGCGCCTTAAAGAGCATTAGCCGATGCTAGTCGCAGAATTGAAATCGGTTGAGATTTGTAAATGTTATAACGAATTTACCGAAAATAAGCTCCATTCAACGGCTTAGAGCACATTTTCGGCAAATTTTTTCGTGACGCAGGCGAGAACGATAAATCGTTTTAATCTTTTTTACAGATCAACATATCATGCACCCTGACGAGCTTTAGCCGATGCAAGTGGCAGAATTGAAATCGGTTGATATATGTAAATGTTATAACGAATTTACCGCAAAAATGTGAATATGGAAATAACACATTTTCATCATTTTGGGGTACTCTGATATGACAAATAACGTTTAGAATGCACTTTTTCTATGCTCCTTAAAGAGCTTTAGCCGATGCAAGTCGCAGAAATTAAATCGGTTGAGATTTGTATATGTTATTACAAATTTACCGAAAATAAGCCCCATTCAACGGCCTAGAGCACATTTGCGGTAAATTTCTTCGTGACGCAGGCGAGAACGATAAATCGTTTTAATCTTTTTTACAGATCAACATATTATGGGCGCGACCATTTTTAACGCAATTGGTAGCATGTCGTTACCGTTTTTATTAGCTAAAATCGCAAAAATGTGTATTTGGAAATAACACATTTTCAACATTTTGGGGTACTCTGATATGACCAATAACATTCAAAATGCACTTTTTCTATGCACCCTGACGAGCTTTAGCCGATGTAAGTCGCAGAATTGAAATCGGTTGAGATTTGTAAATGTTATTACAAATTTGCCGAAAATAAGCCCCATTCAACGGCCTAGAGCACATTTGCGGTAAATTTCTTCGTGACGCAGGCGAGAACGATAAATCGTTTTAATCTTTTTTACAGACCAACATATTATGGGCGCGACATTTTTAACGCATTTGGTAGCATGTTGGTGCCGTTTTTATTAGCTATAATAGCATAAATGTGTATTTGGAAGTAACACTTTTTCAACATTTTGTGGTACTCTGCTATGACCAATAACATTCAAAATGCACTTTTTCTATGCACCCTGACGAGCTCTAGCCGATGCAAGTGGCAGAATTGAAATCGGTTGATATTTGTAAATGTTATAACGAATTTACCGAAAATAAGCTCCATTCAACGCCTTAGAGCACATTTTCGGTAAATTTCTTCGTGACGCAGGCGAGAACGATAAATCGTTTTAATCTTTTTTACAGACCAACATATTATGGGCGCGACATTTTTAACGCATTTGGTAGCATGTTGGTACCGTTTTTATTAGCTAATATCGCAAAAATGGTGTATTTGGAAATAACACATTTTCAACATTTTGGGGTACTTTGATATGACCAATAACATTGAAAATGCACTTTTTCTATGTACCCTGACGAGCTTTAGCCGATGCAAGTGGCAGAATTGAAATCGGTTGATATTTGTAAATGTTATAACGAATTTACCGCAAAAATGTGAATATGGAAATAACACATTTTCATCATTATGGGGTGCTCTGATATGACTAATATCGTACAGAATGCACTTTTTATATGCGCCTTAAAGAGCTTTAGCCGATGCAAGTCGCAGAATTGAAATCGGTTGAGATTTGTAAATGTTATAACGAATTTACCGAAAATAAGCTCCATTCAACGCCTTAGAGCACATTTTCGGTAAATTTCTTCGTGACGCAGGCGAGAACGATAAATCGTTTTAATCTTTTTTACAGACCAACATATTATGGGCGCGACATTTTTAACGCATTTGGTAGCATGTTGGTACCGTTTTTATTAGCTATAATAACAAAAATGTGTATTTGGAAGTAACACATTTTCAACATTTTGTGGTACTCTGCTATGACCAATAACATTCAAAATGCACTTTTTCTATGCACCCTGACGAGCTCTAGCCAAAGCAAGTGGCAGAATTAAAATCGGTTGATATTTGTAAATGTTATAACGAATTTACCGAAAATAAGCTCCATTCAACGCCTTAGAGCACATTTTCGGTAAATTTCTTCGTGACGCAGGCGAGAACGATAAATCGTTTTAATCTTTTTTACAGACCAACATATTATGGGCGCGACATTTTTAACGCATTTGGTAGCATGTTGGTACCGTTTTTATTAGCTATAATAACAAAAATGTGTATTTGGAAGTAACACATTTTCAACATTTTGTGGTACTCTGCTATGACCAATAACATTCAAAATGCACTTTTTCTATGCACCCTGACGAGCTCTAGCCAAAGCAAGTGGCAGAATTAAAATCGGTTGATATTTGTAAATGTTATAACGAATTTACCGCAAAAACGTGAATTTGGAAATAACACATTTTCATCATTTTGGGGTACTCTGATATGACAAATAACGTACAGAATGCACTTTTTCTATGCGCCTTAAAGAGCTTTAGCCGATGCAAGTCGCAGAATTGAAATCGGTTGAGATTTGTAAATGTTATTACAAATTTACCGAAAATAAGCCCCATTCAACGACCTAGAGCACATTTGCGGTAAATTTCTTCGTGACGCAGGCGAGAACGATAAATCGTTTTAATCTTTTTTACAGATCAACATATTATGGGCGCGACCATTTTTAACGCAATTGGAAGCATGTCGGTATCGTTTTTATTTGCTAAAATCGCAAAAATGTGTATTTGGAAATAACACATTTTCAACATTTTGTGGTACTCTGCTATGACCAATAACATTCAAAATGAACTTTTTCTATGCACCCTGACGAGCTTTAGCCGATGTAAGTCGCAGAATTGAAATCGGTTGAGATTTGTAAATGTTATAACGAATTTACCGCAAAAATGTGAATATGGAAATAACACATTTTCATCATTTTGGGGTACTCTGATATGACAAATAACGTTTAGAATGCACTTTTTCTATGCTCCTTAAAGAGCTTTAGCCGATGCAAGTCGCAGAATTGAAATCGGTTGAGATTTGTATATGTTATTACAAATTTACCGAAAATAAGCCCCATTCAACGGCCTAGAGCACATTTGCGGTAAATTTCTTCGTGACGCAGGCGAGAACGATAAATCGTTTTAATCTTTTTTACAGATCAACATATTATGGGCGCGACCATTTTTAACGCAATTGGTAGCATGTCGGTACCGTTTTTATTAGCTAAAATCGCAAAAATGTGTATTTGGAAATAACACATTTTCAACATTTTGGGGTACTCTGATATGACCAATAACATTCAAAATGCACTTTTTCTATGCACCCTGACGAGCTTTAGCCGATGTAAGTCGCAGAATTGAAATCGGTTGAGATTTGTAAATGTTATTACAAATTTACCGAAAATAAGCCCCATTCAACGGCCTAGAGCACATTTGCGGTAAATTTCTTCGTGACGCAGGCGAGAACGATAAATCGTTTTAATCTTTTTTACAGACCATCATATTATGGGCGCGACATTTTTAACGCATTTGGTAGCATGTTGGTGCCGTTTTTATTAGCTATAATAGCATAAATGTGTATTTGGAAGTAACACATTTTCAACATTTTGTGGTACTCTGCTATGACCAATAACATTCAAAATGCACTTTTTCTATGCACCCTGACGAGCTCTAGCCGATGCAAGTGGCAGAATTGAAATCGGTTGATATTTGTAAATGTTATAACGAATTTACCGAAAATAAGCTCCATTCAACGCCTTAGAGCACATTTTCGGTAAATTTCTTCGTGACGCAGGCGAGAACGATAAATCGTTTTAATCTTTTTTACAGACCAACATATTATGGGCGCGACATTTTTAACGCATTTGGTAGCATGTTGGTACCGTTTTTATTAGCTAATATCGCAAAAATGGTGTATTTGGAAATAACACATTTTCAACATTTTGGGGTACTTTGATATGACCTATAACATTCAAAATGCACTTTTTCTATGTACCCTGACGAGCTTTAGCCGATGCAAGTGGCAGAATTGAAATCGGTTGATATTTGTAAATGTTATAACGAATTTACCGCAAAAATGTGAATATGGAAATAACACATTTTCATCATTTTGGGGTGCTCTGATATGACTAATATCGTACAGAATACACTTTTTCTATGCGCCTTAAAGAGCTTTAGCCGATGCAAGTCGCAGAATTGAAATCGGTTGAGATTTGTAAATGTTATAACGAATTTACCGAAAATAAGCTCCATTCAACGCCTTAGAGCACATTTTCGGTAAATTTCTTCGTGACGCAGGCGAGAACGATAAATCGTTTTAATCTTTTTTACAGACCAACATATTATGGGCGCGACATTTTTAACGCATTTGGTAGCATGTCGGTACCGTTTTTATTAGCTAAAATCGCAAAAATGTGTATTTGGAAATAACACATTTTCAACATTTTGGGGTACTCTGATATGACCAATAACATTCAAAATGCACTTTTTCTATGCACCCTGACGAGCTTTAGCCGATGTAAGTCGCAGAATTGAAATCGGTTGAGATTTGTAAATGTTATTACAAATTTACCGAAAATAAGCCCCATTCAACGGCCTAGAGCACATTTGCGGTAAATTTCTTCGTGACGCAGGCGAGAACGATAAATCGTTTTAATCTTTTTTACAGACCAACATATTATGGGCGCGACATTTTTAACGCATTTGGTAGCATGTTGGTGCCGTTTTTATTAGCTATAATAGCATAAATGTGTATTTGGAAGTAACACATTTTCAACATTTTGTGGTACTCTGCTATGACCAATAACATTCAAAATGCACTTTTTCTATGCACCCTGACGAGCTCTAGCCGATGCAAGTGGCAGAATTGAAATCGGTTGATATTTGTAAATGTTATAACGAATTTACCGAAAATAAGCTCCATTCAACGCCTTAGAGCACATTTTCGGTAAATTTCTTCGTGACGCAGGCGAGAACGATAAATCGTTTTAATCTTTTTTACAGACCAACATATTATGGGCGCGACATTTTTAACGCATTTGGTAGCATGTTGGTACCGTTTTTATTAGCTAATATCGCAAAAATGGTGTATTTGGAAATAACACATTTTCAACATTTTGTGGTACTCTGCTATGACCAATAACATTCAAAATGCACTTTTTCTATGTACCCTGACGAGCTTTAGCCGATGCAAGTGGCAGAATTGAAATCGGTTGATATTTGTAAATGTTATAACGAATTTACCGCAAAAATGTGAATATGGAAATAACACATTTTCATCATTTTGGGGTGCTCTGATATGACTACTATCGTACAGAATGCACTTTTTCTATGCGCCTTAAAGAGCTTTAGCCGATGCAAGTCGCAGAATTGAAATCGGTTGAGATTTGTAAATGTTATAACGAATTTACCGAAAATAAGCTCCATTCAACGCCTTAGAGCACATTTTCGGTAAATTTCTTCGTGACGCAGGCGAGAACGATAAATCGTTTTAATCTTTTTTACAGACCAACATATTATGGGCGCGACATTTTTAACGCATTTGGTAGCATGTTGGTACCGGTTTTATTAGCTATAATAACAAAAATGTGTATTTGGAAGTAACACATTTTCAACATTTTGTGGTACTCTGCTATGACCAATAACATTCAAAATGCACTTTTTCTATGCACCCTGACGAGCTCTAGCCAAATCAAGTGGCAGAATTGAAATCGGTTGATATTTGTAAATGTTATAACGAATTTACCGCAAAAACGTGAATTTGGAAATAACACACTTTCATCATTTTGGGGTACTCTGATATGACAAATAACGTACAGAATGCACTTTTTCTATGCGCCTTAAAGAGCTTTAGACGATGCAAGTCACAGAATTGAAATCGGTTGAGATTTGTAAATGTTATTACAAATTTACCGAAAATAAGCCCCATTCAACGGCCTAGAGCACATTTGCGGTAAATTTCTTCGTGACGCAGGCGAGAACGATAAATCGTTTTAATCTTTTTTACAGATCAACATATTATGGGCGCGACCTTTTTTAACGCATTTGGTAGCATGTCGGTACCGTTTTTATTAGCTAAAATCGCAAAAATGTGTATTTGGAAATAACACATTTTCAACATTTTGGGGTACTCTGATATGACCAATAGCATTCAAAATGCACTTTTTCTATGCACCCTGACGAGCTTTAGCCGATGCAAGTCGCAGAATTGAAATCGGTTGAGATTTGTAAATGTTATAACAAATTTACCGAAAATAAGCTCCATTCAACGGCCTAGAGCACATTTGCGGTAAATTTCTTCGTGACGCAGGCGAGAACGATATATCGTTTTAATCTTTTTTACAGATCAACATATTATGGGCGCGACCATTTTTAACGCAATTGGTAGCATGTCGGTACCGTTTTTATTAGCTAAAATCGCAAAAATGTGTATTTGGAAATAACTCATTTTCAACATTATGGGATACTCTGATATGACCAATAACATTCAAAATGAACTTTTTCTATGCACCCTGACGAGCTTTAGCCGATGCAAGTGGCAGAATTGAAATCGGTTGATATTTGTAAATGTTATAACGAATTTACCGCAAAAACGTGAATTTGGAAATAACAAATTTTCATCATTTTGGGGTACTCTGATATGACAAATAACGTACAGAATGTACTTTTTCTATGCGCCTTAAAGAGCTTTAGCCTATGCAAGTCGCAGAATTGAAATCGGGTGAGATTTGTAAATGTTATAACAAATTTACCGAAAATAAGCTCCATTCAACGGCCTAGAGCACATTTGCGGTAAATTTCTTCGTGACGCAGGCGAGAACGATAAATCGTTTTAATCTTTTTTACAGATCAACATATTATGGGCGCGACCATTTTTAACGCAATTGGTAGCATGTCGGTACCGTTTTTATTAGCTAAAATCGCAAAAATGTGTATTTGGAAATAACACATTTTCAACATTATGGGATACTCTGATATGACCAATAACATTCAAAATGCACTTTTTCTATGCACCCTGACGAGCTTTAGCCGATGCAAGTGGCAGAATTGAAATCGGTTGATATTTGTAAATGTTATAACGAATTTACCGCAAAAATGTGAATTTGGAAATAACACATTTTCATCATTTTGGGGTGCTCTGATATGACAAATAACGTACAGAATGCACTTTTTCTATGCGCCTCAAAGAGCTTTAGCCGATGCTAGTCGCATAATTGAAATCGGTTGAGATTTGTAAATGTTATAACGAATTTACCAAAAATAAGCTCCATTCAACGGCTTAGAGCACATTTTCGGTACATTTCTTCGTGACGCAGGCGAGAACGATAAATCGTTTAAATCTTTTTTACAGACCAACATATCATGGGCGCGACCATTTATAACGGATTTGGCAGCATGTCGGTACCGTTTTTATTAGCTAAAATCGCAAAAATGTGTATTTGGAAATAACACATTTTCAACATTTTGGTGTACTCTGATATGACCAATAACATTCAAAATGCACTTTTTCTATGCACCCTGACGAGCTTTAGCCGATGCAAGGCGCAGAATTGAAATCGGTTGAGATTTGTAAATGTTATTACAAATTTACTGAAAATAAGCCCCATTCAACGGCCTAGAGCACATTTGCGGTAAATTTCTTCGTGACGCAGGCGAGAACGATAAATCGTTTTAATCTTTTTTACAGATCAACATATTATGGGCGCGACCATTTTTAACGCAATTGGGAGCATGTCGGTACCGTTTTTATTAGCTAAAATCGCAAAAATGTGTATTTGGAAATAACACATTTTCAACATTATGGGATACTCTGATATGACCAATAACATTCAAAATGCACTTTTTCTATGCACCCTGACGAGCTGTAGCCGATGCAAGTGGCAGAATTCAAATCGGTTGATATTTGTAAATGTTATAACGAATTTACCGCAAAAATGTGAATTTGGAAATAACACATTTTCATCATTTAGGGGTACTCTGATATGACAAATAACGTTTAGAATGCACTTTTTCTATGCGCCCTAAAGAGCTTTAGCCGATGCAAGTCGCAGAATTGAAATCGGTTGAGATTTGTAAATGTTACAACGAATTTACCGAAAATAAGCTCCATTCAACGGCTTAGAGCACATTTTCGGTAAATTTCTTCGTTACGCAGACGAGAACGATAAATCGTTTTAATCTTTTTTACAGACCACCATATTATTATGTGCGCGACCATTTTTAACGCATTTGGTAGCATGTTGGTACCGTTTTTATTAGCTAAAATAGCAAAAATGTGTATTTAGAAGTAACACATTTTCAACATTTTGTGGTACTCTGCTATGACCAATAACATTCAAAATGCACTTTTTCTATGCACCCAGACGAGCTCTAGCCGATGCAAGTGGCAGAATTGAAATCGGTTGATATTTGTAAATGTTATAACGAATTTACCGCAAAAACGTGAATTTGGAAATAACACATTTTCATCATTTAGGGGTACTCTGATATGACAAATATCGTTTAGAATGCACTTTTTCTATGCGCCTTAAAGAGTTTTAGCCGATGCAAGTCGCATAATTGAAATCCGTTGAGATTTGTAAATGTTATAACGAATTTAGCGAAAATAAGCTCCATTCAACGGCTTAGAGCACATTTTCGGCAAATTTCTTCGTGACGCAGGCGAGAACGATAAATCGTTTTATTCTTTTTTACTGATCAACATATCATGGACGCGATCATTTTTAACGCATTCGGTAACATGTCCGTACTGTTTTTATTAGCTAAAATCGCAAAAATGTGTATTTGGAAATAACACATTTTCAACATTTTGGGGTACTCAGATATGACCAATAACATTTAAAATGCACTTTTTCTATGCACCCTGATGAGCTTTACCCGATGCAAGTGGCAGAATTGAAATCGGTTGATATTTGTAAATGTTATAACGAATTTACCGCAAAAATGTGAATTTGGAAATAACACATTTTCAACATTTTTGGGTACTCTGATATGACAAATAGCGTACAGAATGCACTTTTTCTATGCGCCTTAAAGAGCTTTAGCCGATGCAAGTCGCAGAATTGAAATCGGTTGAGATTTGTAAATGTTATAACAAATTTACCGAAAATAAGCTCCATTCAACGGCTTAGAGCACATTTTCGGTAAATTTCTTCGTGACGCAGGCGAGAACGATAAATCGTTTTAATATTTTTTACAGACCAACATATCATGGGCGCGACCATTTTTAACGCATTTTGAGGCATGTTGGTACCGTTTTTATTAGCTAAAATCGCAAAAATGTGTATTTGGAAATAACACATTTTCAATATTTTGTGGTACTCTGCTATGACCAATAACATTCAAAATGCACTTTTTCTATGCACCCTGACGAGCTTTAGCCGATGCAAGTAGCAGAATTGAAATCGGTTGATATTTGTAAATGTTATAACGAAATTACCGCAAAAATGTGAATTTGGAAATAACACATTTTCATCATTTTGGGGTACTCTGATATGACAAATAACGTTTAGAATGCACATTTCTATGCGCATTAAAGAGCTTTAGCCGACGCAAGTCGCAGAATTTAAATCGGTTGAGAATTGTAAATGTTATAACGAATTTACCGAAAATAAGCTCCATTCCACGGCTTAGAGCACATTTTCGGTAAATTTCTTCGTGACGCAGGCGAGAACGATAAATCGTTTTAATCTTTTTTACAGACCAACATATCATGGGCGCAACCATTTTTAACGCATTTGGTAGCATGTCGGTACCGTTTTTATTAGCTAAAATCGCAAAAATGTGTATTTGGAAATAACACATTTTCAACATTTTGGGGTACTCTGATATGACCAATAACATTCAAAATGCACTTTTTTATGTACCCTGACGAGCTTTAGCCGATGCAAGTGGCAGAAATGAAATCGGTTGATATTTGTAAATGTTATAACGAATTTACAGCAAAAATGTGAATATGGAAATAACACATTTTCATCATTTTGGGGTACTCTGATATGACATATAACGTTTAGAATGCACTTTTTCTATGCGCCTTAAAGAGTTTTAGCCGATGCAAGTCGCATAATTGAAATCGGTTACGATTTGTAAATGTTATAACGAATTTACCGAAAATAAGCTCCATTCAACGGCTTAGAGCACATTTTCGGCAAATTTCTTCGTGACGCAGGCGAGAACGATAAATCGTTTTATTCTTTTTTACAGATCAACATATTATGGGCGCGACCATTTTTAACGCATTTGGTAGCATGTCGGTACCGTTTTTATTAGCTAAAATCGCAACAATGTGTATTTGGAAATAACACATTTTCAACATTTTGGGGTACTCTCATATGACCAATAACATTCAAAATGCACTTTTTCTATGCAACCTGCCGAGCTTTACCCGATGCAAGTGGCAGAAGTGACATCGGTTGATATTTGTAAATGTTATAACGAATTTACCGCAAAAATGTGAATTTGGAAATAACACATTTTCATCACTTTGGGGTACTCTGATATGACAAATAACGTACAGAATGCACTTTTTCTATGCGCCTTAAAGAGCTTTAGCCGATGCAAGTCGCAGAATTGAAATCGGTTGAGATTTGTAAATGTTATAACAAATTTACCGAAAATAAGCTCCATTCAACGGCTTAGAGCACATTTTCGGTAAATTTCTTCGTGACGCAGGCGAGAACGATAAATCGTTTTAATCTTTTTTACAGATCAACATATCATGGGCGCGACCATTTTTAACGCAATTGGTAGCATGTCGGTACCGTTTTTATTAGCTAAAATCGCAAAAATGTGTATTTGGAAATAACACATTTTCAACATTTTGGGATACTCTGATATGACCAATAACATTCAAAATGCACTTTTTCTATGCACCCTGATGAGCTTTAGCCGATGCAAGTGGCAGAATTGAAATCGGTTGATATTTGTAAATGTTATAACGAATTTACCGCAAAAATGTGAATTTGGAAATAACACATTTTCATCATTTTGGGGTGCTCTGATATGACAAATAACGTACAGAATGCACTTTTTCTATGCGCCTTAAAGAGCTTTAGCCGATGCAAGTCGCAGAATTGAAATCGGTTGAGATTTGTAAATGTTATAACAAATTTACCGAAAATAAGCTCCATTCAACGGCTTAGAGCACATTTTCGGTAAATTTCTTCGTGACGCAGGCGAGAACGATAAATCGTTTTAATCTTTTTTACAGATCAACATATCATGGGCGCGACCATTTTTAACGCAATTGGTAGCATGTCGGTACCGTTTTTATTAGCTAAAATCGCAAAAATGTGTATTTGGAAATAACACATTTTCAACATTTTGGGATACTCTGATATGACCAATAACATTCAAAATGCACTTTTTCTATGCACCCTGACGAGCTTTAGCCGATGCAAGTGGCAGAATTGAAATCGGTTGATATTTGTAAATGTTATAACGAATTTACCGCAAAAATGTGAATTTGGAAATAACACATTTTCATCATTTTGGGGTGCTCTGATATGACAAATAACGTACAGAATGCACTTTTTCGATGCGCCTCAAAGAGCTTTAGCCGATGCTAGTCGCAGAATTTAAATCGGTTGAGAATTGTAAATGTTATAACGAATTTACCGAAAATAAGCTCCATTCAACGGCTTAGAGCACATTTTCGGTAAATTTCTTCGTGACGCAGGCGAGAACGATAAATCGTTTTAATCTTTTTTACAGATCAACATATCATGGGCGCGACCATTTTTAACGCAATTGGTAGCATGTCGGTACCGTTTTTATTAGCTAAAATCGCAAAAATGTGTATTTGGAAATAACACATTTTCAACATTTTGGGGTACTCTGATATGACCAATAACATTCAAAATGCACTTTTTCTATGTACCCTGACGAGCTTTAGCCGATGCAAGTGGCAGAATTGAAATCGGTTGATATTTATAAATGTTATAACGAATTTACCGCAAAAATGTGTATATGGAAATAACACATTTTCATCATTTTGGGGTACTCTGATATGACATATAACGTTTAGAATGCACTTTTTCTATGCGCCTTAAAGAGCTTTAGCCGATGCAAGTCGCAGAATTGAAATCGGTTGAGATTTGTAAATGTTATAACAAATTTACCGAAAATAAGCTCCATGCAACGACCTAGAGCACATTTGAGGTAAATTTCTTCGTGACGCAGGCGAGAACGATAAATCGTTTTAATCTTTTTTTAAGACCAACATATCATGGGCGCGACCATTTATAACGGATTTGGTAGCATGTCGGTACCGTTTTTATTAGCTAAAATCGCAAAAATGTGTATTTGGAAATAACACATTTTCAACATTTTGGGAAACTCTGATATGACTAATAACATTCAAAATGCACTTTTTCTATGCACCCTGTCGAGCTTTAGCCGATGCAAGTGGCAGAATTGAAATCGGTTGATATTTGTAAATGTTATAACGAATTTACCGCAAAAATGTGAATTTGGAAATAACACATTTTCATCATTTTGGGGTGCTCTGATATGACAAATAACGTACAGAATGCACTTTTTCTATGCGCCTCAAAGAGCTTTAGCCGATGCTAGTCGCATAATTGAAATCGGTTGAGATTTGTAAATGTTATAACGAATTTACCAAAAATAAGCTCCATTCAACGGCTTAGAGCACATTTTCGGTACATTTCTTCGTGACGCAGGCGAGAACGATAAATCGTTTTAATCTTTTTTACAGACCAACATATCATGGGCGCGACCATTTTTAACGCATTTTGAGGCATGTTGGTACCGTTTTTATTAGCTAAAATCGCAAAAATGTGTATTTGGAAATAGCACATTTTCAACATTTTGGGGTACTCTGATATGACCAATAACATTCAAAATGCACTTTTTCTATGGACCCTGACGAGCTTTAGCCGATGCAAGTGGCAGAATTGAAATCGGTTGATATTTGTAAATGTTATAAAGAATTTACCGCAAAAATTTGAATTTGGAAATAACACATTTTATCATTTTGGGGTGCTCTGATATGACAAATAACGTACAGAATGCACTTTTTCTATGCGCCTTAAAGAGCTTTAGCCGATGCAAGGCGCAGAATTCAAATCGGTTGAGAATTGTAAATGTTATAACGAATTTACCGAAAATAAGCTCCATTCAACGCCTTAGAGCACATTTTCGGTAAATTTCTTCGTGACGCAGGCGAGAACGATAAATCGTTTTAATATTTTTTACAGACCAACATATCATGGGCGCGACCATTTATAACGGATTGGGTAGCATGTCGGTACCGTTTTTATTAGCTAAAATCGCAAAAATGTGTATTTGGAAATAACACATTTTCAACATTTTGGGATACTCTGATATGACATATAACGTTTAGAATGCACTTTTTCTATGCGTTTTAAAGAGCTTTAGCCGATGCAAGTCGCAGAATTTAAATCGGTTGAGAATTGTAAATGTTATAACGAATTTACCGAAAATAAGCTCCATTCAACGGCTTAGAGCACATTTTCGGTAAATTTCTTCGTGACGCAGGCGAGAACGATAAATCATTTCAATCTTTTTTACAGACCAACATATCATGGGCGCGACCATTTATAACGGATTTGGTAGCATGTCGGTACCGTTTTTATTAGCTAAAATTGCAAAAATGAGTATTTGGAAATAACACATTTTCAACATTTTGGGATACTCTGATATGACCAATAACATTCAAAATGCACTTTTTCTATGCACCCTGACGAGCTTTAGCCGATGCAAGTGGCAGAAATGAAATCGGTTGATATTTGTAAATGTTATAACGAATTTACCGCAAAAATGTGAATATGGAAATAACACATTTTCATCATTTTGGGGTACTTTGATATGACATATAACGTTTAGAATGCACTTTTTCTATGCGCCTTAAAGAGTTTTAGCCGATGCAAGTCGCATAATTGAAATCGGTTAAGATTTGTAAATGTTATAACGAATTTACCGAAAATAAGCTCCATTCAACGGCTTAGAGCACATTTTCGGCAAATTTCTTCGTGACGCAGGCGAGAACAATAAATCGGTTTATTCTTTTTTACAGATCAACATATCATGGGCGCGACCATTTTTAACGCATTTGGTAGCATGTCGGTGCCGTTTTTATTAGCTAAAATCGCAACAATGTGTATTTGGAAATAACACATTTTCAACATTTTGGGGTACTCTCATATGACCAATAACATTCAAAATGCACTTTTTCTATGCAACCTGACGAGCTTTACCCGATGCAAGTGGCAGAATTGACATCGGTTGATATTTGTAAATGTTATAACGAATTTACCGCAAAAATGTGAATTTGGAAATAACACATTTTCAACATTTTGGGGTACTCTGATATGACAAATAACGTACAGAATGCACCTTTTCTATGCGCCTTAAAGAGCTTTAGCCGATGCAAGTCGCAGAATTGAAATCGGTTGAGATTTGTAAATGTTATAACAAATTTACCGAAAATAAGCTCCATTCAACGGCTTAGAGCACATTTTCGGTAAATTTCTTCGTGACGCAGGCGAGAACGATAAATCGTTTTAATCTTTTTTACAGATCAACATATTATGGGCGCGACCATTTTTAACGCAATTGGTAGCTTGTCGGTACCGTTTTTATTAGCTAAAATCGCAAAAATGTGTATTTGGAAATAACACATTTTCAACATTTTGGGATACTCTGATATGACCAATAACATTCAAAATGCACTTTTTCTATGCACCCTGACGAGCTTTAGCCGATGCAAGTGGCAGAATTGAAATCGGTTGATATTTGTAAATGTTATAACGAATTTACCGCAAAAATGTGAATTTGGAAATAACACATTTTCATCATTTTGGGGTGCTCTGATATGACAAATAACGTACAGAATGCACTTTTTCTATGCGCCTCAAAGAGCTTTAGCCGATGCAAGTTGCAGAATTGAAATCGGTTGATATTTGTAAATGTTATAACGCAAATACCGCAAAAATGTGAATTTGGAAATAACACATTTTCATCATTTTGGGGTACTCTGATATGACAAATAACGTTTAGAATGCACTTTTCTATGTGCCTTAAAGAGCTTTAGCCGATGCAAGTCGCAGAATTTAAATCGGTTGAGAATTGTAAATGTTATAACGAATTTACCGAAAATAAGCTCCATTCAACGGCTTAGAGCACATTTTCGGTAAATTTCTTCGTGGCGCAGGCGAGAACGATAAATCGTTTTAATCTTTTTTACAGACCAACATATCATGGGCGCAACCATTTTTAACGCATTTGGTAGCATGTCGGTACCGTTTTTATTAGCTAAAATCGCAAAAATGTGTATTTGGAAATAACACATTTTCAACATTTTGGGGTACTCTGATATGACCAATAACGTTTGGAATGCACATTTCTATGCGCCTTAAAGAGCTTTAGCCGATGCAAGTCGCAGAATTTAAATCGGTTGAGAATTGTAAATGTTATAACGAATTTACCGAAAATAAGCTCAATTCAACGGCTTAGAGCACATTTTCGGTAAATTTCTTCGTGACGCAGGCGAGAACGATAAATCGTTTTAATCTTTTTTTAAGACCAACATATCATGGGCGCGACCATTTATAACGGATTTGGTAGCATGTCGGTACCGTTTTTATTAGCTAAAATCGCAAAAATGTGTATTTGGAAATAACACATTTTCAACATTTTGGGAAACTCTGATATGACTAATAACATTCAAAATGCACCTTTTCTATGCACCCTGTCGAGCTTTAGCCGATGCAAGTGGCAGAATTGAAATCGGTTGATATTTGTAAATGTTATAACGAATTTACCGCAAAAATGTGAATTTGGAAATAACACATTTTCATCATTTTGAGGTACTCTGATATGACAAATAACGTTTAGAATGCACTTTTTCTATGCACCTTAAAGAGCTTTAGCCGATGCAAGTCGCAGAATTGAAATCGGTTGAGATTTGTAAATGTTATTACGAATTTACCGAAAATAAGCTCCATTCAACGCCTTAGAGAACATTTTCGGTAAATTTCTTCGTGACGCAGGCGAGAACGATAAATCGTTTTAATCTTTTTTACAGACCAACATATCATGGGCGCGACCATTTATAACGGATTTGGTAGCATGTCGGTACCGTTTTTATTAGCTAAAATCGCAAAAATGTGTATTTGGAAATAGCACATTTTCAACATTTTGGGGTACTCTGATATGACCAATAACATTCAAAATGCACTTTTTCTATGGACCCTGACGAGCTTTAGCCGATGCAAGTGGCAGAATTGAAATCGGTTGATATTTGTAAATGTTATAACGAATTTACCGAAAAAACGTGAATTTGGAAATAAAGCATTTTCATCATTTTGGGGTACTCTGATATGACAAATAACGTTTAGAATTCCCTATTTCTATGCGCCTTAAGGAGCTTCAGCCGATGCAAGCCGCAGAATTGAAATCGGTTGAGATTTGTAAATGTTATAACAAATTTACCGAAAATAAGCTCCATTCAACGACCTAGAGCACATTTGCGGTAAATTTCTTCGTGACGCAGGCGAGAACGATAAATCGCTTTAATCTTTTTTACAGATCAACATATTATGGGCGCGACCATTTTTAACGCATTTGGTAGCATGTCGGTACCGTTTTTATTAGCTAAAATCGCAAAAATGTGTATTTGGAAATAACACATTATCAACATTTTGGGATACTCTGATATGACCAATAACATTCAAAATGCACTTTTTCTATGCACCCTGACGAGCTTTAGCCGATGCAAGTGGCAGCATTGAAATCGGTTGATATTTGTAAATGTTATAACGAATTTACCGCAAAAATTTGAATTTGGAAATAACACATTTTCATCATTTTGGGGTGCTCTGATATGACAAATAACGTACAGAATGCACTTTTTCTATGCGCCTTAAAGAGCTTTAGCCGATGCTAGCCGCAGAATTGAAATCGGTTGAGATTTGTAAATGTTATAACGAATTTACCGAAAAGAAGCTCCATTCAACGCCTTAGAGCACATTTTCGGTAAATTTCTTCGTGACGCAGGCGAGAACGATAAATCGTTTTAATCTTTTTTACAGACCAACATATCATGGGCGCGACCATTTATAACGGATTTGGTAGCATGTCGGTACCGTTTTTATTAGCTAAAATCTCAAAAATGTGTATTTGGAAATAACACATTTTCAACATTTTGGGATACTCTGATATGACCAATAACATTCAAAATGCACTTTTTCTATGCATCCTGTCGAGCTTTAGCCGATGCAAGTGGCAGAATTGAAATCGGTTGATATT
Organism: Othius punctulatus; assembly: GCA_951805005.1. Lineage (NCBI taxonomy): Eukaryota > Metazoa > Arthropoda > Insecta > Coleoptera > Staphylinidae > Othius > Othius punctulatus. The sequence goes on from OX638138.1 coordinate 73,928,893, forward strand.
TGTAAATGTTATAACGAAATTACCGCAAAAATGTGAATTTGGAAATAACACATTTTCATCATTTTGGGGTACTCTGATATGACAAATAACGTTTGGAATGCACATTTCTATGCGCCTTAAAGAGCTTTAGCCGATGCAAGTCGCAGAATTTAAATCGGTTGAGAATTGTAAATGTTATAACGAATTTACCGAAAATAAGCTCATTTCAACGGCTTAGAGCACATTTTCGGTAAATTTCTTCGTGACGCAGGCGAGAACGATAAATCGTTTTAATCTTTTTTACAGACCAACATATCATGAGCGCGACCATTTTTAACGCATTTGGTAGCATGTCGGTACCGTTTTTATTAGCTAAAATCGCAAAAATGTGTATTTGGAAATAACACATTTTCAACATTTTGGGGTACTCTGATATGACCAATAACATTCAAAATGCACTTTTTCTATGTGCCCTGACGAGCTTTAGCCGATGCAAGTGGCAGAATTGAAATCGGTTGATATTTGTAAATGTTATAACTAATTTACCGCAAAAATGTGAATTTGGAAATAACACATTTTCATCATTTTGGGGTACTCTGATATGACAAATAACGTTTGGAATGCACATTTCTATGCGCCTTAAAGAGCTTTAGCCGATGCAAGTCGCAGAATTTAAATCGGTTGAGAATTGTAAATGTTATAACGAATTTACCGAAAAGAAGCTCCATTCAACGCCTTAGAGCACATTTTCGGTAAATTTCTTAGTGACGCAGGCGAGAACGATAAATCGTTTTAATCTTTTTTACAGACCAACATATCATGGGCGCGACCATTTATAACGGATTTGGTAGCATGTCGGTACCGTTTTTATTAGCTAAAATTTCAAAAATGTGTATTTGGAAATAACACATTTTCAACATTTTGGGATACTCTGATATGACCAATAACATTCAAAATGCACTTTTTCTATGCATCCTGTCGAGCTTTAGCCGATGCAAGTGGCAGAATTGAAATCGGTTGATATTTGTAAATGTTATAACGAAATTACCGCAAAAATGTGAATTTGGAAATAACACATTTTCATCATTTTGGGGTACTCTGATATGACAAATAACGTTTGGAATGCACATTTCTATGCGCCTTAAAGAGCTTTAGCCGATGCAAGTCGCAGAATTTAAATCGGTTGAGAATTGTAAATGTTATAACGAATTTACCGAAAATAAGCTCATTTCAACGGCTTAGAGCACATTTTCGGTAAATTTCTTCGTGACGCAGGCGAGAACGATAAATCGTTTTAATCTTTTTTACAGACCAACATATCATGAGCGCGACCATTTTTAACGCATTTGGTAGCATGTTGGTACCGTTTTTATTAGCTAAAATCGCAAAAATGTGTATTTGGAAATAGCACATTTTCAACATTTTGGGGTACTCTGATATGACCAATAACATTCAAAATGCACTTTTTCTATGGACCCAGACGAGCTTTAGCCGATGCAAGTGGCAGAATTGAAATCGAATGATATTTGTAAATGTTATAACGAATTTACCGCAAAAATGTGAATATGGAAATAACACATATTCATCATTTTGAGGTACTCTGATATGACAAATAACGTTTAGAATGCACTTTTTCTATGCGCCTTAAAGAGCTTTAGCCGATGCAAGGCGCAGAATTCAAATCGGTTGAGAATTGTAAATGTTATAACGAATTTACCGAAAATAAGCTCCATTCAACGCCTTAGAGCACATTTTCGGTAAATTTCTTCGTGACGCAGGCGAGAACGATAAATCGTTTTAATATTTTTTACAGACCAACATATCATGGGCGCGACCATTTATAACGGATTGGGTAGCATGTCGGTACCGTTTTTATTAGCTAAAATCGCAAAAATGTGTATTTGGAAATAACACATTTTCAACATTTTGGGATACTCTGATATGACATATAACGTTTAGAATGCACTTTTTCTATGCGTTTTAAAGAGCTTTAGCCGATGCAAGTCGCAGAATTTAAATCGGTTGAGAATTGTAAATGTTATAACGAATTTACCGAAAATAAGCTCCATTCAACGGCTTAGAGCACATTTTCGGTAAATTTCTTCGTGACGCAGGCGAGAACGATAAATCATTTTAATCTTTTTTACAGACCAACATATCATGGGCGCGACCATTTATAACGGATTTGGTAGCATGTCGGTACCGTTTTTATTAGCTAAAATTGCAAAAATGAGTATTTGGAAATAACACATTTTCAACATTTTGGGATACTCTGATATGACCAATAACATTCAAAATGCACTTTTTCTATGCATCCTGTCGAGCTTTAGCCGATGCAAGCGGCAGAATTAAAATCGGTTGATATTTGTAAATGTTATAACGAATTTACCGCAAAAATGTGAATTTGGAAATAACACATTTTCATCATTTTGAGGTACTCTGATATGACAAATAACGTTTAGAATGCACTTTTTCTATGCACCTTAAAGAGCTTTAGCCGATGCAAGTCGCAGAATTGAAATCGGTTGAGATTTGTAAATGTTATTACGAATTTACCGAAAATAAGCTCCATTCAACGCCTTAGAGAACATTTTCGGTAAATTTCTTCGTGACGCAGGCGAGAACGATAAATCGTTTTAATCTTTTTTACAGACCAACATATCATGGGCGCGACCATTTATAACGGATTTGGTAGCATGTCGGTACCGTTTTTATTAGCTAAAATCGCAAAAATGTGTATTTGGAAATAGCACATTTTCAACATTTTGGGGTACTCTGATATGACCAATAACATTCAAAATGCACTTTTTCTATGGACCCTGACGAGCTTTAGCCGATGCAAGTGGCAGAATTGAAATCGGTTGATATTTGTAAATGTTATAACGAATTTACCGAAAAAACGTGAATTTGGAAATAAAGCATTTTCATCATTTTGGGGTACTCTGATATGACAAATAACGTTTAGAATTCCCTATTTCTATGCGCCTTAAGGAGCTTCAGCCGATGCAAGCCGCAGAATTGAAATCGGTTGAGATTTGTAAATGTTATAACAAATTTACCGAAAATAAGCTCCATTCAACGACCTAGAGCACATTTGCGGTAAATTTCTTCGTGACGCAGGCGAGAACGATAAATCGCTTTAATCTTTTTTACAGATCAACATATTATGGGCGCGACCATTTTTAACGCATTTGGTAGCATGTCGGTACCGTTTTTATTAGCTAAAATCGCAAAAATGTGTATTTGGAAATAACACATTATCAACATTTTGGGATACTCTGATATGACCAATAACATTCAAAATGCACTTTTTCTATGCACCCTGACGAGCTTTAGCCGATGCAAGTGGCAGCATTGAAATCGGTTGATATTTGTAAATGTTATAACGAATTTACCGCAAAAATTTGAATTTGGAAATAACACATTTTCATCATTTTGGGGTGCTCTGATATGACAAATAACGTACAGAATGCACTTTTTCTATGCGCCTTAAAGAGCTTTAGCCGATGCTAGCCGCAGAATTGAAATCGGTTGAGATTTGTAAATGTTATAACGAATTTACCGAAAAGAAGCTCCATTCAACGCCTTAGAGCACATTTTCGGTAAATTTCTTCGTGACGCAGGCGAGAACGATAAATCGTTTTAATCTTTTTTACAGACCAACATATCATGGGCGCGACCATTTATAACGGATTTGGTAGCATGTCGGTACCGTTTTTATTAGCTAAAATCTCAAAAATGTGTATTTGGAAATAACACATTTTCAACATTTTGGGATACTCTGATATGACCAATAACATTCAAAATGCACTTTTTCTATGCATCCTGTCGAGCTTTAGCCGATGCAAGTGGCAGAATTGAAATCGGTTGATATTTGTAAATGTTATAACGAAATTACCGCAAAAATGTGAATTTGGAAATAACACATTTTCATCATTTTGGGGTACTCTGATATGACAAATAACGTTTGGAATGCACATTTCTATGCGCCTTAAAGAGCTTTAGCCGATGCAAGTCGCAGAATTTAAATCGGTTGAGAATTGTAAATGTTATAACGAATTTACCGAAAATAAGCTCATTTCAACGGCTTAGAGCACATTTTCGGTAAATTTCTTCGTGACGCAGGCGAGAACGATAAATCGTTTTAATCTTTTTTACAGACCAACATATCATGAGCGCGACCATTTTTAACGCATTTGGTAGCATGTCGGTACCGTTTTTATTAGCTAAAATCGCAAAAATGTGTATTTGGAAATAACACATTTTCAACATTTTGGGGTACTCTGATATGACCAATAACATTCAAAATGCACTTTTTCTATGTGCCCTGACGAGCTTTAGCCGATGCAAGTGGCAGAATTGAAATCGGTTGATATTTGTAAATGTTATAACGAATTTACCGCAAAAATGTGAATTTGGAAATAACACATTTTCATCATTTTGGGGTACTCTGATATGACAAATAACGTTTGGAATGCACATTTCTATGCGCCTTAAAGAGCTTTAGCCGATGCAAGTCGCAGAATTTAAATCGGTTGAGAATTGTAAATGTTATAACGAATTTACCGAAAAGAAGCTCCATTCAACGCCTTAGAGCACATTTTCGGTAAATTTCTTCGTGACGCAGGCGAGAACGATAAATCGTTTTAATCTTTTTTACAGACCAACATATCATGGGCGCGACCATTTATAACGGATTTGGTAGCATGTCGGTACCGTTTTTATTAGCTAAAATCTCAAAAATGTGTATTTGGAAATAACACATTTTCAACATTTTGGGATACTCTGATATGACCAATAACATTCAAAATGCACTTTTTCTATGCATCCTGTCGAGCTTTAGCCGATGCAAGTGGCAGAATTGAAATCGGTTGATATTTGTAAATGTTATAACGAAATTACCGCAAAAATGTGAATTTGGAAATAACACATTTTCATCATTTTGGGGTACTCTGATATGACAAATAACGTTTGGAATGCACATTTCTATGCGCCTTAAAGAGCTTTAGCCGATGCAAGTCGCAGAATTTAAATCGGTTGAGAATTGTAAATGTTATAACGAATTTACCGAAAATAAGCTCATTTCAACGGCTTAGAGCACATTTTCGGTAAATTTCTTCGTGACGCAGGCGAGAACGATAAATCGTTTTAATCTTTTTTACAGACCAACATATCATGAGCGCGACCATTTTTAACGCATTTGGTAGCATGTTGGTACCGTTTTTATTAGCTAAAATCGCAAAAATGTGTATTTGGAAATAGCACATTTTCAACATTTTGGGGTACTCTGATATGACCAATAACATTCAAAATGCACTTTTTCTATGGACCCAGACGAGCTTTAGCCGATGCAAGTGGCAGAATTGAAATCGAATGATATTTGTAAATGTTATAACGAATTTACCGCAAAAATGTGAATATGGAAATAACACATATTCATCATTTTGAGGTACTCTGATATGACAAATAACGTTTAGAATGCACTTTTTCTATGCGCCTTAAAGAGCTTTAGCCGATGCAAGGCGCAGAATTCAAATCGGTTGAGAATTGTAAATGTTATAACGAATTTACCGAAAATAAGCTCCATTCAACGCCTTAGAGCACATTTTCGGTAAATTTCTTCGTGACGCAGGCGAGAACGATAAATCGTTTTAATATTTTTTACAGACCAACATATCATGGGCGCGACCATTTATAACGGATTGGGTAGCATGTCGGTACCGTTTTTATTAGCTAAAATCGCAAAAATGTGTATTTGGAAATAACACATTTTCAACATTTTGGGATACTCTGATATGACATATAACGTTTAGAATGCACTTTTTCTATGCGTTTTAAAGAGCTTTAGCCGATGCAAGTCGCAGAATTTAAATCGGTTGAGAATTGTAAATGTTATAACGAATTTACCGAAAATAAGCTCCATTCAACGGCTTAGAGCACATTTTCGGTAAATTTCTTCGTGACGCAGGCGAGAACGATAAATCATTTTAATCTTTTTTACAGACCAACATATCATGGGCGCGACCATTTATAACGGATTTGGTAGCATGTCGGTACCGTTTTTATTAGCTAAAATTGCAAAAATGAGTATTTGGAAATAACACATTTTCAACATTTTGGGATACTCTGATATGACCAATAACATTCAAAATGCACTTTTTCTATGCACCCTGACGAGCTTTAGCCGATGCAAGTGGCAGAAATGAAATCGGTTGATATTTGTAAATGTTATAACGAATTTACCGCAAAAATGTGAATATGGAAATAACACATTTTCATCATTTTGGGGTACTTTGATATGACATATAACGTTTAGAATGCACTTTTTCTATGCGCCTTAAAGAGTTTTAGCCGATGCAAGTCGCATAATTGAAATCGGTTAAGATTTGTAAATGTTATAACGAATTTACCGAAAATAAGCTCCATTCAACGGCTTAGAGCACATTTTCGGCAAATTTCTTCGTGACGCAGGCGAGAACAATAAATCGTTTTATTCTTTTTTACAGATCAACATATCATGGGCGCGACCATTTTTAACGCATTTGGTAGCATGTCGGTGCCGTTTTTATTAGCTAAAATCGCAACAATGTGTATTTGGAAATAACACATTTTCAACATTTTGGGGTACTCTCATATGACCAATAACATTCAAAATGCACTTTTTCTATGCAACCTGACGAGCTTTACCCGATGCAAGTGGCAGAATTGACATCGGTTGATATTTGTAAATGTTATAACGAATTTACCGCAAAAATGTGAATTTGGAAATAACACATTTTCAACATTTTGGGGTACTCTGATATGACAAATAACGTACAGAATGCACCTTTTCTATGCGCCTTAAAGAGCTTTAGCCGATGCAAGTCGCAGAATTGAAATCGGTTGAGATTTGTAAATGTTATAACAAATTTACCGAAAATAAGCTCCATTCAACGGCTTAGAGCACATTTTCGGTAAATTTCTTCGTGACGCAGGCGAGAACGATAAATCGTTTTAATCTTTTTTACAGATCAACATATTATGGGCGCGACCATTTTTAACGCAATTGGTAGCTTGTCGGTACCGTTTTTATTAGCTAAAATCGCAAAAATGTGTATTTGGAAATAACACATTTTCAACATTTTGGGATACTCTGATATGACCAATAACATTCAAAATGCACTTTTTCTATGCACCCTGACGAGCTTTAGCCGATGCAAGTGGCAGAATTGAAATCGGTTGATATTTGTAAATGTTATAACGAATTTACCGCAAAAATGTGAATTTGGAAATAACACATTTTCATCATTTTGGGGTGCTCTGATATGACAAATAACGTACAGAATGCACTTTTTCTATGCGCCTCAAAGAGCTTTAGCCGATGCAAGTTGCAGAATTGAAATCGGTTGATATTTGTAAATGTTATAATGCAAATACCGCAAAAATGTGAATTTGGAAATAACACATTTTCATCATTTTGGGGTACTCTGATATGACAAATAACGTTTAGAATGCACTTTTCTATGCGCCTTAAAGAGCTTTAGCCGATGCAAGTCGCAGAATTTAAATCGGTTGAGAATTGTAAATGTTATAACGAATTTACCGAAAATAAGCTCCATTCAACGGCTTAGAGCACATTTTCGGTAAATTTCTTCGTGGCGCAGGCGAGAACGATAAATCGTTTTAATCTTTTTTACAGACCAACATATCATGGGCGCAACCATTTTTAACGCATTTGGTAGCATGTCGGTACCGTTTTTATTAGCTAAAATCGCAAAAATGTGTATTTGGAAATAACACATTTTCAACATTTTGGGGTACTCTGATATGACCAATAACGTTTGGAATGCACATTTCTATGCGCCTTAAAGAGCTTTAGCCGATGCAAGTCGCAGAATTTAAATCGGTTGAGAATTGTAAATGTTATAACGAATTTACCGAAAATAAGCTCAATTCAACGGCTTAGAGCACATTTTCGGTAAATTTCTTCGTGACGCAGGCGAGAACGATAAATCGTTTTAATCTTTTTTTAAGACCAACATATCATGGGCGCGACCATTTATAACGGATTTGGTAGCATGTCGGTACCGTTTTTATTAGCTAAAATCGCAAAAATGTGTATTTGGAAATAACACATTTTCAACATTTTGGGAAACTCTGATATGACTAATAACATTCAAAATGCACCTTTTCTATGCACCCTGTCGAGCTTTAGCCGATGCAAGTGGCAGAATTGAAATCGGTTGATATTTGTAAATGTTATAACGAATTTACCGCAAAAATGTGAATTTGGAAATAACACATTTTCATCATTTTGGGGTACTCTGATATGACAAATAACGTTTAGAATGCCTTTTTTCAATGCGCCTTAAAGAGCTTTAGCCGATGCAAGTCGCAGAATTTAAATCGGTTGAGAATTGTAAATGTTATAACGAATTTACCGAAAATAAGCTCAATTCAACGGCTTAGAGCACATTTTCGGTAAATTTCTTCGTGACGCAGGCGAGAACGATAAATCGTTTTAATCTTTTTTACAGACCAACATATCATGAGCGCGACCATTTTTAACGCATTTGGTAGCATGTCGGTACCGTTTTTATTAGCTAAAATCGCAAAAATGTGTATTTGGAAATAACACATTTTCAACATTTTGGGGTACTCTGATATGACCAATAACATTCAAAATGCACTTTTTCTATGTGCCCTGACGAGCTTTAGCCGATGCAAGTGGCAGAATTGAAATCGGTTGATATTTGTAAATGTTATAACGAATTTACCGCAAAAATGTGAATTTGGAAATAACACATTTTCATCATTTTGGGGTACTCTGATATGACAAATAACGTTTGGAATGCACATTTCTATGCGCCTTAAAGAGCTTTAGCCGATGCAAGTCGCAGAATTTAAATCGGTTGAGAATTGTAAATGTTATAACGAATTTACCGAAAATAAGCTCATTTCAACGGCTTAGAGCACATTTTCGGTAAATTTCTTCGTGACGCAGGCGAGAACGATAAATCGTTTTAATCTTTTTTACAGACCAACATATCATGAGCGCGACCATTTTTAACGCATTTGGTAGCATGTTGGTACCGTTTTTATTAGCTAAAATCGCAAAAATGTGTATTTGGAAATAGCACATTTTCAACATTTTGGGGTACTCTGATATGACCAATAACATTCAAAATGCACTTTTTCTATGGACCCAGACGAGCTTTAGCCGATGCAAGTGGCAGAATTGAAATCGAATGATATTTGTAAATGTTATAACGAATTTACCGCAAAAATGTGAATATGGAAATAACACATATTCATCATTTTGAGGTACTCTGATATGACAAATAACGTTTAGAATGCACTTTTTCTATGCGCCTTAAAGAGCTTTAGCCGATGCAAGGCGCAGAATTCAAATCGGTTGAGAATTGTAAATGTTATAACGAATTTACCGAAAATAAGCTCCATTCAACGCCTTAGAGCACATTTTCGGTAAATTTCTTCGTGACGCAGGCGAGAACGATAAATCGTTTTAATATTTTTTACAGACCAACATATCATGGGCGCGACCATTTATAACGGATTGGGTAGCATGTCGGTACCGTTTTTATTAGCTAAAATCGCAAAAATGTGTATTTGGAAATAACACATTTTCAACATTTTGGGATACTCTGATATGACATATAACGTTTAGAATGCACTTTTTCTATGCGTTTTAAAGAGCTTTAGCCGATGCAAGTCGCAGAATTTAAATCGGTTGAGAATTGTAAATGTTATAACGAATTTACCGAAAATAAGCTCCATTCAACGGCTTAGAGCACATTTTCGGTAAATTTCTTCGTGACGCAGGCGAGAACGATAAATCATTTTAATCTTTTTTACAGACCAACATATCATGGGCGCGACCATTTATAACGGATTTGGTAGCATGTCGGTACCGTTTTTATTAGCTAAAATTGCAAAAATGAGTATTTGGAAATAACACATTTTCAACATTTTGGGATACTCTGATATGACCAATAACATTCAAAATGCACTTTTTCTATGCACCCTGACGAGCTTTAGCCGATGCAAGTGGCAGAAATGAAATCGGTTGATATTTGTAAATGTTATAACGAATTTACCGCAAAAATGTGAATATGGAAATAACACATTTTCATCATTTTGGGGTACTTTGATATGACATATAACGTTTAGAATGCACTTTTTCTATGCGCCTTAAAGAGTTTTAGCCGATGCAAGTCGCATAATTGAAATCGGTTAAGATTTGTAAATGTTATAACGAATTTACCGAAAATAAGCTCCATTCAACGGCTTAGAGCACATTTTCGGCAAATTTCTTCGTGACGCAGGCGAGAACAATAAATCGTTTTATTCTTTTTTACAGATCAACATATCATGGGCGCGACCATTTTTAACGCATTTGGTAGCATGTCGGTGCCGTTTTTATTAGCTAAAATCGCAACAATGTGTATTTGGAAATAACACATTTTCAACATTTTGGGGTACTCTCATATGACCAATAACATTCAAAATGCACTTTTTCTATGCAACCTGACGAGCTTTACCCGATGCAAGTGGCAGAATTGACATCGGTTGATATTTGTAAATGTTATAACGAATTTACCGCAAAAATGTGAATTTGGAAATAACACATTTTCAACATTTTGGGGTACTCTGATATGACAAATAACGTACAGAATGCACCTTTTCTATGCGCCTTAAAGAGCTTTAGCCGATGCAAGTCGCAGAATTGAAATCGGTTGAGATTTGTAAATGTTATAACAAATTTACCGAAAATAAGCTCCATTCAACGGCTTAGAGCACATTTTCGGTAAATTTCTTCGTGACGCAGGCGAGAACGATAAATCGTTTTAATCTTTTTTACAGATCAACATATTATGGGCGCGACCATTTTTAACGCAATTGGTAGCTTGTCGGTACCGTTTTTATTAGCTAAAATCGCAAAAATGTGTATTTGGAAATAACACATTTTCAACATTTTGGGATACTCTGATATGACCAATAACATTCAAAATGCACTTTTTCTATGCACCCTGACGAGCTTTAGCCGATGCAAGTGGCAGAATTGAAATCGGTTGATATTTGTAAATGTTATAACGAATTTACCGCAAAAATGTGAATTTGGAAATAACACATTTTCATCATTTTGGGGTGCTCTGATATGACAAATAACGTACAGAATGCACTTTTTCTATGCGCCTCAAAGAGCTTTAGCCGATGCAAGTTGCAGAATTGAAATCGGTTGATATTTGTAAATGTTATAATGCAAATACCGCAAAAATGTGAATTTGGAAATAACACATTTTCATCATTTTGGGGTACTCTGATATGACAAATAACGTTTAGAATGCACTTTTCTATGCGCCTTAAAGAGCTTTAGCCGATGCAAGTCGCAGAATTTAAATCGGTTGAGAATTGTAAATGTTATAACGAATTTACCGAAAATAAGCTCCATTCAACGGCTTAGAGCACATTTTCGGTAAATTTCTTCGTGGCGCAGGCGAGAACGATAAATCGTTTTAATCTTTTTTACAGACCAACATATCATGGGCGCAACCATTTTTAACGCATTTGGTAGCATGTCGGTACCGTTTTTATTAGCTAAAATCGCAAAAATGTGTATTTGGAAATAACACATTTTCAACATTTTGGGGTACTCTGATATGACCAATAACGTTTGGAATGCACATTTCTATGCGCCTTAAAGAGCTTTAGCCGATGCAAGTCGCAGAATTTAAATCGGTTGAGAATTGTAAATGTTATAACGAATTTACCGAAAATAAGCTCAATTCAACGGCTTAGAGCACATTTTCGGTAAATTTCTTCGTGACGCAGGCGAGAACGATAAATCGTTTTAATCTTTTTTTAAGACCAACATATCATGGGCGCGACCATTTATAACGGATTTGGTAGCATGTCGGTACCGTTTTTATTAGCTAAAATCGCAAAAATGTGTATTTGGAAATAACACATTTTCAACATTTTGGGAAACTCTGATATGACTAATAACATTCAAAATGCACCTTTTCTATGCACCCTGTCGAGCTTTAGCCGATGCAAGTGGCAGAATTGAAATCGGTTGATATTTGTAAATGTTATAACGAATTTACCGCAAAAATGTGAATTTGGAAATAACACATTTTCATCATTTTGGGGTACTCTGATATGACAAATAACGTTTAGAATGCCTTTTTTCAATGCGCCTTAAAGAGCTTTAGCCGATGCAAGTCGCAGAATTTAAATCGGTTGAGAATTGTAAATGTTATAACGAATTTACCGAAAATAAGCTCAATTCAACGGCTTAGAGCACATTTTCGGTAAATTTCTTCGTGACGCAGGCGAGAACGATAAATCGTTTTAATCTTTTTTACAGACCAACATATCATGAGCGCGACCATTTTTAACGCATTTGGTAGCATGTCGGTACCGTTTTTATTAGCTAAAATCGCAAAAATGTGTATTTGGAAATAACACATTTTCAACATTTTGGGGTACTCTGATATGACCAATAACATTCAAAATGCACTTTTTCTATGTGCCCTGACGAGCTTTAGCCGATGCAAGTGGCAGAATTGAAATCGGTTGATATTTGTAAATGTTATAACGAATTTACCGCAAAAATGTGAATTTGGAAATAACACATTTTCATCAATTTGGGGTACTCTGATATGACATATAACGTTTAGAATGCATTTTTTCAATGCGCCTTAAATAGCTTTAGGCGATGCAAGCCGCAGAATTGAAATCGGTTGAGATTTGTAAATGTTATAACAAATTTACCGAAAATAAGCTCCATTCAACGACCTAGAGCACATTTGCGGTAAATTTCTTCGTGACGCAGGCGAGAACGATAAATCGTTTTAATCTTTTTTACAGATCAACATATTATGGGCGCGACCATTTTTAACGCATATGGTAGCATGTCGGTACCGTTTTTATTAGCTAAAATCGCAAAAATGTGTATTTGGAAATAACACATTTTCAACATTTTGAGGTACTCTGATATGACCAATAACATTAAAAATGCACTTTTTCTATGCACCCAGACGAGCTTTAGCCGATGCAAGTGGCAGAATTGAAATCGAATGATATTTGTAAATGTTATAACGAATTTACCGCAAAAATGTGAATATGGAAATAACACATATTCATCATTTTGAGGTACTCTGATATGACAAATAACGTTTAGAATGCACTTTTTCTATGCACCTTAAAGAGCTTTAGCCGATGCAAGTCGCAGAATTGAAATCGGTTGAGATTTGTAAATGTTATTACGAATTTACCGAAAATAAGCTCCATTCAACGCCTTAGAGAACATTTTCGGTAAATTTCTTCGTGACGCAGGCGAGAACGATAAATCGTTTTAATCTTTTTTACAGACCAACATATCATGGGCGCGACCATTTATAACGGATTTGGTAGCATGTCGGTACCGTTTTTATTAGCTAAAATCGCAAAAATGTGTATTTGGAAATAGCACATTTTCAACATTTTGAGGTACTCTGATATGACCAATAACATTCAAAATGCACTTTTTCTATGGACCCTGACGAGCTTTAGCCGATGCAAGTGGCAGAATTGAAATCGGTTGATATTTGTAAATGTTATAACGAATTTACCGAAAAAACGTGAATTTGGAAATAAAGCATTTTCATCATTTTGGGGTACTCTGATATGACAAATAACGTTTAGAATTCCCTATTTCTATGCGCCTTAAGGAGCTTCAGCCGATGCAAGCCGCAGAATTGAAATCGGTTGAGATTTGTAAATGTTATAACAAATTTACCGATAATAAGCTCCATTCAACGACCTAGAGCACATTTGCGGTAAATTTCTTCGTGACGCAGGCGAGAACGATAAATCGCTTTAATCTTTTTTACAGATCAACATATTATGGGCGCGACCATTTTTAACGCATTTGGTAGCATGTCGGTACCGTTTTTATTAGCTAAAATCGCAAAAATGTGTATTTGGAAATAACACATTATCAACATTTTGGGATACTCTGATATGACCAATAACATTCAAAATGCACTTTTTCTATGCACCCTGACGAGCTTTAGCCGATGCAAGTGGCAGCATTGAAATCGGTTGATATTTGTAAATGTTATAACGAATTTACCGCAAAAATTTGAATTTGGAAATAACACATTTTCATCATTTTGGGGTACTCTGATATGACAAATAACGTTTAGAATGCCTTTTTTCTATGCGCCTTAAAGAGCTTTAGCCGATGCAAGTCGCAGAATTTAAATCGGTTGAGAATTGTAAATGTTATAACGAATTTACCGAAAATAAGCTCAATTCAACGGCTTAGAGCACATTTTCGGTAAATTTCTTCGTGACGCAGGCGAGAACGATAAATCGTTTTAATCTTTTTTACAGACCAACATATCATGAGCGCGACCATTTTTAACGCATTTGGTAGCATGTCGGTACCGTTTTTATTAGCTAAAATCGCAAAAATGTGTATTTGGAAATAACACATTTTCAACATTTTGGGGTACTCTGATATGACCAATAACATTCAAAATGCACTTTTTCTATGTGCCCTGACGAGCTTTAGCCGATGCAAGTGGCAGAATTGAAATCGGTTGATATTTGTAAATGTTATAACGAATTTACCGCAAAAATGTGAATTTGGAAATAACACATTTTCATCAATTTGGGGTACTCTGATATGACATATAACGTTTAGAATGCATTTTTTCAATGCGCCTTAAAGAGCTTTAGGCGATGCAAGCCGCAGAATTGAAATCGGTTGAGATTTGTAAATGTTATAACAAATTTACCGAAAATAAGCTCCATTCAACGACCTAGAACACATTTGCGGTAAATTTCTTCGTGACGCAGGCGAGAACGATAAATCGTTTTAATCTTTTTTACAGATCAACATATTATGGGCGCGACCATTTTTAACGCATATGGTAGCATGTCGGTACCGTTTTTATTAGCTAAAATCGCAAAAATGTGTATTTGGAAATAACACATTTTCAACATTTTGAGGTACTCTGATATGACCAATAACATTAAAAATGCACTTTTTCTATGCACCCAGACGAGCTTTAGCCGATGCAAGTGGCAGAATTGAAATCGAATGATATTTGTAAATGTTATAACGAATTTACCGCAAAAATGTGAATATGGAAATAACACATATTCATCATTTTGAGGTACTCTGATATGACAAATAACGTTTAGAATGCACTTTTTCTATGCACCTTAAAGAGCTTTAGCCGATGCAAGTCGCAGAATTGAAATCGGTTGAGATTTGTAAATGTTATTACGAATTTACCGAAAATAAGCTCCATTCAACGCCTTAGAGAACATTTTCGG
Organism: Othius punctulatus; assembly: GCA_951805005.1. Taxonomy (NCBI): domain Eukaryota; kingdom Metazoa; phylum Arthropoda; class Insecta; order Coleoptera; family Staphylinidae; genus Othius; species Othius punctulatus. The sequence goes on from OX638138.1 coordinate 73,944,205, forward strand.
TAAATTTCTTCGTGACGCAGGCGAGAACGATAAATCGTTTTAATCTTTTTTACAGACCAACATATCATGGGCGCGACCATTTATAACGGATTTGGTAGCATGTCGGTACCGTTTTTATTAGCTAAAATCGCAAAAATGTGTATTTGGAAATAGCACATTTTCAACATTTTGGGGTACTCTGATATGACCAATAACATTCAAAATGCACTTTTTCTATGGACCCTGACGAGCTTTAGCCGATGCAAGTGGCAGAATTGAAATCGGTTGATATTTGTAAATGTTATAACGAATTTACCGAAAAAACGTGAATTTGGAAATAAAGCATTTTCATCATTTTGGGGTACTCTGATATGACAAATAACGTTTAGAATTCCCTATTTCTATGCGCCTTAAGGAGCTTCAGCCGATGCAAGCCGCAGAATTGAAATCGGTTGAGATTTGTAAATGTTATAACAAATTTACCGATAATAAGCTCCATTCAACGACCTAGAGCACATTTGCGGTAAATTTCTTCGTGACGCAGGCGAGAACGATAAATCGCTTTAATCTTTTTTACAGATCAACATATTATGGGCGCGACCATTTTTAACGCATTTGGTAGCATGTCGGTACCGTTTTTATTAGCTAAAATCGCAAAAATGTGTATTTGGAAATAACACATTATCAACATTTTGGGATACTCTGATATGACCAATAACATTCAAAATGCACTTTTTCTATGCACCCTGACGAGCTTTAGCCGATGCAAGTGGCAGCATTGAAATCGGTTGATATTTGTAAATGTTATAACGAATTTACCGCAAAAATTTGAATTTGGAAATAACACATTTTCATCATTTTGGGGTGCTCTGATATGACAAATAACGTACAGAATGCACTTTTTCTATGCGCCTTAAAGAGCTTTAGCCGATGCTAGCCGCAGAATTGAAATCGGTTGAGATTTGTAAATGTTATAACGAATTTACCGAAAAGAAGCTCCATTCAACGCCTTAGAGCACATTTTCGGTAAATTTCTTCGTGACGCAGGCGAGAACGATAAATCGTTTTAATCTTTTTTACAGACCAACATATCATGAGCGCGACCATTTTTAACGCATTTGGTAGCATGTCGGTACCGTTTTTATTAGCTAAAATCTCAAAAATGTGTATTTGGAAATAACACATTTTCAACATTTTGGGATACTCTGATATGACCAATAACATTCCAAATGCACTTTTTCTATGCACCCTGACGAGCTTTAGCCGATGCAAGTGGCAGCATTGAAATCGGTTGATATTTGTAAATGTTATAACGAATTTACCGCAAAAATTTGAATTTGGAAATAACACATTTTCATCATTTTGGGGTGCTCTGATATGACAAATAACGTACAGAATGCACTTTTTCTATGCGCCTTAAAGAGCTTTAGCCGATGCTAGCCGCAGAATTGAAATCGGTTGAGATTTGTAAATGTTATAACGAATTTACCGAAAAGAAGCTCCATTCAACGCCTTAGAGCACATTTTCGGTAAATTTCTTCGTGACGCAGGCGAGAACGATAAATCGTTTTAATCTTTTTTACAGACCAACATATCATGGGCGCGACCATTTATAACGGATTTGGTAGCATGTCGGTACCGTTTTTATTAGCTAAAATCTCAAAAATGTGTATTTGGAAATAACACATTTTCAACATTTTGGGATACTCTGATATGACCAATAACATTCAAAATGCACTTTTTCTATGCATCCTGTCGAGCTTTAGCCGATGCAAGTGGCAGAATTGAAATCGGTTGATATTTGTAAATGTTATAACGAAATTACCGCAAAAATGTGAATTTGGAAATAACACATTTTCATCATTTTGGGGTACTCTGATATGACAAATAACGTTTGGAATGCACATTTCTATGCGCCTTAAAGAGCTTTAGCCGATGCAAGTCGCAGAATTTAAATCGGTTGAGAATTGTAAATGTTATAACGAATTTACCGAAAATAAGCTCATTTCAACGGCTTAGAGCACATTTTCGGTAAATTTCTTCGTGACGCAGGCGAGAACGATAAATCGTTTTAATCTTTTTTACAGACCAACATATCATGAGCGCGACCATTTTTAACGCATTTGGTAGCATGTCGGTACCGTTTTTATTAGCTAAAATCGCAAAAATGTGTATTTGGAAATAACACATTTTCAACATTTTGGGGTACTCTGATATGACCAATAACATTCAAAATGCACTTTTTCTATGTGCCCTGACGAGCTTTAGCCGATGCAAGTGGCAGAATTGAAATCGGTTGATATTTGTAAATGTTATAACGAATTTACCGCAAAAATGTGAATTTGGAAATAACACATTTTCATCAATTTGGGGTACTCTGATATGACATATAACGTTTAGAATGCATTTTTTCAATGCGCCTTAAAGAGCTTTAGGCGATGCAAGCCGCAGAATTGAAATCGGTTGAGATTTGTAAATGTTATAACATATTTACCGAAAATAAGCTCCATTCAACGACCTAGAGCACATTTGCGGTAAATTTCTTCGTGACGCAGGCGAGAACGATAAATCGTTTTAATCTTTTTACAGATCAACATATTATGGGCGCGACCATTTTTAACGCATTTGGTAGCATGTCGGTACCGTTTTTATTAGCTAAAATCGCAAAAATGTGTATTTGGAAATAACACATTTTCAACATTTTGAGGTACTCTGATATGACCAATAACATTAAAAATGCACTTTTTCTATGCACCCAGACGAGCTTTAGCCGATGCAAGTGGCAGAATTGAAATCGGTTGATATTTGTAAATGTTATAACGAATTTACCGCAAAAATTTGAATTTGGAAATAACACATTTTCATCATTTTGGGGTGCTCTGATATGACAAATAACGTACAGAATGCACTTTTTCTATGCGCCTTAAAGAGCTTTAGCCGATGCTAGCCGCAGAATTGAAATCGGTTGAGATTTGTAAATGTTATAACGAATTTACCGAAAAGAAGCTCCATTCAACGCCTTAGAGCACATTTTCGGTAAATTTCTTCGTGACGCAGGCGAGAACGATAAATCGTTTTAATCTTTTTTACAGACCAACATATCATGGGCGCGACCATTTATAACGGATTTGGTAGCATGTCGGTACCGTTTTTATTAGCTAAAATCTCAAAAATGTGTATTTGGAAATAACACATTTTCAACATTTTGGGATACTCTGATATGACCAATAACATTCAAAATGCACTTTTTCTATGCATCCTGTCGAGCTTTAGCCGATGCAAGTGGCAGAATTGAAATCGGTTGATATTTGTAAATGTTATAACGAAATTACCGCAAAAATGTGAATTTGGAAATAACACATTTTCATCATTTTGGGGTACTCTGATATGACAAATAACGTTTGGAATGCACATTTCTATGCGCCTTAAAGAGCTTTAGCCGATGCAAGTCGCAGAATTTAAATCGGTTGAGAATTGTAAATGTTATAACGAATTTACCGAAAATAAGCTCATTTCAACGGCTTAGAGCACATTTTCGGTAAATTTCTTCGTGACGCAGGCGAGAACGATAAATCGTTTTAATCTTTTTTACAGACCAACATATCATGAGCGCGACCATTTTTAACGCATTTGGTAGCATGTCGGTACCGTTTTTATTAGCTAAAATCGCAAAAATGTGTATTTGGAAATAACACATTTTCAACATTTTGGGGTACTCTGATATGACCAATAACATTCAAAATGCACTTTTTCTATGTGCCCTGACGAGCTTTAGCCGATGCAAGTGGCAGAATTGAAATCGGTTGATATTTGTAAATGTTATAACGAATTTACCGCAAAAATGTGAATTTGGAAATAACACATTTTCATCAATTTGGGGTACTCTGATATGACATATAACGTTTAGAATGCATTTTTTCAATGCGCCTTAAAGAGCTTTAGGCGATGCAAGCCGCAGAATTGAAATCGGTTGAGATTTGTAAATGTTATAACATATTTACCGAAAATAAGCTCCATTCAACGACCTAGAGCACATTTGCGGTAAATTTCTTCGTGACGCAGGCGAGAACGATAAATCGTTTTAATCTTTTTACAGATCAACATATTATGGGCGCGACCATTTTTAACGCATTTGGTAGCATGTCGGTACCGTTTTTATTAGCTAAAATCGCAAAAATGTGTATTTGGAAATAACACATTTTCAACATTTTGAGGTACTCTGATATGACCAATAACATTAAAAATGCACTTTTTCTATGCACCCAGACGAGCTTTAGCCGATGCAAGTGGCAGAATTGAAATCGAATGATATTTGTAAATGTTATAACGAATTTACCGCAAAAATGTGAATATGGAAATAACACATATTCATCATTTTGAGGTACTCTGATATGACAAATAACGTTTAGAATGCACTTTTTCTATGCACCTTAAAGAGCTTTAGCCGATGCAAGTCGCAGAATTGAAATCGGTTGAGATTTGTAAATGTTATGACGAATTTACCGAAAATAAGCTCCATTCAACGCCTTAGAGAACATTTTCGGTAAATTTCTTCGTGACGCAGGCGAGAACGATAAATCGTTTTAATCTTTTTTACAGACCAACATATCATGGGCGCGACCATTTATAACGGATTTGGTAGCATGTCGGTACCGTTTTTATTAGCTAAAATCGCAAAAATGTGTATTTGGAAATAGCACATTTTCAACATTTTGGGGTACTCTGATATGACCAATAACATTCAAAATGCACTTTTTCTATGGACCCTGATGAGCTTTAGCCGATGCAAGTGGCAGAATTGAAATCGGTTGATATTTGTAAATGTTATAACGAATTTACCGCAAAAATGTGAATTTGGAAATAACACTTTTTCATCATTTTGGGGTACTCTGATATGACAAATAACGTTTAGAATGCACTTTTTCTATGCGCCTTAAAGAGCTTTAGCCGATGCAAGTCGCAGAATTGAAATCGGTGGAGATATGTAAATGTTATAACGAATTTACCGCAAAAATGTGAATATGGAAATAACACATTTTCATCATTTTGGGGTACTCAGATATGACATATAACGTATAGAATGCGCTTTTTCTATGCACCTTAAAGAGCTTTAGCCGATGCAAGTCGCAGAATTGAAATCGGTTGAGCCTTGTAAATGTTATAACGAATTTACCGAAAATAAGCTCCATTCAACGGCTTAGAGCACATTTTCGGTAAATTTCTTCGTGACGCAGGCGAGAACGATAAATCGTTTTAATCTTTTTTACAGACCAACATATCATAGGCGCGACCATTTATAACGGATTTGGTAGCATGTCGGTACCGTGTTTATTAGCTAAAATCGCAAAAATGTGTATTTGGAAATAACACATTTTCAACATTTTGGGGTACTCTGATATGACCAATAACATTCAAAATGCACTTTTTCTATGCACCCTGGCGAGCTTTAGCCGATACAAGTGGCAGAATTGAAATCGGTTGATATTTGTAAATGTTATAACGAATTTACCGCAAAAATGTGAATTTGGATATAACACATTTTTATCATTTTGGGGTACTCTGATATGACAAATAACGTTTAGAATCACTCTTTCTATGCGCCGTAAAGAGCTTTAGCCGATGCAAGTCGCAGAATTGAAATCGGTTGAGATTTGTAAATGTTATAACGAATTTACCGCAAAAATGTGAATATGGAGATAACACATTTTCATCATTTTGGGGTTCTCAGATATGACATATAACGTATAGAATGCACTTTTTCTATGCGCCTTAAAGAGCTTTAGCCGATGCAAGTCGCAGAATTTAAATCGGTTGGGATTTGTAAATGTTATAACGAATTTACCGAAAATAAGCTCCATTCAACGGCTTAGAGCACATTTTCGGTACATTTCTTCACGACGCAGGCGAGAACGATAAATCGTTTTAATCTTTTTTACAGACCAACATATCATGGGCGCGAACCATTTATAACGGATTTGGTAGCATGTCGGTACCGTTTTTATTAGCTAAAATCGCAAAACTGTGTATTTGGAAATAACACAATTTCAACATTTTGGGGTACTCTGATATGACCAATAACATTCAAAATGCACTTTTTCTATGCACCCTGGCGAGCTTTAGCCGATACAAGTGGCAGAATTGAAATCGGTTGATATTTGTAAATGTTATAACGAATTTACCGCAAAAATGTGAATTTGGATATAACACATTTTTATCATTTTGGGGTACTCTGATATGACATATAACGTTTAGAATGCACTTTTTCTATGCGCCTAAAGAGCTTTAGCCGATGCAAGTCGCAGAATTGAAATCGGTTGAGACTTGTAAATGTTATAACGAATTTACCGAAAATAAGCTCCATTCAACGGCTTAGAGCACATTTTCGGTAAATTTCTTCGTGACGCAGGCGAGAACGATAAATCGTTTTAATTTAAAATAGCATAGATGTGTATTTGGAAATAACACATTTTCAACATTTTGTGGTACTCTGCTATGACCAATAACATTAAAAATGAACTTTTTCTATGCACCCTGATGAGCTTTAGCCGATGCAAGTGGCAGAATTGAAATCGGTTAATATTTGTAAATGTTATAACGAATTTACCGCAAAAATGTGAATTGGAAATAACACATTTTCATCATTTTGGGGTACTCTGATATGACAAATAACGTACAGAATGCACTTTTTCTATGCGCCTTAAAGAGCTTTAGCCAATGCAAGTCGCAGAATTAAAATCGGTTGAGATTTGTAAATGTCATAACGAATTTACCGAAAATAAGCTCCATTCAACGGCTTAGAGCACATTTTCGGTAAATTTCTTCGTGACGCAGGCGAGAACGATAAATCGTTTTAATCTTTTTTACAGATCAACATATCATGGGCGCGACCATTTTTAACGCATTTGGTAGTATGTAGGTACCGTTTTTATTAGCTAAAATAGCATAGATGTGTATTTGGAAATAACACATTTTCAACATTTTGTGGTACTCTGCTATGACCAATAACATTAAAAATGAACTTTTTCTATGCACCCTGATGAGCTTTAGCCGATGCAAGTGGCAGAATTGAAATCGGTTAATATTTGTAAATGTTATAACGAATTTACCGCAAAAATGTGAATTTGGAAATAACACATTTTTGTAATTTTGGGGTACTCTGATATGACAAATAACGTTTTGAATGCACTTTTTTTATGCGCCTTAAAGAGCCGATGCAAGTCGCAGAATTGAAATCGGTTGAGACTTGTAAATGTTATAACGAATTTACCGAAAATAAGTTCCATTCAACGGCTTAGAGCACATTTTCGGTAAATTTCTTCGTGACGCAGGCGAGAACGATAAATTCCAAAAACATTCAAAATGCACTTTTTCTATGCACCCTGACGAGCTTTAGCCGATGCAAGTCGCAGAATTGAAATCGGTTGAGATTTGTAAATGTTATAACGAATTTACCGAAAATAAGCTCCATTCAACGGCTTAGAGCACATTTGCGGTAAATTTCTTCGTGACGCATTCGAGAACAATAAATCGTTTTAATCTTTTTTACAGACCAACATATCATGGGCGCGACCATTTTTAAAGCATTTGGTAGCATGTTGGTACCGTTATTATTAGCTAAAATAGCAAAAATGTGTATTTGGACATAACACATTTTCAACATTTTGTGGTACTCTGCTATGACCAATAACATTCAAAATGCACTTTTTCTATGCACCCTGACGAGCTTTAGCCGATGCAAGTGGCAGAATTGAAATCGGTTGATATTTGTAAATGTTATAACGAATTTACCGCAAAAATGTGAATTTGGAAATAACACATTTTCAACATTTTGGGGTACTCTGATATGACCAATAACATTCAAAATGCACTTTTTCTGTGCACCCTGACAAGCTTTAGCCGATGCAAGTGGCAGAATACCAGCCTGTCGGAAAGTTTAAATAAACCTATTGAAAAATGCGGTATATATATTGATCAGGAATACCCATATTTAGGAGCTTCGCCAGATGGCATTATTGATAATGAGCATCTTGTGGAAGTTAAATGTATGTTTTCTTGTCAAGACCTGACGCCACAGGAAGGAATAAATTTGCGCAAAATTACATTCTGGGACAGAAATGGCATAGTGAATAAAAAACATTGTTGGTATTACCAAGTACAGGGCCAGTTACATATATGCCGGAAAAAATATTTATACTTAGCAGTTTGGACAACTAAAGGTATAAAATGTGAGAAATTGGAAAAAGATGACAAATTTTGGTCAAGGGAAATGGAATTAAAATTAATTAACTTTTATAATAATTGCCTAGTGCCCGAGATTCTAGACCCTCGGTATCTTAGGAACATGCCCTTGAGAGATATAAAATAAATTCAATATTCTATTCTTTGTAACCCCATAGCAAAAAACAAACAAAACACATAAAATATCTGTGTTTTGTCATATTTTGCAATATAATTTATATTTAAGTAATGCAATTCAACATGGGATACATTAAAAACAAAACAATAATATCAAAATATCATTTCAATATAAATTCGATTAAACGAGGTAGAGCGTTTAAGTGGCAAAATATTTTTATAATTTCTTATAGTTTGTGCATTATATATTTTAAACGTTAAATGATTATAAAATTTTATTACTGGGTAAAAATTATGGCTGGACTATTGTGATATAGTACTAAGTAAACTCCGCACTGTGGTGTCACTTGTCTACGTCTAAATGTCTACGTCACTTCTTTTGCGTAGAAGATTAGAGATTTCCCATTGTTGCTTTTTGCGTTTCATTTTATTATACAGGGTCCTGCAACTGTGCGTCGGGCTTTCGTAGCGCTTTTCCCGTGAGAGATAGAAAAAAAGGTTTCGTACAAAAAGTTATTGGTTTAAAAATCTCTATGCCGTACTTTTTTTTTCAAACATACATGATGTCCCAATTTTGCGGAATAACAAAAACAAACATTCTATTAAATGGAACACCCTGTATTTATTCAAGCTTATTGCTTATTAACCACACTGAGACAATTGCGAATACTTATTTTTACCTTAAATAAAATGAGGTCGCTAAGATTTTTTAAAGTTGAGCTTGCTTATACATGATATTTGGAGAAAAAAATGTAAATTGGCAACACTGTAACATAATCCAAAACTACAAATTGACAACATTGTAGAGGTTGTAAAATATCATCAGAAAACTTGAATAAATACACCATGTTCCATTAAAAAAAAGTTTGTTTTTGCTATACCGCAAAAGTGGGACATCCTGTATGTTTGAAAAAAAAAATTACGCCATAGAAATTTTTAAACCAATAACTTTTTGTACGAAACATTATTTTGTATCTCTCACGGGAAAAGCGGTAGGAAAGCCCGACGCACTGTTGCAGGACCCTGTATACCTCAAGAAGAAATTTAAAGTTGCATGGAAGTCTGTCGGTGAAAAATAAAGTCTAATGCTAATTTATTCAATTTATTTCAGTGGTTTAATGTTGGATTTTAAATTTTGTAAAAATATACAAACACATTAGTTTAGGTTTAATAATTAAGGTAAAACATGTATTTTCATTAATGTAACTATGTATTTGTACTTTACTAATGTATGATTCATATTATTATATTATAGTTATTGTAAATACCTACCTTATAATTAAATTATATGTATGCAACATTTTTGTATATTGCTAATTGATTCAATAACGGTTTAATGTGGCATTTTAAATCTTGTAAAAATATACAAACACATTAGGTTAGGTTTAATAATTAAGGTATAACATGTATTTTCATTAATGTAACTATGTATTTTTACTTTACGAATGTATGATTCATGTTATTATATTATAGTTTTTGTAAATACCTACGTTGTGTTTATAATTAAATTATATGTATGCATTAGTAATATTTTTGTATGCTGCTAATTTATTCAATAGTGGTTTAATGTGGCATTTTAAATCTTGTAAAAATATACAAACCCATTACTTTAGGTTTAATAATTAAAGTATAAAATGTATTTTCATTAATGTAACTATGTATTTTTACTTTACTAATGTTTTTTTTTTTTTTTTTTTTTTCTCCAAAGAAATTTGCAATCTGCCCGAAGGCAATAAGCAAATGTTAGTTACATTGTGCCTAGCGAGTTTGCTAGGCAAGCGGGTGTTAGTAGACTTACATTAAAGTACTAACATAGGGAGAACCTACATGGTTCGTTACAAATAAGGGTTAGTTTTAACATATATTATAGTATACATTATGCGAATGGATATTATGGTTCACACAATTCAATGCGTATGTGATTTAGTACGGCTCAGGTTATGATCGGTTGCACAAGTCCAGAGGGTCTAGTCGTTTTAGCCGGTATGTGTTTTGGCTGTTGTCCAGTAGTTCAACAGCTAGCCGGTACGGGTGTAGATTTAGTCTCGATATATACCTTTCACTCGCACACTTCACTTCTTCGAGCACTTTGGGAACCTCTAGGTCTCGATGTATGGTGTCGTTTGTGACAAACCAAGGCGCATCGGTTATTACGCGTAGCGTTTTCGATTGAAACCGCTGGATGATCGCAATGTTGGTTGCACTCGCAGTACCCCATAGTTGGATTCCATATAGCCACACTGGTTTAAGTATAGCTGTATACACTGCAAGTTTGCTGGATAGCGATAGGGTGGATGTCCTGCCAATGAGCCAGAGGAGTTTGGAGAACTTCAGGCCCAGTTGTTTGCGCTTTGTCATTAGGTGGTGTTGCCAGTTTAGTCTTCTATCTAGGTGAGTACCTAGGTATTTCGCGTTTACCGCCATTGGGAGATGGTGTCCGTTCAGGGATACACTTGGGCATGTTTCTCTTCTGAGGGTGAAAGTTATGTGCTGGGACTTTGCTTCGTTGACCTTTATGCGCCATTTCCTCAGCCACACTTGGATCTTATCCAGGGCTGCCTGGAGTTTTTCTGAGGCGTGTGTTGGTACCTCACTTGTTGCCATGACTGTGGTATCGTCTGCAAAGGTAGCAGTTAATGTGTTTTCTGTTGTGGGTATGTCTGCAGTAAAGAGTAGGTAGAGCACTGGTCCCAGAAGGTCTTTAGGTTTAATAATTAAAGTATAAAATGTATTTTCATTAATGTAACTATGTATTTTTACTTTACTAATGTATGACTCATATTATTATATTATTGTTTTTGTAAATACCTCCGTTGTGTTTATAATTAAAAAATATGAATGCAACAGTAATATTTTTGTATCTTTTCTTATCTTATTTTATTTTATCACTTCTTTTATTGAAATTTTGTTACGTGATGTAATCATGTTTTAATATTCCTGTTCAATCATAAATTTGAAAAATGAAATGCGAAAAACCTTAAATATTTTACTATTTAATTATTTTATGAAACAATTTGAAGTATCTAGATATCTACATCAAAGTTAGTTTAAAAAAACCGTAGAATGTACTCCACATATATGTAGAATATACTCTTGAGCGCAGGTTATTCGTATTTTTATATATTAGTTATGAAAAGTAAACAAGAATCTATGTAATAACGGTGTAGAAATTTAAACAATGAAAATATCTTTAAAGCAGGAATATCAACCTTATTGTAGTGCGAGCGCATTCTAGATTGAGAAAATTTGTTTTTGCGAGCGCATTTTCGGATTTAAAAAAATATATGAAAAATAGTATGTATTAATATTTATTATATATAAATATTATTTCTATTGATATTTTAACACTTCGTGGCGAGCGCAGGCAATCTGTGTGGCCGTGGGCACACGATTAGGGACTACTACCTGCTATACCCTTACAGACGAGAAGGGATGGGGCAACGTCTTTTGCTGAGAATTTCGATAACTCCCACTAATTTCCGTTACCACACCGATCCCCCTCAGCTCAATCAGGTTTGTCACTATGTCACAACGCGGCAACCATCTCGCGGAGAGCTTTTTCTTATTGAAATGTTCATGCAAAATATTGTATACCCATTCGGTTGAGATGTTTACTTCATTAGCTATCTCACGAACTTTTATTCGATGATTGCCAATTACAAGGCCATAGAGTTTATTAACCACTTCTGGAGTAGTTACAGTAAATGATGGTTTCGGACGATCTGCATCAACCGTGCTCATATAGCCACTTTTAAAAGCAGAAACCACTTACAAATCACTCCAAGGGACAGAGAAGATTCTAGATAATATTTACGTAACTTTTCCTCGGTTTCTTTAATTGTATTTTTCCATATTTTGTTCCCAGCGCCTCCACCTAAAATGGCGGTGATGCTATTTGCCCGGCATGGCGCGGGGTAACGTAAATTGTTTTCGTTTAAGGTGCACATACACTAAATAAACTATTGTTCGGGGGGGGGCACATTTTATAATACAAAAAAAAAGTACAGCTATTATACAATTAGAACACAAAGAAAAAACCAAGAATAATAATAATGAACGCTACAATTTACATATATACAATTTACAACTCCCAGAAGGTAAGGTCATGAGCGGATTTACTTTGCTCAATTTGTTTGGCCGTTTCGTTGGACCTTGACGCAACACAAATTGCTGAGGACCAGGGTGCTCGAACGACAGCCAAAAAAGAGGCCGTTTATGGCACAGTGGACCTATTTATAAATTCGATAGACCGACGAAACGCCCACTCAGTATCGCCCCCCTTCCGAAGTATAAAAATATGTACAAATGAAACCTTAGTATCAAATCAGCCATTTCCCGTAATATAATTAATCAAATGTTGATGCTAAAACTGGTAAAATAAAATATGAACACTGACAAAATTTGAATGGCGTATCTGGGCCCACGGAGGGTGGACTTAACAAAAATGACGACAATTAAATAGAAATTAAATAATCAAACGGACTAATGAGATGACTGTAACCGAGCCGGGCATGCAGTAATCATATGAAAATTTGGAAAGCGGTAATTAATGATATTTTACTGAACTGACGGATTACTTGTAATAACTTAAAAATCTGAAATTCACGTGGCTACTTAAAATGCAGAGGCTCGTCCATCAGCCGACCGAAACGGCGAAACCCACAGCCGTGCGGCAGATTTTTTATTGGCGCGGGCCAAATGTCCGGACTGCTACTACTGGACGGTACAAAAGAAGTTTTTACGGTTGGAAATTTAAAAAAAAAAGGATCGCGAGTTATTAATCAAACGCGATGACAATTTACACAACAACGAAAACAGTTTTCTTCAGATAAATATAAAACATAATCTATCAGTCAGATTGGTGCCAAATTTTGACAGTAGACCTCCGAAAGACCTCAGGAGCTAGCAACATAATCATTATAGCGAAAGTGTTACCAACCTTTGAAATGTCACTCTTCCGTCAAACTGCCCTCGTCTATATATATATATGTATATAAGTTACCAGCGGTCACAAACAATCAGCTTCTTTATTATTATATAAAGAGTATTATTTAAGACTGATGCATACGAGCGCATCCCACGCATTATATGTTATCTTTTATTGTTCATTTATAATAAGTTATATTACTAACAGGTTGGCCTTGCCACACTACACTCTATATTCGTATTCCGTATTAACAACATATTAAATTCTAAGTTTTAAATTAAAAGTTCCTTTTTTTAAAACCTACGTTTCGGCCCGTGATACGTATTTGGCGCAGTCGGCAACGGATACCCAAAATTTAACAATTTGAGCGAATATCAAATTTGTTAAATTTTTCGTTCACGAATTAATTGGGATAGAACTAGCGAAGACTACAGGACTCCGAACTTCGAGACACCGCAGCTTCGCATCGAATTTACAAGCATCGAGGACCCAGGCAGGATTCCAAACATTGAAACACCGCCCTCGTCCAGCTTCGCAGATTCAACTTTCACGGCCGGATGGACGGAATATTTGCACTGTAAGTACATAAATTGTTTCGAGTGCCTAAATTCAATTGTCCATTTAATATTCGTTTTCGTCGATCGACTAATGAATGCACGAGACATTGTTGAGACAAATTCGGAAATCGAATTAGAATTGTCAATTCCCTTATCTGATCATCGAGATCGTTCCCGTTCCCCAATAAATCGTCCACAAAATCCCACATTAAACATGGCATTGAAATCAGAATATTTGGTATGATTCCCGATTTCTACGGCGAGACAGAATTACTGTCGCATTTCGTTGAAATCAGCGAAAAATTGGTAAACAAATTTTATAACACAGCAGATCCCACGGACTTTCTAAATGAGTATTCAATGTCAACCATTCTGTCGAAAATTAAAGGAGAAGCGGCAGTTAATATTTCATCAAACAGGATCACCTCCTGGCAAGAATTGAAAACAGCCTTGTTGAACGCGTATGGCGATAAAAGAGACCATTATAGTCTAAATTTCGAAATAACTAATTTAAAACAAAATTTCACTGAAACCCCATTCGAATTTTATAATAAGGTTCAACACTTGCTGAATTTGCAAGTATCATATGTAAGGGCTCATATCGCAACTCAACAAGAACAACATTTTTCATGAAAATGCATTGCGCGTCTTCCTTCGTGGTTTAAAAGAACCAATTGGTGCACAAATTCGTGCAAGGAATCCACTTAATTTAAATGCTGCTTTAAATATTTTAACTAACGAGTTTCAGTTAGATATTACAGTGAATAAATCCAATTTTAATAAAGTAAGTCCACGTTTCCCCTATAACTTTAGAAGTAATTATCCCGTAAGAGTTCCTAATAATAATGTAAATGATAATTTTCCCCGAAATAAATGTAATGTTCCTAAATTTAATAATTTTGCACGACCTCCTAATGGTAATCATAATATTCCAAAACCAAACTTTATTAATCAGAGGGTCGGCCCCAGTCAATCTAGACCGACACCCCAATATAGACCCACACCTATGTCGGTGTCTACACAAAATTTAAATTTACCTAATCAAAATAGAGGTTACCAAGGTCGGCCAAATAATTTTATTTCGGAGGAATTATATAATATCGACGAGGAACCAGGCACGGAACCAAATGTTCCTAAAAATCCTTTTGTAGCCTTAGAGGGTCCGTCAAACGACCGACCCGAATAAAATTAAATAGTATAAATAATAATGAAAGTCGTCTCCCGTATGTAACAGATCCATTAAATAATTTGAAAATATTAATTGATACAGGTAGTAGCAGGTCATTTGTAAATCCTAAAATTGGATACAAATTGTTCCAAAAACAAATCAGAACCGACCCCTTTCAAGTGTACAGCGCACATGGCACTACTTATGGAAGGTTTAGCACTACTGTACCACTAAACCGGTTATTTAAATCAAGAGAAGCGAATATAAAATGCTTTATTGTTGACTTTTAATCAAACTTCGATGTATTAATTGGAATCGATAATTTAAAATATTTAAATGTAAATATTAATTTATCTAAAGGTGAAATAAATACACCTGACTGCGATATAAAAATAAATTATAGTAGAATTCGTGGAGACCCGGACGAGAAGTGTAAAGTATCGCCCGGTGCTCGCGAAGAAATTAATTGTTTTAATTCTCAGGAAATTACGGATGTACAAAAGGTACTTGAACCTGGGAGATTCGAACAAATTATTGAAATAGATATCGCAAATATAAAAAACGGTGATGTAATAATCCCGTATTCAAAAATCGATTCTCTGGAAATACCAGAATGTATTACTGTGGTAAATAATTATAAAGCAATTTGTACAATAATTAATCCGTCAACAGAAGATATCAAAATTTGGGTTACGAGAGCATTAGTGGTTGCTCCAATCAATGAATATGATTGTCAGCAGTTGGGCTCAACACACCCCGATCTTAACCTGTTGAAAAACAATAATGTACAGTTTAATAATTCTCAAATTCGCAATGAGCATATGAATAGCGAAGAGAAAAAAGTTATAATGAATTTAATTAGGGAATATTCCGACATATTATTATTGTCGATAATAATAAATTAACTTTTACAAATAAAGTCAAGCATCAAATTAAAACCACGGATGAATTACCCGTGTATAGTAAATCATATCGTTATCCCCAAATTCATAAGAAAGAAGTTAGGAAACAAATAAATAAAATGCTTGACGATAAAATAATAAGACCGTCGCACAGTCCATGGTCTTCGCCAATATGGGTAATTCCCAAAAAACTAGACGCATCTGGTAAGCAAAAATGGCGAGTAGTAATTGATTACCGCCAATTAAATGAGAAAACAATCGGTGACCGTTATCCCTTACCGAGCAATAATGATCTACTCGATAAATTAAGGCGTTCTCAATATTTTACGACCCTTGATTTAGCATCTGGCTTCCATCAGTTTGAAATTGAAGAAAGTGACACTCCCAAAACAGCTTTTAATACTGAAAATGGGCATTACGAATTCATGCGTATGCCATTTGGATTGAAAAATGCTCCCGCTACTTTTCAAAGAGTCATGGATAATATCCTGCGAGGAATCCAAAATGAAAAATGTCTAGTCTATATGGACGACATAATAATTTTCAGCACAAGCTTACAAGAGCATGTTAATCGTTTAAGAGAGGTGTTCGATCGTTTAAGAGAGTCAAATTTTAAAATTCAACTCGATAAATCTGAGTTTTTGAGAAAAGAAGTGGCTTACCTTGGCCACATTGTTACTCCTGAAGGTAAAACCGAATCCGGATAAAATTAAAGTTATACAAAATTATCCTATTCCAAAAACTACGAAACAAATTAAAGGCTTTTTAGGTATCCTCGGTTATTACCGAAAATTTATTAAAGATTTCGCTAAATTAACTAAACCAATGACTAAGAGACTAAAGAAAAATGCAATTATAAATGTAAATGATTCGGATTACAAAAATAGCTTTAATTTATGTAAAAATATTCTTACGAACGAACCACTCTTACAATATCCAGACTTTACTAAACCGTTTAATTTAACTACAGACGCGAGTAATTTCGCTGTCGGAGCTGTTTTGTCACAAGGAATTATTGGTAGCGATTTACCAATTGCATACGCGAGTAGAACATTAAATGAATCAGAAATAAATTACTCCACAATTGAGAAGGAGCTTTTGGCAGTTATTTGGGCCACGAAATATTTTCGACCATATTTATTCGGGCGAAAATTTAAAATAATAACGGATCATAAACCCCTACAGTGGCTCATGTCCCTTAAGGACCCTAGTTCAAAACTTACTAGATGGCGAATCAAATTATCAGAATATGATTTTGAAATTGTATATAAACAAGGCATATTAAATAAGAATGCGGACTTCCTGTCTAGGCTAGAGATAAACGTACACGACTAAAACAAAGACGCAAGCAGATTTTACTTAAGGTCATACGATGAAGGTCTGCTTGATTATGGAGAAAATGCACAATGCACAGAGTCATTAATTGTTGAAACTGGGGAACCAGACGAAATTGAAAATGATAATCATACAGTACATTCAAATATTGAAAATCCAATCATCACAATCCCTGTAATAGAAAAATCAATCAATATCGGAGATAACCAAATTTTTACATCAAAAGTAAATTATACCCCCGGAAAACCCAAAGTGATAAAATTATTCGATAATAAAAAAATGAGACTAGTTGTGCAATTCTCTCAATCATCATTCGTAAATGATGTAATTAAATTCGTGAAACAATTCATAGTCCCAAAGGTAAAATATTGTCTATATTTTGAGAGCCCGATTTATGAGAAATTCTGTGTAACCTTACAAACTTATTTTAAGAACTCTCAAATAAATTTTGTTAGATGTACCGAAAAGTTAAAGGATGTTGAAGATAAGGACGAAGTCCTTAATATTATAAAAAATTACCATGAAGGTAAAACTAATCATAGAGGAATCGATGAAACAGAAAACAAGCTAAAACGTCGTTTTTACTGGCCTGATATGCGCCGCACTATCCAAGAATATATCAACAATTGTGAAATTTGCTTACTAAGTAAATATGAAAGAAATCCATTAAAACCAAAATTTAATTTAACTCCAACACCGGTAAAACCGTTTGAAATAATTCACATCGATAGTATTTCTTTAGAAGGATCCAAATTCCTTACACTAATAGATTCATTTTCAAAATATACTCAAATTTATAAACTAAGTTCGTATCAAGCAATAGAAATTGCAAACAAACTAATTGTATTTTTCAGTCACCACGGTATTCCTAACCAAATAATTGCAGACAACAATTTAGAGTTTAAAAATTCAATAATTAAAGAATTATTGGAATTACATAAAATTAAATTACATTTTATCAGTTCTCAGCACCCAGAATCAAATGGGATGGTTAAACGTGTTCATTCCACAATAATTGAACATATCCGTTTGTTTAATAATCAAGACCTATACAAAAAGGAACCGATAGAAATCAAAGTTAATTATGCAATTCTTGGATACAATAGCTCGCTTCACTCTACTACCAAATTTACGCCATTAGAGGTAATCACTGGTCATATGGATCCTCCAGACCCAAGTAATATTAATGAAAATACTAGAATTATTAATGATTATATTATGAATCATAAACGCAAAGTAAAATTAATGTACGACAAAATAAATGAGCGTACACAATTTAATAAACAAAAAACTATTAATAAAAGAAATGAGAGTCGCGAAAATTTGCCTAATATACCAACAGAAATATTTGTAGCAAATAAGCAAAAACAATCTAAGACGAAAAATAAATATAAGAAAGAAGAATTACTATGTATCAATCCAGAACTAAAAACTGCGAGGATAAATACTCGACACCATAATACCGTCGAGAAAATCCACGTGTCTAATATTAAAAGACCACGCTTAAAATTCAAGAAGAAAACTGATCAGATCAGTATAAAAGAAATCAATTATAAAAATTGTCGAAACTATGTGAATAATGGAAATGGTAGATAAAATATAGTAATCAAAAATGTAAATGAAATACAAGACGACTTGTTCTTTGCTCCAAGAGAGTTTTCACTAGCATACTGTGTTTCTACCGATTTACACATGAACGCTGGCATAGCGTTGCAATTTAAAGAAAGATTTGGAAGAGTAGAAATACTTAAATCTCAAAAACCTGAGGTCAATTCGCTGTGTTTCTTAAAAGAAGAAGGACGGTACATAATTTATTTAATAACAAAACAAAATTATTACGATAAACCAAGTTACGAAAATTTATTTAACACCTTAATAAAAATGAAAGAATTTTGTTAATTAAGGGGCATCACTGAGGCGAGTGTGGTGAAACGGTCAGAGTGTCGGCCTTTCACGCGGCGGACCCGCGTTCGATCCCGGGATCCGGTAAAAATGTCTAGAAATCCGCTCGTCTCCTTTCAGAAGGCAATGGCAAACCACTGAGAGTAATCTGCCCAGGATAGTTTCCCCAAACCAGTCGTTCGCAGCCAACGTTAAACTGTAGGTGCCATACGTCACTGTAACTACGATACAGACACTCATACACTGACGTATGCGGGGAAATCGCCTACGCTCGAGGGATCGAGTACGGCACTCCGTGAAGAAGGGGCATCACCCAATTAGCTATACCTAAACTAGGTTGCGGTCCGTTTGCCCTTTGTTATAGAGTTATTGATAAAAAACAAAAAAAAACATTTCAACTTTAAACTTTATTT
Organism: Othius punctulatus; assembly: GCA_951805005.1. Taxonomy (NCBI): domain Eukaryota; kingdom Metazoa; phylum Arthropoda; class Insecta; order Coleoptera; family Staphylinidae; genus Othius; species Othius punctulatus. Next base: position 73,963,743 of record OX638138.1, read on the forward strand.
ATTGCTAATAATATTAAAAAACAAGATATTGTCCACATCTTTTTTTCACAAAATGTGTTCAAATAGGCCTCCTCCTACTTCCAGGCAAACATTCACACGATTTATCATGGAACTACTGTAGCATATTTTCATATATTAACGCCACAGCAGCGTGAAACCACATCTTTAGGATTCAGAATAGGTTCGCGGTAAACTTGTTCTTTCAAATAGCCCCAGAAAAAGTAAACCATCGGATTCAGATCCGGCGACCTAGGAGGTCATGGTATGGGCCCACCTCTTCCAATTCACCTCCCAGGGAATTTTATATTCAGATTATTTCTCACCTCTATTGCATAATGTGCCGGTGAACCATCATGTTGGAACCAATCATTTAATCTACCTTCTAATGGATCTTCATCAAGCAATGGATGTGGTAATTTTTCATTTAAAAATTGTGGATAAAATGCTGAATTATGTCGGTTAGGTAGAATGCATGGACCAATTACATTATTATTTAATAAACCAGCCCAAATGTTAATTGACCATAGTCTTCGAGAAGATCTTTGGCGTATTATGTAGGGGTTTTCATCCCTCTAATCATGCAGGTCATGGGAATTTATGATACCTGTCTCGGAAAGTGTGGATTCATCACTCCACAGAATCTTTTCAATGAAATATGGATTATTGTTTACGCTATGAAGCCATTATCTACAAAAATCGATTCGAAGCTCCCTATCTACGTCATGCAATACTTGAACTTTTTGGGGCCTAATGGATGCAAACCATTTCTCCTTAACAATCTGTAGATTGTATATTTTTGGGCATGAGTTTGGGACGATATAATTCGGCTTGTACTTGGTTCCGCCTCGATAAATTCAAGAATTTGCTGTTCTTGATCGATGCTTAGCTTAGATTGACGTCCTGCCTGATTTTGTCTAGGATTCAAATTACATGTTTCCAGTAATCTTTGTTCTGCCCGTCTAATAGTTTTTGCATCAGGGTGCCCACGATTTGGAAACATCTCTGCATATGCCCTAGCCGCAGCAGTGGCATTGTCATTGCATGCACCTAACGCTTTCAACATATCAACATAATCTCGATTACTGTAGTATCGTTCCATAATACACAAAATAAGAGACACAAAAGCGAAATACTTATCAATTGAACCGAATTGAAAAATGTTACACAACTAATTGTCAAATCTGACAGTTATGTCTCTAGATTTGATAAAGTTCTAGCTTTGAGTAGTGGCCGTAGAAAAAGTTATTGTTTACATTTTTATCATTAACTCTATAACAAACGACAAACGGAAAATTTTCCACTCTTATTTTTCAATTTGTTTTAGCCTACTTGATCAAATCCCAAGAGAACGGGCGTTAATTTTGAGACACCCTGTATATATACGATCGACTTTTATAAGCCATACATAGATTTGTTTTTTATATACCGGGTGAGCCAACAGTGGGGGATCGAAGGATATCACAATTTTGTTATTTTAGTTTTATTTGTCTCTTGATAATGGTCGTGAGACTGAAACAGTTGTAGAGTTGTTCAATAAAGAAATTGTGAAACTTATATAGTATATTGTATAACTGTATATGCATAAATATCTTGCCTTCTCTGCCATCGTATATAAAGGGTGATTCAGACCATCCGTCCCAGGCCTTTTTCTCGGTAATGTGACGTCTTGGATGTTCGGTAAATAAAATATCATAACAAAAGCCTACCTGAAGAATTTAATGGAGGTTGTTTCGATTTCCGGAAGTAACCGGAAGTAGGCGTAACTGCACTCAACTTCAGAATCTTAAATGGGAACCTATGTCGTATGTGACATCGTTGGATAGGTATTTTAAAAATAATCATATTTTGTAAAAAAAGTTTTTTTATAAATGATATATTTAACGGAATAAACATTAATATATCGAGCATCCAGCCTAGACCATTTTCCCGAAAGTATGACGTCATAGAGGTTGCGAAACAAAATAGCATGACTTAAGCCTACCTGATGAATTTAATTGCGGTAGTTCCGATACTCGAAAGTTACCGGAAGTAGGCGTAACTGTACTCAAATTCAGAATTTTAAATGGGAACCTAAGCCATTCTAGAAGGAACTTTTTTTTTAAGAGAAACCAGAAATAAACGATTTTTATTGGAATCGTTTTTGTAAATAAAACGAATTAATCAATAAATTTTGATTACACTCACCCAGCACCATCAGCATATCAAACCCTTCAAAATTTGAGAACACCATAATGAATTATTGCCCAACAATAACGTATTTTATTGAAATTGTGGACTTTGCAGACAGTAAGCAAGCCTGAAAACACTACACTTCGACAGTGTTCGGAGGAGAAAAGGTATTTTTTTTTACAAAAATACTTGAATTCTAAGTGCAGTTACTCCTACTTTCTGTGATTTTCGAGAAACAAAACTACTACCATTAAATTCATGGGGTAGGCTTGTGTTATGCATTTTTTTAACCTCAACGACGTCATACTTTCGAGAACATGCCCTGGGCTGGTTGCCCGACACATTAATGTTTATTCCGTTAAGTATGTCATTTATAAAAAAAAACTTTTCTTACAAAAAATGTTTCTTTCTAAAATACCTATCCAACGATGTCACATGTTACATAATTTAAAATAAGAAAGTTGGTGCTACTTCCGGTAGAACCGGATGGCATAAAAACTTGATAATATTTCACATGAGAATAACTGATTCAACCGTGTAACGAGGATTTTTTTTAAATTTTTAGGACAACCGCAACCCCGTAAACTTTAAACGAACGGTTTAGCGTAGACACTCTGTATATACAGGGTCCGTCATTTCACGTCCCGTCTTCTGTAGCTCAGTTACTAATTGAGTTAGGATTTTGATATTTTGCAGACTTTACTTGCATTCTGTGGCGTATTTTAGGAAAATAAATTTGATTATACAGGGTGTCCCAAAAAAGTGTGACGTAATGATGATGCGTATTTTTAAATTGCATAGTATATTTTTTGTTGATTATTTGGGTGCCCTTTATGGATGCCAACATACCTATGAAATTTTATTAAAATCGGTTCAGTGATTTTAGCAGAAAAAAAATAAAAACTGAACAAAGTCAATTTTGCACCATTGGTTAAGAAAATTAATAATAGGCAAAAGTATGCCTTGTTAATAAAACCATACAAGGTACTCATTAAATTAGGTCTGATAGTTGCGTTAACCAAGTTTTATTGATATGCATTATACAGAGTGTCCAAAATTTAGTGTCAAACTTTTCAAACTTTAAAGCACTTTATTTTTCTTCTTTTAAATTTGAGCCCCTGTATATTTTTATGTCATTCTATGTGGAATTAAAAGACAAAATTTTTCCTAATTACAACTCTATCGCAATTCCTAACACATTTAAAGTTATGTGGAGAAAACTCGATTTATCAACTATTCCATTAGCCATTTTAATGAATAAAACTCGAAGGTGACTCTGAAAAACAATTTATTGACATAACATGTTTTGTAGTTACAATTAATATCTCGAAAGTATTAAAGGTTTCACAGATCTTCGTCTAAACCTATTACACATCGTAAAAGTATTAAGTTTTCTATAAAAAATAGTTTTAGTAATAAAATTTCATTAAAACATAACATAACTGTGCATTTTTCACATTAATTAATTGCTAGATCTTATGTTCTATATGTCTTCCGCCCTCTTGAAGGCACAAACGAAGACGAATATGAAATGACATTGCCACTCTTCGTAACAGGTTGAATGTAATATTTTGAAATTCGAATATGAAAGTCATATCGACATGTGTCAATATAGGTCATAATATTTGTCATATTATGAAAATCATATTTTCCATGATAAAAAGTAATTTTGGTATCTTGGGTATAAAGACCTTAGCTAAAAAAGTTTTAAACTTTTATATTACTACAGTCAACAATGGCTCTTGTCACTTTGTTAAAGTTTAATGTCAATAAATTGTTTTTCAAACCCACCTTCGATTTTAATTAATTAAAATGGCCTTTGGAATTGTTGATAAAACGAGTTTTCTGCAAATATCTTTGAATGTGTTAGGAATTGAGATAGGTTGTATTCAGGAAAAACTGTTTGTCCTTTAATTCTGCATGGTATTACATAAAAATATACTGGGGTTCCAATTTAAAATAAGAAAAATAAAGTGCTTTAAAGTTTGAAAAGTTTGACACTACATTTTGGACACTCTGTATAATGCATATCAATAGAACTTAGTTAACGCAACTGTCAGACCTTATATAATGAATACCTTGTATGGTTTTATTAACGAGGCACTATTTTTATCCCTTATTAATTTTCTTTACCAATGGTGCGAAACTGATTTTTTTCAGTTTTTATTTTTTTGTGCTAATGTCACTAAACCGATTTAAATCAAATTTTATGGGTACGTAGGCATCTATAAGAGGCACCCAACTAAGTAACAAAAAATATACCATGCGATCTAAAAATATACATCATCATGACGTCACACTTTTTTGGGACACCCTGTATGATCACAAATATTTTCCTGAAATACGCCCCTAAATGCAAGTAAAGCCTGCAAAGTATCAAAATCCTAACTCAATTAGTAACTGAGCTATTGAAGACGGGAGGTGTAATGACGGACCCTGTATATAATATTTTAATTTATGTATTATAATGATATTGTATATCACATATTACATTGTATATTAGGTATTCATTTATATATTATTGTATATTGCGTATTATATTGCATATTACTGTATATTATACAGTAACTATTATTATTACCTATATTAAATAATTTCTTGAATTTGTATTTAGTTCTATTTTTTATGCACCTATTCAGATTGGGACCTTTGCTACGTGAATATCAAGATAAACACTAAATAAAATACTACTATGTTTTTACCATTCAGTGTGTGAGGTAAAAAAGTAGTATGTTATTCAGTATTACTATACTCTGATTTTTCTAAACTGGCGTTCAAGTCATCAAAATAATAAACATAATAATGATTGCACAATTTTACTAGGTTGCCAGCTGTCCTGGGTATTTAAAAATGGCTACAATCAGCTGTTGCACCCGTGCAATCTTGTGCGATGTCAACATATCATGTCAACATAACATGATTTATTACATGATTGGCAGTGTTATGTAACAAATGATTTTCAGATTAATACCGATTCTCAAACTATTGTTATGCATATTCTCGAAAACAATCACGTTAGTACGAAAAAACCTCATCACACAGCTGTTTGATGATGTGTACCCCAGTTTAGAAAAATTCGAGTACATTAAGTTTATCGGCAATAATAATGACTATGACGGCGAAAATAGATACGAAATTATTATTATGTATAATTGTTATAATTAACCATAATTATTTTAATGGTGGAATTCAATTTATAAGTGATACTAGCAAGGTAACCCGCAACCTTTTTACCTATTTATTAATAATGGATAAATAAATAATCTTTAATTGATATTTAGTTTGAAAATTAAATATTATTTCCATATACTGGAGATATTCTCTCAAAATTTGAAATTATTTATTATTACGTCAGAGGAAATTAGCTATCCAACTTAAATATACTTTACATTTTCAATTCTCTGCAATATTGTTATATGATATTGATGCTCAAACATTTGTGATTAGTTCAACTCGAAATATGGTTTTCATTTAATTAGGCAATACTGTTTGTCAATATTAACACAAAATCGTAGAAAGAGGATATACAGGGTGTCCGGAAAATACGTGTACAACGTTTGACGACAGACTCCTGACGTCAAAATAGGTCGATCTAAGCCGACTTAGTTATATCCAAAATTGTCTCGTTTAGCCGGTAGAGGGCGTCAAAAAAAACAAAAGTATAACAAAGTTGAAAGTGTCTATTGTAAGAAACTAAGTAAAACAAAAACATTACTTAAGCAAATGTGTAAAATGACCGCCATCTTGCTGAATACACTTATTAACACTCTTTAAAAAATGATATTGGACCCTATCTAATGTCTCGGGATTATTAAAATGGTTGCCTGCATTTAAAATCCGCTGCAATAAATCATCGCGTGTGTTTACCGGAGTCTTGTAAACTTCTGTTTTAATAGCGCCCCACAAAAAGAAGTCACACATATTTAACTTAGGAGAACGTGGTGGCCATTTTACTGGTGCATCATTGCCTCTTCCAATCCATCGGTTGGGATACTGATGATGTAAGTATTGCCGAACGGCAACGGAAAAATGGGGCGGGGCACCATCATGCATATACCACATTTCCCTCCGAAGTAAAATGGGCAAATTCTCCAGAAGAATTGGTAATGTGTCTTGCAAAAAATTTAAATAAATATTTCCATCTAACCTGTCTGGAATAACAATGGGACCAATAAGGTAGTGATCAATAATACCTGCCCAAATATTAATTTTAAATTGATGCTGATGATGTGCAACTTTAATGGCATGTGGATTTTCATCGGAATAAATATGTTCGTTGTGCAGATTGGTTACCCCAGATCTTGTAAAGCATGCCTCGTCAGTAAACATAATTTTTCTACAAAAATTTGGAACAAGGATTCTTTTGTTTCTAATAAATTGACAAAATGTAAGCCGCATGGGGGGATCAGTCGGTAAAAGTTCCTGGACTTTTTGTATGTGGTAAGGATGTAACAACTGTTCTCTTAAAACCTCATTGACAATCGTTTTAGGAACATTTAACTCACGTTCTAAGAGACGGGTACTGGTACTTGGTTCTTCTTCAACTCTTTCCAGAATCATCTCTTCTGTTTCCACAGTTCGAGTTGTTCGCATACGACCCCTGCCTTCAAACTTTTTCTCAAAACTGCCCGTTTCCCGAAGATGACGCTCAATATTGGCAAATGTTTGGTGGTTTGGTATTCGACGGTTAGGAAACCTCTCCATGTAAACCCTAACACTCTGACGCCCATTTCCTCGACAAAACCCGTATACCAGGAGCATGTCAACTTTCTGAGAGTTTGTATAATTTTCCATTTTTAATGGTAAAATGAACTTGTAATTCAATAATGTTGATCGTATACTTGAGTAAATATTATACTTGATTAATTGTCAAATTATTAAACGTCATTGATATTAATTTTTGACGCCCTCTACCGGCTAAACGAGACAATTTTGGATATAACTAAGTCGGCTTAGATCGACCTATTTTGACGTCAGGAGTCTGTCGTCAAACGTTGTACACGTATTTTCCGGACACCCTGTATATTCTAATTGACGTTATGTTATTATAATCTAATTAAAAGAAAATGATAAACTTCGTAAGTTCAAATATTTTCATATAATAATTTTAGTTGGGAGGAATTAATTATCCAACCCAGATACAGGTTTAATTTTGTTAGGTTAGTTTGTTTCGAAATATTACAAACGTTGATTGACAGTTAATTTTTATGTAAGCCAATTTTTTTAATTAAAACTTGATGAACTTGTATAACTTAACTTAATTAGGTATTTTATTTATATAAATTAATCAATGAATAATACATATCTTTATATTTGAGGTAAATCATTAATCTTTAATTGAAATTTATTATGAAAATTAAATAATATTTCTATATTTATTCTCTAAAAATTTAAAATTAATGATGAATAATTATTAATTTCAACTTGTCTTTGAAAACTATACAATATTTAACATTTCTTACATGAGAGGAAATTAAAATACATTTCAGTTTTAATTCCCTTCAATATTGTAATATAATATTCATGCTTAAAAATTTATAATCAGTTGAATTCGAAAAAGTTTTCATTTACTTACGCAATAATTTTTTCAACGACGATACAAGATTGCTATATATGTAAGTAATTTATTCTTATTACCTAATATTGTTAAAAAAAACGTATATAAATTATTTATTGGGTAATTTAATACTAATTACAATTTAAATAATGACCGTACAAGGTGAAGGCAGAATTTACATCTTTCTACCGCAAAATAAGACGTGCAGGGTTCAGGCAGAATTCAGGTATTTCTTCCGCAAAATAAGAAGGCAAAAATATATAACTGCTTTCTCTAACAGTGGCACGGTGGCACGGTCAGTAACGTGACTAATGCCGACCAATTTAGAAGCGACATACGTATGAACAGAACTTACCTGCGAGAGAGCTGAGCATATCGGTAAAGAAAGATCCTTCTCGCACTAGCACTGTCAACACAAATTCGATTCAGTGTATAGTCACGGACTGGGAACAATGACAGGGAAAATGACGCGCTCTTTAAGACCGAGCAGTCTGCATCCTTGTCTACCGGTCTCCTACCGTGCGTGACCAGACAATGATAGCAGACTGCTCGGTCTTACGAAGCTCATCATTTCCAGAGTAAATCGGCAGTACAGCCACGGACTCTAAAAATGACGCATCCGTGCGTCCAAACAGTCTTCTATCTTTGCCTACCGTGAACCCTACCGTTCGGGACCAGAAAATGATAGCAGACTGCTCGGATGGACGGACGCGTCATTCTCAGAGTCTGCGGGTGTACAATTACTGTTGTTATAGCCGTGCATGGTTATGGTCCATACCACGGCCCCCTTCCTTCCACTACTTCCCCAACAGCCAAAACAGTTCAAAGCAGATCAAACGACTCGGACAACTAGCTTAATACTTCTTGAACAACTCAATGCAGCTCCTAGCATCTCAAAACAGCTCCTAGCACTTAAAAGCAGCTCAGACAGATAGCACAACCTAAATACAGCCTTACAAACATGTTATATGACCAGGCTAATAACACGAAATCAATCGATATATTCAACATCTCTCAGTGATACTTTGAGCTGTCTGTCCGAGCTGTTTGAGACAAATGTCTGGGCCATTTTTATGCTTTGAGATGTTAGAAAAATGAGTGCGCTGCTGTGACTGCAGTCATGGTACGTGTCTGGACATGGTCTGGTAGGCAACTCGTATAGGATAAACGCCTCTCACGTGAGCGAGTTTAATCGAGATCTGTGACGTGCCTGATGGGGTTTCAACGAGTTCGCAAGGGAGCAAAGGGAGGATCCCTTTGATGTAACGAAGAGGGCCTAGCTCTCGGTGTCGGAGAGAGGGTAGGGTTAAAAGAGACTCTACGTAACTTAACCTTCTTGTTACTTTAATGAAAGCGTCTCCACTCTATCCGTATGGACTGACGAAAGATAATCAGCCATACTCAAAACTATGAAAATATCGCAACAGCTGACTATCTAACGATCACACCACTGGATTCAAAATGTCTCAAAGTGAGAATTCACAATTAAATAAATGAACAAAAAAAAAGTTAAATTTAAATGACGAAAAGTGTTTAATAAAATTATTGAGATAATTTGGGGAAATAAAATCGGAGCTTTGTGACGTCAAACAATTGTGTTTATTTAAACACGCAAAATGGTGTACACCGTGTTCCGCTACCTGGAAGAAAAATACCTTCGCCCTGCAAGTAATTACGCCGTATACAACAGAATTTGTATTTTAAAACCTGAACTGAAGTTATAGCGAAATTAATATAAAATTCAAACTGTAATGTCTTGAAGAGTGAATATAATTGAGTGAAGAAAAAAAGTTATATAGAATGAATAAATATTGATGTGGCCTTGTTCTGCAGCTCCTGCTGACTCCGTCGGTCTGCGGTGGTTCTACGATGACCTTGGCGTGCTTCGGCTCAGCTGCTTGATCGCCCAGCCCTTGCCACGTTCCCGCCGCCTAATCTCCCACGTGGACCACTGCGTTCTGTCGCCGACGCTCTCAAAACTCCTCATAACTCTAGGGCGATGCCTGGGTGGGTAGCTAGTCCCTACCCCACCTTGAATAACCTCCTAAAATTACGTAGCGCATTAGTACCATCGGCACCACGTGTTTCACAAAAAACCAAGTCTCGTTAGTTCCAAGTACTTACTCGAGTTGTTTTCGAGCCGCGATTCAATCAAACTCCCGGCCTTGTCTCAGTGTTATGTTCCTCCAGTGGAGATAATAGGATACACACGGATTAATCTCGGTATTCGGTTTCGGTAAATTAACCAACAAATTCCGTGGTGTGTCCGCACTGTGGACGTGACTGCTCGTGGAATCGAAGTCAAATCGAAGTGAAAGAGCCTCGCGCTGCCGTTGTCCAGCTATCGCCAGAGAGCGGAATGCAGGTACGCACGATATGCAATGGTGCCAATGCAACTTCCCGCGCCAAAATGAATCAAGTTCATTTAAGAACCGTTACAAATTTTAATCGGAATAGAAATTTTATTAATCTGAGCCATAACTGTTTTTGTTTATATTACTATTTTGTATATACAGCGTATCTCAAAAGTGGTAACCATCCATTAAAGGCTGCCATATTAGTCTCTACAGAGTACGAAATCAATTGCAGAAATGACAAATAAGTTAGGTGTGATTAGAACAAGATGAAAACCATTGAATAATCATTTTCATAGCCTGAATTATAGAAATATGAAAGCAAGTACGTACGTAAGTAAGTTGTTCCATGATTGTCAGATTTGTTTCTGCCTTAATAGAAGTTTGAGAATGCTCATTATTTTCTCAATATTTGTGCTAAAAAATTGATTGGAACATTTTTTAATTTATCTTTGAATCACTATAAATGATTGCCACCGAATTTTGTTGAAAAATATTGTAGAGAGTGAATTTGGATACGCAACTTACACTTATAATTTCAAAAATAACATCATAGGAAAATTTTGTTTCTAGATTTAGTCATATTGTTTAGTTCACGTATAAAGGATGGACACCATTTTTGAGACTCTGTATATACAAAATAGTAATATAACCATGTATACCCGTAGGCATCGTCTAAGCTAGGCTTAAAAGTCGATTCTCTTGGAAGCGCCTCTCCTTACGCATTTCGCATTAAAGACACCCCATAACGTATAGATTTGGCCCACTTTACAAACATTCTAAAATTAAAGTTACTTTTTCTGAAGTTGATGTTACTGTTCTGAAATATATTTTACTATCTCTGAAATTGACTCTACATTTCTGAATTTAATATTACTTTTTCTGAAATTGAAGTTTAATAGATATATTTGTATACATATTTTTTTCTACTAGGTACCACATACTGAAAACCTTTTTAAAAACATGAGCCTAAAGTGTCTAAGACATATCTGTATAGGTATACTCCTTTGCTAGATCCACTCATTTCGATAGAAATTTGTCCTCTAGATCTTTTGCTTTCTACTTTTCCTTTTATTACTAAAGGTGTCAAAATGTCTTAGGGACATAGGGTCAGAAGAAGAAGACTCTTTCAAGGTATGTTCAGGTTATCTCTTAAAACGTCCCAATGTACGATTTATTGCAATGGGGGCAATATGCGACAATGTGTAGAACGTATTTTATTTTTCACTTACATATTTATATAAATAACTTAAATATTAAGTAAAATGTTCGAAATATATTTTACAGATAGTTAAGTTTGCAATGACTAGAATTTACATGTAAACTGAGCAAATGATTTCATTAAACATATTTAACATCTCTGAATCCTCTAAAACGACAACGTAGGAAATAAAAAAAGAACGAATGAAAAACGAAAGAGAACTCAAAGATCCCGAGGCGGGTTGAAGTACTCCCAGTGGTGGTGGTGGACCTGCTTGCTGTCGCCCCAGGAGAGCAGGATGAGGCAGGCGATGAGCACCAGGAGGATGACAACGACGACGTTGGCATCATGTTTGCCGTCGGCGTTCTTCCCCAGCACCCTCTGCGTGACCTGCTGTATTAGCTTTTTCAGCGACCTGTCGGCGACGGTCACGCAGGCCCTGGTCAGCTGTCCCGTGAGCTGCGGTATTGACTGCTCCGGGGTGTGGTGCCTCCGCCTCGTCGCCAGCGGCACCTCGTCGCTGCTGGTCACCTCCTGTAGGTGCGCCTTGTGGTGGCGGCGTCTGCGGGGGGCCATGGGAATGTCATCATCGATGTCGAAGTCTTTAAACGTCGGAGGAGATCGGAGGGTGTAGAAGCTGGCGGGCGGCTGCGAAGGCACGTAGCCGTGGTTGGCCGCCGGCTGCGGCGGCCTCGGCGGCGGCGTCTCCCCGGAATCGCTGCATGCCAGGGCGAGCTTGGAATCTACTAGATCCATGGTCTCGTCGGCACCTGGCGATTCCGTGGGGTCTGGAGTGGCTTTCACCGCAAAGTCTTCTACGTGTGAATGTAATTGGTCTTCGTGTACACTACTGGTCACGAATCTGTGAGCGGTTTCTGGTTCTGAAGGCGGAAGTTCTTCGGTCTCTACCATTTGAGTTTCTTGGGGATCTTGGGTTTGAGCGCCAACTCTGGAGCGCGGCGGCCTCTGGGGAGGGTCTACAACCAGCTCTATGGGTATCTCTACATACTCTAATCGTTCTTCAAACGGAGTTTTTTTTTTGCCGGATTCCTCCTCTTGGGGTTGCTCGGAAGCAACAGTCCTAACCTCACCATCCACCTCGCCCACTAATTCGCCCACTGCCTCACCCGGCACTTCACCCATCACTTCACCAACGAGTTCACTCGCAACTTCGCAGGCTTCTTCTACCATATCTGCCTCCAAGTCCTCCTTCATCTCCCCTCTTAGCCGTTCGAGAAGCATCTCCTCAGAGTGCGTCAGTATAGGGTCCATCTCTTCGGAATCCTCTGACTTCTGCTGTGACAGCAGCCTCTCAATTTTCTGAGCCAGTTGGGCTATCTCCTCCTTTTGCTTTTGTGCTGACATCTCATCGAGATCATCCAGAGGCGTCGGTGGGAGGTCATCGACTTCCCTAGGTAGACCTAAGAGGTTGCTATCAAGACTTGTGGCATCACGAGGTACTTGCTCATTAACAATAACTTGTTCGCGAGGATCCAATTCTTCGCAGGAGCCAGGTTTATCTTGCAATTCAACTACATCCTTTTTCTGAGCAGATTCTTGTCTATTACCAATTTCTAATTTCTTACGATCAACCTCCTCGAGTGTGATTTGCTTTATAGGAACATCTTCACAAAGTAATTTTTGAGGCACAATTTCAGCTTCCTTGCCAACAGCTTGCCTTGCCGTAACCTGCTCACCGTCCACCTTTCGCTGTTCCTGCGGCGGTTGCCTGGGGAGCATCTGATCTGCTTGCTCCTGTAGTTTTTCCACTAGCTGTTGGAAAAAGCTGGCGGGTAACTCAATGCCGCTCAATATCAAATTCCCTGAGTTTGAGTTTATCTCTGAAGCGTTAATGCTCGAGCTATCGATTTCCCCCACTTTAATCTTGTTGGCATGCAATTCGTTCACCGCCAACCGATCAACGTCCAAATCGGCGACCTGCAGTTTGTGCGCCTTCAGAACCTCCACCTCGGTGGAAGAATGCAGTCGCATAGGTACCTGCCGCTCAATAATCCTCTCAATTATTTGCGGCTGGGGATCTCTAAGCTTCTTAAACTCGTCGGGAATCTCGGTAGTCTCTTCCTCATCAACCGCGGGCTTGGTGGGCTCGACCTCCCGTTTAACCGTAATAATCCTCTCGGTTTGCTTCGACAACATCTGCACGGGCGTTCCTTCAATTGGCTCATTGTACGCGTAGGGCTGGACTACAAGAGCCCCGTGTGTTATCGTCTCCTGGTGTTCAAACTTCGTCACCGGTCGGCGCTCCCTCTTATCAATGCTCGGCGTAATAACTACGTCGCCGCTTTCCTGCACAAGTTCCTCGCATTCAAAACCTTCTGGCAGCGGTTCCGTTTGGACGGACACCTCGGTCTCGTCGAAGTGCAGCTCGGGGATATCTTGAGAATCAGAAATGATGTTAGAAATTTCGGTTAAAGCCCTGCTGCTTCCTCTACTGGAATCCCGATGCTTTCTCGGTGGTCTTGGAGGTGGCGGCAGTGGTCTATCTTTCATTTTTTGCACAACCTCCCCAGAATGCAGATTTTTATGCTCATCGTCCTCAATCTCAATGTATGGGCTGGTATGAACAGTCTCCTTCTCCTCGTCCGTTAAATTAGGTACTGAACGTTTCCTGGGGGGCCTGCTGGGGCCCAGCGTGCTGTAATTCCTGAGTGGCCTAACTGGCTGGTCCTCGTCGTTCAGTCTTCGCGGCACGGTGAAAAACTTTTCTTCAGATTTATTGGACTTTATGGAACGCCTGCGCCTGGGTGCGGAGGGCTGATCGCGTCTCTTGCTCTTGTCGATGACGCTGTAGCCTATGTAGTCGAGGTTGACGTCGGTGGGATAATCCAGGTCCATGGAGGCGACCGACTCGGAGTTAATGTCGTCGTCCATCTGGGTATTGGTGTTGGTGCGGGAATGTGAGCGAGTCCTAGACCGCGTCCTTGCCGGACGTTTAGGAGGCTCGTCGGGGGCGGGTATCTGGTACTCGTGTCCAAAACGGTAGCTGTCAAGCTAAATTGAAAAGAGATGAACTATTAGTTAGTTGTTGCAGCCCAAACTATTTAAGCAGTTATTTCTGAATTCTAAGAGGCCTAGAGACTAGAAACTTTTATACACTTTCATTTGACAGATGTTTTCAATAATACTAGACTATTGACGACTATTTTCATTTATATTTTAAATGGTCATGATGCTTTGATGATGACGAGGAATATGTTATTTACATTGATAATGACCAGAGCCGTTCTCATGAGATAAATATGACGATATGAAAAAGATACACTTTAATTAACATGAGATAAGGCAAAATCCCTATTTAATGAGACTCATTTAATTGAGCGATATATACGTATTATTTCAAGTGGCAGTTGATTCTGGGCACATGCAGCTATACACGTATTAACTTACAAGGGACTAACTCTTACTACTCTAGAGACAATCGCAACACAGAATACAACCAGATAAGATAGATTCGATTAATAATTTTATAGTCTTACAAAATTGTGTCAGTTCGTGTGTTCTCAGGCACTCACCCACTGAATGTAGTCAATGTCATATAATAATGGCCAAAATATTGTCAAATGGAAGATTAATATTAATATATTAATTTATACTCACATGTTGATCAGAAATGTTCTTATACCCATTGAACTCTGCTGTGATGGAGTCGTGCTCAGAGTGGTGAAGACTCTTGAGGCTCCTGTGCCTCCTGGGTGGAGCAGAAGGCACGTCGTCGAAGTTAAACCTTCGGAAGGCTTCTTGGTACGGATCGGAGACGACGATGCCGGGTTGCTCTTTGCCCTGCATCCTCTCGTTCTCGTACATCATCCTGTATTCCTCGTCGTAATCACGGCCGCTGAGAATGTTCACCGCTAAGATCTCGTGGCTGTCGAAGGCACTGTCGTCGCGCGGAGTCACTGTGCCGCTGGCGTAGTCCTCGGTGTCCAGAGAACGCTCCTTACGCAGCCTTCTCTTGGGCCTGTCGGGTTTCTGGTACTGATCTTCGTAGTACTTGGGCGACTCCTCGGGCTCGGTATGGATCAAGTCGTGATCGTACTTGGGAGACGATTCGCGATCGTACTTGGGCGATGAGTCGCATTCGTACTTGGGCAATGAGTCGCGGTCGCACCTGAGCAATTCCTCGGATTCGGTGTGGACCGACTCACGGTCGTAGGTGATAGCTTCCTGTGAAACATGCGGAGTCTTCTTTCTCTTTGGCTTCTTCAGCGGTCGTCGCTTTGGGGCTTCCGGCAGGGATAAGTCTGAGCCAGTCATCTCTTGGTTGTAGTAGGCTTCACTTTCCAACTGCAACAGCGCATTGTTTGTTGTACCAAAAGCCTCCCTGATCTCAGAACTCAACAAAGCCCTGACCTCAATGTTATCTTGCGATATTCCTTTTTGTCTCAAAATAAACTCATCGTTGCTTATTTCTTCCATAACGCCTCGCCTGTGTATGTCACCTGAGCTGCCCGAGTGTATGTTTTCAATCTTCTTCCTCAAAGAAGAGGAGTGCTCCGGAACCTCGCCGTCGCGATCCGTCACCATTGGTTCCGCATTTTCTTTATCGTAGCCAGAAACAAGGTTGTCGTGAAACGTTCCGTGGGTCCAGCGGTCAAGCTTGGCGTTTAAGGAAGAAGCGCGATGAATTTCCTGGTTTTCCTTCACATAGGCATCATCCATGTCGATATCATCATCGTATCGATCAGCAGATGCCAGGTCTATATCTTGCATCTCCTTGGACCTCAGATCTAAGCTCACCTTATCCATCGAGTCTTCGGAATGCAACGGTATCCGGACTGAGTCGCGTGCGTCCGAGCGTTCGCTGTCTTTAGTGGATATCTGAGAATTTTCAACAGGCGGTGCTGCTTGTGGCTCCGTAAACTTGCCTTTCTTCCACCTCAATATATTAAAGGTGGGCATAGGTAACGTGGAGTTCTCAGAGGTTGGAGTGGCATCGGTCCCGGTCCTCGGCGTGTGCACCTCCGCGCCTTTCTCCTCCTTCTTCTTCCTACTGAATATTCTCGGGTACGTGCTAAAGTCGAATATTTTTTTCTTAGAATCACCTGCATTGGATTCCGTCGAGAATTGTCGCCTCTGGGTGGAGCGCTTGCTGACCGAACCGCATTTCGGGAGCGTGAACGATGGCATGCTTAGGTTCTTCATCCGATCTGGCATCTTGGGCATGCTGGGCAGGTTTGGTATCTTCGGCCGCTCCATCTTCATCTTCGGTATCGTGGGCTTCTTGAATGTCGGCTTGTCCGGCATGTGCAGCTTGGGCCTTTTAATCGACTTAACTCTGGTCTGTATCTTCCCTGCCTCCTTGCTTGCCTTGTCACCCAAAATGCTGGCCTGCCTTTGCAGCTTCGACGCTTGGTTCTTGATGGCGTCTCCGATTTTCTTGCCATGGCTCTCGGACGGCTGCTCCTTGTCTGCTGCCGCTTGCTCTTCGGCTGCTTTTAGTGCCGATCCTAGCGGCACGAAGATGGCGTCTGCGCCTTTGGACTGCTGTTCGACGGTTATGATGCCTGTGGTTCGTAGTTCAAAGTCTGCTGCTCTGGCAGCTAAGTACTCGATGTCGCTATCTGTAACGGGAGTTGAGGGTTTCTTTGGGTCTGTGTCTTGGGGGGCAGCACCCATGTCCTTGATGCTTGTTTCCGGGGGCGGGTTCACGGGTTCATACTCATGATCGCTGAAAAAATAAGTACAAAGGAAGTGTAAGTAGATAACTATTACAAAAATTAGTAAAATACAACATTTTTACTTTCCTTTGCGCAGTAAAACAAGTTATTGCAGTCGTGAAAATTTACAATATTGATGGTTTTACGAAAATAACCGTTTATAAGTCTTCTTATATAGATAAAAATGTTTTTGAAGTCGGGTCTGTGTGTATGCCTGTACCTTCCCTGGAGGCCTTCCCAGACGCCTTAACTGATTTATGTAAAAATTCATATTTTAAGAAAAAAACGGCCAGTATTTTGGCTAAAATCCACGAACAGAAAGCGGTAGTTTATTCACCAGAATATTCGCGTTTTTACATATATTTCAAAAGCTATGAGGTTTATGGAAAGAACCACACAAGTGTTTATATTCAAATAGAACCATATTTTGACTTATTTATGGTTTCAAATCAAACTTCATAAGAACCCATTATTATAAGTCGTTAATAAACAATATAGCTAATATTTGAACGAATAAAATGTCGCTGTTTCGGAGCAACAGTGACGCAACAGCAAAATGAAATTTTCTGTAGAGACTGAAAACGATTGTCAATTATTCCATTTCATTGAAGTGAATATATGTTTTTGAGAATATAATTCATACGTAAGGCAGTGACGTCATAACAATGCAGTTTCTATAGTTACGCATGTATTAATAACTGAGAATGTTTGTAATACCACGGTTGTATTTTCAGGGGTAATATAACAAGTGGTGTTCTCATTATCGATAATGATTTTATAAATACAACGAATTTCAACCCCAACGACGAAAATGCACCGAGCCCGAAGGGCGAGGTGCATTTTCCAAAGTTTTGGGGTTGAAATAAGTTGTATTTTTAAAATCATTATCGATTTTTGAGAACACCACGAGTTATATTTAGGAAGAGAATATAATGAATTGATTGAGTCATCTAGTAAAGCAGAATAAACAAGAACCTAAATATACAGTTTAAATACCTATATTTATTTAGATCACTTCATCTTTCAAGCAGCAAACCACATTTATTACCACAATTTACTATTTTACTTGTACTTGAGACGCACTGACATTTCGGGTTATGTTTTTATCATCGGCCGACTAGATTGTGGGCGCAACCGATTAATAGCATCATCGCAACGATCGTCGCTGCGATTTGTGCTTAACCAAAAATTGTGACAGCGACCGACATTTGTTCGTGGTATTATCCTGAAAATACAACTTGTTGTATTTTCAACATTCTCAGTTATTAATACATGCGTAACTATAGAAACTGC
This sequence comes from Othius punctulatus, assembly GCA_951805005.1. Taxonomy (NCBI): domain Eukaryota; kingdom Metazoa; phylum Arthropoda; class Insecta; order Coleoptera; family Staphylinidae; genus Othius; species Othius punctulatus. Next base: position 73,981,995 of record OX638138.1, read on the forward strand.
ATTGTTGTGACGTCACGTTTTACGTATGAGTTATATTCTCCGGATAATACCACAACAAATGTCAGTCGCTGTCACAATTTTTGGTTAAGCACAAATCGCAGCGAAGATCGTTGCGATGGTGTTATTTATCGGTTGCGCCCACAATCTAGTCGGCCGCTAATAAAAACATAACCCGAAATGTCAGTGTGTCTCAAGTACAAGTAAAATAGTAAAATGTGGTAATAAATGTGGTTTGCTGTTTGAAAGATGAAGTGATCTAAATAAATATAGGTACTTAAACTGTATATTTAGCTTCTTGTTTATTCTGCTTTACTAGATGACTCAATCAATTCATTATATTCTCTTCCTAAATATAAGTCGTGGTGTTCTCAAAAATCGATAATGATTTTAAAAATACAACTTATTTCAACCCCAATCTTTGAAAATGCATTTTCGTCGTTGGGGTTGAAATTCGTTGTATTTATAAAATCATTATCGATAATGAGATCACCACTTGTTATATTACCCCTGAAAATACAACGGTTATATTTTCACAAAAATACCACGAACAAATGTCGGTCTCTGTCACAACTTCAAGACCTACACAGGGAACGCAGATGTACAGCAGATTGCAGATAATTACAGTGCAAGATATATAATTTTCTGTAATAGCTATTTAAAATCCATATTCCCAAATTTAAAAAAATGCCCGTAACACCTTGTAATATAAAGCCGACGATCTGTTTGCCGGTCTTTGTCCTCTATAATAATAATAATTATATATTTATCAGTATAAAAGCCATAAATATAAGTTTTATAAAATTTGATTATTAGGAAACTAATTAATGTCGTAGTAACCAGAAACACACAGGTGGGTTTTCAGCTCTAATTTAAACATTTTATAATTAACCAATTTAATCCTCATTGGTAAATTACCAGAAAACATTATTGATTTTTCCAATTTTGAGATTATCTATGATTGTCTATAATATATTGATGTTAGTTTCTAGTGTTACATATCGCTTCATCACATATCATAGATATAATTTGATCTTCTTTACACAGTGTAATTTGACGACTTTGGTGATTTCTGGCCATTTCAATATTTATTATGTGCCAGACAATCTTCTGAATATTAGGCGCACTAGTAAGTAGTCTGCTATAGTAGTTAGCAGCTTTAGTGTCCTTAAGGAGTTCATTATATATTTTTTTCTTATTTTTGTACATAGTATTGAGATTACGATCATAAAATTGCTTTGTTCGCCCGAAACTTTTGTTTTAATTCAATTTTCTCTTTGATTATTGGAGTTATTCAAGCTTTATTAGTAAGTGTTAAATATTGGTATTTATATTGAGTGGGACAAGTCATATCTATCGATCAATGAGATGGCAATGAACTCATTAAACACAACATCAACTGAGCCCGTAGGTGTATACACAGAACAATAGTAAGTCGTTGCCAAGACCGTACATAATTCGGCAATATTTCCATCTGAGAGCCTGCGAAAAGTAACGTTTTCTGGCCTCGTATCAGGTGTTAGTGTTATGGGGGAAATGTCTCCATCATGAATCAGTGCAAGATGTTCTCCTATCAATGGTTGTACGACTTTTGTGGTACAACGATTGTTGTACTGTTTAAATATTATTTGACTATTTAAATTTGTGATTATATAGTCAATCTTGTACTTACTTATTGATCCATCCGCATTTAGGGCAACCCTTGTAGGTTCCTAGCTTGTGAAAATTAAGTTAAGGCTTCATGATATGTCCTCCTAGAGATGCTTTTCAATGTTGTTATCTATAAAGGTTTTTGTGCATGACATACAGGGTGGTAAATTTTTCGATACTCAAAATTGGTATCTCGGAAACGAAAAGATATACGAGGTTGCTTAATTTAGAGAAAAGTAGCGCACTTTAATGGCGATTGAGAATATGAAATAAAAATCTGAATATTTTGATAGGTTTTTGATTTATTGCAAAAAATTTGAATATTGTGATTTCAGAAAAAAATTAGTATCTTCCCAACCATTTACAATTTAATTTTAACCAAACTTGTTAATTTTATATTATAGAACCCTCTAATATTCTTTAATTTGACGTCAATCTGTTACTTTGACAAATGTGTTAACAGTTCCCGTGTGCACGAGAAATGGAAAATAATCCTTATGAGAGCGTTCACACGAACCCATGCCACAGTGGTAGACCCCCATTCTGGAGCGCAAACCATGTATCAAGATACCATGTACCTCGTCAACCAAAACTGGCAGTGAATGTCAACAGCACCTAACCTTATATCAAAAGTTTGACACAAGCACAGTGAGATAAAATAGTTGGAAATTTATAGCAACTAAGTACAGTACAAATTATTTTTTTCTACTCTCCTAATAGAAAGGACACACTTTCATCTCTCGCATGAGGGAACAAAGTTCTACTTTTGCTCCCATTTGGGGCAAACAACTTCGAAACCCTCATATGCGGGAGGCAAACCACTTTGCCTCTATAAAATAATACTTAGAATAGAAACATTAAATAGCTGTAATAATAGTGTATGGTTTCCTTTTATTGATAGAATTGAGGGTTAGATGACTCGAGGCTGTAATAGTATTCACAACCGTGTGTATATACTACTTGTTCACTACTAGAACAATTACAATAATTTAAAATTAGATTTGAATACAACAGATTAAAATAAAACATACATCTGTCATTACATCAATCAACATTTAACATTGATATATTCAACGAATATAGTGAAAATGCGGCCAGCTAGAGCCGGCTAATTGGTAGAACTACAAAAAGATTCCCCGAATTCTTCAACAGCTACCTATCCCGTTGCAAAGTATGTAATCACATTTATTTTAGTCAGCACAAAACGTTCAACATGATCTCCTATGAAACACGCACCCGGTTTAATAACCGTATACAATCGATTAAGTATTTTATTCAACCATACCACAACGGTAGCCGTAATCGATTCAACGTGCGACATAAGCCTCGTACTATTTTTATTTATACATATTCGTACCTTGCTTGTATGCTTTGATTTTTGACAATATACTTATTCTAAATATTATATTTTGACATTTGGTTTTTTACTTGTCATGCACAAGAAAATATAATATTTATGCAAAACATTGTGAAAGGTCATAGAAAAAATCATATGTATTACTTGGGAGCAAAGTTCCATTTCCTCCTGTAGATTTTACCTTAGATTTTGATGCCCTCCGCTTCGCGTCGGGCTTCAAATATCCGCAGGAGGAAATGATGCACTTTGCTCCCTTGTAATACAAATAGCTATGGTCTTTGTCTTATCTAACGGGAGTTTTGTGAATGAACGATATATCCAGTAGCCTCTCAGCTGCCATTACAGAGTCGTCTTGACCTGTGCAACTTATTGCATTGTTGTTGTTTTTTGCAGATTGCTCCATTTGACGCTTATTACTCAATCCTTCCAATGCAGTTATGGCAGGTAGAGAGGCAGGATTCTCAATTACAATCCCAGCCACTAATGTGGTTTGTTTCGCCTGTGACAATGATCTTCCACAATCAGCTGGTGGCAACTTTGGGTTGCCTACTTTTTTATTGCTTGCGCGCTACAGCTTATCAACAGCCCCTTTATTGCCTTTGTCTTCAATGGTTTTGTGTGGCAGATTTGTATTTAATGTGCCCTCGTTGCAAGCAGGGGCGGACGAACCTATCAAAACAGGGAAGCGGAAATATAGTCACCGGCGCCATATTTAAAGTGAGGACAAAAGTTGAAAGAATCAGTCAATTTGAAGAGATTGCAATGAAAAGAAGTAAAAGGATCTGCAAATTTAATCTACAATTAAAAAAACAAATGTATTGTAAATAATTGGTAAAACTCAAATGAGCAAAAAATAATAAAATGTAATGTTTACTTTAAAACAATAACACTTTTCTGATAGAATAGTACTGAATTTACCTAACTCGGTTTTAATTTCTTTATTATTTACTTTATTTAAATTATCTTTCTCGTGATTCATGAACATTAAAGCCGCAAGGAGAGTATCAGATATCGTCAATCTTAATATAGGTTTACATATTTTTGCTTTAAGAAAAATCTTTCGCAGGAAATTTGAGCTATTGGAAGAGTTAAAAATATTTATCTAGAGTATATAAGTATTGGGTGTAAGGTGTAATACACTTCTCGAAATAAATTGTATTTACAAATAACATAGTAACAACTACTAGTACAGTTTTGCTATCGCCACATGTTCCAAATAATATGTTCCGTTGTGTGCGTGTGTGCGCGTGTGCGTGTGCGTGCGCGTGCGCGTGCGCGTGTGCGTGTGAGTGCGCGCGAGCGTGTACGTGTGTGTGTTACAGTGCGTACAGTGCGTACAGTAGATGTCAATATCTAAGCGCACATTCAAGTGCGCTTAGATATTGACATTTTATAAACATATATTATCAAAATTGTCAGTTTCCAATCATTGTACTCATAGATGCATCCTCTAGGTACAATTAAAAATATAACTCATAATTTTATCTTATTCCTAAGAGAAGTTATAGACAGATACCTTTTAGGGGTCAAATTTTAAGAAAAACATTTCTTTCTTGAAAACTAAATGAGATAAGTGTGCATACGTTTTTACAAAATATGTTCTAATTTAAGCGAGGAATTCAAAGACACAATAATATATGGGGTGTTTTATTTAAAATAAGAAAGTTGCTGCTACTTCTGGTAGAACCGGAAGTGATAGAAAGTTGAAAATATTTTACATGAGGATAACTAATTGAACCATGTGACGAGGTTTTTTTTGAAATTTTTAGAACAACGGCAACCCCGTAATCTTTTAACATACGGTTTAGTGTAGACACCCTGTATATATTTATGTATATACATATATATATATATATATATATATATATATATATATATATATATATATATAGTTTTGTTGTTAGTGTGTTAGTGGGTATTATATTTGCTCCACGTTCGTGTCTAATTTTGCCAACAAAAGAGAATACCAATATTCTCTGATGAATTTGTTTTTTTTTTTATTTACCTGCTTGTTTTTTATTGCGTGTGTCAGGGTTCTTGCGGGTTCTGTATGGGCTGGCTATCTACGTACTCTTTTGAACTCAATCTTATTTTTATGTGAATAACTTATTTATTTTTAATTGATATTTCTCAACCCAGAAACAGTTTTAAATTAACATTATCTCGAGTAAACAAAAACTAAACGCAATTTATAAACAATATTTAACTTTACCGCTAATATAATTACTTTTACATGCTATGTGTGATTATCAATGTTTTAGAGGTCACGCTACCTGGCGCCGTAAATGTCCTCACACTTGGTTTCTTGTTTATCTATCTGAAGCGTAATTCTGCCATTTCACCGTCGTCCAGCCATGTTGTAGAATCTTAGGTGCAAATGCGTTGTAACCCCACTCGCCTGACGTTCCAATTTTCTCCTCTCAGCTCGTCCCGGCTCTTGTTGAGTTTCTTCTCCTCTCATCTCGTCTCGACGCTTGTTGAGTTTTTCTAGTCTTCGCTACACAACTATTGCGCAACACTTCCTATATACTGTACATGGATCTTAACTTAACTTATCACTATTTACATTATCTGTTTCTGTTTCTGTTTTTGTCTAAAAATATCATCACATATTCCCAAATTTAAATTTATATAAAAATTTCCAAATTTGTTCTGATATTTTTGTTTTTATATATCATTTGATTTTTACCCCTGTTCTTGTATATATTTTTTGTTAGTTTCAGTCTTATTTTATCGTCTCTTCTTTTGTGTAATATGAATACAAATCCTGTATTTGTATTTTCCTTTTACTATTACTCCTTTTCTATTTTTCAAAATATACACTGCGTGTCCTATATTGTCATGTAAAGTATATGGTCCTTTAAATGGTAAACTCAACTTCTTAGATTGACTCTTGTCTCTGTTTGCCGTTCTAAGCTTTCGTCTTATCACTGATCCCCGATTTCAAATTTTCCTTTTTTCTTTCTTCGCTTTTCTTCTGTTTTCAAGTATCGTCTCGATGCCTTCGCCATTCTCCTTCTGCACTTCTCTTTGATGGTATTCTGGTTGTCTTTGTTGCCTTGATATTTCCAAGGTCTTACTGCTTGTCTCTTGTACATTAATGTGTTAGGTGACACCTGTGTGACAATGTTTGTTGTTTCATTTATCACGTCCTCCACTAGTTGTAATCTTTCAACCCATTGACTTTGTTGATGATGTCCTAAGATTCGTAAATATTTTATCACTTCCTTTATGTACCTTTCGCTAGGGTTTGCTTGCGGATGTCGTATACTTGTATATGAGGTCTTAATCTTTCGTCTCTTCATTTCCTTGATAATTTTCCTAGTATTGAAATAAGTAGCATTATCTGGTAATATTCTAATAACAATAATAATAATAATCCGTATTACTCCTCCACCTATGGCGTAATTGGTTACTGTCATAATTTTTGACAGAGAATTCAGACCCAATTACATTTTATTTTACCATAGGCCCCTGAACTATTACTAGTTATTCGGGCGTTGACAGGAGAGGGGCATTATTATTATTGCCCATCTGCGCCTGCATGCGACTTATAGATGGTAGAGGCACATTTCCAACATTTGTTGTAAGGAAGTGAGAAAACTACAGAAAAACCACCACAGAAATGCAGACCCAGGAATCGAACCCGGGACCTTGCGGTCTAGTAGCGAACGCGTTAACGCTCACTCCACCGCAGCCTCCACCGCATTCTCTTCGGTCTTCCCACGGTATCGATGTATTTGTCCACGTTTTGTATTGCCGATCTTTGTAGGATACATTTTTATTTGTTTAGAGAAAACATCAACAAACACTAATTTACTCTGATGCCCATATTTTCCTTTTACTAAATTCGATATGTACTCCATAGCCACTAACTCGTGTACATCTTTCACTAATATGCTCTTTGGTGTGGTTAGGTTTTTATAATTTTTATCTTTCGCCAATATACAAACGTGACAGTGTCGTATTACCTCCTTTATTAATGCATAATCATTGTTTGTATAATATCTCTCCCGAAATATTAGCCATGTTTAACGTCCTCCTATATGTACAGGTTGGCCCAATTAGATGTTTCTATATGGGAACACAGTAACTAGAAGAGATAGAGAAAATCGGAAGGCGCATCCTCGATCTCTTTTTTCAAGACCAACTCAATGATGAATACGAAAATTGACTATCGTCTTTTGTTTTCAAGTTATGGCCAAAACCTCATTATTTTCCATTTTCGGTTTTTATCAATATTTCATGTATTTGTCATTTTATTAAGATACGAGTTGCATGTTCTTGAGACACTTTTATACGGTGAATTGAATGCGTTTTATACAATTTTTATATCCTCGTTAATATACAAGATACAATGTAAAGTTGTGTTGTTTTAAATATAAGTCGTAGTTGGCTTTTACCTGAATAAATAGGTTATTGTTTTCTCTTTTCAATGATATATCACATTTGAATGTTATAATTGCATTTTTGTTGAAATCTATTTCATTTCCATACAAATTTGTATGGTCTCTTATTGGGCGTAGTAGACTGGTTGTAGGCTTGTATTGTCTAGTGTAAAATTATTGAATACAACATTATATATGTTAGAAAGACTTATTAAATAAATTACAATTATCTTATTGCCAAAGAAACATTACAGACCCTATCTAAAAGGCACACAACCCTATAAATTGATTTTTCAGAGTTTAAAAGAAAACCCTTCAATGAAATTGAAAACCATAGACACAATATTTAAATTACAATAAATCTTCCAATTGATGTCCAGTTTTCAAAATGCATATGTTGCATCTTTTAATAACACTTCTGTAAGCATTATGAATGTGAACATTTGAAATTGAATTTATACAATCAATAAAATTTTGTGCATTGTGCCTTGTATAAAACATTTTTTTTTTTTAATATTTTGATTAATAACTCCGTAGTTGAGAATTTCGTGAGCAGATTGCCCCATTGAATATTCCCGCAGAGCTCAAGTGTGCTTCATCCGTCCAAATCACAGCGGTAAAAGTTCAGATTATCTACAATTTTCAGGCTGTACCATGGCAAAATCCCAACCTTAGTTGAAAATCATGGTCGTTCAAATGGTGTCTTTTTCGAATAATGTATAGTCTAAATTTATGTTTCTTCAAAATTCTAAGTGCTCGATTCTTCGCTATTCTGGATTCATCCTCAATATGCCGGCTGGAAATTGCTGGATTCACTATTACAGCCGAAATTACATTAGTAGCAGTTTCTTTGGCGTCTACAATATTGTGAGACCTTAATCTTGGATGCTTGAAAATACCGTGGTTGATAAGATTTTTTTTTTTGTATTTTAAATATTGATTTATCCGGTTGTTTTCTTTCCGCATAGCGATTAAAACATGTTTCTAAATCAATGAGTGAATTGTTATTGGTTTGAATAAGGCATCTAACATATAAAATATTTCATAATTTTCGTACGACATTGTTAAACACTTCGAATTATAAAGATCACGTCAAAGTGTTAGCTTAACAATCAGACAATTTAAATAAAACAAGCCTACGACGCCCAATAAAAGAACATATGACGTTTTGATAGAATTTTAATAGATTTCAACATAAATGCAATTATAACATCCACATGTGATACATCATCGAAAAGAGAAAAAAAAATAACCTATTTATTAAGATAAAGGCCAACTACGACTTCTATTTAAATAACAAAACTTTGTATTGTGCCTTTGTTATTAACGAAGATATCCAAATTCTGTAACACTCATTCAATTCATGTCTCAAGAAGAGCTGTTAAATATGGTAAACAAAAATGTAAAATTTGACAATTTTCCGAGTCACACCCAAGCAGTAGAAATGTGTGTCATAAATGAAGATTATTGATTTTTTGGAGCCCCAGGGGCCCGGCTAATTTATTTTAATCGGTCCCATTTTTGGTGTGCGAGTCAATTTATTCAGTATACAACTTTTCCGCAGTAGCCCATCCTCGCTTTTAAAAATTATTTTTTTCAGTCGTTTTCGGCCCACCCTAGGCTTTAGAAGCGTACCAGAGTACCCCAGGCTAGTAATAGCCATTTTGATACCCTGGACTGCCACCTTGTATGAGACTGGGGTGTTTTTCCGTAGGCGACATATTTGTCTAAACGTCGTTCGGCGTCTAAACCGGGTATCATGTTACATTGCCGGGGGGAATTAGTAAGTGATGCGTGCGATTGCAAGGGGAAGGCCTGAGCTCATGCACCATTCACCAAACCGAACTACGGAAAATATCTTGTTAATTGTGTTGGTTAAATCTTGTTAAAATTGTGTCTAACACAGGACGTGCCAAACTGATGAATTTTAAGCTAAGCTGTATGGCTTTGAAACGTACGGTATGAGCAAAATTTTTTTTTTTCTGTTTTTTCTCGTTCTTCACGCAAAATAGCAAGATCCGATAATCTTGATGGGCCAATTAAGCTCTTAAATAAGATATAATCAGTTTAAGTTTACTGATCTTTCACAACTTTTTGAAACCGATACGGTGAGCATACTTTGAATAGCAATTATGGGATTTCAAAAAACTCTTCATCTCCATATTTAACAATAAAAATAAGTAGTTCTTCAGGTTTTGAAAGAATTAGGTGTTTCTTACTACTAAGTAAAGTTCTGTTGTCCACTATTTCATTGTACCGTTGCGGGCGTGTTTCAAAATTCCCCTTCTGATGCAAAAACATTACAATCGGACTTTTAAATGTTGATGTGACAATAAATGTCTGACTTTTCACCGACTTGATAGTATAAAAATTAAATCTGTAACTACTCAACGTATTTCGACAAAATTGAATAAAATATTGTATGAAACACGTAAGCTAAGGATGTTTTTTCAAAAACATCCCCTTAGCTCACTTGTTATATAAATAAATATTTATTCACTGGCGGATTTAAGAACATTTTATTTCACTTGTAGATAAACAAATGTTTATGATGTTTGCTAAGAGCTGTTTGCTGAAGTATAAATCCAATCAAATTCGTGTATCTGTAGTCACGTGTGCGACAATATCCAATCAAAATAACATTGGACTGATTACTACCCATGGATAGTTTTCACTTAAAAACCCTCCGCTTTCGGCGTCGGGTTGTTGCAAAGCAATGTGTTTTCGAAAACTCAAATTGAACTTAAATAAACTGTACCTTACTATTGGGTTATTACTACAGATAATTAAATGGTGATAGTTGTATTGAGTCAGTAAAATCTAACAATAATAGCAATGTGAAAGTAATGTACATAAATTTAATACATTTAACTACTTGCTGCTTCATTTGTGTTTCATTTCAACAGCAATAGTTGATCCTAAAATAATTCACCAATGTTATTTTTGCTGTTAAAAACTTTTTCACGGCATTAATTTGTGCTTGTTTAAAAACTTGTTGTGATTATTATTTATCTAGTAAATCATGTTTTATCAAATGATGAAAATGGAAATACTGCCAATTTTTTTAAATCACGCATGATATCGATGAAATTCTATTATTGCTTGTAAGTTTTAGATTACTGAATTATTTACAGTTCATAAGTATTTTTTGTCTTCTGCAACTTTTGCAACAATTAAAATTTTAATGGTTTTTTTCATATTACGAAAACTAAATCTCAAATTTTATTTTCGGGTTTGATAAAAACTTATAACATGTATCAGTAGCAAAAACAATTCGGAATACTAATTATTTCTTTAGAAATTTTATTCATCAAAATGCTATGTCACTGCATAGTTTCTACGTTTTTGATGCAAGGAAATAAACAAGAAATATTTCTCAATGATAATTAATATTTTTTTAGATAGCTTCCAAAAATATTAATCTCCTCCTGTTAATGTTTTAGTTCCACAAAAACCCTGTATGTGTTCATTTATACTGGCCTAAATGATGAGATGATAAATATGAAAAAACATTGAAAACCTAATTTTTGCAAATGTTACAGATAACAAAAAAGCATGTCCTTTAAATGTTTCAGTAATCTGAAACTAACTTGCAGTAAAAATATATCAATGATATCTCGGGCGATTTCCGAAAATTAGCATTATTTCAGTTTTCTTCATTTTGAAAAACGAGATTTTCCGGGTAAGTAAAAATTACTCGGTACATCTGATAGACGCTAATACGTTTTTAGACAAGCACAAATTAATGCCGTACATTTTTTATTTTTTTTGTAAATCAATAATAGTGAAAATGCCCAATACGATACCGACTTTTTGGAGGTCACTGTATATAATATATTTATGATCAAGCGGATTGTCACAAATTTAAATTATGAATGAACAAATAGTTTCCCAGAAGAAGACAAAAGTTAAGAAATTAGAAAAATCTAAAAGAAATCGAAGGATTTATTATATGTATGTAAATACCTATTGTGTTAAGAAAACAATTACTCTAAATCTTCTTCTTTCAAGTGCCGTGTCCGGTCTCCCTGACGTTGGCGATCACTTTGGCGAATGCGTGCCGGTCCTCCGCCAGCCTAAATAGTTGTTCCGCGCTTTGGATCCCAGTCCATTCACGGATGTTCCTTAGCCAGGACATTTGTTTTCTGCCGATACCACGTCGGCCCTCAATTTTCCCCTTCAATATGAGATGGAGTAGGTTATACTTCTGCCCCCTCAAGACATGTCCAAGGTAGCTGGTTTTTCTGCATTTGATGTTAGAGAGTAGCTCACGATGCACATTTGCTCTTCGTAGCACTTCATTGTTTGTCATTTGTTTACTTTCATTGTTTACTCTAAATACGTTCATCAAATGTAGAATCAACTCGGTCTTCTCCAGATATGAAGAAATTGTTTAGTTCAATTGACTCTTAAGTATAGGCAACACAAGTACCAGATTTTACGTTTTTAGCGCATGTGTGAATCACTCACACATCTAAGTTGCGCACGCACAATATTGCACTGGAGATAACTGCCCCACATAATTCACCCCTGACGTTTCACTCCGCCTACTGCGTTTGAGAGGGGGCGTTAAAATCTTCCCTTAGACAAGTCGGTATATTTGCGATACTGTGGGTTTTATATTTGCCCCACTTTCGTGTCTAATTTTGTTGGTATTCTCTGATGAATTTGGTTTTTTTTTTATTTACCTGCTTGTTTTTCTTTGCAGTTCTCAGGGTTCTTGCGGGTCCTGTGTGGGCTGGCTACCTACGTACTCTTTTGAACTCAATCTTCTTTTTATGTGAATAACTTATTAATTTTTAATTGATATTTCTCAACCCAGAAACGGTTTTAAATTAATATATGATCTCGAGTAAACAAAAACTAAACGCAATTTATAAACAATATTTAACTTTACGGCTAATATAATTACTTTTGCTATGCTATGCGTGATTATCAATGTTTTAGAGTTTACGCTATCTGGCGCCGTGAATGTCCTCACACTTAACCCCACTCGCCTAACATTCGCCAATTTCTCCATCTCCAATCTCCAGACGTCGTCTTACTCCTTCACTTCCAATTTTCTTTCTCTCTGTGCTCTTGTAGATTTTCTTCTCCGTTTTCAGCTCTTCTCGGTACTTGTTGATATTTTTCCCGTCTTCGCTCGTCCCGGCGCTTGATGATATTTTTCTTTGTTTAATTCTTTTTATCATCCACGCCACCCCAAATCATACTCGCGCGCGTTGCTATGCCGACCACTACACAACTATTGCGCAACACTTCCTATGTACTGTACATGGATCTTAACTTAACACCATTTACATTATCTGTTTCTGTTTCTGCTTTTGTCTAAAAATATCATCACTATATATATATATATATATATATATATATATATATATATATATATATATATATATATATATATATATATATATATATATATATATATATATATATATATATATTGTGATGATATTTCTAGACAAAATCAGGAACAGAAACAGAAACAGAAAAGTAAATAGTTGTTAAGTTTAAGATCCATGTACATTATATAAGAAGTGTTAGGCATTAGTTATGTATTGGTCGTCATAACAGCGTACCCGCGCAACTGTGGTTTGGGTAACGTGGAGGATGCTAACAAGTTAGCGACGCTAATAATTGAATGGTGAAAAAATCAACAACGGTAGAAACGAACGAACGAGAGGTGAAAATTTGGAAGCGGAAAAGTAATCGAGCGTATGGAGATTTCGACACGGAGTACGGCAAGGACGGAAAACAACAAGTACCAGTTTCACAACGAGTCTACGAGGACGGACTACGGCAAATTAGGCGAACGTCAAGTGAGCAGCATTAGAACGTGGGACTTGATAACACGTCTGGACGCCGGTACGACTGCAGACTGAAGTTACAGCGGATTGGGAGACGCATATTACGGATACAGGACCTACACAAGAATCAAAGTGTGAAAACATTCAAGGCGCAAGGTAGCGTAACCCCAAAAACATAGAATAATTACGCAAAGCATATTAAAATTTAATTAGACTAGTGATAACATTAAATGTTTGTTGATTATTTGCGATAGGTTTTTGTTTGTTCGATTACATGTTAATTTAAAAATTCTGTTTCAGGTTTGAAAAATATCAGTTAACAATAAATAAGTTCTTCACATAAAAAAGAGTATTTTGTTAATAAGAGTACGTAGCGTGATAGTCCACACAGAACCCTCAAGAACCCTGGGGCCCGTACTAAAACATGAACAGGTAAATACAAAACAAATTACGTAAGCGAAAGAGACTAATATATATATATATATATATATATATATATATATATATATATATATATATATATACATATGCAATGGATGATAGTAAGCCCGGTACATACTATAGATATTCGGAAGCCTGGGGTTGAGGGGGAAGGTTACTGCATATACAAACCACATATATTTGACTGATGAGTAAGGCAATGATATACTACATGCAATGTGAATCCCAGCTGTATAAAAGACAGATACTTTACGCATTTAACGAGTCAATGCTGTGTTGCCGCTATATTTTCATATACGCCGGGTTCGATTTCAACATTCATTATATCGTTATAAGTGTTGAGTGAAAATGGATCGTACAACGTTTTTAATGAATTTAGCCATCCAAAATAAAGTTGGTGAGTATTTTTACTATTACTATTACGTCATAGGCATGTGTACTCGATTAACATCATTCTCGTTGCATATTTAACACTGAAAAAGTTATGAGTTCGGAATAGTCGAGAGCGTATTTTTTTTAATCACTGAGTAGCCACTTTTCGCCGATAATTTCTAAATGTCATTAGATGTTCGTTGTTGAGCTTGATGAATAACTTCGAATTAAAATCAGAACGATGGGGATGACCACTTTACCTAGAAAAACGATTTACGGGCGACCTTTACCTTAGTTCATAATAATCTTGAATCTACGTTTGCATGTAAAATATCGACTTTGCGAATGCGGCGGCCGACACGAATGTATGCAGGTTATTCCCCGGGTGTGGCATCTCTCGGCTTCCACAAATTCGGGCAATCAGAACTCGGGAATTACCTGCGTAAGTATAACGCGTTGCAAACGTATAGACGCATACGAAAATTCAGTAGGTATTTGAAAATAATTGAAATAATTCATAAAATAGTAGATTATACCACGACTTAATAATGCTAACTATTATTCCCGAGGAATATTTACGAACCGAGGCGCGTAAGCGGCGAGGGAGTAACATTCCGAGGTAATAATAGCCATTATTGCGAGTAGTATATATAAAAGACTCTTCATTTTCATCCATCTCACTATAAATACACAAACACTATGCGTTTGACAGTGACACTTTTGAGTTTGTGTATTTTGTTTCCATGGTATTATTTAATTTGAAATTTTTTGAAATTGGAGTGCAACAGAGAATAATGACTATTAATCTCTAGTTATTATTCCCTAAGGGAATAATATATAGCATTATACTGCAAAAATCTCAAGTACTTATATTATAAATCAGTCGTATATAAATATATCAAAATATGCTAAAATATAAGTATTGTTTTAAATTTAATTCAAAATACGTAATTTCATTGAAAATATGTGTAAAATATGGAAAATGATGTTGGTGTCATATTAATCATTTTTTTAAACGTGTAAATACAAAAATAAACTCGTGGGCTGTCTGTAGAAAACCTATATATTTTCATAAAACTTCTGGCTCTAATATTGATTATTGCAATTATTATTATTTTAAAACTTTATTTAAGCTTATGTGAATGAAGGAATCAATGTTAAAAGAATGGATTTAAAATCTCCTGAACCCGACAATGCTCAAGATTCATCAACTGTTTCTGAACCTGATATCGTGCTACCGGATTCTATTTACTTCGATACCACAAACTCTGAAGATATTCTTCTGAAAAAAGTACAATTTTATGTGATACATAATTTAAGAAGTATTATTGATTTCAAACTATTTTTAGAATTTATCGGAAAGTAACATGCAAATAGATATATTGCACTCGAAGAAAATTAAATTTGTTGGACACGAATTATGTAATTTGGTAAGATTTACATATTATGTTACTCAAAAATGATGAATCTGATAAATTATTTCAATGTTGACTTTGTTTAGGAACCGAGTGTGTCAGAGACACAAAAACCTGCAGAAATAAGATATTTGACGGATATCACAAATTCACCAAACACGTTACACCTACTTAATAAGGCATCGACTTCAAATTATGTACCAAAAGAAAAAACTTCAATTTACACTGACAATATGGAAGAATCATCTGATTCTGAACCTTTTCAGTACTCAGGTTCAGATTATGTTCCAGAAACTGATTCCGTTCATTCCGATACCTCTGATTCAGATAGTATTCCTTTCATCACTGTAAAATTTATTATAAGTATACCATCGAATATTTATTGACTTAAATTATTTTTAGAATATTGTGCCAGGGTTTATGGAGACAGGAATGTTAAAATCCTCAGAGAGTAATGAAGACATGCTTTCGGAAAATTTAGTAAGATTTATATGTTCACTTAAACATTAATATGTACGAGATATTTAACATACATGATTTGAAATCTATTTTAGAACTTAAAGAATACATTTCAAATTGTTATAATTTTGAAGGAACCTCATAACAGTAACATTTAAATTTAATATATTTGATTAAACCTTGTTACGGGTTCAATTGTATTGAATGTGGTAGATTGTGATATTTGCAATCAAAAACTCCAGTTTATATATATTTTTCTATTTTATCTAAACATATTGTGTTTGGAAAATCATTGCCATATATTTTTATAATAATGATTATTTATTTTATTTAGAATACAACGTATTTCAAACGTTTAGATTATTCGCAAACGAGTGAAAATGAAACGTTCCAAGATAAAAATGGAAAAAATAATTATTTAGGAAACGAAACAATGAATGCTATGGCAGAAAGCGCTGCATTTTACAAAATCGTAAGGTGTTTCTGCATATGATAATATTATTTTGCTAAATTTCTATTTTAATGTTAAGGAAAATCATCCGTATTCAAAAAAACCTACAGCAAGAGAGAGACCTACTATTTGTCCTATCTGTTATGGAGATGTGGTAACACACTTTACAAGACACCTATTTAGGCATCATCAAGAAAACGAACAAGTAATCAAAATTCAAAGTTTGCCCCCAAAAAGTAAAGAGCGTTTGGCGTTGGTAGCAGCTTTAAGAAAGCAAGGCTATTTCCATCTTAATACGGAAAAGAATATTTTAAATCCAGCCAGATGTTCTAAAAAACCTGACGCAAAATATTTTGTATGTATTTATTGTCTGGGATACTATTCAAAAGAATTACTATACAAACATGTGAAAATATGCAGACAGAAACCTTCGAGCGAAAAGAATCCAGGGAAGAACTGTTTGTCGAAAAGTCAGAGTTTTTCAGCAATCACTACCTCAAAAAATTATTTATTTTTAAATTCGGCCCGTATCAAACAAGAAGTTTTCAGTATAATGCGAGCTGATGATATTAGCTTAGTAGCTAAAAGTGACCCCTTGATATGTTTATATGGCGAAGCTCTTTTAAGCAAGCATAAGAGGCAACAAATTGCAACAGTCATTTCGAACAAAATGCGGGAAATGGGCAGATTACTGTTAGTACTAAGGACCCTCAACAGTTCTATTGATGCCCTTTTTGATGCATTGAAGCCTGAGTACTTTCAAGATCTAGTATCTGCTACTAAACAGATAAGTGGCTATGATCCCTCAAATAGATGCTACAAATCGCCCTCATTGGCGCTACATATGGGTACTAATTTAAAAATTGTCTGTGATATTGCTCTTAAAGTAGTCATAGAAAAAAGAAACTTGCATACGATTAAATGGGATAACCAGAGCATAAAAAAAGAGGAAATTAAAGATACCAAAAAGCTACTGCAGGGGCACTGGTGTAATGAAATTTCAAGCAATGCGCTTAAAGATTTAAAGGAAAGGCAATGGGAAAAACCGCATACTCTTCCATTTACAAGTGACATCCAAGCGTTTCAGATATATGTCAATAAATTAGCAAATGAAGCATATGATGCTATGAATATGCAAAAATATGAATATGAACATGCATATGAAATTAAAAATAGCGTAAATATGCTGAGTAATTACAGAATTTTAACGGAATGTGTTTTAGCACTAACGGTAATGTTCAATAGAAAGCGTGTAGGTGATGTACAATATTTAAAAGTAGTTACATATCTAAAAAAACATGATACTACAAACGAGGAAGCCTTTGTTGAATCTCTGACCGAAGTTGAGAAAATTATTTGCAAACGGATTAAAAGAGTTGTCACGGGCGGAAAGGGTTCCAAACCTATAGCCATTTTGTTTCCACCGCAAATCCAAAAATTCATTAAATTAATATTGGAAGTTAGAGAGCAGTCCGCTTTAGTCCCGATATCAAATCCCTATATGTTTGCCAATCCAGGATCAGAAAATAAATGGATGTCAGGATACCATGTTATAAGAAAATTGGCCACTAATTGCGGTGCCACGAATCCGTCTATGCTAACATCAACGAGGTTCAGAAAGCACATCGCAACTACTTTGCAACTTATGACAATGGATGATAGTGAAATAGAACAAATAGCTACTTTTATGGGTCACACAAAAAAAACTCACACAGAATTTTACAGGTATTTTACAACTTCGAACTGTTCAGAAAATGTAGTATATTATTAATTTCAACAGATTACCCCAAGACATATATCAAACAGCAAAAGTAGCTAAGGTTTTATTGCTACTCGAGAAGGGCAAAGGCGAAGAGTTCAAGGGAAAAAGTCTGCAGGAAATCGTAATTGACAATGATGCTTACTTCAGTTCTGTGTCTGACCAGGAAGAAACTTATGAAATTCAGTCCAGCAAAGACCATTTTGAAATTGCCGATGCTGTAGAAATTGCTGAGCCTCAAGAAGAACTGCAAGAACCAGAAGTTAAAAAAGCTAAAAGTATAGTTTGTATTGTAATCTGTTTTGGTAAGTTTTGTTGTACCTAACTGTCTTTTTTAGAAAGTAATATAACAAATATGAAAGGTCGTGTACGATGGACTGATACCGAGAAAAAAGTTGTATCGAATCATTTTAAACTACACATTAAACGAAAAATTGCCCCAAAAAAACATGAGTGTGAAGAACTATTAAATAAATACCCTAATGTATTTATTAACAAGGACTGGGTACGGCTAAAAACTTTTGTGTATAATATTTATAGAGATAAATAGTTATTCTATGATTTCAAAAATACTTTATACTTTTAGGTTGTCTGTTTTTATTTGTTTATTGTTCTAATAAATATTATTTTTATATTCAGATGGTAATTATTTTGTTTTAATCACACCCTCATATACTTCAAAATGTACAAATTTAAAAAAATCATATTTGTGCAGCATTAATGTGAATAATTTTTTTTTTTTTAAATGATAAACGTAGTTTCGTCCGCAAAGAAAGAGTTTATTAAATTTTGTATCCTAAAACAGATATGCGCTTAAAGATTAAATTTAACTCTAAAGCCCGTATAACACGACATAATTTATTGTACAATTTCCTGCACGATTTCGTGACCTTGACTTATGGGACCCTGTAACATAGAGAATCTTCACCCTACGCAATGGGTTGTGTCGAACAATAAAATATAACACCATGCAAGTTATTCTGCAATGGTGAAGATGTTCTGTATTATACGGTCCAATAAATCAAGGTCACGAAACTGTGCAAGAAATTGTACAATAAATGGCTTCGTGTCATACGGGCTTTATTAAAATATTTTTTAAATATCTATAATATTTTCAAAATGATTGATAAATAACTTGAATTTAATGATAATCATTAAATTTCATAGATTTTTGCTTCGGCTGCGTTCAAAGCCCTATTTAACGTACTTGTAACGTACGTAACTATTTAAAACAGAGTATGGATTTATTTAAATAGTTTAAATAAAATCGTTAAAATTGTTGCGATGTTAATAATATTTAGTTAATATATTGTTTTGTGGGAATAAATATACATAATTAGCATCTCTTCATATAATGATTACCACTTTTTTAATTGCAATTTATAGGATGTAATTAATTTTAATAAATCCTAAATCATAATTATGATTTAATATAATGTCCAAATTAATCATGTCCGTAGTAGTTGATTCGATTTGTCTTCCATAATAGTTTCAGATTAAGCACTATTGCCAAATGTAGGGCTTAGCGAACTTCATATTATATCATTGGCTCCTATAATCGACCATTTACATCAATTGTGTATATATTATATACACTAAACGACTGTGGTACCCCCTACGGCAGTTAGTGCGAACTAAACCTGTATATTTTCTGATAATATCCATCAATTCGAAGCCCTACAAAAAAATTGAATCTCGGCAATATACCATATAACTTTTAAAAATAAAGCGATATACACGATGTTTTTTACGAAGCCCATATTCGGGCTTCATAAGTCGGTCCTGGGCTTGATAAAAGCGGTGAACCATATTCATTTTGGCTTCGTAATGACCGTGTACATGTCTATATATATATATATATATATATATATATATATATATATATATATATTACAGGGTGATTCAGACCACCCGTCCCAGGCCTTTTTCTCGGTAATGTGACGTCTTAGAAGTTCGGGGAAAAAAATATCATAACAAAAGCCTACCTGAAGAATTTTATGGAGGTTGTTTCGATTTCCGGAAGTGACCGGAAGTAGGCGTAACTGCACTCAACTTCAGAATTTTAAACGGGAACCTAGATCGTATGTGACATCGTTGGGTAGCTATTTTAAAAAGAGACATATTTTGTAAGAAAAGTTTTTTTATAAATAACATACTTAACGGAATAAATATTAATGTGTCGGGCACCCGACAATATTAATAATAATCTATAATATTCCAATACGGCTGCAAAAATGTACCAATGAAGGTGGTAGACACTTTGAGCATTTATGAACCTTATTGTTTAAAAGATTTGTGTTTATTTTATTTTAATATTAAGGTTTTCATCAAGTTTAAGCTTTTATTGATTAATTCGTTTTATTTACAAAAACTATTCCAATAAAAATCGTTTATTTCCGGTTTCTCTTAAACAAAAAGTTTCTTCTAGAATGGCTAAGGTTCCTATTTAAAATTCTGAGTTTGAATACAGTTACGCCTACTTCCGGTAACTTTCAAGAATCGGAACTACCGCCATTAAATTCATCAGGTAGGCTTAAGTCATGCTATTTTGTTTCGGAACCTCTATGACGTCATACCTTCGGAAACATGGTCTAGGCTGGATGCCCGACACATTAATGTTTATTTCGTTAAGTATGTCATTGATAAAAAAACTTATCATACAAAATATGTTTCTTATTAAAATACCTATCCATCGATGTCACATATGACCTAGGTTCCCATTTAAAATTCTGAAGTTAAGTGCAGTTACGCCTACTTCCGCTTTCTTCCGGAAATCGAAACAACCTCCAATAAATTCTTCAGGTAGGCTTTTGTTATGATATTTTTTTTCCCGAACTTCTAAGACGTCACATTACCGAGAAAAAGGCTTGGGACGGGTGGTCTGAATCACCCTGTATATATATATATATATATATATATATATATATATATATATATATATATATATATATCTACCGGGCTGTTTTTCCTTAACTACACATATCATTGACAATGTATAACTGGTTGCCTGCATCTACCCGCAAGGAATTTCCTATGTGTAATTCTAAAATGAAAATAATCAACTCATTAGCGGCGTCGGTGCAGGCAACCTACACTGTCAATTTTGGCTCTGTAACACAGAGATGTTTTAATCAATAAAGAAATCACAAATATTCAGTTTTAAATGAAGATTTAATTTATTCAAACAATTCTAACGGTAAACAGAACAACATAAATAGTAACGTGTGGGTGAAGTCTAATGTCCCTGCAAGTTTTCAAAATGCTCTCCCTGTCGTTCAAGGCAATACGCAAGGCGGTTTTTGAAGCTAAGCAGAGTATTACTAATGTATTGTGGATTTGTGCCATTACATGCAGTACGTATACGGCCTTTCAATTCATCTACGTTATGTATGTGTACTTCACTATAAATTTTACTTTTCAGGTAACCCCAAAGAAAATAATCATTTGGTGACAAATCAGCTGATCTTGGGGTCCATACTATGGAGCCAAACCTGCCAATCCAGCGTCTTCCAAATGTATTGTTAAATAAATTCCTGACGGCATTGGTAGAATGTGCTGAAGCCCCATTTATTTGAAACCAAGGTTCATCAACGTTCAGCGTCTCAATTGATGGTATTACGTGGTCTCGCAACATGTCCAGAAATTTTGCTGCATTGAGATTTCCATCAATAAAAAATGGCCCAATAAGTCTCGTATTATTTATTCCAACCCAGACATTTACTTTTTGAGGGTACTGTATGTGGGTTAGATTTTGGGCATGAGGATTTGTACGGGACCAATAACTAAAGGATTAATGGAAAGGAAATTTAATATTTTTCTATGGATGAATCCCATTCATTGTAAATGTAGCTTCATCGGTGAAAACTATTTTATTCAAAATTTCTACATTTTCGATTAACAAATTAAACATGTTTCGCAAAATTCTTTCCTTTTTTCTTATCTTCCTCAAAAAGCACTTGGTGGTTTGATATTTTGTACGGCTTATAATTGAATTCTTTCAAAGTTTTGTATACCGAATTGTATGATATATCTAACCGTCTGGCTACATCTAAGAGCAATTATATAGGCCGTTCCTCTATACAACATAGGATATTTAGTTTAATCTCTTGTGTTAAGACAGGATTGTTTTTTTTTGTGATTACTTAAAACACAACCATCTGTCTTGAATTTGTTCCTAACATTGAGGATTGTTTTCGCACAAGGTCCATTAATCCTTGAGTTATTGGTCCCGTACAAATCATCATGCCCTAAATTTAACCCGCACACATTACCCTCAAAAAGTAAATGTCTAGATTAGAATAATTAATACGAGACTTATTGGGCCATTTTTTATTGATGGAAATCTCAGTGCAGCAAAATTTCTAGACTTGTTGCAAGTCTAATTTCCACATAATTTCATCAATTGAGACGCTGAATGTTGATGAACCTTGGTTCCAAATGGATGGAGCTTCAGTACATTCTACTAATGCCGTCAGGAATTAATTTGACAATACATTTGGAAGACGCTGGATTGGCAGGTTTGGCCGCATAGTATGGCGCCTAAGATCACCTGATTTGTCACCAAATTATAATTTTCTTTATGGTGTTAGGTATCAAATTGTATTATTGGCTAATAATTGATTATTAATTATAGAGGCGATATATATGTGCCTTTATTTGTATATATATAAGCCGGAGCGACGCGCTCGGCTTACGGGAACCGAAGAGCATTCAGTACTGAGCCCTTATGGAGTGTGTATTCTAGTTCGGATGCAGATTGTGGGAAAAGAATGTGTGATCTACTGTTTTGGTGTGCGTTGCAATTGAAATGTTGACGGTTATGCATTAGGTGTTTGAGTGGATTAAAGGTCAGTACCTAAACTACAATATGTATATCAGATTGAGGTGTTCCGACATATGCAATTAGATTGTAATACTCACATTATTAAGAGGTGTGTCCTCATGATTGTATAAAGGAGGGATGTGTTCCTGGGTCCTTTGTAAATATAGTAAATGTACATAAAGGAGGGATGTGTTCCTGGGTCCTTTGTAATAGTAAGTGTACATAAAGGAGGGATGTGTTCCTGAGCCCTTTGTTAATATAGTAAATGTACATAAAGGAAGGATATGTTCCTGGATCCTTTGTAAATATAGTAAATGTATATAAAGGAAGGATATGTTCCTAGGTCCTTTACAAATATAGTAAGTGCACATAAAGGAGGGATGTATTCCTGGGTCCTTTGTAAATATAGTTAGTGCACATAAGGAAGGATATGTTCCTGGGTCCTTTTTAAATATAGTAAGTGTACAAAAAGGAGGGATGTGTTCCTGGGTCCTTTGTAAATATAGTAACTGTATATAAAGGGAGGATATGTTCCTGGGTCCTTTATAAATGTAGTAAGTGTACATAAAGGAGATATGTGTTCCTGGGTCCTTAGTAAATATAGTAAGTGCACATAAAGGAAGGATATGTTCCTGGGTCCTTTATAAATATAGTAAGTGTACAAAGGGGAGGGATGTGTTCCTGGGTCCTTTGTAAATATAGTAAATGTACATAAAGGAAGGATATGTTCCTGGGTTCCATATAAATATAGTAAGTGTACATAAAGGAGGGATGTGTTCCTGGGTCCTTTGTAAATATAGTAAATGTACATAAAGGAAGGATATGTTCCTAGGTCGTTTATAAATATAGTAAATGTACATTAAGGAGAGGTTCGTCCAAGTAATTGACATAAGGAGGGGTGTGTCCCTTACGTCCTTAATTAATACGGTACTCGTATTGGGTATTACGAGGTGTATGTCACTGCTTTGCACATGAAGGTGAATTACAATAGTCGTAGGGAATAATGGTCGAAGCCATGATTGCTAGGGAGCCAGTTGGCGAGAAAACAACTCGCGGGGGAAGGGGAGATGCTCCCCCAGTAAGTAATTCCAATTATAGTTAACATAAAATACTAAAAGAATACTCTTTATATGTGGGGAAATCATTTGGAGCCAATGCCATATTCGGATCGAGTTCAATATATAGCCTGCGGATGCTGACCTACAGTATATTGTGTAAGTTATTATGATTATTACTAGGTAAAATGGCGAAAATTTATATATTAAATATGGCATCAAGTTAAGGCTACGATTGAAAAAAAAACTAGCTTAACAGGGGTTACCTGAAAAGTAAAATTTATTATAAGGAGCAAATACATAAGGTAGATGAATAGAAAAGCCGTATACGTACTGCATGTAAAGGCATAAATCCACAATACATTAGTTATACTCTGCGTAGCATCAAAAACTGCCTTGCGTATTGCCTTGAACGACAGGGAGGGCATTATGAAAACTTGCTGGGACATTAAACTTCACCCACACTTTTTAGAATTACATATAGGAAATTGCTTAAGCGTAGATGCAGGCAACCAGTTATACATTGTGAATGATATGTGTAGTAATAAAAAGCCCGGTATATATACAGGGTGAGTTTTTTCGGATGTTTAGTATAGGGATCTCGGAAACTAGTGGAGATAGAGGGACGATTAAATGGGGAAAGAATTGCCGTTTTACGAGCTCAATTTCATGAGCTTTATGTTTTCTAGAAAAATTGCATGGCTAACTAGATATCTCGAAAAAATATATTTTTTGTTATTTTGTTCGTAGCATATGGCTCTGTTATTATTGGCTTTAGAAAAAGTTTGTAAAGGAAAAAGTTATAGGAAATTATGTGCCTAATAATGCAGTCTAACCGATTATTTTATTTAAGCTATAATTTTTGAGTTACGACACAAACTTGTGTTTTTTCTAATGGAAACCATAGTTGGCCATGACTTTTTAAAAAGGCCCTTTTTCAGCTATTCTAATGATATATCATATTACATAGTTATTTTTAAAAATAATTAAATTGTGGCCATTTTTTCTTATCAATTTCGAACTATTCGAAGTAGTACTCTATAGAAACAATTGATAGATACAAACGCCAATTATCCAGGTGGCCGATCTCCCGATCTGTCTATTTTAGATTTTTATTTATTGGGAATGGTTATGGGGTATTCTTTGGGAATGGTAAAAGATAAGGTGTATCGAACATCGTACGTCATAGTAGATGACCTTAGAGAAGCTGTACTACAAGTTTTTTTCTAATATTGATGGACGCTCCGTTAGAAAAGCATCAAATTCTGTTTTAAAAAGGTGTGCAGTAATCATAATGGTGAACCTTTTGTACATATTTAGTCTTAAATACTTTCCTAACTTTGATTAGGTTGTTTTGGTACTACTTTAGTTACGTTCTAATATGATGTATTGTTTCTCAATTTAGCGTCTGTCATTCCCTGTTTAGTAGTTTTGAACTTATGTAGTTTTGTTTTATCAGAAATTATTTTTTATATATAATTATTGTAACTCCAACAAAATAAACATTTTACACCAAAAATAATAATGTTTATAATTTCGAAATGAAAAGAAAAATTTTAATAACTAACTTGAATTTTATTATTTAACGCGTTGCGCATCTATCAATTGTTTTCATAGCCTACTTCTTGAATAGTTCGAAAACGAAAAGTAAAAAATAACCATAATTTAATTATTTATAAAAATAACTATATCAAGTGATATATCATTAGAATAGCTGAAAAAGGGCATTTTTAAAAAGTCATGGCCAACTATGGTTTCCATTAGAAAAAACTCAACTCTATGTCATAACTCAAAAATTATAGCTTAAATAAAATAATCGGTTGTACTGTATTATTAAGCACATAATTACGTAAAACTTTTTTTTTATACATTTTTTCTAAAGTCAATAATAAGAGATCCATGGGCACCGAACTAAATAACAAAATATATATTTTTTCGAGAAATCTAGTTAGCCATGCAATTTTTCCAAAAAAACAAAAAGCTCATGAAATTGTGCTGATAAAACTGCAACTATTTTCCTATTTAATCGTCTCTCTATCTCCGCTAGTTTCCGAGATCCCTATACTAAACATCCGAAAAAACTCACCATAAAGTTAAAATTAAGTAGTGGATAAATCCGATAACTCCGTTAATTTGTATGAGAGAGAAAAAATCTTAAAGGTAGATAACGATATAAATTATATATTTTTTCAGATTTAAAAATAACAAATTTTTAAAGTTATAATGTCATTAATGTTTTTTTTAAATGGCAATCTAAATTTTTTATTTTTTATTTTGATAGAGCTTTTTAATCTGTTTTCAACCATACAACATAAGAAAGAATTTAAAAAAAACGGCCTTAAAGTTAAAAAAAGATTAATTAAATTAACAGACTAATCCTAGTTAGTAGGGCTTGAAACAAACAAAAAAATATTAAGGCTTCCACAGTTGCTGTAAATGTTCAAACTGATGACCTTGCACTATCTGGCAATACCCAAACGGTAATAAAATGCATTCACCACGTTTTGAAGCATTCGGTATTAACCTACACTCATGCCGAATTATTTCGTTTAGGTCCCCTTTACCATGTTTTTCAAGTGCCTCCATAGAAAAAAGTTATATGGCGGTAGATCAAAGCACCTAGCCGACCATTCTACTGGACCCCTTCTTCCTATCCATCTTGACTTTTTTAACTTCAAGGCCGTTTTTAAAAAAAATATCTAATGTTACCTATTCAAAATGCTGTTTGGTTGAAAACAGATTAAAAAGCTCTACCGAAAAAAATAAAAATAAAAATGTAGGTTGTCATTTGAAAAAAAAAATTATGACATAACTTTTCAAATTTTGTTTTTTTTTAAATCTGAAAAAAATATTTTCATATGCGCAGCAACTTAAAACGCTATCTCCCTTTTAGAATTTTTCTCTCTCATACACATTAACGTAGTTACCGAATTTATCCGCTAGTTAATTTCCACACTGTATGTATTTACATCAATGTTCATTTGGGCATTGTTTCATAAATGCGTTTTTGGCGTCCATCTGAAGCGAGATGATTAGTGATATATACTTCGAAGTATATTAGCTTATCTAT
This sequence comes from Othius punctulatus, assembly GCA_951805005.1. NCBI lineage: Eukaryota > Metazoa > Arthropoda > Insecta > Coleoptera > Staphylinidae > Othius > Othius punctulatus. Next base: position 74,009,041 of record OX638138.1, read on the forward strand.
ATTGCAGAATAACACGGTCACTTTAAAAACCTTGTGTGCACAAAAAAATACTTTCATTGTGCTATCAATATGAACTCTTTTCATGATGATATCAATTTGGGGTCCGATATATACATTTTACTTTCACTTCAATATCATTGCGGCTTCTTCCGTATATATTTATGAACTTTTTCCATTACTTTCGGCGTCCTGCAATATTGCCTTTATTCCCAACGGTAATGAATCGGTCTTTCTCATATCATGTAGTATCAAAAGTGTATGCAAAATGAATTTCAAGTATTACAACGAATAATAAAATACTACGTTGGTACCGATTTATATTCAACTATAAACAGTGGTATAAATATAGTATTTGATTAATAGTATTAATACAGATATAAATTAACACGTAGTATAGGTTGTAACCATCTTATTGATTCATTATCTAGTAGGAAAGTGAATTACATTAAATTTATTGGGGTAGGTTCTACCTTTTGGGACTTTTGGTTTTTGCATTGCCGCAGGGATTCATATTTTTTACACGTACGTAGAAAAATTAACTAAACACAAAAAAAATACGGCGACACCCTAGGTTAAACTAGAGGGTGGTGAGAAGGGTGGGGGGTGCCTTTCGGCGTCTAATTTTACATATAATCAGAACGATCACTGGATATTGCCACAAAAAATGTACAACCCTACATTCCGTATGAAAATTATTTTAATTAATTCTTAAAATATTAAAATTACACCTATCGACTAAGATGCAACCTTAGGGACATTTGGTTTTTTCATTACTGCAGGGGCTTGATATTTTACACACGTACGTAAAAAATTAATAAAACACAGAAATAAATACAGCGACACTCTGGTCAAACTGGAAGTAGTGAGAGGGGTGATGGAACCAGAAAAATTTGGCAAATCTATATGTATGATTTTATTTCGGCGTCAAATTTTATATATTGTCAGAACATTCACTGGAAAATGCCACAAAAAAATTGCAACTCAGAATTCCATATGGAAATAATTCTAGTTAATTTTATAAATATTAAAATTACTATTTTTTTATTGCTAATTAACTTTCAGATGTTCACCGTTCACCGGTTGTACATTGATAGTATATGTAAATTTAATTTGGTAGATTTTGTGTATCTAAACATTTCTTTGCTCTTGTACTGTTTCTCTAAAATATGCAGGTAAGCAGGAAAATGCATAAATGTGATTTTGCCTGTTAAATTGCTGTGTATACCTAAACAATTCAACTCCCGGTATGGCTATTTGAGGTGTATAGATGCGACAATTTTTTTGGCTGAGAACTCGAAGAGGCGTTTTTTATTATCATATTTATGTTTTCTTCTTCAATAATTTCGATAATTTAAGGGTATGAGTTAAATCTCGCTGTTAAGATTTTTTTATTAATTCAAGGAGTTGAATATTTCAATACATGAAAAGTAATAATCAAATTATAAACAAACAAAAATCTTTGATTAACCCAACTAAATACTAATTGGAACAAATTTGTTACCTAGTCGTTTAACTTAAAATTTTATTTAAATAATACTACTCTCTAGATCTCTAGATATTTAATTTCAATTGAATGTTTCATCGCAATTTTTTATGTACAATAAAACTTGCGTGCAACCCGGAGAAACCATAGTAGTTAAACCCAATAGCCGGAGTTGCATGTGCAACCAAAAGAGTGGCAGTCCTAGGTATGGGTAATATTCATAAAACGAGTGCTATTTTACACAATTAATGTTTTGTAAAACATTAGTTTTACAAAAAAAAAAACACAAATAATACAGAAGTTTACATAAGACCAATGTATAATATGAAAACATATCAAAGAATTTAGAATTAGTAGCAAATTGTTGCAAATCAACTACAAATTCATTAATATTAAAATTCTAGGTTTAAGTGTATTTATTTTGAATAAATACTTTTGTTTTAAGCCAATTTTGGTTTTTTAGTAATTCTTGATTCTTTTATATTAATATTTAACATTCACCACCTTTTGGCGGTCAGCGATTTTCTATATGATTAGCAAAAAACTTTGTGATGATATTGTTCTACTTCTGGCTCCAAGGAGTAAATATTCATGTCTTTTATATTTCTTATCTCTTTTTTCTTTATGGTTTTAATTTTTCTTGTTAGTATTTATGTCTCTGATCGCAGCGTCTTATTTATTTTCTACGGATATTATAGCATCGCTGCAAAATGGTGATATATCCTACGTATCATGCACGTCTTCGCCATCACTTTACTCACCGAATAAAAGATCTTCATTTAGATTAAGATTAATTTCATCTAAAGTGTTCCCTTTAAATTCGTTAGCTGCTCCTTTTTCCATTAACAGAAGCAATTTTGAAATTTTCGCAGTTTGGTACACATCATCGCGCAACCGGTATGATTGTTTATAGATGCAAATTGCCCATGAAAGATGTTAATTGTTCCATATCATTTTCCGACATACTGAACCGCTAAGTGATTGTTGCCAAGTGCTTCCTGAGATGTGCCGATGTAATGGCTTGAGGATATTTAGCGCCATACAAATTTGCATATCTTTGTAGTACTTCATAACCAATAATAGTACACATGGCTCATGGATTAGCAGATAAATATAAATTATTTTCAGGAACAAAATAAGTTCTAAAAGTCAATAATAGTTCAATATGTCGTTGAATATCTGGACTAAATAAAACCGGTACAGCCCGTCCTCTCTGTTCATGAACTACAAGTCTTTTAAATTTATTAATAAGATTATTTCAGTGGGTGAAATTACGTCAGAAATTTCTTCATAGCCTCCTCCATCATTTTTAGATATATTTTAGTAGGCATGCACATGTAATCTCTGCAATTCCCAGGGTCTTTTTCTATTGAACAGAATTATACGGCAATAGATTGTTTCCTTTAGAATTACAAAAGAATCTTCATCTTCGCAATTAGCTTCTGATGAAGCAATTGCATTATGTGCGTGCAGTATTGAACAATCTTCTAACAGCTTGAGACCGCTTGCCAGTTGAATAAGTGTAACTTTGTTCCATTTGCTTATGTTTAAATCGTTAGCAGCTTGAGTGGAAATATCAAATTTCCGATGCGCATCAATGAGGGTTATCATTGATCTTAAGTCAGCCTCATATTTGGCAGCTGTAAGGTGACTATGAATGTCATTGCGCTTTACAAGTTGCAGAATTGCAATTTCGCAGCATTGTTTTAATGAAGTACCTATGTTCATTACGTAAGTGGGTGATCCATAAAATTCTTTTTCCTGGTAATATTTTGCACCATATTATGTAGCTGTTACGACGAGGTCATAGTATTTTGGTTGCAAGGCGTAAAATATATTTTTTATTTCTGCATTAAACGATTTTAACTCTAAAAGTTATTGCGCCAGTTTTCGCAGTTCTCTGGACACTTCGTTGATACATTTAATTTTTGTGTAAATTGAAAAAATTCTGTGAACAATGATTTTTTAAATATTTATCACCATAACAACAAATCAGCGTATATATTTTTTGCCATTAAAGATATATCATCGGCTCTCGTGCGCGGAAATACATGTTTGACAGGATGTTCATCAATTTTAAAATGTTTAATAAACATATTTTGGGCTGTCGCTTAAACCCTACCAGGTGAATTATTGATTTTTGAGCATACATATTTAAGGCACCACAATTGCTTAGATACGTTGCACCCCAAACAAGCTGAGTGGACAGCAGCCTTCTTCATAGGTTAAATTTCTTCACCAGAGAGCAAGAAATTACCTTGCTTTCTCTCAAAGCACCGTTCTTTCTTCGTTTTATTATTTGCTGGAAGCGAGACTATTTTTTGAAACTCTATTTCAGTACGATGTTTTCCTTGGACCGAATACATACTGCATGTAATGGCATAAATCCACAATACATTAGGAATACTCTGCGTATCTTCAAAGACCCTCTCGTGTATGGCCTTGAATAAAAACATAACCTCTCTGTGTAACATTTGCCAAAATTAACAGGTTGCCTGCACCGACACCGCTCATGAGTTGATTATGTTTGTTTTAGAATTACACATACAAAATTCCTTGCGGGTAGATGTAGGCAACCAGTTAAAAATTGTCAATTATATGTGTAAAAACGAAAAAAAGCCCGGTATATATATACAGGGTGAGTCAATAGGACGGGCATGCTCGATTACATCTACACAGTTAATGATATCGAAATGAACCAAACGGCACTGCAAACTAGAGGCCAAAGTGCAGTTTGTAAAATTATGTTGCCATATACAGGGTGTTCCATTTTTCGAACTAGGTCGAAGGCAGGGCAGCCTTCGAACTAGTTTTTTTTTAATGGCACCCCGTGTATAAATTTACATATTTGAATTTGCCCTTTTTGGGCTTTATAAATCCGCTTAGTTTTTGCAATTCGCTTTAACCGTAGAAGTTGTTTATGTTTTTTTAAAATTTAAAACATTTCCAGGCACTTATTAAAAAAATCGTAGTGCACTTGTTTTCTAAGATATCGGGTTGGGACTTTGCCAGATCGTAAACAACAGTATGGGGTATCTTCTGGCGGAAAGATCGTCCATTTGCATTGTAGCATCGCCTTGCTGTGGGACATTAATTTGGTAAAATTTGAAGAGCCATAACTTGATTTTTTTAAATGGCACACCGTATATTTCATTACTTAGCCGTATTCAGCATCACATTTGACATCTGTTTTGCCCCTTATATATTTTTTTTCATAGAGAAATAATTTGGATTTTCTGAAAAATAAACCCAGATCTCATCGATATAAACTTAACGTGCATTGAATATCAATTGTTTCTGTCATGTCAACGTCAAAGTGACATTTGTTCATGGTCGGATGTACGAAGTAGAAGTTACTACCAGGGAAAATATGCAGGCAAGAATTAGAGAGGCTTTCTGTAGCATTGATCATGGCACATTAGAAACCGTGAATGATTCATTTTTTAAAAGAATTGACGAATGTATTGCATAAAAGGGCCGTCATTTTGAATACTTTTTATAATGTTACAATTATTGTAAAGTTAGATGTTATTTTTGTTATGTTGTAATGTTATAGTTTACTTCAAATGTTTTTGCTATTGATTTGTTATGCCTTAATAGATTCTGGTCACCAGCAACGGTTTGCGCTGCACCCTTTTACATAAATATATCCACCATTTAATTATCAGAAAAATTCATTAAGAAAGTGCGCTAAGAAAAATAAAACGTGTCGTACAATAAATGTCACTTTGACGTTGGCCTAACACAATTATGTGATTTTCATGACCCGCTAAGAGTTTAGAATGAGATTTTTTAAGAAAATCAGAATTATCTCTCAAGTATCAACTTTCAAGAAAAAAATATAAGGGGCAAAAAAGATTTAAACTGAGACCCTGAATAGGACCGAGTACTGAAATATAGGGTGTGCCATTTAATAAAATTAAGATGTGGCACTTCAAAGTTTACCTAAATTAATGTGTCACAGCAAGGTGATGCCACAATGCAGTTAGGCGGTCTTGCCAAAAGAAGATACCTCAGTCAGTTGTTTAGGCTCAGGCAAAATCCCAACTTGATATCCCAGAAACCAAGTGCCCTGCAATTTTTTTAATAAGTGCCTGCAAACGAATTAATTTTTAGAAAAATGTGAACAACTTCTGAACGGTTAAAGCGAATTGCAAAAACTAAACGGATTTATAAAACCCAAAAAAGGGCGAATTCAAATATGCAAATTTGTACAGGGGTGCCATTAAAAAAAACTAGATCGAAGGCTGACCTGTAAAAATGGAACACCTTGTATATGGAAAAATAATTTTACAAACTGAACTTTAACATTTCGTTTGCAGTGTATTTTGGTTCATTTCGATATAATTTACGGTGTAGGTGTAATCGAGCCCGCCCGTCCTATTGACTCACCCTGTATATATATATATATACATCCCGCTATCATTTCGGCGTCCGTACATTTTCGATTTACCATTATTATGGCGACCGCTTGTAATCAGACGTGCTTATATGGACGCCGGATTGTCACCATGTTTTCTTCGACTTTCCGCACCTACGTGATCAAGGGAACGTTATATCAAATAAACGCATGGACGCCGAATTGATGGCAATGTGAAAGCTGTACTTCAGACAAATTACACCAGAGGCGCCACCGTCGCTCTAATATTATACAGTCGTATATTCAACTTTCATGGCCCACGCAATTTGGCTTCCAAAATGAAACTTCATTTTGAGATTTGGCTCCACTGTGCGACGTGTGCGTCTGTACATATATGGGGCCAAATGCGGCCTGTGTAGTTTTAAGATATTATATGTTTGAAAATGACCGACTGTTCGGTCGAAAGTATCGTCACTGTAATATAATAAACTATGCCACCTACAAAAAAAAAAAAGTAAAAATTGCATTAGTTATTTATACATAATGTATCACGAAGTGTTAATAAAATTAAATAGATATATAATATTAAAGAGGATAGATTATTATTAAATATCATATATTTTTCCTAAATACACCATTAAAAGTTGAATATTTCTGCACTAGTGTTAAAAGTAAAAAGTCAGCCATTTATCAAAATCACATAAATTATATTGAAATATTACTAACATAATACATTGATAAAATTAATATTCTTTCAATATATTTGGTAGCCAACAAATTTAAGGTAGCCCTAGGTTTGCTTCCTTCTTTCGGCATACTCTTCATAGTTATAAGCGAAACTTTATATTGTTTGACACATGTGTAATACACTAACGTAACCTTATTGATTGAAACCTGATTGCAACCTTTTTAAAGAGCTTTGTGTTGATTTTATTGGTAATTGTAGACAAAATGATGATGATGTATGATGTATAACACTTATATCATAAATTCATTCATTCTGTACAATACAATAATTTACTTATTTAAGATATTATTAATCATATTAAGTCTCCGAAAACTTAACAATTATGGGTATTGATAGCGATCCTTTCCACTTATTCAAAGCTATCCATTGTTTAATCCACTATGTGCACAAATGTTAAACATAGTTAAACAGGTTAAATTAAATATATAACATAGATAAAAACGGCTTTTCTGTAGTTTATAGATTCTCATAAATATATAGCTATTTATACAAAGCTATTTATACAATTATTCATATAAAAATGTATATATGACATAAGGTAATGGTATTATATGGCATAATACTTGTAATACTATAATACGGCCATAAAACGTCAAAAATATCAAAGGCAATACTATTATATTGAATGATGAACATAGGGAAATAAAATGGGATAATGGATGTTCCTCAGAGCGCTGCTCCCCTACCCAAACCATAGTAAAATTAGTAGCACCGTATAACGAGCCGCCGGGGCAACACGTCATAAAAGAAAGTAGGCACAGAGCTGGGTTTTACTAGCAGTTTATTCACACAGAGCAATTGCTACGCAATAGCGTAGATGGCAATATACACAAAGTTGGGTGGTGGGCGGGGGGAGACTGTTTGTTAATGTTCAGCACACACTTTGCACTCAGCGCGTTACACGGAAACTCACGATGTATCGTAGCACGAGTGAAACTAGAGGGCCGGGCGCGGCGCCCGAGCGTTTCTGGACGACGGAGCGTGATTGAAGACGATGCAGGTGGAGCGGACCGCTAAGCTTGATCGAGAGCCGATGCGAGCTAGGGGCTAGAGTAGAGGCTTGATCCAAGGCCGATGCGAGCGCTCTACAACTGGCGATTGATAGCAGGGGTGGTCCTATTTGTAGGCGCGCTGCTCCGTTTGCGCCGCTGGGGCGCGTTGCTTTGGGGATGGTGGTGGATATTATCGCTGGCGGGGGTGTGTAACTGCGAAGGTCAGTGTGTGAGGGAGATGACACTCGGCGTCGAGCGTGTGAAATTTCCGGGGTTGTTACATCCTCCCCGTCATGTTCTGCAGTCGTCCCGACGCTGAAGATGAAATTGCTGTTGGTCCTTAGGGCTTCTTGCGTGGACGTCCCCGGCGGCGAAGTGGCACGATGGGTCGGTGCGGGGCGGCGTCGGTTGTCGAGACGTAACTTCTGGCGGTCCCGTTGTTCGTCCTGGACGGCGTGGGCAGCTTGCAGGGTCGCTGCCATGCGATCCAAGTAGGGCGTGATCTCTGCTATGAAATTCTCGTTCTGGAAGATTCTTTGGATGTCTCGGGAGACGTCATTTGGGGTCCTCAGTTCTCGTCCGAAGGCGAGGTAGGCGGCGGTGTGGCCGGTGGCGTCGCTCTTGGTGGTGTTCGTTGCAAATCTAATTGCAGGCAAATGGGTGGACCAAGAGTGGTGGGCATCCTTTACGAGGATGGCGAGCTGCATCTTCAGGTCCCTATTCTTCCTCTCGGCCGGGTTGGCCTCCGGGTGATAGAGGGGAGTGAAGGAGTGGGTGATGCGTAGACAAGGGGTAACTTGTTGCATCACGGCGCTCACAAATTGGACTCCGTTGTCACTGCCGAGGCGGCGTGGGGTTCCATGTCGGAGAAAAACCTCCTCGATCAGAGTGCGGGTGCAGGCGGCTGCAGTAGGTCTTTTAAGGGCAAATAGTTCTACCCATTTAGTGGCGAGATCCTCGACAATCAGGATCAGGAGAAATTTTGTACTTCTGGCACTCTGGGCATTGGCGGACGTAATTTTGTACGCTGATCCTCATTTTCTTCCAATGGTAGCGGGATTGTAGCTTCTGCAGAGTTTTCTGCATCCCGTAGTGGCCAGCGGTGGGGCTGCTGTGGTGAGCGACCATTACTTGGGGCACTTCGTGAGCGGGCACGACCTGCTGGGCATCGTCAGAGTCACTATCGGTGTGGTAGCGGTATAGTACTCCTTGTACCAGGAGGTACCCTTTAGTGGTCCAGTATGTGACGTCGTCATCTCCTGCGGGTTTCTCGAAACTGGAGATGATTCGGCGGAGGAGGTCATCCTTCATTTGTTCTTGGCGGATGTCCTGGCTTCCTCTGGTAGGCAGATCTACCTGGATGTGGCACAACCCGCAGCTGCCGGCTGTCACTGCAGGGTGCAGGGCGGGCGAGACAACGCGTCGGCGACTTTATTCATTCGCCCTGGGACATATTTAATGTCAGGTTGGTACGCCTGAAGCTGGAGGTCCCATCTGGCGAGGCGTCCTGTAGGTGATTTGAGGGTCATCAATCATCGGAGAGCCTGGTGATCTGTGGCGATGGTGAAGGGAGTTCCTTCGATGTACCCGCGGAATTTGTTTAGCGCCCAGATGATGGCGAGCATTTCTCGTTCCGTGGTGGTGTAGTTCCGCTCCGCTGGGGTGAGAAGTCTGCTGATGTATTCCACGGAGTGTTCTTCGGTCTTCCCCTGGACAAGGACTGCCCCCAGGGCGTAATCACTGGCATCGGTTTTGATGGTGTATGGAAGCGACGTATTCGCCTGTTGCAGCACCGGGGCTGTCGTCAGGAACTCTTTGAGGGTGGAGAAGGCGCACTCCTGTTGCTATTCCCATTTCCACCTGGCGGCCTTCCTCGTCAGCTCACTTAAAGCCCTGGAGAGGTGCTTGACGCTCCTTGGCGGAGCCATGTCCACGATGGCGCTGACTTTGGCGGGGTCGACGCGGATTCCTTCGGAGCTGATCAGGTGCCCTAGGTAGCGGACTTCATTGCATGCGAATCGGCTCTTGCTGCGATGGGCCGCGAGTCCATAGCGTCGCAGCAGCTGGAGAACGTCTCGCAAGTCTTGCAAATGCTGCTCGGGTGTCTGGCTCATGATGACGAGGTCGTCTAGGTATATCAGAATATTAACCTCGGCGAGTTCTCGGCGTGCACGGTCCATGAGGCGCTGGAACGTGGCCGGTGCGTTCCGTAGACCGAACGGCATCCTCGTGAATTCGTACGTTCCGAATAGCGTGACGAAAGCGGTTTTTTCCTGGTCCTGGTCCTGGTCCTGGTCTTCACGCACCAGAATCTGCCAGTAACCTGCGCGTATATCGATGGTGGAGAGGTGCTTCATCCGTCCGGTGGCATGAAGAAGATCATCCATTCGAGGTAGCGGGTACGCGTCAGGTTTAGTAATGGCATTTAAGCGTCGATAATCGACGCAAACGCGATTGCTTCCATCCCTCTTTGGCACCATAACGACGGGTGCGGCCCAGGGTGAGTGGCTTTCACGGATTATCTGCTGGCTCAGCATCCGGTGGACTTCATCCTGTAGTTCTTGCTTCTTTGCGGGCGACAGGCGATACGGCGGGCCTGCGATTGGGGCGTGGTTGCCGGTGTCGATCCTGGCCAGTGACCGTGGTGACTGGCGGTGAGTTTTCTCGGAACACGTCTTCGTGTTCCTGGAGCGTGGTCTCTACTGAGCAGCGCTCATCAGCGGTGAGGTGCATTCCCTCATCTGGTCGCAGCTGGATGGCAATGGTGGAGATGATCACGGATGGCTGCACTCTCATCGGGTGCCTGGGGAACAGTAGCCTGGACATTCTCCTCAGCGAGCCACTGGAAACGTTGATTTCAGGGCACAGCGAGTCGATGAAGCCGGGTGAGTAGTCTGATTGTCGTGGTGAGCGGAGTTTTTCCGGCGTCGACGGAATCGGGCTCAACAATCCGGGCATGGGGGGTTCATAGGAACCTGGATCCTCTGGTGGGCACACCTTGGCGACGCTTGAGGCGGTGGGTACCGCCTCAGACTGAGCTGCGTGCCAGGTAAGCAAATCAAACCTGCACGTCGGGTTGTCGGTGTAGTGCCAGGAGCGTTGTGGAACGTCGAGGATTACTGCAGCGTCCTCTAGGAAGTTGACACCTAGGAGGGTGCAGTTGTTTCCGCTGTCCGGCAGAACGATAAATGTTGTGGGGATGATTCTTCCCTTTAGCGTGACGTTGACCTTAGTCACTAGGAGCTTTTGTGTTTTCGGCTTCCCATCGGCGAGGGTGACCTGAGCTTCGTGCTCCTTGAATTGGTGGCCAGTGAGCATCAGGTGCTTATGTAGTGACTTGGAGGCGACACTGGTTTCAGCTCCGGTGTCAATTAGTGCGGTTCCGGTCTGTCCACCGACAGTGATGTGGACTGCTGGGCGAGCTCGTACGTGGCTGCTTCCCAGTGCGCAGAAGGCGAGAGCTTGGTTGCCGTTGTTGGCGGAGGTGCAGGTGGAACACTTACTGCGAATAACTCCTGGTGCTCCACATCCGTAGCACGAGAAGCGGTGGTTGCTCGTAACTTGCGTGTCATTAAACTGCTGACGTGGCTTTCGTCGTTCACGTTTGCGGCAATCCGCAAATCGATGTCCATATGCCTTGCAGTAATCACAGCGCGGTCTATCGGGTCGATCCTTGCGAGCATTATCGCGTGGCTTCGAGGTTGTAGTCGTCACAGCGAGTTTTTGTTTCCACGACTGTTCGACATGCAGCGCCTTTCGTTCCAGGTCCTGGAACGTCTCTATGCTGTCCCTCGGAATTCGTTCTCGCAAATCGAAATGCAGCTGACTGTACATTAGATCGATTTCAGTGGCCTCTGTTGGCCGTGGCACCGGCAACATTGCTAGCAGTGCTCGCTTCTGAGTGATGGACGGTATTGTGCCGTCCATGCTGGTCTGTTTATTGTCGAAGAGCTCTTGGTAAACATGGTGAGCTGGCTTCGTTGGCGCAAATCTGCGTCGGAAGAGGGCGATCGCCTGTGCCCAGGTTCCGGCGATATGTTTTACTCCTTGCCACCACACGGCGGCGTCTCCTTCTAGCAATAGAGTGAGGCCGAGGAAAGCATCCTCGTCGGTTACTCGTTCGATCCCCTTGAAGACGATGACGGCGTCTAGGAAGGCTTCCACGGCGGCTGTGTCCTGGATTCCGTTGTAGCGGGCAGTGCACGTGGTGAAGCTTCCGTTCCGCGTGTTGTTCTGTAGAAATTGTTGGAACTGGTCCGGAGTGAGTGCCGTGTTGATTTGTTGTGAACGGCTCCTAGTACAGTAGCTTTTGGCCACACGTTGGGCTGCCACTATATAACGAGCCGCCGGGGCAACATGTCATGAAAGAATGTAGGCACAGAGCTGGGTTTTACTAACAGTTTATTCACACAGAGCAATTGTTACATACAGAAGAACATACAGAAGAATAGCGTAGATGGCAATATACACAAAGTTAAAGGGGGGGGGAGACTGTTCGTTAATGTTCAGCGCACACTTTGCACTCAGCGCGTTACACGGAAACTCACGATGTATCGTAGCACGAGTGAAACTAGAGGGCCGGGCGCGGCGTTCGAGCGTTTCTGGACGGCGCACACTGTGGCGGATCGGCATTCTGACCTTACTTTAGTAGAAAAATGAAATTATACAATTCATTAAAAAAAAAAAAAAGATTGTTCAAATATGTTTGACTTTATGATCCCACTTAAAAAAAGTCAATATGTTAACTTTCGTGGCTGTGATAAGGCTCAATAGTTGAAATTTGAAATAAGTAGCTATTTTAACAGGTTTTTGTTGCATTTTCACTAATTTATTGCAACCCTATAAAAAGAAAAAGAGCAAAAGTAAATATAAAACATTATTTATCAAACATTAGTTGTTAACAATCCATAACTATAAATTCAATTAGGAATTGTGAAATGCAAAAAAAATATTATTTTATCGCATATTGTCAAATTTGAGTGAAATTCAATTTCAAAGTAGATTATTTCAAAAGTTCCAATCGATACACCTTTTTAAACTTATGAACATGAAAGGTTGAACATTCCTTTAAGAAAATAGATATAATTTAGGTGCGTCAGCCTGCAATTTCAAAAGTTACAATTTTTTTCCCTTCGCAAGTTTTTGACATGATTACTATTATACAAGTTCATACGCATATTTTCTGTATTTAGTAACAATTTTTTGTCACATATAAAAGTATGTATATGTATGTCATTTAGTACGTATATGCGTTAGTGTGAGTACATGCACACTTTCAAGGTGAAACTCCCTACATATTTCGATTTTCGAAAAAGAAATATTTTATTTATATTTTTGTTATAAATAACAATATATTTAAACGTCATCGTGGGTCGGTGGCGCTAAATCGGGCGCAAAAGCGGTGAAAATCGCATGTAATTTGAAGAAAATGAAGAGTCCCAAAAGGCTAAAAATAAAGATTATAGAAACTATTGACAATTTTTCAGCAGAAAAACTTCGCGGGAAGATACTAATACTGATCAAACATATTGATTATATCATCAGATCATGTAATTAGTAATTACAGTGGAAGTACGAAGGAAACTTCTACTTTTTGTCCGGAAGTGATAGATCTCTTGGTCAATAAAGATTGTGAGACAGAAGATATCGTGGATTCAGATGAAAGTGACTAATATAAGTTTTGTTTTGTTTTTATGCTTACATGCTTGCTACATATACTTTTTTTTTAATTTATATTAGTTTCTGTTAATTAGAAATGACATATTTCTAATTTCATGTTGTCTAACGGTAATTAGCCGTAAGTTACTTTTATTTTTTTATTGTAACTGTAAATATATCTATACAATATGAACCATATTGTAAGTGGAATTACCAAAATAAAAAAATCTGAATGAAAAGTTAAAATATTAATAAAAGACACCATACTAAATTATTGATAAACAAATTGTACAAAATGTACAAAATGGTATACATTAGATTTCAGCGAAGTTTTTTTCGAAAAGCAAGAGTGCTATGAAATTTTGTTTTCTACAAAAGCAGTTTAAGATGTCTTCAACTTTTATTGAAATATTTTTCAGATATTTGTACTATTTTCTAAGCTATTGATCAAAAACAAAACAAAAAAATAAGATTAAATACCCACTTCCAATTGTCGATTCTTTTCCATAACCTTTCCAAAGGTAGATTTTGTGCTAAAAATCTTAATTTCAAAATTTTATTCAATTATCGTTGGCCGTTTTTGACTTTGCGTGTACACAAATAAGTTGTCACACACATCCACAAATTAACACACATACATACACATACAGCCACACACACACAAAGACGATCAGACATTTTTCAAAAACCGTTTTAATGGACTTGTGGGACCCCAAAACTGATATATCAGATGAAATCTCGGGTTTGAAAATTTTCACGAAAACAATACTTTCCCGTAGTGTCATCTTCGCGAAAAATATATATTTTCGTACTGAAAACAGAAATATAGACATTTTGGTTGGTTAATCGAAAATAAAAATTAATTATTTAATTCACATTACTGAGTTATTAATTTAGTAGTCAGATTCCATATCCGCCACAGTGTGCGGCGGAGCGTGATCGAAGACGATGCACGTGGAGCGGACCGCTAAGCTTGATCGAGAGCCGATGCCAGCTAGGGGTTAGAGCAGAGGCTTGAACGAAGGCCGATGCGAGCGCTCTACAACAGGCGATTGATAGCAGGGGTAGTCCTATTTGTAGGCGCGCTGCTCCGTTTGCACCGCTGGGGCGCGTTGCTTTGGAGATGGTGGTGGATATTATCGCTGGCGGGGGTGTGTAACTGCGAAGGTCAGTGTGCGAGAGAGACGACACCCGGCGTCGAGCGCGTGAAATTTCCAGGGTTGTTATAACCGTTAAATAAATCATTTTATTGTGATTCTTTTGGTATTATCTATCTTTAACCAAACAATATCTTTGAAGCATTTCAAATAATTAAAATCATTCAAAATTATAGAATAGCTTTGCACTTTTGGCGTGACGAGTCACTTTTTGATTGCGAAAAATTAGAAAATCACATATTAAAACGGGTTTTCTTCGATTTTTGTTACTCTGAATGAAACTATAGAGTCCATATAACATGAACAATCCTCTGACAGGATTTTTATTTCAAATATCGTTTGCAGAAAATATGATAATAATACTAATAATATGATTGTAATACTGTAATATTATCATAAAACGTCAAAAATATTAGAGGCAATATTATTAGGTATATTGGATGAATTCACTATTTGACGTGGATTGGTTTATACCAGGATTGGAATAATTAATGATTTTTTTTAAATAAACATCGTTGATTTAAAAAAAAATCATAAAATCATTTTTTTCTCTATATATCTGACCTGTTTTTGCCTGGGTGGATTTTTAAATCGCACCTACACATATCAATTAATTTACATCACGTTTTAAACCATATGATTTTTTCTTTAATAAAACTTTGATTTTATTTTTCAAGTTCTGTATTTTCAAGCGAAGAGAATTCAAATTCCAAGCGATTTACATGTTTTAACATCCCATGAACAAGAAATTGATTATTAGAAATGTATGTATCTGTATCATCTGATGGACCAAAAATAGAAGAGATGAATAGTGTTTTATTTATAATTATTTACTTTAAAGCATGCTAACTCTATAGTTACAATCTATTTTTAATTGTTCTCCTATTAGAATGCACAAACAGTGCAAAAGCAATGATTAACTAAAAACAAAAAAAAAAAACATTTTAGATTACAGCGAATGTAATCATGAATGTGTTCATTTCGATATCATTAACGGTGTAGGTGTAATCGATCCTGCCCGTCCTATTGACTCACCCTGTATCCACAGGGTTACTTACTCCATACGGCAGAGAATATTGTGATCAAAATACGTGACTTTCAAAAAGTTTAGTTTATGAGATATTAGGGGGTCTATTATGGCTACTTTTTTAAATTAATTTCATATTATATAGGGTGTTCCAAAAGCCCTAAAAGTATCAAAGTTGTGTTTTTTTTAAATGGAGCTTCCTGTATATGTTTGCATATTTAAATGTGCCCCTTTTTAAGTTTTATAAATCCGTTTAGTTTTGATATTCACACTTATTCTAAGAATCGCAGCGCACTATGTTTTTGGAATATTAGGTTGGCACTTTGACTGTGTGTAAACAACAGCTTGAGGTATATTTTGGCGACAAGACCGTTTATTTGTATTGTGGCATCGGTTTTTTTAAATAACGTAGATATTATTACTTAGATTTATTCTGCGTCCCATTTTACATCTCTTTCAAACCTTAGATTTTGTCTCAAAAGTTGGTAGTTTGGGAGATAATTTGGATTTTCTGAAAAATAAACACAGATCTCAAGATAATAAAAGATATAAAACATGACGCAGAATACGGCAAGTTATAAAATATAGGGTATGCCTTTTAAAAAAATCAAGTTATGGCCCTTCAAAGTTTACCAAAATTAATATGTCACAACTAGGTGATGCCACAATGCAAATAGACGATCTTACCGCCAAAAGATACCTTGAGCAGTTTAGACACAGGCAAAGTCGCAACCTGATATCCCAAAAACCAAGTGCCTTGCGATTTTTTGAATAAGTGCCTGCAAACGCACAGACAAATAAATAACTTCTGAACGGTTAGAATGAATTTAAAAAACTAAAGAGATGTTCCATTAAAAAAAACACAACTTTGATACTTTTAAGGCTTTTGGAACACCCTGTATAATATGAAATTAATTTTAAATAGTAACCATAATAAACCCCGATATATCCCAGCAGTTAAACTTTTTGAAAGTCACGTATTTTGGCCCCTATATTCCGTGCCGTATAGTGTGAATTACCCTGTATATATATATATATATATATATATATATATATATACCGGGCTTTTTTTTTCGTTATTACAAATATAATTGACAATGTATAACTGATTGCCTGCATCTCTACCCGCAAGGAATTTCCTATGTGTAATTCTAAAAAAAAAAACATCTCATTAGCGACGTCGGTGCAGGCAACCTGTCAATTTTGGCATATGCTACACGCTACACAGACAGGTTATGTTTTTATTCAAGACAATACACGAGAGTATTCCTAATGTATCAAGATCAGCTGATTTGTCAACAAATGATTATTTTCTTTGGGGTTACCTGAAAAGTAAAATTTATAATGACGTACAAATACATAACGTAGATGAATTGAAAGGCCGTATACGTACTGCATGTAATGGCATAAATCCACAATACATTATTATGCCTCTGCCTATCTTCAAAGACCCCGTCGTGTATTGCCTTGAATAAAAACATAACCTCTCTGTGTAACATATGCCAAAATTGACAGGTTTCTTGCACCGACGCCGCTAATAGGCAGACACACCAGGGCTCCGACAGGCTTATGGGGGAAAAGGAGACGAGTTATAGTGAGGTAGAGCATTATCAGAGGCGCTGATGTTCACATTTCAAATTTACCGCGTTCTTCCTACCAAGTTGCCATAGCGCGCATTTATTATTTCCATTGTTTATAAATAACGCCCTGTCGTATAATTTATTTGTTTGCATTTTTTTGCAAATAATATATAACTATTGTGTCTTCTTACAGTTGTATTCACTACTGCGTTGTGAAAATGTAATCTCGTCTTTGTTAAGATGCCCAGTGAAAAGTTTAAACTCTAAAACTATAGGTAAGTACAATGAGCATTTAAATGCATTGTTATTATTGTCGTGTATTATATATAGCTGCCACGAACCAGATTCCTGTGCGATGTGCCTGGGTGTAGAAGGAATAATTCTAAGGACCTTTCTGCCAGACTACATACTATTCCGAAAGAAGGAGAACGTCAGAAGCTATGGATAAATTTGTTAGGCTTACGTCAATTTATGGAGAAAAGTACATCCACAATACATAATTATCATATGTGAGATGCTCACTTTGAAACTTCGCAGTACTGCACACCCAAGCGTCTAAAATTAAACCGAAATGCAATTCCGTCAATATTTCTAAATTCAATTTCAACGATAATAACAATAATGAAGGTTTGATTGCACAATACATTGCAGTGCTTGAATCAACAACATAATCGGAAGTGAAGCAGCCTTCGTCATCTGACAATGTTGGCAATGAATAATGTAAGTTTGCATATATCGATTTTGTAACTACACTTTTGTATTTGACAATGTAATTCAATTTTAGGCTCTGAAGATGCATCAACTGAGGTGCGAAATGTTAGCACGAATATAGCAATAAATTGGACCTTGAGCAATTTTTAACATGCATGCTCCCTACGTGAACAACCTGATTTGTATTTGGACTTCTCTCCCGTTAAACCTTTACTTTTATACATAATTGTATTTATCATACTTTTGTTATTGTGTATTTACATGCATAATATATATTGTAAAATAAGGCGTATTTGATTTACATAATAAATATTGCAAATAAAATTAAATTTAAATATGGGCGGCAATTTTTTTGTCGTTTGGTTAGGTAGATGAAATTCAGATGGCGCTACAAACTCGTCTACTCAATTTAACATAGAGATGTCGCTTCTTTAGGTATATATTCTTTGAGACACACACGTAGGGTATTTTCAACCGATCTGTCCCGCCGTCCGCATCTGGCATTCCTGTCACGCCGATCTGCCTCGCCACATACCAGATCTGTCATAGGCACCCACACACGAAGGGGATTTTCAACCGATCTGTTCCTCCGTCCACATCTGGATTTCCTGTCACGCCGATTTGGCAAGCCATCTTTCGTTGAAAACAAAACAAACCTGATGTGTGAGGTGACAGTTCGCTTAGTTAATTGCTATATATTTCAGATTTCAAGGGGATTGGACGGCGGGTGAGGTATTTTATAGTAATGTAAAATCTTGATGACAGTTCTATTGTTAAAACATGTCTCGAGCAAGTAAAAGTAAAAAAAAAAACGTGGCACTTTTGAGTTTATCTATCATGTTCAAAATTTTAAGGACGAATAAAACTGTAAATCGAACGAAATGGGTTAAAAATTGGGTTCAAGGAAGAACAAAGTATGGGCACATACGTTTACTTCGTGAATTACGATAGAGAACATAGTGGAAATGTGCTACTACATAATAGGTATCATGAAGAATAATATCAATTTCAAACGAAACAGTGATTTCAAAAATTACTTACGAATGAGTATTTCAAACTTTTACGAATTGTTTTGTAAGTTCTTAATATTGTTAATATCTTATCAAATATTGATAATGTTATTATTTCTTCTTTCACACTCCATGTTTGGTTTCTTCGTATATATAAAAAACAAGACACGGTAATGCAAGATTCCATTTCAGCTGAAGAAAGGTTAATTGTAACTTTAAGATATTTAGCTACAGAACGTTCATATGCCGATTTGAAATTTTCTATGGGGATAGCTGCCCAAACCTTGGATTATATTATTCCAGAAACTTGTCATGCAATATGTAAAGCTTTAGGGAAATATCTAAAAGTAAGAGTGTAAATACGGTTTTTCACAAAAAAAATTATTAAATAATCAACTCATGATAGAACAATGAATTATCACTACTAATATCTAGGAATTTGACGAAGATGATGAAGCATCACTTACAGGTGATGTTACAGGCATAGAAACTGTATTACACCTGCTGGAAGTCGAAGGATATTGTATGTTACTCAACGCCGATTCGAAATATGGTGCACAATTATCCACAACATCCACATATTCATTTAATTGTCCTAGCAACCCTTTAGTCACTACTTTGTGCATGAGTGATTCCGCAGAAATTTGTTAGCGTGCTTCCATTTTCCTCATCTTAATAGCGAAAGACGTGCAAATATTATCAAACTCGTCATCATCTCTTTCTTTCGTAGACAACGTCTTGGTACAGGCTTTTATGAATTCCATCATTTCGGAGTCACAGTCATTCTTCCTTTTTTTTGTCTTGAAAATGCTCTTCGGTTGTTGTTGGGCATGTTTGAATGCTACCTGTAACAAGACGAACCAAGTACCTAATATTAATATTTATAGATGCCAGACACCAAAGAAGAATGGAATGAGATAGCTTTAGGATTTAAAAATCGTTGGCAAGTAATAAACTGCGGTGGGGTACTTGACGGAAAACATATATGTATAATACCACCTGTTGGATCTGGAGCGCTGTATTACAACTATAAAAATTTCTACAGCACCGTATTGCTAGCTGTAGTTAATCATAATTATGAATTTATTTATGTTGATGTTGGGAAACAAGGCAGAATGTCTGATGGTGGCGTACTTAGTTCCCCGTTTTTTGGTCAACGATTGAAAGATAATAGCTTGTATTTACCATACAATGACGTTACTGAAGAAGGATTTTATGTTGGTTTTATTGGTGACAAGGCGTTTTCACTTGGACCTAATCTCTTAACACCATATCCAAAATCGATCTTGACTTATGAGAAGCGTATTTTTAATTACAGAATTTCGCGCGCAAGGAATGTTGTTGAATATCCTTTTGGACTCATAGCTAGTGTGTTTAGAGTCTTACATACTGCCGTTAATATTGCACCTGACAGAATAAATTATGTTGTGTTGGCAATATGTAATCTGCATAATTTCTTACGAAAGCGTAGCCCCTCTTATGCCAATTTAACATCCGCAGCATTTTATGAAGGTAGTAGCAGTCATTCGACCAATTTACAGATGGAGAATAGCCGACAAGCGCTTGTAAATACAACCAATAGGATGGCGCCATTACAAGAGACTAATATCAGAAACACTACATCTGTTGCAAAAATTAATCGCCAAATGTATACAGAATTCTACAATGGCCAAGGTCAAGTTCCATGGCAAGAAGAAATCGTAAGATCAGATAAAAGTTAAAGAAACTCATAAATTTAAATTTGGACTGTACCTTAGTAAACAACAAACAGTTAATAAAAGCTTTCAACTAGCTAATAATAATATAATATTAAAATACAATAAATCAAAATAAATACTTGCTGTAAATAAATAAAAATCAATTAAACTTACCGATGCATTTTCTTTAACACCCGTAACAGACGTATCAGTAAAACTTTCCAAATGGACTTCAGCATTACTATTACTGCATTCATCGTGATTTATGCTGGTATTTTCTATATTATTATTATTCACATCCTCAAAACCGGGACTTTGAACATTATCTATGGAGTCTAATGGCGCATCTTGATCTTTCGTGAAGAGTAACAATGGATAGTACCTACGAAAGAAATTAACTCTACAATGTCTGAGAAGGAAGCTAATACTCCAGTGAATTTAATTTTTTACTTACCAGAGAGTAGGTGTATATACATTTTCACTGGCTGTTCTACTTCTCTTGCTTTCTTCATTTTTTTGTTTATTTTGTAAATTCATTTCTCAAATTTTGAATGTTGGTTTTAACATCCTTAATGGTAATGTCCGGATAATTTTTACTTTTTAAAAACTTTAAGATCTCTTCATATGCTTCGCGCTTTAAATTTTTATACTTAAACTTTATTTGCGTATTCTCTATCATTACAATAATTCGTGATGATATTTTACTTATTGTAATACTATTTCAAAATTTCAATTATTTATAGTTACACTTCAATACGTCATCATTATTTTTTTTTTATTGGAATGATATATTTTGTGTTCCCCAGGACCGCCTTAATCATTGAACCAACGACTTACGTGGGACACCCTGAATATACATAGATCTTATATGTATTATAAAATGCATGAAATGTTTTTGGAGTGCTATTCACCAATACCGTCATCAATAGAATTATTAGTCTCAAAACTTTGGGATTATTGTTTGAAATAATATAATGACAGTTATTTGTATAATAAGTGAGCTAAGTGATGTGTTCGACGAGAAAAAAATTTAGACCACGAGCCCGTTAGGGTGAGCGGGCTAATTTATTCGAGTGAAAAACATCCGTAACTCATGTGTTTTATACAATATTTTATTCAATTCTGTCTAAAAACGTTTAGAAGTTTCACACTTCATTTTTATAATATCAAATCGGTGAAAAGTCAAAATGACATTTATTGTCATGTCAACATTTTAAAAGGCCGATGTTTTGTGTTGCAGTGTTTTTGTTTTGCTAAGTTGGTGTCCACGAAGTAAAAGGTATTCTATCAAATCGATGTTGTATGATTTTGATTTTGAATGAATTAAAAGTTTTAAATTTACTAGTGGATCAAGAAATTTTTATTTCACTTGAAGATTAACGACTGCTTATGTTGACTGCTAAGAAGTATATAACGTCACTTTAAAACGTTGGAATAAAATAAAATTCGTTAATGGCACAACAATGGCAAACAAGAGATAAACCTAGTTTGTTGTTGTAGAATTTGCAATTCGATGTTGCGTTAGCTTTCTTGATGAACTATGTGGGATGCTTCCTTCGGTCATCGATAAATTTATTGATTAGTCCTGTGTCTGAGTATTTAAAGATAAGTGTCGTGAACTTAGATAGCTGCCAAGTCTGCGAGCTCCTCACTATTAATAGTGCCCTGCCACGGCCTGGGCTATGGGCGAGTTATAAATTCGCTCCTTCCTGATCTTTTTGGAATTACAAGTTTCTACCTACCCAACTGGAGTGACCACGTTGCTCGCCCTGCTAACCGGCCTGCTGCTAACGATGCGCGCGGTGCGCTCAGGGAGCAGGGAGTCGCACTGGAAGAACTGACAGGCGCAGCGCACCTCCATAGACATCACCGAGGACCCGGTGGACTCGTCCCTGGTCACGTTCGGACGCCGTCCCCTGCGGGACGTGCCCTCGGACGCCGAGCGGCCGTGCACCACCTCGTTCACCGGGGCGGATTTCCTCCGGAACTTGGAGTTCGCCACCTCCGGCCTCGACGGCTCCATCGCGCTTCGGTGCGTGCGGAAAGACGTAACTTTACGAGGTCACTGCATCGAGAGCCGCTGGACGCGCGACATTTAACTCATCGGTAGCACGGACAGTCCCAAAACAAGCACCTTTACATCTTTGTTGTTTGTTTTCCGAGCCCCGAGCGCTTTGCTTGGATTTCTATTGACCACTAGTTAAAATTAGTTAATTCTATTGTTAGCTACACTGACCCGAGGAGCGCCGATCCGCAGGCGAGAGTTATTTTGGTGCCTGCCCTGAAAATTGCTCTAACATTGAAGCCCGATGTCTTCTTGACAGCGTGCCAAGCTATAATACTAAAAAAATAGAAACAGAAAATATGTAGTCCAACCAGTCGCCAAGCATGGCAAAATTTCCTGCACTCCACCAAAGTAATACAATTCCATTTTCCCTGCATCAATGCTTGAAACCAATAAAATCACAATTACATCTTAAAAGATACAAAACATTCATCGGTGCTTCAAAGCATAAGAACCATAATTCTACCTTACAAAATTTAAACCCTTGATCAATGTTTGAAACCAATAGAACCACAATTCCATCTTACAAGATATAAAGAGTCTTGATTGGTGCTTGAAACTACTGGAAGACATGTTAAGGTGGACCAAATTAATTGATAACCTGAGGACACTAAAGTTGCATTCAAAAGTATAATGGGATTCTACACACCTGCGTTTTTATGTATACACCCATTCGCTGCAGGCTCCTGTGTACATTGAAAGTTGTTAACCGAAGAGGATGATATAAAACTGATCATTGGATATCTAAAAAGTACTGCTGCTGGGAGTAATTTTGAAATGCCAGCAATGACACAATTCATTATATAACTCTTAAATTAACGATAACAAAACCGAATTGGCAAGCCTAAGCTAATGTAACGCTACGTAACGTAATATAAACTTGACAAATGAGCGCGAGCTGTGGGTTTAGTATGGAATCTACAGCGAAGCTCAATGGTGAAGACTAAAATTAGCAGTCGTCTTTTATTTTCGTGTTATGATGAAAAGTTCGAAATTTCAATGTTTTGATGACAATGTTCTAATACAAATCAGAATGATATCAAAAGGGGAGACTCGGAAACTATACAACAATGTATGATACTTTCACGATGTCCTTTCAGAATAGCTAAATGCTAAAAATGAAAATTAGCTATCGTCTTTTGATTTCGAAGTATGGTAGAAATTTCGATTTTTCAATATCTTGATGCATGCCGGCATCTTGTTAACTTGTTGTAAAATTAGGGAATAGTAATTTACACATTCTGACGATACTTGTTTGAATAGTCTTAACAGTTTCAAATATCATCTTTAGTTTTAAAGTTAAAACATAGAGTTGTCTCTTTACATCTAAATGTTTCGCTTTCAATGATATATCGTCCGTATACGTCGAGATAAAAGTTATCAACTAACATATTTTTATATTTCTGAGATATATGTAAAATAAATTAATATCTCTGTATAGAAAAATTATATTACTCAAGAAGTTCTTTCTGCATGAACATGAAAAGTATAATTGTTGTTTTCCTGAATTTGTAAAAGAGCGCTTTCGCAACCGAGGGCAATAAAAACGCACACAGAGGGCAAGTGACGAAGCCTCGAAATCTGCTTGAAAAGGGCGCATACATGCAAGTTTTGCTTTCCAATGACAGTAGACGGACCTAGACTTCCTTCATTTCACAATAAAAATAAAGTTTATGGTTTTATCTATAATTACCAGTTATGTATATTTAAGGTTGTTGTATTAAGTACTTACTGATGTTTATTTTTATTTCTATTTATTATTTATTTCTCAAATATCACCTGACTAGTTTCCGTTAATTTAAAATAAAAACATCTTCAGAGGCATATCTACGAAGAAAAGAATAATTAGGTTAAATATAAAATTAGAGTTAAGTATATATACCTCCATAAAATCATTCTCACACATTTTAAGTCATCTTCACACTAACAAATTACATAAATGCTAAATCATTTATATACACTATAACAATAAACACATCAAATATTATTATAATTTATATTTAAACATTTTTTGTATCAAACTTAACTCTAATTTTATATTGCCGAGTATACTTAACCTAATTATTATATTCTTCTTAGATATGTCTCTGAAGATGGTTTTTGAAATAAGATGAAACTAGCCAAGCGATAGAAATAAATAATAAAATTAAATTAAAATAAATACCAGTAAGTACTTAATACAATAACCTTAAAAAAGTATAAAATCGATATATCATTACTTGCTGCTTCGCACTGCAAGCTTGTTTTTTTTTAAATAAAATTTGTTTATAATAATTATTACAAAAAAAGTCGCGTTTCACTCCCGTATGGAACCATTTTCTAAGACGATATGCAAAAATTTGTGTTAAAATGTTGATCGCAGCCGGAATTATATTTATTTTTGAAATTAGCTGCTGTAGACCCCTCTTAATAAGTTTTACGTATAAAGCTACCCCATTAGCCCTTATATAAAATGGGCTCAAAAATGGTAAAAACAAAATGTTTCAAAACAAAATCTTTCGAAATAATAATGAAAAATATAAGTATTCATTTACCGGTCAAGGGCATACCTGAATTTTTCTTACAACCAGAAAACTACTGAAAATATTTAAAAACTCCGGCCATTTCATTCGACAGTGTCAAAGCTGTGTCTAATAAATGTGCAACTTTCCTCTAATTTAACAAGCTGTCAATAAATTTTCATAACTCGAAAATAAAAGATGATACTTAATTTTTGTTTTCACCAATGAGTTCCTCTCAAACAAGACTTTGAGAAAATATCATAAATTTTCCATACATATTAATATTGCCGAGTACTCCTATATTAGCATTCAAATTTGCACACCTTGTACGCTTTAAATTATTATACAGGGTGTGTATAAATTGGCGAAAGAACTACACGTGGCGATGTTGGCCATAAAGTCTGACAAAATCGAAACTCGTAATACCAAAATATTATGCCATGTATCCTGAGCATGCAGAGGGTCTAGTTTGAAAATTATGTCTTTTAATTTGTTTTCGTTTTTTTAATGTGTATTTTTGTAGTTAAAATCAAAATTCCGCTATTTTTTATTTTCCCGTAATGCTCGTATCAAAGATGATCAAGTCTTATCAGCAGAATTAATCATTTCCAGTCAACCGCAAAAAAAAACTACAGGCAAGGGAGGTACTGTACTTATATCTCCGATACAGATACCCCGCGTAATAAAAGAACCCCGAGGATACAAACATAACTAACTAGCCCAATAAACACCACAAACACTTCTAACACCATAATCACACAAAACAGACAGCAGAGCATTCTCCACAAGTAGAAAATTAAACAATTACAAAATATACTTGCGAAAACATATTGATCGTACCGACATAGAACAATTACACCAGATACAAACTATCAAACACCTGGGGGCAACTCCAACAGGAAGGAAGTATCAGCAGTAATAACAACGTGGTAATTAAAACAAGGGATGTTTTTTTGCTTAAGACAAACCTAGACCAAAAAGAAGTAACACAACTACTAAACCATTTAAAAATCAAATACATTATTCAACCATACAACGAAACAACCGTACAAGCATATACACAACACCACACAAATAAACAAGAACTTTCACAATCTGCCATTATCGGCCATGTAGAACTAGATATCCCGGACACCGAAATAAGCAATCATCTTCGAACACAGATAGTGCAAGATTATTATCGCAAGCGCCACTGATCTTCCTAACCCAAAAATACGTATAATAACCAGCAACAAAAATGCATTCGAGACCCTACTAAAAGGCATTTACTTTAAATATTGCCACTACCCTATGGTGGTAAGCTTTGCTCCACCGCCTTTGCCAGAACCCTCTGCATAATGTAATAAATTCGACCATATCACGGAGTTTGCACAACTCCGCGCTGTGGCAAATGTAACGAGTTGCATCATACGTACGCATGTCCGACCCCACTCCCAGAGAAGTGTACGAGCTGCAACAAAGAAGGCCATAATGCCTGGAACCCGAAGTTTGAACGCCGACCAAGATTAACAATCAATGGAATCCCCAATATTAAAATCAAAAGTGTCAACAAAAATCTGCAGAAATCGATAAATCAATCACCGCAAATTCACGCATTCATAATCCGATCACAGCGCATAATTATATCATTAACACATTCACGGACAAAATAAATTCACCCAAGTACGCAACCAGACAAGGACTTGTTAAAAAAAAACAAAAACAAAAATTCATAGTGTCATAACTTCAGAGTGGACACGGTCCTCTCATTCTCAGGGAACAGAGTGTACATTATAATATTCGATCTAGACAATTTGGAGGCGCCTACAGAACCCGTTGATGGACGAAGTGTCAACTCAGCCACCGTCATGGAGAGCCAGTCTCGGTAGAAGTTGTCTAATCAAAGAATATCAAACACCTATCACAACTCTTGTACAACTTTATTGAAACAAATGACAGGGACGGATGCTTACTGACAGGAACAAAACAAAGACACAGACTTCGACTACAGGAACTGGAACACACTAAAAAGACCCGGACACACCATTCAAAATGCGCGTGTTGGTGCATTAGTACAACTACAACTCCAATGGCAACTAGGCAAGACTAACCCTCCTACCCTAATTCATTCCCTAAATGACAATGACAATTCTATTTCCAGACGATAAGCTTCATAATTTCCTAAATTACATTCATCGTACGTCTCCTCTGGAACCGAGAATATTTGTTAAAGCCTAAACAAGTATGCAATTATAATTGGCGACTTAAACACCAACAAGTAGAAACAACCACAGACATTACTCCAAAATTTCGACTTCAGTAGACGGTACACGGATCCGACATTCATTATGCCCAACAACAAAGACAGTACTCCAGGCATATTCCTTCATACTGACAACTTGACAAATAATATTACTGACGTGAAATACATAAATGCACGACCTTTACTCTGACCACGTAGGTATAACATTTACAATGGACACTAAAATGCAACTAACACCTATAACTCGCCTATAACAGAATATATAGTTCCAAACTACATTGACAAATGCAACAAATAATTACACTACAAATACCACATACAAATTTTATTAAAATAGACTGCCGATATTTATTTTAGGATTAATCAAACAGAAGAGAAAACTATACAGACAGTACGTAACAACACAAGACAGACAACTCAAGACAAAATTCAATAAACTCAACAAAGACATAAAAAGACTAATGCAACAATACAGAACAGATAAATGGCTAGAAGTATGACAAGAAATTGAAGTACATAAAGGAAAAACAGACTATACCAAAATTTAAAAAAACTCTCTAAATACAAACAGAAAACCAACATCATAAAACTAACCGACCGACAAACAGAAACATACATATACACAGATACAGACATAGCCAACACATTTGCAGACCACTTTAAAACAGCGTTCATACCATCACAAAACCAAGCTTTCGACGACAACATCTTTGACGACATTAACAATTGGTTTGAGACCTACAAACGGACACAGAATGACGACATGGCCCCTGATATAACAGACGATGAATATTACGCTGTACTACATACAGGAAAAAAATTGACTACCGGAAATGATGCACTAACTAAAGATTACTAAGGCACTTAACACCAACGATACATGACCACATAATTAAAATATACAGCGTGGCCCACCTATCCTCGGTCGGACTATTGCTGCTGGACTAATGAAATTGGGGAAAACATCTGATTGGAAGTTATTGGACACTTGATATATACCATAAATCCAAGACACATCATTTGGTCCCATTTTTAAATTGAACACCCTACATATTCTTTTATTTTTGGAATCTGTTTCATATAGGCTTCACAAATCACTTTCATTTCTATGGATCGGATGCAACGTTGCTAAGTTATTCACAGTTATCAAATTTAACGAATAATAGGGGACGTGGAAAAAAATCAACAACACCTTATTATATGAAATCAATGAAAGAATCTGCTTGTGCCAGTACCCAAGCAATGGGCCAAAACATACATAATATTTGGAGTCATGTTGAACACATAGGGTGTTCTGAAACAACAATCGAATTTTGCTATTTTCAAATAGCTAAAACTTATTAAGATTGATCGTTATTTACCTTTAAATAGTATTATTAGACTACAGTCCATATGCTACCATTGAATAGCTCATTAGATGAGTACTCAGAATATGATGCTATATGCAGGGTGTTTCATTTGAAAAATAAAAATAGTTATAGCCATTTGCAACTATCAAAAATTTATTGTTGTTTCAGAACACCCTATGTATTCTACGTAACTCATAATGTTGTGTATGCGTTGGCACATTGCTTAGGTACTTGCATACGCAGACTATTTCATTGATTTATTATAAGATTTTATTAATTTTTTTTCCACAACCACAATTTTTTGTTAAATTTGATTAAAATGTTTAACTTGTCAACGTTGTATCTGATTTCAAAAAATTAAAATTATTTGTGAATCCCACATAAATCAGATTCCAAAACTGAAAGAATGTACAGGGTGATCCATTAATAAAATAAACAACATTTTGTGTCTCGGATTTATGGTACACTCTGTACACTCGAAAATAATTTTAAAAAGTAGCACATCACGTGTCCAATAACTTCCAATCAGATATTTTCCTCAATTTTCATTAGTCTAGCAGCAATGGTTCGTGGGAGGATAGGTAGGCCACCCTGTATAAGTACTGCATACGAAACCAAATAAACCTAAATACTTGGTAGACGGGTATTATTATTACAATTCCCAAAGCAGGATAAAACAAGACAAAACCTGAAGGCTATCGTCCCATCACTTTACTCCCAGTTGTGGAGGAAAATATGGAATAAATGATCGAAACAGAATGTGGAAACTCATACAAGAACGCATACCCAAATACCAGTTTGTGTTCAAATACGGACACTCGATAATACACCCACTGTACACACTGACAAACAGTATACATGGGAAATTCCTACAAAACAGCTCTAGCCACCCCCACTTTGAAATTTTAAATGGCACCCCCACCTTGCGATACCTCATGTTAAAGCTTAAAATGAGCGAAAAGCAAGGTGAGATGTGCCATTTGAAATTTCAAAGTGGGAGTGGCTAGTATGGAGGGGGTGATACTTAAAATTTATTTCACGTTGTTTTTAAACTTCCACTTGGAAAAATTAATCGATGTGTTTATTTATCAAGTTAACTTGCATTCAAAAGTTATTGAGACTGGCAAATTTTGAAATGTACATCCGGTAAATAAAATACACAGGTACGTCAAATAAATTTTAAGTGTCACCCCCTCCGCCCTAGCAATCGCCACTTTCAATTTTCAAATAGCACCCCCCACCCCCCTCGCGATACCTCATTTTAAAGCATTTTAAAAAAAGACTTTTGTCGATTCGTTTTGGAAAAAAAAAGAAAAATGCCAAAACAATGTATATTAAACAACTCTAAGTTCTTTTCAATGAAACAAAAGAACAGGTTGAACCAGTTTTCAAGGCAGATGTTAAACACTATGTTAATTGAATATAAAATGTTACCCCCTCCGCTTAGCGACTCTCACTTTTATTAGAAAAATTAAATTACACCCCTATGTTATGACACCTTGTGTTAAAGCTTAAAACAAATACAATCTAGACGTGTAACAAACACATATTTACGTCACCATGTTTCCAAAAACAAAATATATTTTTCAAAAATAAATTATGCTGACGTTCATTTCAGGAGTAACCAGTCTCAATAAGTTGTCAATTTGATTAAAAAATTACGTCGATGTAGTTTTACAAAATTTAGTTACAAATTTATTTTTACAATGAATAAACAAATATACCTTAAATAATTCATTGGTAATATGTCAATAGAAATAATCGATAAAACATATTGTTATCTCAAATATATGTTTTCTATACCTCTAGATTGTATTTGTTTTAAGCTTTTAAACAAGGTATCACAAGGTAGGGGTGTAATTTTATAATTTGTAATAAAAGTGATATTCAATTAACATACATTTTAACATCTGCCGTGAAAACTGGTTCGACATGTTTTTTTTTAATTGAAAATAACTTAGATTTGTTCAATATATATTTTTTTTAATTTATCTTATTAATTTTTTGTTTCCAAAACGAAACGGTCAAAAATTTGTTTTATTGCTCCACTACATTAAGTTTTTTTAAGCTTTAAAATGAGGTATGGGGGTGCCATTTGAAATAAAAAGTGACGGTGGCTAGGGACGAGTGGGTGACACTTAAAATTGATTCGATTTTTGTTTTTAAACTTCCCCCTCCAAAAATCAATCTACGCGTTTTTTTTTGTTTTACAAGTTAGCTTGCATTCGAAAGTTATTGAGACTGGCTCGTTTTGAAATGTACACCCGGTATAACACAACATACACAATAACATATGCTTCATTATACGTTCTAATTACTGTAGATATCACACTTTTATGTGCCACAATCTATTAATTGAATGTTGTGTGTTAATATAACCAATGAATCAAATGGCAAAACTTTTGCTTAATGGCAAATCATCTCCGCATTGGTTTAGCTTAATAATGCTTTCATATAGTTTAAATTCTAAATAATGTGAACGTTAATGTGCAATCAATTTTACATTTCATAACTATAAGTATATATCAGCAACTTCTCTTCGTTAAAATACTAGTGATATTAGCAACGAACAAGAATAACAAGTTATTAAGAAGGAAAATTTTGAAGAAAAAAGAAACGAATAGTAAAATTTATTGCACAATTATTTAGAACACTTTAGAACTGAGAATTTTAGAAATTTATTTAATAAAGATGGTAGTTTTTGAGACGAATATTGAATTAACAAATCAGTAGTGTTATGGCAAAATATGTTATCTGCCATTTTTGTTATTTTACAGGAAAGGCACACAAAGTTTTGCATTTATAATTTTAAATGCAGGTTAGCATGTATCGTTGCCAAAGTTATTTATAATACATTGGTACAATAAAAATACTCCGTTCATTCATACTTAAAGTATACTTTATTTGTGGCCATTTAATGCCAAAAAGTGCATTTTGAAAAAAAAGGCAGATAGCATGTTTTGCCATAACACTTCTGAAATATTTCAGCAAACTTTTCGATTTCGAAAAGAAAACGAAAATTGAACAATAATGTATAAAAAATCCATATTAAAAGTTAATAATCAACATTTGTAATGTTATCTTTTTCATAAAGAAGATAGCTTTTGAAAAAAAAACCGCTTAAATCCCAATAAGCTAATACTTTTTGTTGGCGGGTTTCTGCCAAATATCAGTGGGTTCTCAATTTTTCTAAGAATGCATAGAAATAGGTACTATAGAGAAAGAACAGATAAACAGAATTTAGATATTTTTAAAGACTACTTTTCTGAATAAGAAGACCTTAACACGAATATTTCTGCAAACATCTCGATTTTTAAATGAAGTAACATTGAAAAAAGTCGATGTTTTATGGATTTTTTTAATTTTATGATACTCACTTTGATTTCGACCATTTGTTGTATTCTTCCTCCAGGGACGTCTCCTTCACCAGCGTCTTATCCAAATACGCCTTCTCCTCAGTGACGGACATGGACTTAGTGAGGTCCGCGCCGGGCTTCGTTTCCAGGCCGACCACCTCGGTGGTCACCTGAACCTCCTCGTAGACGCCGTCGTTTCCGTCGCGCGACCGCCGTTTGAACGACACCTTTTTCTTCAGCATGCTTTCCATCTTGGCTCCCTCATCGTCCTTCTTTTCGCTCTCCTTCACCTCCTCGGCGATGATCTGCGCGATCACCGTCTCAGTCTTCAGCCCGTCCTCCTCGTCAACCGACATCTTTATTTCGGCCCTGGTCTCGATTTTCACCTCTCTGGGACGAGACATTTGCTCCTCCAGCTTGTCGTCGTCAGTCTTCCGAGCTTCGATAATGGTTTCTTCATTGGACTTTGCCATCTCATCGATTTCTTCAGGTTTCGATGTATCACTTTTGGGTTCGTCCGCCTTCTTGTCTTCCTCGATCCTTTCCTCGGACACTTTCTTTTTGACCTTCTTCACCTTTTTTAATTTCACTTTTTTAACCTCCTCTACTTTTGCCTCTTCATCCTTCTTAACTACCACTTCATCTTTTTTATCATCTTCAACAATCTTATTATTTACACCGACCTTATTATCATCCAAAACAACCATTTTGTTATCCACTGTATCCTTTATACTGCCTAATTTATAACCACCTATTTCTAGATCGCCCGCTTTAACTTTACCATCACTAATTTCATCAACCGTGGTATCTTTTTTGTCCTCGTTGGCGTCTTTTATGAACTTCTCGCCTTCATCCTCGATCTCCTCAAGGATAGCACCGTCCATGCTAATTTGCTTCCTCCTGATTTCTGGGGAGTACTTGTCGACCACATCTCTGGCCATCGTCTTCAGCTCATCCATCTTCTTGTTATCGAAGAAATTGCTACTGGAATCGCTCGGCGTTTCCGGGATTGGCGTCGCCAATATCTCGTCTTCTGATGGGGCCGTTACGATTATAAACTGGACACCCGTTTTGCCGTCCACCGGGGTGGCCGGTTCCTCTGGTTGCCCCTTGGCTTCTTCTTTGATTGGGTTCGGGCGTTTGCCGGATTCCTTTGATTCTTCAAATTCTAAGTAGGAGAATTCGTCGGTTTCTCCTGCCGGCGGTTTTAACGGTATGTGAATGTATAGTGGTTCTTCAACCTTTTTGGTTTCTGTTGATTTTGTTTCTTTTGCCGCAGGCTCTTCTGGTTTTGGCTTGTCACTTAACTTACTGTCCGATTTTGAAAACGAAAACTTTGGTAACTTAAACTTATCCTTGGCGTTCCTAAACCTCTTCATAATCCCTAGTTTTGATATACTATACTTGGACACTCTGCTGTGACTGCTATCAATGGAGTGCTTCCTTTTCCTCCCTGGCTCCTCACTCTTTGCCCTCTTACTTAAATCCCCTCTAAACTCAACGTCCTTACTATTAACCTGGCTGGTGCTTGGCTTTTCAACACTCTCCTTTATCTCGTCTCTGTCTTCCTTATTATCCCTGTCGTCTTTATCATCCTTATCGAGGTACTGGCTGATGCTGACATCGGCTGAGCCGTCTGGAGATTCGGCTTTCTCCTCCTCGGTGACCTCCATGGGATCATGAACCTTCTGATCTTGATCCTGAGGAGTCGTCGACTCGCCGTCTGTCACTTCACTGATCTCCACCCCAGACCGCTGCTCCACGTCGCTGGAGCTCTTCGTTTTCCTGAGCACGTCCATCCTGTAGCCGTCCTCGTCTATGTCGTCATCAAACGGTTGTTTGTCGAGATATGTCCACGGGTAACCCCCCTTAACTCGCGAGCGCCTCACGTCTTCCCACTTGTAGGTCTTTATTGGCAAGGGAGGTACTTCTTTCACTGAAAAATAAAAGATAAAGGTAAATCCTCTCCTCCAAGTACCATTCTTGCATTCACCAGACCTCATAAATTCAGAAATCAAAGAACTTTGAGTGTTATACTTAATACAAAATAAATCAAGCCTAGTATTAGGCGACCGTTAAGTACCATAATTGCATTCATAAATGACGCCGGGTTGCCAAATTGATAAAAATGATTAAGTGTGATCACTAATTGAGAAGGCCCTAATCGAAATTTTTTTCGACTTCGAGTTCACCGAACGATTCAAATTTATAGATCTCAAACTTATAATATGTAATTTATTACATTTGTAAATCTGCAAGATGTTATTTTAAAGACCTGCAAAGAGAAGGTTGCAAGTTTTGATCTTCACGAAAGGCGTCTCGCTTATCGGAAAAGTTCCTTATGCTGAATAATAAAATATAAAATATTTTTCATAGGATTGCATATAACTGAAAAGATATGCATTAAAAGTTTTTTGTGTTTTTTAATTACATTAACTTTGAAGTTCTGAAAATACTTCTTCATGTCAGATTTTTGTTATAAATTTGCTAAAGTACCTGGTTTATTTCATTAAACCAAAAGTTTCATAGGGAATGTATTATCAGAACTTCCAACTAAATAGAACGTAACGAAATAACTGATTTTTCATTTTCTTTCAAGTAATAACGTGTATTACATTTTTTTTTATTATTGATATCCCGTTTATTTCTAGATTTTGAGAGTTCTCTTAATGTTATAAGAAGTTTTTGAGCAAAACACAATACAACATTTGTAACGCAGATTTTATTAAGAACAAAAATCTGGAAGAACTAAATTTTAAATTTTCGTTGATATTTTGTGAGAACCACTAATGATACATTTAATCAAGTTCTCGAAGTTGTGGAGCGCGCAAACACGTTTTATCAAAATTGAAACAAATGATTCATATTCTGATTGTAGAAAAAATCATGTGCACAGTTGTTTTGTGACGTTTGTAATAAATATTTTAAATTCTGACTATAAAATCAAGTACAAAGTGTCTGGCGATTCGGTATCTATTCTGACTGTAGAATAAGTATTTACCTTAAGATTAAACTTGACAGAAGATAAAATTGAAGGCATTTTTGAATTTTAATTTATTGCAGGGGTTTAAATACTGGTAAATGTGATCTTCAAAGTTTTTTTTTTGATATTTATGTATTTTATCAATTACTATAAAATTTAACAAATTACAAACACAAATAGTACATCTAATATAACTTATGAGGAAAAACGAAAGAGTTGTTGCAAATTGTTAGCACTAACTTTTAAATTTCTTGTTTTCATTAAAAAAGTTTTCTGTAGCAGCATTATCCAGACCAGAGGCTTAAACTTATTAACCATCGCCCATTTTTTCCAAACAAATGTTGGCACCATTGGCAGTTTATCTGTATATTTCGGTGTGAAAATAAGATAAATAAAAACTACGTATACAGGGTGTTTCTAAAAAAAGCTGCTTACTTTTCTACTAAGCTCATTAGAGGACTTCTGAAACGAGTGAATACACTTAAACTGCTCTATCTAGTAAACGGCGAGCATGGTATAAACTTCAGCATCAATAATACTGTTGCTGTAGTATAGAAGTGGTGGAGGCGGATTATTATACTGTTGAATTAGTTAGATTAGTATGATTTTTTTTAAAAGTATCAGGAATTTGAATATTGAATTTTAATATAATTAAAATTATATTATCATGGCACGCCTTGCTGAAAATTTTCCAAATTACACCATTCTGAGTAAGTGCCGTCTTTTATAGTATTAAATGGAAAACTGGGTAGATTTTGTTTTTAAAAACCCTAAAAAGGCGAACAAATATCGAAATACAAAAAAATAATGTGGTACTAGAAGTACGACTATTGCACAAAATTTAGACTTTTTGACTAAATATATTATTTATTGGGATAATTATTGTTTACGTTACCATTAAGACTATTTTTGAAAAAAATCTGTCTGTATATCTGTGTGCAATGTGCTGTACATGTGATAACTTTTTTCTGGAAGTCCAAAACGCTCAAAGTATTTGAAAAAAAAATTGCAAGAAAACATTTTTGTTATTTCTCAAATTTTTTGAAAATATGACATAAATTTGAAAAATATTTTAACGTAAATTAGAGAATATAAAACTGCATATTTTTGTGGAAAAAAAAATCACCTAACTCTCTGGACAAATCTACATTGAAATTAAATTTTTATAATTTTATTCACATTAATATGAAGAAAGTCCTGTGCTGTCCTCAAGACATTTTTTAATAAGTGAAATATTGTGTGAAACTCAAATGTATAAATGGCGACACATAAATACACCTTAGTGCTATTTTGGTCAATGATTTACAGTTTTTTTTTTGTTGACAGATCAGTTAAATTATTTACACACGGCGGTTGCCAAAATTGAGGGCAGTGATAATATTGGCGTAAATGGTGGCCACATTACAGTTAACATATAATTATATTCTGCATCAACCTTCTACATGTTTTGATCTACCTGTATATACGTGAATAATGGCTATAAATACATGCAAACAACAAACACTGGATTATAAATAATCATGGCACTTCAAATGTGTACGCGCATGGAAGCCTGATACAGTTTGTTAACTTTTTATTTAATCTAATCCGCAGGAATCGACACTTACAGCGCCTGTATTTGATTCCAAACCACACGCTCGGCGACATGGTGAGTGCAAGTGGAAAACACGACTGGCATTATCTCACGCATAAAATTTACATTGCTGTTTATTTAATGATTACCGCGTATATTGCCTATTCCTTTTCTACCGATGCATGTAATAGTAATTTGTGGGCAATGTAACGGTGTTGCCAGCTGTTGGAATATTTTCTTTCAAGCCCGATTTATAATGAAATAAAATTGTAATGTTAGCCTTCCAGTAGTCGCGCCAAAATATGTAACATGAGTAGTCGCGCCAAAATATGTAATATGAGTAGTCGCGCCGGTCTCTCAGACCGGGATTTTTTTTTAGCAAAATTAGAAAACAAATCAAATAAACGTAATTAACATACGAAGCGTTAATAAGTAAACTACCAACTGGTAAATGAAAAACGAATGAAAATTATTATTTAAGTGTTTCATTGAAAAAAAAAATATTTCAACCTAATATAAAAATTCGTAAATAAAAAAAAATTGAAATAAAAAATTAACAATAAGTGTTTTTATGATAATTACATCCTATTGAATAAACAAACGTAACTTAAACTTAATTGTCTGCTGATAAAGCATTTTGTTGGCATACTTGGCAGACAGCTGTTAAGTGCTCTAAGCACAGGATATTTTTGCAAATTAAGCATGAAAATCTTGTTTTCCGATTTTTTTTTCCAATTACAATCTAATTTACAATATTAAAATATTACAATTTGGCCGCAAATATCTTTCTTCGTCATGATTTAAAATTTCTTCTACTTAATTTTTGCAGACGCTCCTGTTGTTTTTCATATGACCATATTGTTCGCACTGTTATATAAATAATAAACATATCATTTGAACATATCTTATGTTGATAATATACAAGTTACCATTTAGCTGAGAAGATTTTATATAAAAATTAAAATTACGCCGTTAGGCGCGCCGGTCTGGCAGACCGTGATTATTGTTTATTTATTAACTACACGCACTGCATCGTTCATGGTCACACTACAGATTTATGGGTTTATTTTGGGAAGGTACTATGAGTTTAAGAAGTCAGCGATTTATACTTCGTTAGTAATATAAAATGTTGTATTGGCCCGGTCTTAAGACCGTGCGCGACTACTGGAAGGTTAAAATGTCGTGCAGTCGTCATCTAATACAGCTAGGTATATAACTTTTTAATAATTTGAAAACAAAACATAATTGTAATTAATGCATGGGTGGTGAATGCTTTCCTCCTAATTAAAAAAATATGATTCGGGCACTAGAATTCCATTTCATACTAATTGGAATAGCAACTATAGACTATACTTATAGTTTTGAAAATATTACAAAATAAAACAATATATAGATATAGCAAAATCAACTAGTTAAAATAGTAAAATAACAATTTCCCGGAATATCAAATGATTCTGATATAAAGATTTATTTCTCCCAAAACATTTGCAGTTTAACATTATCTTAAATTGCAATTACTTATACTTACAACCTTGTCTAATCCTACATTATCTATAACTTTTATTAAAATAATTTTCATACATTTGATATATTTTACAAAATATAAAGAGCAATCATTCTAAAGTATTTTAGGAGTAAACATCAGTGACGTAGCTACATATTGTGCGCCCAGGAGCAAGTAAATTTCGCCCACTTCGCGAAAGAGGTCTGGCGAAATATGCTTTGAACATTTAGTTTAAAAACACAACTTATTTCGATTTAAGACTGTACTCTATAACAATCTATCTCAAGTTAATGGCATTTCTACTATAAGATATTTATTTTCTTTCGTCTACGATCATGACTACTTTTGACACTGAAAATCGTGTAAACTTTTAATGACCTAGTGCATTAAGTATTAAATTCATTATTTTATAAAACACATCGACTGTGAAACATTCTTCACTATTTTCAACGCACTCATCCTCTTGTAATTCATCAATTATTTGCAGTAAGAGTGAGGTAGACAAAGCTTTCGTTCACACGAATTGTGTGTTTGTTGTTCGCAATTCGCAATTCAAGCGACCATTTTGCATTTTTATTTTAATAACTTCGAAATTATTAAGAAATCTTTCAAAATCTTGGGAACTATTAAAAAGCCTGTAGAAATCTATTGACATATTGAAAAATCTGTAAATATCTTAATAATAATTACACAATCTCTCAAAAATTGCAAAAAATGTCATGAAAATTATGCAGAAACTTTCAGAAATCCTGGTAGATATAGAAAAATATTGAAATATTTTAAGAAATATTATGAAAAGTTTAAGAAATATTATGAAATGTCTAGTAATTTTAAGAATTCTGGAATATTTGGGGTATAAAAAAAAGTGCTAATAATTATGCTAACCATTTTGTTGTTTTTTTTTAAATTTTAATAACACCGGATACAAACAAAGTAGCGACCATCACGAACATGACACAATAAACAGTAACAAACTATGCAGCCTTAGCATAGACTAAAATCTTGGCAACAAGGAGTAATGTACTGAGCGGTAAAGGCATGGAACCGCATCCCACATACGATGCAGGCTGGAGATTTCAAGACATTCATGAGACTGCTGCTCGCACTTTCTCTGTACGGTTCTAGAGATTTTTTTTTATGAATGTTATCTAGTTGTATGAACTTATTGACTTATGATTTGTGATCTGCTTGCGGTGTCTTCGATGTTATTTTAATCATTGTATTGTTGTATTGTATTGTATAAATCTTTTGAATATGTAATTAATTTATTGATTTGACTTGTGTAAGTCGTTGGACGACACGTATGAAAATATATTCTATTCTATATAACTTCGAAATTATTGAGAAATCTTTCAAAATCTCAAGAATTGTTGAAAATCCTTTGGTAAGGATTAAGTAATGTTTTGGTATCGAAAGTTGTTGAGAAATCTTAGGAATTCATGATAAATCTCTGGAAATCTTAATAATCGTTGAGAAATCATTTCGCATGGAATTCTTTGAGAAATTACATACATTTTTATGTTTGTATATTTTTTTAAATATCTATAAAATCTACAACGGCGCACCCTAGTGACGTTATCTAGTTACAGAGGGTTTCTTATCATTGTTCAGTTAAATCTCTTAAATTAAAAGTATTAGGAAATAAGTCAAACAATACTAATTTGTGATGACAGAAGGTGTATAACCTTGAATTATTGCTGTTTTCCAAATGTGGTAATGGCGGGGCCCTTTTCTGCACGTGAATTTGCAGAAATTAAATTTGTATGTGATTAATGTAAAGGGAATGCTCGTGCTCGTGCAAATTTCGTTGCAACTGCTCAAATGTTCGGTGGTCAGGCTGCCGCCGGTGAGGACACCTTCTCCGATGACACTTATAAAGCAACAATAATTCTAGCTTAAAACACCTTCTGTCAAAATAAATTAGTAGCTATGTAAGTGTTCTAGTTTTATATAGTTTTATAAATGGTAGGTGGTGAAAAAACAAAATAATGCAATAATATAGATTATGTACTGCCTGTCAATATAAAGTTACAAAGGAATAATAAAATCCAATAAAACCATTACAAATTGGTGACCCCGACGTGAACCCAAGACATGTCTGAACCTTCTCTACCCGACAACGTGCTTTCTGGAGGCGTTGCAGCTTCGGAGCAGCTCCATGCGCCACCCGCAACCGACGTGTCTAACTTTGTAGTAAAATTACCGCCGGTCTGGTCGGAGGATATCGAATTATGGTTCGCCCAAATAGAGGCAATTTTCGAATCCAGACGAGTGACCAGCTCAAGGCAAAAGTATCTTCGCCTGGTTTCCAGTCTCACCCCTGACCTTGCTACTTCACTAAGAGACTTACTCCTACAAACTCCTTCTGTAACGTACGACGTATTGAAGAAGGAGCTTATTGAACGCAGCACGACTTCCGACAGGCAAAAACTACACCAACTAATTTCGAAAGAGGAGCTCGACGACCGTCGACCCACACAATTACTACGCTCGATGCAGCAACTTTTGGGATGCAAATCTATAGACGAGGCAATATTACGAGAGCTGTTTTTGCAACGGCTCCCACAACATGCACAACAAGTTTTAGCCGTCACCGAGAAGGTACCACTCCCTGAATTGGCCAAACTAGCGGATAAGATTTTGGATGTGTCAGAAGTTCCACATGACATTTCAGCAATTAAAGAACCTTCTAATCCGCTCGGAGAAATCAAAGAATTACTAACTACGTTATTACAACGAAGAACATCACAGCAGCCGACAGCGCGATATTCCAGGAACTTCAGAGGCACTTCTAGATCTCCTTCCCCGGCTCGAACTGCCATTGACAGCATCTGCTGGTACCATCAACGATTCAAATCTAAAGCCCATCGCTGTATTAGACCCTGCTCCTGGTCGGAAAACGACAACACCGACAATTAGATGTGGCTGATGTTGCCGGTGGTGTTAACTCTAATAGTCACTTGTTTTTCGCTACAGATGTTACTACTGGGGTACGATTTTTGGTAGACACAGGTGCGGAGGTCAGTATAATCAACAGGCAAGTTTTGCGTTCAACATTTAAAAAATATTTTTTTAAACATCATCCTCATCACCTCTCGGCTGTTAACGGTTCTCCGATTAAAACCTATGGTGAGTGTATCCTCAAAGTTGATTTCGGTTTGAAGAGGCCATTTCGTTGGAAATTCATAGTGACTAATGTTAAACGCTCAATTATAGGTGCAGATTTGATCAAACACTTCAAGTTATGCGTTGATTTGCATAATCAAAAATTAAGCTTTAGTGAACCCCATTATATATCTCAAATTGATGAATCCGACACTATTCGGCATAAAGTCAACACCTTATTATCTAAATATCCAAACATAACCAACACTAATACCATAGCGAGACCTTGCGTACATAAAGTAAAGCATCATATCATTACTTCCGGGCAACCAGTGTTTTCTCGATGCAGAAGACTCGCTCTGGATCGCCTCGCGGCGGCACGAGCAGAATTTGATGAGTTGTTAAAACTAGGCATAGTACGTCATTCGAGTAGCAACTGGTCTACTCCTATACACATGGTTAACAAGAAGGACAAATCGTGGCGGCCATGTGGGGATTATCGTGCACTCAATATCATAACGCAACCAGATCGTTACCCAATACCGCACATCCACGATTTCAGCTCATCAATTTCAGGCTCAAGATATTTTTCAAAGATCGACTTACGAAAGGCTTATCATCAAATACCTATTGATGAGGAGTCCATTCCAAAAACAGCGGTGATTACCCCTTTCGGGTTATTTGAATATGTTCGAATGCCTTTCGGTCTACGCAACAGCGCACAAACCTTTCAACGTTTCATGAATGAAGTTCTCAAGGGAATAACGTACTCTTTTGTGTATATTGATGATATTCTCATATTTAGTACTTCTCTGGATGAACATTTTAAACATGTTGAAGTAATTCTTTCTAGGTTGAATGATCACGCCATAGTCATTAATCGTGACAAATGTCAATTTGCCCAGGAACAATTAGAGTTTCTAGGACATACAGTCACGAAAAACGGTATATTTCCTTTGCCGACTAAAGTCGAGGCAATTTCTACCTTTCCTCAACCAAGAACTCAGGGCGAGTTACGTTTATTCCTCGGTATGATAAACTTTGATCTTGCTATGATCCTTCAACCTCTTAATATATTAATCAACAATAATAGTCCAAAATCTCACCCTATCGTATTTGGAGAGAAAGAGTTACGATCATTTTCAGATGTTAAACAAGTATTCTCACATGTTCGGATAAACCATCCGAACTTACAATCTCCGATCAGTTTGTTGGTCGATGCTTCGAATAGTTCGTTAGGCGCCTACCTACAACAATTAACTAATGGCGTCCAACAACCAATCGCATTTTTTTCAAAAATATTCTCCGATACAGAGATGAAGTACAGCACTTTCGGTAGGGAACTATTAGCAATCTATAAATCGATTAGGCATTTTCGTTATTACCTCGAAGGGCGAGAGTTTAAAATTTACACAGACCATAAACCGATTATTTATGCTATTAAAAGTAATTCTGACTCACATAACCCTAGGGAGAACAGACACCTGGATTACGTAACACAATTCACTTCTGATGTACAACACATAAAAGGTTCTGAAAACGTTGTAGCAGACGCTCTTTCGAGAATACAGCATGTCTCAAATATGACTGAAAATGTAGACTTTAGAGAATTAGCCCAGGCTCAAAACACGGATCCCGAAATAGTTAGAATGATCAATGACACTAGCTCCTCCTTAATAATTATTTCTGTGGATGTCCCTAACTCGAAATTTAAATTGTATTGTGACATTTCTTAGACTGTGAAAAGACCCCTTGTACC
Organism: Othius punctulatus; assembly: GCA_951805005.1. Taxonomy (NCBI): domain Eukaryota; kingdom Metazoa; phylum Arthropoda; class Insecta; order Coleoptera; family Staphylinidae; genus Othius; species Othius punctulatus. Next base: position 74,051,901 of record OX638138.1, read on the forward strand.
ACGGGACTTACGTTTAAAAAATTTCAATGCGTTACACTATTTATCACATCCAGGAATTAAAGCTTCGGTACAATTAATAAAGAAATCATACGTTTGGCCAAACATGCATATCGACATAAAACGTTTCGTTGTACAATGTCATGCATGTCAAATTAGCAAAACACATAAACACACCAGAAGCCCTTTAATGCCTTTTGCGACACCCGACCATCGTTTCTCTAATGTACACATTGATTTGGTTAAACTGCCCGTCTGCGAAGGAAATTCGTACCTCTTGACCTGCATTGACAGGTTTACCCGCTGGCCAGAAGCTTTTCCCCTCCGCGATACCAGTACTATTTCGCTTGTTAAAGCGTTTACAAGTGGGTGGATAGCACGTTTTGGCGTTCCTTTGGTCATTACTTCTGATCGTGGCGCTCAATTCTTGTCAGACTTGTACAACAAATTTTCAAGCTTGTTCGGTTTCAAAACGATCAAAACTACAGCATATCATCCTCCAGCCAATGTTATAGTCGAAAGATTTCATCGCCAACTCAAGGTTTCAATTACCGCTTATGAGAATGCGAAACACTGGGTAGATGTTTTACCCCTAGTGTTGCTCGGTCTCAGAAATTCCCTAAAAACAGATATTGACTGTAGTTGTGCTGAATTAGTGTATGGCACCGCGCTTAGGTTACCCGGTCAATATTTTGATCAACCATCACACAGTTCGCCATCTCCCCATGAGTACTTATCTAAATTAAGACAATTCTTTCAACTTTACAAGTATAAACCACCGTCTAGCAAATCGAGAAACACTTTTGTTCCAGCGAAATTACACGACTGCAGTCACGTATATATTCGAGATGACAAAATAAAAAAACCTCTACAACCTGCATATTTTGGGCCTTTTCAAGTTATAGAACGGTTTCCAAAATGTTTTAAATTGTTGATAAACGGAAAGTTTGATCAAGTCTGCATCGACCGTTTGAAACCTGCCTACCCAGATCAATTCCTGACCTGCACACCTGTAAAACGAGTTGTATTTGTATAGAATGGGTTAGTTTTTGGTTTTTCTGGGAGGGGGTATATGTAAGTGTTCTAGTTTTATATAGTTTTATAAATGGTAGGTGGTGAAAAAACAAAATAATGCAATAATATAGATTATGTACTGCCTGTCAATATAAAGTTAAAAAGGAATAATAAAATCCAATAAAACCATTACAGCTATATGTTCGACTCATTTCCAATTATGACTTGATGTGACCAAACAATCGTCTGTAACTACATGACGGTTGGAAATAAGACATCGGTATAAACATGTAGTTATCTACAGCACACTCTCAAATTTGGATCACACTTTTTGAACCATCCAATATTTTATATACTTTATTAAGTGTTCTTCAATGTGGCTCATTTCTTAGTTAAAATATCTTAAAAAGTAAACGTTTCGATTTGCATGTAATTTAGTACTGATATTACATGATAATATTTCTAATGTCTTTAAAGCAATTTATATCGAATGCTATAAAAGGAGATGATGTCAATAATGATAGCACCTGTCAATAATGATAGCTATTATTCACGAGGAATATTTACGAACCGAGCCGCGTAAGCGGAGAGGGATTCACATTCTGAGGTATTATTGGTAGGTATTATTGCTAGTAATAAACTCTACTTTATCTTCGACTAAATAGCCTAGTAGAACATTTTCGGAAATTGATTTTGCGCTCTTTCGAAGACGCCTTTTGTTGACGGTTGCGTACGTTTCATTGTAAATGGAATTCGATGTTTCCGGTATCAAGGTAGATGTTGTTGCTGTAGCTAGTTGTACAATTTCTGGAGGTGTACAAGTAAAATACTCTTGATTTTCATCTATCTCTATACAAATCCACAAACACTACGCATTTGACAGTGACATTTTTGAGTTTGCATAAGTAAACTATTCTATATTTCAAACTATTTAGAATTGAACTGATTATAAATGTTTGAGCATCAATATTATATTGCAATATTGCAGAGAATTAAAAATGTAAAATATATACAGAGAGCGCATAAAGTATTAAGACCTAGCTTTATTTTTTCTCCTGTATAAATTTTCGAATAACGCTTTAACAGGTTAAAATTATTTTTTTTAAACTAATATTTTGAGACCATTTTCAATTTTCCATCTCTCTTCGTTTTAAAGTTACGACGTCAGAGCGATTTTTTTTAAATGACCACCTATGTTTTTTATTATTGATTTTGATAGTACTTTTTATTATGTTTTCAACAACATGACATTTTCAATATGTAACATTTAAAAAAAATTGAGAAAAAGTGCGTTAAAGTAAAACTATTAAATTATTACTTCAATGTGCAGATTGCACCTAGTTTCCATTTAAAACAACGTCACTTAAAACAAAATTAGGAAAACAGGCTTGGATTTTAAATATTGGAATAAAATTAAATTGATCAACCTGAAAAATATTCTTATTACAATATCATCAATTACAAAAATTAGAACAGAAAAACCAAAAGAAATTTGACTTGACTTGTTTTAAGATAAGTTTTAAAATAATATGAAGTCACAAAAATAATTAAAATAACGAAAAAATATTGGTTAGGGAAAAAAATTAAATTAGATGCAACAGTGTGCCAATCGAAGGGCCGCACAGACATTGAGGAGAACTTCTGGCTGTATTTATGTCATTTCGACGTGGATACGTTCTTTCAATTGTTCAATTGTGGTTGGCCGATTAAAGTATACTTTACTTTTGATGTAACCCCATAAGAAAAAATCTAAAGGTGTCAGGTCAGGGGAACGCGCTGGCCATTCAACAAAACCCCTTCTGTCAATCCACCTGCCTTGGAACACTTCGTTGAGATACTTCGCGTACCATTCGGCTATAATAAGGTGGAGCGCCATCTTGTTGGAACCATAAGTCTTCATTTGGAATGAAACCCAAATGTTTAATATTTCCGGAAATTGGTTATGGGCTTCCACCATCCACTGATTTCCAATAAATGAAATTTATCAATTGCCATGAATTACAAATGCACGCTGACGTAAAACTATTTGCTATCGCTTTAATGTCAAAGTGGCTTAGTAACATTCCATCCTGCGTATTGTTGATTCACAAATTTAAAGATGGGTGATAATTATTATACTAATGATGAGAAAAAATGGGCATGCTGAAATATGTATACAGAAAGTAGACAACCACATTGTCGCACTTTTGCAAGACTTGAACCAAATTTACGGAGAAATGGCTGCTTTAATAATAAATTACAAATGGCAAGAAATGAACCTGAAGAAAATAATGAAATTTTGATATTGGCCAATTTTCGAACACATCCACGAAATTCAATACGAAGCAGTGGCTGCCTTAGGAATAAGTCTGTATAAAATATTTTCTATTTTAAGAAAACATAAAAGACCATATAAAATTAAATTAGTACAAGGTTTAAGAGATGGTGATTCTGACAGAAGGATAATATTTTGTAATTGGCTTAACAATAATCAACATTTATTAAATTTAATTCTTAGGAGCGATGCATATAATTTCAACAACAATGGTATCTCCAACCAAACAAACGACCATTCCTGGGATACTGAGAATCCACGTCAAATTCAGCAATGCAGATTCCAACACATATTTGCAGTTAGGCTTGGTAATACTACAATAGGTCCTGTTTTTATCAAGGAACGTTGAATGCGGAGCGATGTGCCAACTTTCTTATGACAGAATTCGAAGATTAATTTAATTATATCTCCCTAAAAATACATCGTGATATGTGGTTCCAGCAAGATGGAGCTCCCCCCATAACGCAAGAATTGTTAAAGATATTTTGGAAAGAAAGTTTGGTGTGAAATTGATTGCAAATGGTGGCCCCAGAAATTGGCCAGCAGTATCGCCAGATCTGTGTACTTTAGATTTTTTTATTTGGGGATTTTTGAAGTCCAGAAAATCTAGACGATCTAAAAAATCGTATTTGTGGGGCATGTGGCCTAATAACACCACACATGTTGCAAAAAGCACGACGAAATTTAATAAAGAGATTTGAAGAATGTATTGCTGACATCGGAGGTCACTTTAAATTGTAATTCATAGCAATTGATAAATTTCATTTATTGGCAATTGTCGCATTATTTGTATAATCACTTCTCTTTCTATCTGTACTAACAACCGAGTCATATTTGCTGTGCCACAATAAATCAAACAGACTTTATAACGCTCTTCTTGAATTTATTAAACTGAATCAGGTATTTTATTTATATTAATTATTTAATAAATTAACAACATCTGTCTATCTGATTGATAATATAGAATCTATATATATATACAGAGTGTCTACGCTAAACCGTTCGTTAAAAGTTTACGGGGTTGCCATTGTACTAAAAATTTCAAAAAAATCCTCGTCACACGGTTGAATCAGTTATCCTCATCCTCAGTTGTTATGTATAAAGAATAAATTGATAATTTGTTGATTTGTGTAATGATTCATTTTGTTGATTTTGATTTCTGTAATACTTTATTTTAAATGGTTTTATTATTTGACAGTTTGCATTACAATGGCGACAAAACAAAAGCATATCACATGTCTACTAAAGTGCACTTGTTATATGCAAAATTATACCCTGCAGAAATGCGACGAAAAAGTAATCCTCGAAATAATTCAAAAAATACTTGCTTTAGGAGTATGATTGTATTATACTTTTTTGTAGTAATTTTTTATCCCAATCGTGCTATTCGATAAAAAATGAGTCATTCCGTTTAAAAAAATTGAATTACAGGATATTTAAGAGGGCACTTAGATATTGACATTTTATGAACACTTATTATCAAAATTGACAGTTTCCAATTATTTTACTCATAGAGGCATCCTCTATGTATAATTAAAAATTTAACTCATAATTTTACCTCATTCCTAAGAGAAGTTATAGACAGATTTCAGGCTACCTTTTAGAGGTCAAAATTTTAGAAAAACAGTTTTTTTCTTGAAAACTAGAAGAGATATGTGTACATACCTTCTTACAAAATATGTTCCAATTTAAGCGAGGAATTCAAAAATATAATAATATATGGGGTGTTCTATTTAAAATAAGAAAATTGGTGCTACTTCCGGTGGAACCGGAAGTGATAGAAACTTGAAAATATTTCACACGAGGATAATTGATTCAACCGTGTGACGAGGATTTTTTTGAAATTTTTAGCACAACGGCAACCCCGTAAACTTTTAACGAACGGTTTACCGTAGACACCCTGTATATATATATAGATAATTATTAATAGATAAACAAATTATCTTTAATTAATATTTATTTTGAAAATTAAATATTATTTCCATATACTAGGTATATTATCTGAAAATTTGAAATTATTTATTATTACATGAGAGGAAATTTACTATCTAGCTTATACAGGGTCCTGCAACAGTGCGTCGGGCTTTCCTAGCGCCTTTCCCGCAAGAGATAGAAAAAAATGTTTTGTACAAAAAGTTATTGGTTAAGAAATCTTTATGCCGTAAAATTATTTTCAAATAGACAGGGTGTCCCAATTTTGCGGCATAACCAAAATAAATATTTTTTTAAATGGAACACCCTGTACTTATTCAAGTTTTCTGATGACATTTTTCAACCTCTACATTGTTGTCCATTTAGTTTTCGATTATGTTACAGTGTTGCCAATTTACAATTTTTTTCTTCAAACATCCTGCCTAAGCAAGCTCAACTTTAAAAATCGTCACTGTTGCAGGACCCTGTATATGTATTTTACATTTTTAATCCTCTGCAACATTGTAATATAATATTGATGCTCAAACATTTATAACTAGTTCAATTTGAAATGGTTCGAAATATAGAATAGTTTACTTACGCAATACTTTTTGTCAATGTTAACACAAAATCGTAGACAGAGGATATATATTCTAATTGACGTTATGTTATTATAATCTGATTAAAAGAAAATTATAAACTTCGTAAGTTCAAATATTTTCTTACAATAATTTCAGTTGAGAGGAATTAATTATTAAATCCAGATACAGGTTTAATTTTGTATATTCATAAATATGACAATTCAAAATTACTAGGGAAACTAAATATGTAAGTTATTATTCTTATTAAATAACACTGTTTTTAAAAAACGATTTAAAATATTTATTGAGTAATTTATTACTAATTATAATTTAAATAATGAGGTGAAGGCAGAATTTAGGGCTTTCTCCGGCAAATTAACCCTGCTATGCCTGTGTTCGGTAACAGTGGCCGAATCACGGTCAGAAACGTGACCGACGTCGATCGATTTCAGAAGCGACATACTTAATAAACAGTACTTGTACCGACCCGGCCGAACTGACCATATCGGAAAATAAATATCCTTCTCGCACGGGCACCTACTCGTATCTACATTTAGTTTCTAATAAATTTATTTACGATTAATACAGTCACCCAAATGCATAGTGAACTTAAGAAGCTTCTAAACCTTAGTAGATATTAAAACCAGTTAAAAAAGTATATCACTGAGTGCAATTTCTGTAAGATAAATTATATCTGATTAGCACTAGCAGCTACTAAGCTTTAACAAAGCAAAAGTAATACCAAGAATACCAATAATATAATATTTACTGGGATTAACTTGGCTATTAATCATCACCGTTCGCAAAATGATTGCTTTGAACTGCAGATAACCAATTTATCTAAAGACATAAAAAATTGTCCTTTACATATATTTGAAGATCATGTTAATTGCGCTCCTTATTTTTGCAATGGACCAAAAGAGGGTGAAATAAATTTAATACCCAGTATGAAAGAGCGTGGCCTTTTGGATGATATTAGTATATGTTGACAGGGGCGGATGGGGCCGGCGGGAAGCCGGGAAATTTCCCGGTGCGCCGGTCAAAAATACTCGTGAGGCGCCGGTGCAGTAGTCTGATTATTTTTGCCCTTTCGTGTTACCCTATTCCACTTACAAATTATTTTGCGGAATGTGTCCTAGCAGAGAGAAATGTTCTAGAGAACATACAGGCCAGAATCATCGGGTGTCGCATTGCTCACAGCGCGCATGATTCGGCTTTATGACTACTATATGCGAGTAACTAGCTAACTCAAAGGTAGTTTCTCTAGGTATTCAGATAACAGTCGGCATTAAGTTAGTTCCACCAGACGTTTAGTAAGAGACTCTCCTCCATTTGTTGTAGATTATGCGTCCCTACGTTTACTAAAATAATATAATTTATTCATTATTTATTTTTCCTACCAAGTGCAATTTTTTATTTCAATGTCTTCGGCAGAGAACAGGTAACCCCTACATGCATGTCCCTTTAACAAGAATAATTTATGGTGGTTAATTTAAATTTTAAATCAATATTAATTAGTAGCTGTTTATATTAGTAATAACTAATTATAAGTGCATAAACACAAAACATTAAATACTGTATTCAATACAATATGGTCAGATTGGGTTTGGGTTATATGAAAATTTGCCTTAAAAATAAAATAGAAGTATTTTAAGGGTTAAGGCCTTACAGAAGAAGCAAACATGATAATAAAACCTCAAATGCATCAAGTCATTACCAGAATGGCAAGTCGAAATTTTAAAATTCAGGCTTAATAATACCTACTTCTAATATAACTCTTGGAGGGATGGTGTAATTGCATTCTCGTATTGAGTTGTGACCATACTATAAAATGTGATTATTTTTAGGTCAATTTAGCTTTCTCTATTGTGTCTTTAAGGCTACAGTCTGGCTGTCTTCTGGTTGATTTGTGCAAAAACAATATTTGTTTACATTTGCAATCACACTATATAAAACAAAAATCTCGACATTTTTATATATGGGCTAATAGTTTCGGAGTGGCGCCGATTCGATTTTTTTTTTCGCAACAGGGTATTGCCGGATCCGGATATACAGGGTGTATCAGCCAAATGGAATAAATTCAATAATAAATAAATGGGGGCGTGTTCGTAAAAACGCTCGGACACGTCGATTGTTATTTTTAGTTGCGCATTTTTTTCAACAAAAACTTTTTATACAGGGTGTGTCATGTGACCGTGGCTAATACCAACTTTCTTATTTTAAATGCAACACCTGATATATTATTTAATTTTTGGATTCTTCAGAAAATTCTAGACATATTTCATGTACAATGTCCTATACCTATCTTCAACTGTTTCGGAACTGTTACCTCAACCGAATATTTCCAAATCGGTGGATAGGGAGGCGAGGATCGATGGAATGGCCAGCACGATCCCCTGATCTGACGTCATTAGACTTCTTCTTATGGGGATATGTCAAAAGTATTGTATACAAAACTAAACCCCTCGACTTAGCTGACTTAAGAAGACGAATAATGCTTGCGATTAGATCGGTCACGCCTGAGATGTTGAGTAACGTTAGAAGAAATTTCTATTTAAGATTAGGATGTTGCCAAGATGTTCACGGCGAGGAGCATTTTGAACATCTCCTCCATTGAAATTTATTGTTTTTTTTTTGTTTTTTTACATTATCAAGAAATAAACAGTATTACTTATTAGTTTTTGAGTGTGTTGTAACGAATTTCTGTAATCAAATAATTTTCTTTTTTTAATGTTAATTTTTGCAATAAATCTGAAAACACTTAATATTTCCGAAACAGTTGAAGATAGGTATCCAGAAACCTTCCGAGGAGCGCCGCCCCCCGAAATGCTGGTACTGCCCCGATTTCCACCGCAACAAGGACTGCTCAGTTGGACCAGGCCCACGTCAGCAACAGCAGAACCAATCATCCCGGCAGGCGGAAAACTAAGAGGCCGTCGAGGAAGCGCGACGGCACCTAGAAGAGAAGCAACACCAGCCCCACTCAACATGATCCCAGGTTCCCAGCTACCCAGGATCAACGTTCGGCTCAACGGCCGACCCATCCGTGCATTGTTGGATACAGCAGCAGCCGGCAACTTCATACATGCCAGTTTCGTGTCAGCATTCAACCGCGATCCTTCGCAGGTCAGCCTCGTAGCCCAGGGATCTTCCATGGCTATCGAAGGACAAGCTACTCTCCAGGTCTCCTGCCATGACCACGAGAGCCAAGCCACCTTCTTTGTTCTCACCCTGAACGCCTCACCCTGAACGAAGACTGCATATTCGGACAACCTTGGCTGAAGCAGCAGGGAGCCACCATGGATTTCCAGCGCGGTTGCATCCACGTCGGAACGAACCGCCACACCACAATCCACTGGGCACCACCTCGTTTGCCCGCCATAGCCGAGCAGTCTCCCAAGAACAGCGGTTTCCCCGAGCATCTGATAAAGCCATTCCGTGACCTCCTTGGACGCTTCCCGGAGGTCATTCAACCAGCCAACCACCAGCCCCAGACGAGGACCACCAGCCACTTCATCGAGCTAACCACCCCAGTGCCCGTCAGGACAGCACCATACCGGGTATCGGACGAGAAGAAGCGCCTGATCCAGGAGCAGACGGCCGACATGCTCCGCTCTAGCCCAGTAGTCATCGTCCCCAAGAAGGACGGCACCAAGCGGTTCTGCGTTGACTACCGTAAGTTAAACGCAGTTACCGTTTCATCCAGTCATCCACGAGCTGCTGAGAGACCTGGGGGACGCCAAGGTGTTGCCGAAGTGCTGGCTCCACTGACCGACCTGCTGTCTCCAGCGCGCAGGTTTTGCTGGACGTCAGAAGCCCGCCACGCATTCGACGAGGTCAAGGTGAGGTTTGAACAGCCACACCGGATGCATCGACCCAGCCCAACATTGCCGTACGTCCTCCAAACCGACGCCAGTGGAGTCGGTATTGCTGCCGTCCTCTACCAAACCGGACCGGATAATGAGAGGCGTATAATCAGCTACGCCAGCGCCCGTCTCACCCCCACAGAGAGCCGGTACCACGTCAATGAGCAGGAGTGCCTCGCTCTGGTGTGGGCCATCCGGAGATACCGGCCGTATCTTGAGGGGCAACATTTTCTGGTGAGGACAGATTCCAATCAGTGACCTGGCTGCATAGATTCAAGGACACCCGAGCAAAGCTGATGCGATGGACTTTGCTGCTCCAGGAGTTCGACTTTACCATCGAACATTGTCCGGGTAAGCAGAACGAACTGCCCGATGTCCTTTCCAGAGCTCCAGATCCGGTCGACGCCCACGTCGAAGAGGACTGGGAATGCCTGTTAGCCCCGACCACCGCTGAGCTATGCGCTATCCCCGGAGATACCCTGCCCTAAGCCATCAAGGGCGCCCAACCAGACGACGCCCGTATGCGCATCCTGACGCGTAAACTGATGAACCCCGAGCACCCGGAGCATCAGCAGATCTCGAACTGTTACGAGTTCCTAGATAGGCCCCTGTACGCTAAGGCAGACGATGGACGCCCCAGCCGGCTGTGTGTACCCCACGCCCTACAACTCCGCATCCTGCATCACCACCACGACGAGGCAGGACATCCCGGTCGAGATGAGACAACACAGGCCATGCAACAACACTACTTCTTCCCACGCCTGGCCAAACGCGTCGGCGCCTATATCAGAAGCTGCGTTACCTCTGCTGTCAACAAGCGAGCCCCACCCAGCAAGAACGCACCCCTTCGACCACGACTCCCAACACACCCTTGGCAGACTATCACCGTGGACCTCATGGGCCGGTACCCCCGAACTCCGCAGCGTAAGACCCACATTCTTGTTGCTACAGATTTATTTACCAGATGGATTGAGACATTCGCCCTATCCAGCACCGACACCAACGCCGTGGTGCGCACCCTGGAAGAGCAGGTATTCCATCGATTCGGCTATCCCGAGTACGTGCAGTCCGACAACGGGCCCCAATTTATCTCTTATCGCTGGAAGGAAGCCTGTCGACAGTGGGGCGCCGCACCCCTATACACCGCCATCTATCATCCCAGAGCCAATCCAACAGAGCGCCGTAACCAGGAGATTAAGAAGGGACTTCGAATGAAGTTGCAAGACCAGCCCCACAATCACTGGGCCGTCTACCTCCCTCTGGTCACTAGAGAATCCGCTCGAGAACTAACGCAACTGGATTCTCCCCGACCGAAGCACTGCTGGGCTACCCAATTCCCCTGCCAGGCGATTGCGATCTTCCCAGGCCCCCACCTGTAGCCCCCGAGCACCGCACCCGTGGGCAGCGGATCGCCGACATCCAAGCGAGGCAACTCACCTATACTCGTCGGTATGATGGAGGCGAAACAACCCCGAAGGCCGCAGTCGGAGACCAGGTTCTGATCCGGAACCACCCCCAGTCTAATCAGCAGGCAGGCCGTTGTGCTGGCTTCGCCCCGAAGTGGCTGGGTCCCTAAGTGATATGGGATATCTTCGATAACTTCGTTGAGCGTAATGGCAACATTAGCAACGTCCACATTGACGACACCCGTCTGGCACCACCACCTCTGGAAGGCCCACCCCCATAGACAACGAGTGAGACCTCAATAAAAACATAACCTCTATGTGTAACATATGCCAAAATTGACAGGTTGCTTGCACCGACGCCGCTAATGAGTTGATTATTTTTTTTTTAGAATTACACATAGGAAATTCCTTGTGGGTAGATGCAGGCAACCAGTTATACATTGTCCATCATATGTGTAATAAGGAAAAAAAAGCCCGGTATATATACATATGTATGTACATGCATATATATCAACGGTGGCCTCGCTCCCCGAGGCCTATATATCAACGGCGGCCTCGCTTCCCGATGCCTCGGCAACCGACTTCCAAATAAACAATCAGTGACCGCAGATTCGCCGCTAGACAGGCAGCAAACAGCAAACTTACGAAATTGACTAATTTCTTTCAGCCAATCTTTTGATGCAGTACAGCCGATATAGCAAACCCGGAGCCTACGCTCCCCTGTTCCGTTCCGACTCTAAAGCGGCCGGTAACAAAGGTACTCTGGCAATAACTATACATATTTATCATTCCGCTGCGAAAGCCAAAATATTCTATAATAAACTAAATAAATAGTTTAAAAATTAAAATACATTTACCATCAGTTAATAATCGTAGACAGTCTGAATAACAAATAGCTATACATTTTGTAGGCCTAAAAATTAGAAGCGAAAGATTGGTGGTGCCGAGAGGGAGTGCGAAAAGAAGAAGGCACGTTTAGCCAAAGAGGCAAAAAGGTGTATGAAACTTGATTTAATTTTTAATAAGTAACCAATGGTTTCATCCCCTTCTGAAACCCCTGTGGCTGGGTGCAGTTATTCCATATAAAACTGCGAAACTGCATTCACACCACCATCATCCTACTCATCTTTAACTAATAAATCAACAACAATACACGAAATTGATCAAGATTCTGAAGCAGACAATATATTAGTTCAACAAGTACAAATGAACGACTGTAACTATTTTCAGAAGCCTCAACCACATGAACTGAGAAATTGTTTTGATTACCATCCAAAAGTATTCAATAACTATGTCAATTTTAATTGTCAAAAGGTATTTCTAACAAAAATTAAAACCCCACGGCAGTCGCTAAGTTTTAATAATAAATCTGACAAAAGTTTCTTTATTATGGCATATTTGGTTCGAAACATATATATCAACGCATTGAAGAACACCATGTGTCACAGCTACATACAAAATATTGTAATGTTTACTTTTTCTTTGAAAATAATTCTAATGTTGATAAATTTTGATGGTCTCAACAGATAAAACTTAAAGAGAAAAATGTTATGACAAATAGACAAATCTTTGATAGAATAATAAATATCATTAAACTTCTTGGAAGACGAGGCTTAAGTTATAGGGGCAAATAGTTTGAATAGTGCTACTATCTGGACAACGAAAATTTGGACCACGGCAACCTTTTAGAAATTGCACTATTGCTTGCTAAATATGATATAATTTTGAAAGATCATTTAGCTAAACTTATTTGTGAGAGTAAACGACTATAAAGTTTAAATATTAAAAATAAATCTAGAGCATTTGTTTTATTTCTGTCAAAGACTACAGTTAATAAAATTATTAATCTTATTATTGACAAAATGAGAACAATTATAGCAGAAGAAATAAATACTGCCGGAATTTATTCAAATAGCAGTAAACACAACTCAGGACGTGTCTACAACAGACCAATGCTCGATAATTAGTAAATATGTACTTGAAAACCATACAAAAGAAATATTGCTTAATCTTTGTCAGTTGTCATAATATAATGGAATTTGGTATTCATAAATTAATTGAAAACGAACTGGAATTAAATAAAATACCAATCTTCCAATGTATCGCTGATTCAACGAATGGAGCAGCCAACGTGAAGGGATCATACAAAGATTTAGTGGTAATGATGAAGGAGGAAAACAGTAAGCATATCCATATTAGTGTTACAGTCACATTTTAAATTTAGTTATATGCGATTTAATGCATTGTAGCATTAAAGCTTTGTCCGTATTCTCACTCATAAATAAAGTAGCAATATTTGTTAAGGAATCCTATCAACGGATGGTTGTTTGGATCAAAAATAATGTTATCGACCCAAAGAAGGAAAAACTTGAAGGTGAGCTAAAGAAATGGCACTTTCAAAAATATTCGGTAAATATGTTAACATCGAATCAGCTTTCTATGTAGAAGTTTTATTGGGGTTAGAGACAATAGAGGAAATCAAAGAAATTAATAGTAATTTGAGACCTATGGCAAAAAGTTTGAAAGAAAATAGTATAAAATACGAAGTTATTTTAACAGCTAATATATTTTTAAAAATATTCAGCATTACAGAATATTTACGAACACCAGGACTAGACCTTTTGAAGACTACACAGATGGCACAAAGTGTAATAATGCAATTAAAGGAGTTTCAAAGAAATTTCCTTGCAGTAAAACATCGCGCAGACGAATTTGTAGTATGGGCTGAATAAAAACTAGAACAACATAATTCTGAAATGACAGTTGAGACATTATTGCCCAAACTACGAAGAAAAAAATAAAGCTTATGCCTGAAGAAAAAACGTGGTGAAGAAACACCAGGCGATGAGCTTGATAAATAAAGATTTTTTTTATATAGTAATGGATACCATAATAGAGTCCATGATAAAACGATTTCAAAAAAACTTTGATGTTTGTAAAGATTTATCTGTGCTAGATCCACAAAATTTTAATGAAATTTAAGGAAATATTCCAAGAAACTGTTTAGAAACTTTAACTAATAAATTACAAAAAAATAGATTCTAATATTACATTACCAAATTTAAAAGAACTATACACTTTTATTGAAAATTGGAAGCTACTAAAACTAAATATTTGTGACGTGTTCACAGTAGACTAAAATCTTGAACTAGAGATGGACCGTGTGGAAGAACATATAGAAGACTCGATGAAGCAATTGTAGGAAACAAATTTAGCATTAGGAACATGTAAAAGTTGCAAGAACTGTGCTAGTTGTTGTTATTGTCATTTGTAAATATAATTTATTTCGAGAAGTGTACCCTACTAAGTGTGTATATTTTCTTAGAGTTTCTGTTTTCTCTCATTCGTCTCATGTGTCCATACCACCTCATTTGGCCTTCTGTTTTTTTCCTGTAGAGGTCTTATTTTTAAGTTTTTCCTGTGCGTCTCGCTCCTTATCCTGTCTCTCCTTGTTTTGTTTTTTATTTTTCTTATCTATCTAGGTATCTCATCTCCATGGCCTTTATTATTTTTATTTGTTTTCCTGTCATTGTCCATGTTTCGCTGCTGTAAGTTAGCGTAGGTCTAATTACTTTTTTGACTATTTCTGTGTTTGTGGCTTTTGATAGCACAAGTATTTTTAAACACTTCCGATATCGCAAGTTTCATGTGAAAGATCTTTCTCTAAGCTAAAGTATGTAAACAATAAATTAAGATCGACGCTATCCGATACTCGTCTTGAGGTTTTTATGCTAATGAGTTGTGAGAAAGAGATTTTAAATTCGTAAATAACGAAGAATTTATAACAGAGCTAGGAAAATACAGTTCTCTTCTCTAAAAAAGTTATTGTTTTAAAATAAGTATATATATTTTGTTATTTTTTGCTTATTTAAGTTTTAAAATTTACTATTTAGTTGTGCAATCAATTTAGTTTTTTTATTGTAGAATAAATTTGCAGGCGCTTTTATTTAGTTTCGTTATAACCTCTACAAATTGACACTTTACACTAATAATAACAAGTTCTTATAATTTTTGTCCGCACTTTATATATGGCGCCGGTGCCTGTATTTCCTGCGCCAATTTTTCTGGTCCCATGCGGCCCTGTATGTTGATAAAGATTAGTTCAAAATTGTTCAAGTTTACTGCTGAACATGAATACTAATGCGGCCAAATCCTACAGTTCCGTAATATTACGTGTATGGAGTGTATGACATTCGGTGTCGAGCAGCGACAATATCTTGTAACTCTTGAGAAAAATATATCACAAATATTTAAAAAAAAAATGAATTCACCACTTTCCACAAAAACAATTATTTCCAAGACAAAATACAGGCTTTGTTTACGCTGTACTCCGCAAGAAAGGTTGAGGGTCGGCAGCAGTCCACCAGGGGGGCGATTCTCGAAAGTGGAAGAAATAATTCGTGTAGGAGTTATTTCTCCTACCGTGTAACGCATAGGAATTGCTAAAAACAGGGATACGCAATAGGGTGGTCCTTATTTTCGAAATATCGAAAACCAAATGCCCCAGACTCGGATTTTGTTCCTTTTGATGCTTGATGGCTGCATAATTTTTTTAGTGTGATGGAACAATATTTAGGGGTGTCGCATCGCAATTGATTTTTTGTTAATATTGCAACTAACAGATTTTGGGATCAATAATTGCTTCTAAACAGTTCTATAAAAGCCATATATTTCTTAAAATGGAAGAAAAGTAGATTCCGAAGATATTCTGTTTTTCGTAGGCACAAAATACATCTACAATTTAGACGACTGGCCGCTCAGCAGGGTACCCTAATGCGCCCCTCGGTTTCACGATCAATGTGGCTGGTAATAATAATAATAATAAGTGCCCGTGCTACTCCTCGCGCTGCGTACTACTTTTTCAGTATTCTTTCTGTATATTTGTTTTTCCTGCTGCGTCTATTGCATTTTACTTCTTGTCTGGATTGCGGTGTGTTTGTGTGTTCAGTGTAGAAACTAATCTATCGAAAGACTTACAATGTCTCTTCGAAAAAGACCTTCTTGATATTTACCCCCAGAATGAAATAATAGGAAGCAAACTACCTTAAAAAAAAACTAGCGTTGAGTTTTTTTTCTACCAGTTAAATATTTTAAAGAAAACCAAAAAGGAATGTGCTGCTGTCACTATTCAAGAACTCAAGCCTTTCTGGGAAAAGGCAAGTATACCAATCTGCCGTGATGACCATGCAGCTGAGAAAATTTTGCGCTAATATGAGGAGTGGAAATCGGTTGGCCGCGGTAGGTACCGAAAAATTTCGTCTCAAAAGGTGAAGGAAGATAATTTTAGGGAACATCTTGAGAACATATTTGACATTGCTCATCGGGATGCATTGAAACAGATTACAATTTAGGAGGATAGACAATTTTTACTTGCTCAACGGGAGAAGGGTCGGCGTGGAGCAATGGTTGGGGTGGACAGTGTGCATGCAGCACAAGAGAAACGAACTGCATGCAGGAACGGTAAAGAAGAGGAGCGATTTCGAAAGGCGCAAGAACGTTGTATTCCAAAAGCAGTAGAGATTGATGAATCGTCAGACGCTTTAGACGTAGATATTGAAAATTTGCTTGATTTTTCGACTGGCAATGGGTCAAAGCACTTTTCACCGACCGATGCCCCATTTTGCTCTATTACTGATCCACCTGCAATGGAAGTATTGAAGAAGCATGCACGACAGTCAGTAATAAATGTGGAAGTTGCCCCTGCTTTGGATAGGGCCAACTTGAGTGATCGAATGGCTACTTTGGTCATTGCTAGTATTGTCCCCAGCCTCGGCCATATCCTCGACAACTACAACATAAATCGATCGTCAGTCAAGAGAGACCATGAGCGAATGCGAAGCCTTCGTTCTAGTGATTTGAGGGAGTAGTTCCAGTCTACTGGGCAGATGACAGTCCATAGTTCATTGGGATGGCAAATTAATGCCAGATATCGCTGGTAGTTGGCCGACTTCCAGTAATTGTGTCTGGACCTCAACTCAAACGCGATCAGTTTTTGGGGGCCCCTAAACTATTTACAAGCACTGGAAAGCAACAAGCAGAAGCAGTTCATGGCTGTTTCATGGAGTGGGATATATCATTTCAGATCGAAGGAATGTGTGCAGACGCAACAGCCTCGAATACTGGCTGCATTAAAGGGGCTTGTCTCCTTCTTCAGCAGAGATTGGGAAAGGAGCTTCTGTTTTACGCGTGCAGACATCACATGTACGAACTTGTCCTAGGCGCCGCTTTTGAATCTACTATTGGGTCATCTACACTCCCTACAGTTATTATATTTAAAATATTTCGAGATGCTTGGCCCAATCTGAATGCGGATGAATATGTACCTGGATCAGCTAATACAATTGTTGAAAGAACTGTGGCAGGCGATAAAGACATCATTTTAGCTTATGTCAAAGAACAATTGCAACTCAAACTCAACTCTACAGAGAAGACTACCGCGATTTGCTTGAACTTATACCTGTATTTTTTTGGTGCTAGTCAGTATGAAGAGTACCACTTTCGCATTCCGGGCGCACTTCATCATGCAAGATGGATAAGCAAAGCTCTTTATTCTCTAAAAATCTTCATGTTGTGCAAAGCAGTTTATTCTGTCATCAAGTGAACTGGTTGGCATCAGAAACATGTGTATTTTTTGTGTTTTCCACATGCCTGCCAATCGCTGCCCCAAATAATGATTTGAATTTTTTGAAGTCCTTAATTGATTACGCCCGTGTCAACCGCACTATATCTGATGCCACAAAGGATAAGTCGGTATCTCAATGAAGAGCTTGTGGCCATGTCTTTTTTTGACGCCAACGTTTCTGCAGACGTCAAGCAAAAAATGGTACGAGTCTTTAAACAGTTTCCATCCTTGTCAGCCAGTTTGGGCGCCAAACATTTGCAAGACTCATACGATAGACGAGCCACGGTTAACTTAAAATGCCGAATCTGGACAGAACTATGGAAATAAAAGGACTTATCTAATTTTATCACAGCCGGGACATCTTACTTCTTCACCCGGTATGGGCTCTCAACAGCTTTCATGGATGTTGAACTAGAGTATTGGTCTGATCACGATGATTTCAGTCATGGCCACAACATTGTGAGTAAACTGAGCGTGGTAAATGACTTGGCTGAGCGCAGTGTTGCTTTAATGACGCAATATAATAAGTACATAACTAAACGAGAAGATATGAAGCAGGAGCTTCTGCTTGTAAATCAGGATCATCGTCACCTAATTCCAGATATGAATATAACCTCACTTGTAGCTGCCCAAATTCCAGAACAAGGAGCTTAATATGTGAAAATCATAATGCAATTTGGATAATTTACAGTTATTTATGTTTACTAGATAAAATAAATAGATACGAAAGTAAAATGTATATTTTCGAAGTGAACACATTTTTTGAAAATTTTACCCTCGAAGCGAAACCCCTAAATATTATTCAATCAAGCTGAAATTTTACTCGTGCATTTTACACATCAAAAGGAACAATATCCGCAGGTGGGAGCTATACAATTTCTAAATCTTAAATTTTGCTCGTTAATAAGGACCACCCTAATACGCACCCTCGAGGGATAAGCGGTATGAAATCCCGAGGAAGGCTCAAGTGAACGATGTTCTTTCAAACTTTACACGCAGCGATCTTTGGGAACCAATGAAAGCACTTAACATTTGGTGTCAACGTGATGTCCGCGTGCGTTTATTCTGAACGCTGTCGCCTGTCGCAGGGTGATCAAATGCTACACAGAGGTCCACTACGGCAATTTTAGTTCATTCCGTGATCCATCAATAAAATACGGTGCCTGGTTATTTCGAGATATTTTGAAAGAGCAATAAGAGTAATATTCATATAAGTATACTTTATTTACAAATTGATAGAGGTTGATAAATATTTACCCCCGATTTGTCACTCTTACTTATTCTAATGCCAGTATATTAAAATACATATCTATATATTTATTCTGGGTTATTTTGGGATTTTTGAAAGAGTAATAAGATTAATATTCAAATAAGTCTATCGCTTATTGTATTGCTAGGATATTAAAATACATATTTATATGCTGTGTGATTTTGGGATTTTTTAATAAAATGGTAAATTCCGTGGATACAATAACAATAATCGTGCAAAGGAAGACGTGCCAGCGCCAGCGCTAGCGTGGTTACATCTGTTATTTCGCGTAGGAATTGAGAATTCGCCAGTGACTAACTGAGAGAAACCGTTCTCTCGAAAACCAAGGAGTTTTCTCGCATAGGAGTCGAGTAGTGCGCGAGAATCCGATATAACGCTCACCGGGAGAAAAAGTAAGAGAAACCTCATCCGCCGAGTTCGAGAATCGTCCCCCAGAGGCCCTCGACAGTGTCCCCCACGGTGTATTTAATGGTATAGGAGAAAGAGTTAGTTGCGCCGGATGAACTTCAGAGTGCGCTGAGACTTGTAAATGTAGTAAACTATAATAAAATAGTAATCTGTAGTGATCGCATTCAATCGCATATTGTTTGTCTGTGACGCATGTCGCGCCGGTCGCGCCTGATCGCGCCAGCTTGCGCATTGATTGCGCATTAATGGCTTTGTTAATGGCTGCCGCTTTTGCATGTGCTTTGAACAAGTTTATTGAAATTGTTTTGAAGGGCTATAAGGTAGTGGTTCATAGTGTATAGTAGTTAATTTTGTTGTGATGTCCACAATGCAACCCCCAGGTGTCTACAAATACCGATGCAAAGCTCCAAATTGTAAAAACGCATACTACACCACAGTAAGTAACCTAACCTACAAAAATAATCGTCGGGTAAATGTTCGTAATAAAATGAATAAATTATAACACGTTTCACACTAAAACACATTTTTTTGTGATATTAGTTTACTTAGTATCTAGAGTGTATAGTTCATTGTTTAGTTTTAATATATTTTCTGCATGACAAAGTTACTTAAATTTTATATTTTATTGTTTGTTACTTTTCGAGTATAATTTTATTTTTGATATGTTTATTGAAGAGTTTATATTTTTATATGTTTATTGAAGAGTTTATATTTTGTTATTTTTTTCGACGAAGCATGTGCAATGATTTTTTAGTATTAATATATTTTCTGCATGACAAAGTTACTTAAATTTTATATTTTCTTGTTTGTTAGTTTTAGAGTATAGTTTAATTTTTGATATGTTTATTGAAGAGTTTATATTTTGTATTTTGTTATATATTTTTGCCATGATTTAACCACATTTGCTTTTATGTGTTGGATGTATTCATATTTTTCATGTTGATTGTACACTGTTTAATTTGGCACATGATTTGTGTCTACGATTTCTAAAGTACTGATTTTTTATGAACAAAAATTCACCCAAGATTAATTTGTCTTTAAAATATCAGAACTAAAGTGCATCGTACTGATGGATGAGAACCATATAGTTCGAAACATGATATTGCCAAAACTAGATGTATTTCATATACTTCATTTGTTTGTACATATATATATATATATATATATATATATATATATATATATATATATATATATATATATATATTGTGATGGTATTTGTATTATTTATTTAGATTAATTAGAATAGATTTATTGTTATTATTAAATAGGTTTTAGATAGAATTATAATATTTAGGGCACAAGCTAACAAAAATTATTGTAAATATTGTAAATGTGAATATGAACAAGTATGCACAAATATACAAAGCAATCCACGGATGGAGGTTGTTGATCGGTTACCACGGGTGACAGGTGACTTCGTGCATAGACGCTTGGGGAATTGAATAATGGAAAGTCGAAAAGAATCAACAAAGAGATTGACGAGTGGGAGAGACGCGTGTGGATCGCGGGTGGAGATGTTGCGATACTAATACGAATACATTACAAAATATTAACGGGGTTTCAACGATTGGACATAGGACTGGAAGAAGACAGTCAACCAGGAGAGGAATTCAACAAGATAGGAGCCGTGACGGAGATATTCAAAATCAGGACTTCAAGCCGCTCAACTTCACACACAAAAGTAGCTGTTTAGTTTTGTGGGAATCGACAAAGGATCAAAAGGAGAACGCGGGGACAAGAGGACGAATTAATCAAGGAACCACAAGAAGAAAACTGCAAGTAGAAAGTTTGCGTAAAGTGCAAGAGTCATATTATCACATAAGTTGGCTTGTGTATATAGGATTTAGTTTGTTAATGTTGGCCATAGTTTATTATGTATTTAATAATTTTGTTTTCTATTGTTTTTGATTTGTTTGTTTAGTTCAGTTTATATTAGACGTTTTAATATTTTTGGTTATTTCCAATTCATTAAAGTATTTAAACAAAACTCTATTTAGTTATGATTGTAATTGTAACAAAACAAGTAAATGCTTAAATATTCAACACTAATAAAATAGGCAGAGTAAACAAGAACGTAACATTTGTAGTCCCGAACGTAGGGCAATAAAAACGTAACAATTTGGCGACCCGAACGTGGGGCAATTTAAATAAATCAAACTAAATAGAGGTTATTAATGAAAACAAAAGGAAACAAATAGATTTAGTAGTGTTAGGAATTTATTTAAGTTAATTAAGATGGAAAAGGGTAGCAAAGTAGGTAGACCGAAGAAAGCTCCGGTGACAGAGTCTGAGGACGTAGAATTATTAGAGTCTGGTCAGGGTGAGGCAACTCAGGTTGAAAAGCATAAGATACCTGAACCATCACATAGTCAGGTTCAAACGGAGCAGGACAGTATGAAGGATCTCCTAGAAATGCTGTTAAAAGGGCAGGCATGTGCCGCAGTGCAGGTGAAAACACTACAAGACAACATCAATGGAGTACAAGACGACATTAAAAGGGTACAAGATACACAAGAACGGTTTGACAATAAATTAATTAATTTGCAAACTGAAATGATGCATAGTTTTGAAAATATGCAAGATATTATTAAAATGGATTGTGACAACAAGATTAAAGATATGCATGGTGAAATCATTAAGGAAATGGAACACCGGGATAGATGTATATTCCAAAATAAGACAGAAATACAAGGGTTAGGACTACGGTTAGGAGAGTCAATAGACGGTATTCGACAAGAAATAGTTAGTAAAGAAAATTTACAGCAACAAGAGTTACGTAAAATTCAACAAAATTTAAGCAAATACAGAACAGCACCCAGTTCAGAACATATTTTGGCAATTTCACACAGGGAGTTATTACCAAAATTTTCAGGGGATAATCGGGCAAGCCCAATGACATATTTAAAAGCACTCAAAAATTTATTGAATAATGTGGAGGACAATACACAAGTTTTTCAAATCATACAAAGCACACTTAGAAACTCAGCACTAACCTGGTATACAACCATTGAGGATGAATGTAATAATTTTGAGCAATTTGAAGCTAAATTTAAAACACAATATTGGGGTGACTTCAGACCAGGAAAAATTAGGGAAAATTTGTATTCGGGTAAATTTAGACAGGGAAATAGGCTAACCAGAGAACAATATGCAATAGAAAAATACAGTATTGCTAAGCAGTTGGAGCCGAAATTACAAGAAAAAGAAATTACTAAATTTTTAGCTAGACACTTTGAGGGAGAAATTTTGAAAACAACTGTAATTCAGAGGATCGAGACAATGACGGAGTTAATTGACCTACTAAAACGATACGAGGACGTTGATGAATTAGACAATAGAAATAACAATAGGTACAGACAGGATTATAACAGGGGAGAACAAGGTTATAGGAGACAGGGATTTTATAATCGACAGGAATGTAGATATGAACGAAACGGAAATAATAACAATAATTACAATGACAGACAAAATCATAATTACAGACGGGGGAACAATTACAATGGGGATAATAGACGTAACTTTTACCCTAATAATAATAACCAAAATAACAATAACAATAATTATGACAGGAGAGGACGTAACGAACCTGAACATGAACAAAATAGGGGACAAAACAGACAACATGAATTAGGTAATGTTATGGTTGACAGGCAAAATCAAGGTATAAATCAAAACAACAATCGTATACAGGAAAACCGAATTAGACGTGGACTTGATATAATTGTGGAAGAAAGGGAACTTCAAAATTTTCAATAAATGGTATCAATAGGGAGAAAACTATTCCAAATTACCAACATCCGGGGAATTTTATTAAAGTAAATGGGGGCGAAGATAACATTTCGAATGGATTACCATATATTAGCTGCAAAATTGGGGAAAATAATTTAAAAACACTTATTGATACCGGCGCTGAAGTGTCAATGATCAATAAAAGGATCATTGATGAAAATATTAAAATGTTTAAAAGGTTTATGATGCCTACAAAAAGAATAAAGGTAATTTCGGCCAGCAATAAACAAATTGCAACAATTAATAGTGCAATAATGTGCAATATAAACATAGGGGGGGAAAAATACTCACATATATTCTTAATAATAAATATGAGACACGACATGATATTGGGTATTGATTTTCTTGACAAGTGGGACGCGAAAATTGATCTAAAAGAGTACTCGTTGGAAATTGCTGAGAAAAAGTTCAAACTGGAGGTTGGGAGGTGTGTAGAAAATGAATGTGTAAATGATACAGATAATGAAGATGAAGAAATATTAAATAATGCTGAGGTAGAAATTAGGGGACCAAATTGTCCTGAAAAATATAAGGAAATTGTAGATGATATTCTACAAAATAAAAGTGAACTGGTAGATGAAATACCGAACATAGCAATTGGACACGAGCACAAGTTAGAGATAATTACAAACGAACCATTTAAAAGCAAGACATACCCGATACCGCAGGTGTATAAGCATTTAGTTAATGAAGAATTAGAGAAAATGTTGAAATCAAGAATCATAGAGAGAGCTGAGACAAATTTCATAAATCCTATGGTAATTGTTAAAAAAAAAGTCCTAGGGAAACATGAAGGGTACTGTAATCATTATATTGATGATGTACTAATATTCAGTAAATCATATGACGATCACATCCAACATTTGGAGATTATACTGGAGGAACTTAGAAAGAATGGTTTGAAGTTAAATATTGAAAAATGCAAGAGACTGAGTTTGCCTTACGAAGGACCGTTTATTGTAAATAAGGTCATAGGAGACTCAACCTATGTGTTAGAAACTTTAAGAGGGGAAATCTTACGAGGAAAGTATAATATACAGACGTTATATCCTTATTGTGAGTAAAAATGGACACTGAAATTGATAATAATAGATTAGTAATGACTCTAACAGGGATAAAAATCAAATCAGTAAAATGGACAATTGAATTGCCATGTTTTCTAATTTTATTTTGGGAATCTGTGATGGTATTTGTATTATTTATTTAGATTAATTAGAATAGATTTAGTATTATTTTTATATAGGTTTTAGATAGAATTATAATATTTAGGGCACAAGCTAACAAAAATTATTGTAAATATTGTAAATGTGAATATGAACAAGTATGCACAAATATACAAAGCAATCCACGGATGGAGGTTGTTGATCGGTTACCACGGGTGACAGGTGACTTCGTGCATAGACGCTTGGGGAATTGAATAATGGAAAGTCGAAAAGAATCAACAAAGAGATTGACGAGTGGGAGAGACGCGTGTGGATCGCGGGTGGAGATGTTGCGATACTAATACGAATACATTACAAAATATTAACGGGGTTTCAACGATTGGACATAGGACTGGAAGAAGACAGTCAACCAGGAGAGGAATTCAACAAGATAGGAGCCGTGACGGAGATATTCAAAATCAGGACTTCAAGCCGCTCAACTTCACACACAAAAGTAGCTGTTTAGTTTTGTGGGAATCGACAAAGGATCAAAAGGAGAACGCGGGGACAAGAGGACGAATTAATCAAGGAACCACAAGAAGAAAACTGCAAGTAGAAAGTTTGCGTAAAGTGCAAGAGTCATATTATCACATAAGTTGGCTTGTGTATATAGGATTTAGTTTGTTAATGTTGGCCATAGTTTATTATGTATTTAATAATTTTGTTTTCTATTGTTTTTAATTTATTTGTTTAGTTCAGTTTATATTAGACGTTTTAATATTTTTGGTTATTTCCAATTCAATAAAGTATTTGAACAAAACTCTATTTAGTTATGATTGAACCTACTATTGAACCTGAGATAAGAGAAAGAACAAAAAGTTACAAAACAAGTAAATGCTTAAATATTCAACACTAATAAAATAGGCAGAGTAAACAAAAACGTAACATTTGTAGTCCCGAACGTAGGGCAATAAATACGTAACAATATATATATATATTAATTTCGTAGTACTCGTTTACCGTTATCCACAATCCAAATCACAACGTGCCTTGGCTTCTCTCTGACCAAACCATGTTACAGTAATTTATCATCCACCAACATCGCAACATACGACAAGGTGATTGTCTACGACACACCTTGCCCGTCGAGGGATTGGCAAACCCGACGTTAAACAACAACAATTTATCCAAACCACAACTATATTATAGAAGAAAATAAATCACAACCAAACAAAGGTTATCCACATGGCGCTCATCAAAACCCATTCGCTGTTTCGCTGTATATCCCCACATCACAGGATAAATAATAAATACTCAAACCACATTCATAATTGAATTGCTACTGTACAAAAGGAAAAAAATATATAAACCTTTCTCACATTAAGTCAACTAAACACTCACATAATGAACATTTGTCCGAAGGACAACATACAAACTGTTTGTTGTATCATTGCCCTTAGCTTAAAATATCATGAACATATTGTCTATATTACCCTTTAAAACTTACTACAATTTTTGTTTAAATTAAATACGAAATAATATGATTAACCTCACCAATAATTGTAACCATGACTGTTTCAACACTTGTGTTGATGCATTTTTTACCCTTTCCACTATTCCAGTCCTCGCAAGTTTGAAAAAGGTGCACTGTTAAGCACCGAAACGTCACTATATAATATTATTTTTTAAATTGATCAAATTTTCTGCTTTTTTATACTATCATTAAATATACATAATATGTACCTAGTACATTAAACTTAATCAGGAAATTGTTTCAAACTCACCTGACCTACCTCATCCCCCCCAAAAAAAATATATATATATATATATATATATATATATATATATATATATATATATTGTTTGTCATAGTGATTTGTAACATATGAATGTATATGCCATGAATTTTGTACAATACTTGTATGTATTCTATGTTCCCACTTTGATTGTATATGTCCCATGTCCCCAATTTTGTGTAATAAATATTTAATTCCATATTAGATGTTGGTTTAATAGTATTTGTATGTCCTTTAATTGTAAAAACTTGATTGATATTATATGTTTCGTATTATTTACATTATTCTGATGTTAATATGGTTTTTATAACCATATGTAACAGTTGGGAATGTAAATAATATGGAACATTCAAATATCTATTTTAAAAGTCCAAAATACTGATTTGAAAAAGCGCGCCAGTCACCGTGGGGTCGAAATAGTTCACCCTGTTAAACCTCAGATGCCGCTGAGAACTTCTTGCCAACTTATAACATGGAATCAACGCGTCTTATATTGGTGGTCTGTGGTGACCCCCATTTGCGCACGTGATGCGAACCGAGGAGCCTCGCACTACATACAATAGTTGTCACTCTTTTATTAGTTTAAACAAACGTTTTATAAAATGATTAATTGAGTTTAACAATAATCAGTACACAAATCACAAAAAGATTAATAAGAAATTGATTGGAAAAAGACTATATTTTTAGAAGACTTGAAAAGAAGAAATAACAACATAGGCCAAATAGAAGAAATTAGCAGGGGCCAAAGTAATAATGGAAGCTGGATACAATACCGACAAACCATGCTTGCTGTGTTTAATTTTGGAATAGTGTGTAAACGAAGAAAAATACCGATCCCGTGAAGATGGAGAAAAGTATTTTTAATTCATTTTCTGTCTCAGTTGCTACTCAATGGGGCCAAGATCACGAATAACAGGCAAACAAGGAAGTTAAAAAAAACAATTTTATAATTAAAGATTGTAGACTTTTTATATACAGGATAATCTGTTATTTGGGGGCGACTCCTGATGGAATAATAAATTATGATTGTACAGTAGAAATAAAATGCCCGTATTCCTGCAGAAATATGTCACCGGAAGAAGGAATCGACAAAAAGGTAATAAAATATATGGAAACAGTGGAAGGGACATATAGACTGAACCCTAGCCATAATTACTACTATCAAATCAAAGGCCAACTGACAGTAACAAATCGAACATCTTGTTATTTCGCAACTTGGGCGCCGTTGGATTGGAACTATTTTACGATAATTTTATAAACTTGCCGTGCCGCCTGCAGGCCGCATACCACAGGCTGAGATCGCCGAAATAGAATAATAATTCAATTATACAGTTGTAATTTTTAATAATAATAAAAAGGAAGACCCCCGGTCGAACTTAGTCCAAGTATACAATTTTAAACAAATTTAACATTAAATTTATTTAAACAACCTGAGAGTGCAAAAATTCCACCAACGTTCTAGAATAACTATTGAAGAGTACTTTAAATGCAGTTTCCATTAAAATAATCAAATAATTATATGTAATATAAGTCATTAAAAGAAAATACAATTGATAAGGTTTTTAAAAGGACTGATGTTTTACCATGAAAGATGAAAATACGAGGGCAGTTTGATAAGTCAGTGACTTTTGGACAAGGGAATTTTTTTTCGGCAAGAAAACGTTTTATTACTCTACATAATCTCCTTTCAGCTCAACACATTTAGTCCACTGTTGTTCCAATTTTTTTATCCCTTCCAAATAATAGGTTCCCCCAAGGGCTTCAAAATAGGCGTTGGTTTCAGTGATTACCTCTTCATTCGACCAAAATCTCTTACCCCCGAGCCATTTTTTCAGGTTTGGGAATAGGAAATAGTCGCAGGGGGATAAATCGGGAGAATATGCTGGATGGGGTAGCAGTTCGTAGCCCAGGTTATGGATTTTTGCCATGGAGACTACACACGTGTGCACCCGTGCATTATCCTGCTGGAACAACACTTTTTTCTTTGTCAAATGCGGTCGTTTTTGTTTCAAATCAGTGTCGAATCTGTCCAACAGCTCTGAATAGTATTTGCCAGTGATCGTTTTACCCTTTTCAAGGTAATAGATGTGAATGACGCCGCGTGCATTCCAGAAAACTGTCACCAAGACCTTGTTGGCCGACAGACCAACGTTATTCTGTTATATATGTTGTTCTGGTTATACGATTTCTGGCGTAACAACTCTTTTGGCCGACCTGAACGTTCGGCGTCACTTGTGCTGGTACGGCCACAACGGAATTCAGTAAACCCCATTTTAACCATTGAAATTGATGGTACAGAGCCCCCATAGTATTTTTCAAGCCTTTCCTTGGTTTTGGTGACAGTTTTTTTACGCAAAAAATAATGCTTAATGAGCACACGAAATTCACTTGTATCCATTTTCGTCGAAATTCACGAGGTCGTCTGCTTTCAATAGCTACCAAACACAAACCAAATGACGCAGCTCGCTCAAAATGTTACAGAAGTCTATTGACAGATGGTAGTTGACATGAGCAGTGTTGAATTTTATGTTACTAGGTGGGAAATTCGAAAAGTCACTGATTTATCAAACTACCCTCGTAATAAGGCTTCAGTAAGTTCAGTAAGTAGGTACCATAAATTAAAATAGTCCATAAAACCCCTGATAATAATTATCATTCTTGAGAAAGCGAGAAATCGTCGGTCGGTCTATGAGCAGGTTTAATAAAGATGCGCGCTAGCAACGAGAGAGAAATAGACATTGCTGTGCCGGGTTCCTCCAAATCGACGAAAGCCGAAATGTAGCGTTTTCGTAATTCCAACAAATCGCCCTTATTTGTGAACGAATTTGCTTTAAATTTCGTAAACATCAGAGGTAAATTATCATGAAAAGAACCAATCTGTTTTTTCTAATATTAATTTAATTTTCAAAAATAACTTAAAAGAGTAGGAAAATAAAAATTAAATATATAAAATTTAAAAATAGGTCTTGGTCCATTTGTAGATGGACTCTTAGTATCCTTTTTTAAATTAAAAAAAAATAAAAATGTAGCTTAAACATTGGAAGTTCGATTGGCAATTTTCACAAAAATCTCTGTGCCTTCGCGCTGTCGGCCGCGCAGGCCATCCCCTCGCCCCACCGCACAGTACCCTGCTATCCGAAGTAGGTACAGTAAGAAATTAGGTTACAATAGCAATTTTATATAGCAATATCAAATTGTTTGTACTAGATTTATGTGAGCATGACTGTACCTCCCTTTGGATTGACCTCTTCGGGTAATTGCACTTGTTAGTATGCGAACACCCACAATTCAAAGTAAAAGGAAAATACTTTTTACCACAATGCATAATTTGGTATTAGTATCTGGTTATAATTTTGAAGTTAGCTCAGTTTCAATTATAAACTGAAAGCGAAGCAATGGTTTTCTTTTCGCTAGTGCCAGAGGTTTCGTGGTGACCATTTGCCTGATGTTGTATTTCACGTTTAATCGGAACTATTTTTCTTTATGTTGAAATAAAAATGTTTGCTTAATTCAAAAATAAATGTGTTTTTCTTTAAAATTAAATCCGGCGCTCTTGTTGGGACACCCTTTATAATTGGAGCGAAGACGGAAAACTTTTTGTATGTCGCCCCGAAGAACAAATATTGCCCAATTTGTTCACAAGCTGTTACGAAAAAAGTAGATGCAAAAAGCAACAAATGTGCACAAAATGGTCGAAATCCTGAACATCCATGGAATCGGAAATACTTGTTGAGAGATTTAAAGAAAGTTTGGCATCCGCCATTTAAATTACATTAAATTCATTGGAGACTAGGATATCACCATTTTTAAGAAAATATGCGTTTTAGGAAAATCAGAATTATCTCTCAACTATCAACTTTCAAGAAAAAAATATAAAGGGAAAAAAGATGTAAACTGAGACCTTGAATAGGACTAAGTACTCAAATATAGGGTGTGCCATTAAAAAAATCTAGTTATGGCACTTCAAAGTTTACCAAAATTAATGTGTCACAGCAAGGTGATGCCTCAATGCAGGTAGGCGGCCTTGCCGAAAGAAGATACCTCAGCCAGTTGTTTAGGCTCAGGCAAAGTCCCAACTTGATATCCCAGAAACCAAGTGCCCCGCGATTTTTTTAATAAGTGCCTGGAAACGCATTAATTTTCAGAAAAACGTGATCAACTTCTGAACGGTTAAAGCGAATTGCAAAAACTAAACGGATTTATAAACCCCAAAAAAGGGCATATTTAAATATGTAAATTCATACAGGGGGTGCTATTTAAAAAAACTAGGTCGAAGGCTGCCCTGCAAAAATGGAACACCCTGTATATGACAAAATAATTTTACAAACTGCACTTTGACCTTCCGTTTGCAGTGTATTTTGGTTCATTTTGATATAATTAACGGTGCAGGTGAAATCGAGCCTGCCCGTCCTATTGACTCACCCTGTATATATATATATATATATATATATATATATATATAAGTTGACTGACGTTCACCTGAATCAACCCATCAATTAAGAGACAATACATCTTATTATTTCATTATATATTTAGATACTTAAGTTGCATATTATAATCAGTTACTGTTCGTTTATAAGCATTATTCTATTATTGTATTCATTTTAATCGGCAGCCTAGAATCTGCATCCAAACGAGCTAGGTGTTTCAAAATATTAAATAAACTAATTTTAAACTTAACCTTTTTTAAAAAGTTATTTTTGTGTTACGAAACGATCACTGGCGCAGTCGCAACGGATTTTTGGGGACATAATCGCCGAAAGAACATCGCCCAATTATCGTCTTTTCGTGTCTACGAATTTACCAAAAAAACGAACCCGGACTTCGGGACCGTCGCATCGAGCAACTAGCACGCTGAGATCCCGAAGACCGTATATTCTGATGGATAAAATATTATTGTGAGTACCACAAGTTGATAGATTGCTTTTTTTTTCTCCTGATTCAAACTTAATGAACTCGTTGGAAATAGGGGTTACGCACCCAGACTCAATACCTGAAAACCGTGATAGATCCCGATCTCCTATTAATAGAATACCCGCTATAATGGTTTTCCCATTAAAACCAGAATATATTGGAATGATTCCTGACTTCCACGGAGAAGTAGAATTATTACCAAGGTTTATAGAAATCGCCCAAAAAGTAGTAGATAAGTTCTATAATGACCAGGATGTACAAGATTTCCAGAATGAATATCTGTTATCAAGTATTATGGCAAAAGTAAAAGGAGACGCAGCTGTGAACATTTCTTCATGCCTTATTACCGATTGGGCAGATCTAAGAACCGCGCTAGTTAATGCGTATGGCGACAAGCGCGATTATTTTACATTAAATTACGAAATCTCAATATTAAAACAAAATTCAAGTGAAAATCATTTCGATTTTTTTAACAAAGTGCAACATCTATTGAACCTACAAATTTTATACCTAACAACCCATCTTCAATGCGCACAAGAGCGTATTATTATAAGTAACTTTTTCAGAACAAATGCATTACGAGTGCTTTTGCGTGGGTTGCGAGAACCAGTGGGCTCCCAGATGCGAGTTAAAAACCCACAAAATTTAAACGAAGCACTAAACATGCTAACAAATGATTTCCAATTGGAAACAATTATTAATAAAATTGAGAGGACAAAATTAGCCGCGTTACAATAATTATAACAATGGCCCTCGTTTCACTCCGAATAACAATGCTTTAATACTCCACGACCTAGTTATAATACACCGTGGAATAACAACTCTTATCAGAATAGAAATTACAATGTTAACAGACCAAGTCCCTATCGCAATTTCCCAAATTCTTCGCAAGGTCAGTCAAGACCGACGCCGATGTCGATTTCAACTAGAAACACGGTGGAAAGACCACGCGAAAATCGCGCGAATAATCGTAATTATAATATTGAAGAATTGTACACTATTGATGATAAATCGCCGCACGAGGAAACTAATTTTTTAGACATGGACGACCCGTCGACGGGTCGCCCAACTTAATGAGTATAATAAATAACGAAAGCCAACTACCCCATATATTCGATCCATATTATAAGTTAAAAATTTTAATAGATACGGGTAGTTCGCGATCTTTTATTAACCCAAATATTGCTAAACAATTTTTCAAAAATGACATTCGGGTAGATCCTTTCCAAGTAACCAGTGCACATGGTACTACTTACGGGAAGAATAGTACCGTCATACCTGTAAATAAATTATTGAGAACACAAGGGGCGAATATTAAGGTTTATCTCTTTGATTTTCATTCAAACTTCGATGTTTTGTTAGGTATAGACAATTCAAGACATATGAAAGCCGTTATTGATATTGAAAGGGGCATAGATAAACGTATCATAATACAAAAACCGTTAATAGTAGAACCTATCAATGAAAATGATTGGCAACTATTCAATGAATTCAATGTGAATATGTTAAATTGCAAGGAAAAATTCGACATTTCTCAAATACGATCAGATCACATGAATGAAGAATAAAATAATGTAATTCATAATTTAATAAGGGAATACTCGGATATTTTTCATATAGAAAATAAAAGATTAACATTTACTAATAAGATTAAACACAATATAAACACGTCTGATGAAATGCCAATATATAACAAGTCGTATCGATACCCACACATTCATAAATTAGAGGTCAAAAGACAAATCGAAAATATGTTAAACCAAACAATTATTAGACCATCTCATAGTCCCTGGTCGTCACCAATTTGGGTTGTCCCAAAAAAATTAGATGCCAGCGGAAAACAAAAATGGCGCGTAGTAATCGACTACCGCAGATTAAATGAAAAAACCATAGGTGATCGATACCCATTACCAAATATAAACGATTTGCTCGATAAGTTAGGTCGTTCGCAATATTTTACAACGTTAGACTTGGCATCCGGTTTTCGTCAGGTAGAAATTTCAGAAAGGGACGTGCCGAAAACTGCATTCAATACCGAAAATGGGCATTACGAATTTTTACGAATGCCCTTTGGTTTAAAGAATGCCCCCGCCACGTTCCAACGAGTTATGGATAATGTGTTGTGAGGGATTCAGAACGAGAAATGTTTAGTCTACATGGACGACATAATTATATTCAGTACGAGTTTGCAGGAGCATGTACAGAGATTAAGAGAAGTGTTCGATCGTCTTAGGGAATCGAGTCTAAAAATACAGTTAGACAAATCAGAATATTTGCGAAAAGAAGTCGCCTATCTGGGGCATGTAGTGACCCCTGACGGTGTCAAACCAAACCCAGAAAAGATAAAAGTTATTCAAAATTATACTATTCCGAAAACAACCAAACAAATTAAAGGCTTTTTGGGATTATTGGGTTACTATAGAAAATTTATAAAAGATTTTGCTAAATTAACCAAACCCCTGACAAAAAAATTGAAAAAGAATGCAATTATTAATATTAATGACGACGATTATAAGAGTTGTTTTGAGTTATGTAAAAATGTTTTGACAAACGAGCCCCTTCTCCAATATCCCGATTTTGAGAAACCATTTATTCTGACCACAGACGCCAGTAAGTTCGCTATTGGCGCTGTGTTATCACAAGGTAAAATTGGCTTAGACCCACCTATAGCATATGCAAGTCGAACGTTAAACGACTCTGAAACTAATTATACCACTATAGCAAAAGAACTTCTCGCCATTTTATGGGCAGTTAAATATTTAAGGCCCTACTTGTTTGGTAGAACTTTTCAAGTAGTGTGCGATAACAAGCCTCTTCAATGGCTCATGTCAATGAAAGAGCCAAATTCAAAATTAGTTAGGTGGCAACTCAAACTCTCTGAATATGATTACATGATCGTCTATAAGAAAGGAATTATGAATAAAAATGTAGATTTTTTGTCACGAATGGAAGTAAATGTAATTGAAAGTAAAAAAGAAGAACCTATAAATATAAATGACTCATTAGAATCCATAATAGCACAAGTCGGAGATTAGCTGTCTGATCTAGATGTTGAAGAAATTTTAGGTATTAATACCACTGTACACTCAAATGTAGAAAACCCTATTGTTACCATACCCATCTCCAATAAACCTGTCAATTATGGAAATAATCAAATAATCATTTCTGAAGTCAACTTTGCTTCATCAATACCAGTAGTTAGGTCATTATTTGATAACAAAAAACAACGAATAACCGTTCAATTTTCCAAATCTAATTTTGAACAAGAAGTTGTTCAATTTATAAAAACGTATATAGCACCGCATATAAAATACCATTTATACTTTGAAAGTCAAGTATACGAAAAATTTTGTACAACTATTCAAGCATATTTCAAAAATATTACATCTGACCTAATAAGATGCACAGAAATGTTGCCTGATATAGAAGATGAAGAAGAAATTACTAGATTTATAAAAAAATATCATGAAGGGAAAACGAATCACCGAGGGATCGATGAAACGGAAGCGCAAATTAAAAAAAAGATATTATTGGCCAGATCAAAGACGCGTAATACTAAATTACATAAATCAATGTGAGATTTGTCTTATTAGCAAGTATGATAGGAGACCTTTAAGATTAGAATTTAATATTATACCAACTGCAACAAAACCTTTTGAGATTGTGCATGTCGATACCGTATATTTAGAAGGTGTAAAATTCCTCACCGTAATAGACTCTTTCTCTAAATACACTCAACTTTATAAGCTGCACTCCCAACAGGCAGTAGAAGTTGCCAATAATTTAACAGGTAATTTCTGACAATCATTTGGAGTTCAAGAATACAGTAGTAAAAGAATTGTTACAAATGCACGGAGTAAATTTACACTTTATTAGTTCCCAACATCCGGAGTCAAACGGGATAGTAGAAAGGGTGCATTCTACAATAATAGAACATATTCGATTATTGAATAATCAGGAAATGGTAAAAAGAGACTCTGTCGAAAACAAAGTAATTTACGCACTTATGGCATACAACTCCATTCATTCAGTAACAAAATTGAAACCAATTGAAATAATTTCAGGGCATTTAGATATCAATTGTCCTTTCGATATTGACATTGAAAGCAGGCTGGTGAATAACTGTATTGTAAAACACCGCGATAAGATTAAATTACTGTATCAGGCGATCAATGAACAATTATTGCTAAATAAAACAAAGACTATTACTAAACATAATGAAAACAGGGAAACGTTGCCCGAAATACCTGACAAAGTGTTTATAAAAATAAACAGAAACAGGCAAAAACAAAGAACAAATACAAACAAGAAATTGTTAAGGAGGTTAATAAAGAATTGAAGACAGCCAAAATTGATCCTAAACACCATAATGTGGCAGAGAAAATCCACCTTTCTAATATTAAAAGGCCAAGAAGGAAAATCAAAGATTTACAAAATCACAATGTAATTAACTACACTAACTTCACAAATCACTTAGTAAATCATGATACGTTATCAATAATAAATTTAATCGAAAATAATGAAAGTATATTTTTCGCCCCTAGAACATTTTATTTAGCTCATTGTGTTAGTTCGGATTTACATATGAATGCAGGGGTTGCCTTTTATTTTAAACAGATTCGGACGTGTCGAAGAATTAAGAGACCAATGTCCTAGATTATACTCAAACTGTCATTTAAAGGATGAAAACAGGTATATAATTTATTTAATTACTAAACTAAGATATTTGCGTAAACCAACGTATGAAGGATTATTTAACACATTAATTGAACTAAAGAAATTTTGTACAATAAACAATATCACAAATCTAGCTGTCCCAAGGTTAGGTTGTGGTCTAGATCAACTGGAATACAAAACGGTTAAACTAATGCTTCAATATGTTTTTCAAAATTCAAACACAACTATACATGTGTACCTAAACACAAATACAACCGATAACTCTCTTGCAGGTCCGTCATCATCGCGCTAGCGCAGGGAGTACAAATAAATAATGTAACGAAAAATATAGGTATCGTTCCTATAAACCTCGGGCCAGCAAAACTTCAACGAAGCGAGCATACGTTTGTACATCATTATGATTTGAGTCCAGTATATAAAGAATTTGGGAAGATAAACTCACAGTCCGCACATTTACTATCAACAATACAAAATGTGTCAAAAATTGTGAAAATATTCGATAGTTATAATAAGACTGTTATAATACCCAAGATGAAATTGAGAATAAAATTGCCGGTATTACAACGCGATCAATTAGAAAAGGTAGACATGAAAGGGGACTAATTGACGGTCTTGGAACAGTTGTCAAGTTAATTTCAGGAAATCTGGACGCGAACGACGGCCAGAGAATAAATCAGATCTTAACTCACATAGAGTTAAATCAGAGAAATCTTAACAGTCAGCTTAAAATGCGGTATAGCGTAAATAATCAAATTATAGAGAAATTTAATAATACATTGAGAAATTTAGAGCACAATGAAATGATGTTACAGAGCAAAGTTTTAAAATTAATTGAAATTCTAAAAAGCGAAATAAAACACGAAAACATATTATTCGCAAAGGATTTGTTCTATCAGCTGTTAATACTCTATAATATAATACTGAATATATTGAGGGACGTTGAAAACTCACATTTATTTTGTAAACTGGGAATACTACATCCAAGCATTATAGAATCGACCGAACTGTTCATGGAAATTGAAAAGATTTCTCTGTATTATAACGAACAATTTCCCTTCGAAGCCAAAACTGAAAATATGTTCGATTTCGAATCAATAATTAAAGTAACGTGTAAATTAGAAATTTCGAAAATCCATTACTTTCTTTCTATCCCGATTAACTATGAGCATGATTTCGAATTATATCATTTGAACTCTATCCCAACTAAATTCGAGTCTGAGTTCGTGACCATTATACCCGATATTAAATATTTACTAAAATCAAAAAACAATAATGAAATTAAAGCTTTAAGTCACTTGTGTGCTCGGAACAATAAATATTATCAATGTCCTGATCATTTGACATTGAGCCACTACGCTAAATGTGAGAAAGGAATTGTACTATATGGAGACAACACAGAATGTCAGTACACAAAATTAAACATTACTATAAACCACCTCGAATTAATCATGGATGCAAACCAATACTTGGGGGTATTCGAAATACCAGAAGAAATCAAAAACAAATGCCATCGAGAGACACAATCAAAAATTGTATCCGGAATTTTCTTGGTAAGAGAAGATGGATGCGAGATTATATTCCGAAACCGACAAGTCACATTCTTGGAATATACTCTTGGGAGTCCCACTTTGATAGACAACCCACGGATCGAACTATCAAAAGTAAAGTTCACTGGAATTACTATCAATTTTAAGAAATTGGATTTACAAGAAATTCCTGCAATTCAACAACCCCCAAATTTCGATGAATCATCTAACATGCTGATCCCAAGTATGTGTAGTGAAACCCTCTACATTATTATACTAGCTGTTGTTGGATATATTACTATCAAGAGGATCCAAAGTAAAAAACATCAAGGTTGTAACGGTACAATACCGGGGTATCATTATAAATTGTAATTAATTTATAAACGTAGAGTGGCTCGTAATCTAAGTGGCTGTACTTCACCTGTGTTTGATTCATGGAATCGTTATAGTGACAAGATCGATGGTTCGTTGTTCAAGTATTGTGTCTGTTACGGGGAAAATATCAAATTATACGCATACACAAATATCATCATACAGTAATTTATTCATTCAGTAATTCATATGGTTTTACATTTTAATTTAGCAAGTAAGGTTTGGTTCATTTGGTTATGGTAAATAATACGCTTTACATTTATGTGGTGACTAAGGGTTTATTTAATAAGTAATAACACACAAATAATGAAGAATGGCGATTTATTCTCAATTAAAGTTTTGAAATGAGTAATGATTTTTACGTGGTTTCTGATTATTTCATTTGGTTATGGTAAAATAATACGCTTTACATTTATGTGGTGACTAAGGGTTTATTTAATAAGTAATAACACACAAATAATGACGAATGACGCTTTATTTTGAATTATAGTTTTGAAATGAATTTATCTATTTTTACGTGGTTTCTGATTATATTTCGTGGTATTCTGGCGTGAATTAACGTGATAATTCAAATTCTACTGGTTACTAGTACATGCGATTTGTCCCTGCTAATTACCGTGTTTTAGTTATGTCATTCATTCCACATGCGTGCGTTCATCCATATTTTTATCTTTTATTTATTTGATTTGATTTATCCTCAGATAAAGTTTAGCAGTGCATTTCCCAGCAAATAACATGCCAGTATCAAGGGTGACGATTTACCCTTAATAACAGTTTCGCAATGCATTTACCAAGCAATAACACCCAAATTGCAAATTTCGATCGGTGATTTGTGCACGATGGTCAGTTGTGTCTGGCTAAAGTACATATATCTGATCTCATAGCGAGTCTCATACCCTAACCCTACTAGTCTGACGTGTATGAGACATAAGCCCTTTTGTTGGTGATTAACTCTTTTTATTGTTTGCATTATCTTTTCTTTTGCTTTGATTTGGTCTCAGATGCATCTTTTTGACTCTTTTTATTTTTATTTTCTTTTGTTTTTGTTTTGATTTGGCCTGAGATGCATCTAATTGTGAGGTAAATTACGATCGGTGATTTGTGCACGATGGTCAGTTGTGTCTGGCTAAAGTACATATATCTGATCTCATAGCGAGTCTCATACCCTAACCCTACTAGTCTGACGTGTATGAAACATAAGCCCCTCGTTTGTTTTTGACTCTTTTTATTTATTTATTTTTTTTATATTTTCTTTTGCTTTGATTTGGTCTCAGGTGCATCTTTTTGACTCTTTTTATTTTTATTTTCTTTTGTTTTTGTTTTGATTTGGTCTGAGATGCATCTAATTGTGAGGTAAATTTCGATCGGTGATTTGTGCACGATGGTCAGTTGTGTCTGGCTAAAGTACATATATCTGATCTCATAGCGAGTCTCATACCCTAACCCTACTAGTCTGACGTGTATGAGGCATAAGCCCCTCATTTGTTTTTGACTCTTTT
Source organism: Othius punctulatus (assembly GCA_951805005.1). Lineage (NCBI taxonomy): Eukaryota > Metazoa > Arthropoda > Insecta > Coleoptera > Staphylinidae > Othius > Othius punctulatus. The sequence goes on from OX638138.1 coordinate 74,091,008, forward strand.
TATTTTTATTTAATTAATATATTATTTTTTTTTTTATGTCTTCTTTTGTTTTTAATATTTTCATTTATTTTTAGTTTGTTTTTACTTGGTTTTTGTGATAATTGAATTCACCTAGCGGATGTGATTCTGCATAATTTTGATTTTGATTCATTCACGGATTTATATACCTTCCTTACGCATGCTCATGCATGAATTCCCTTGATTCGCATTCATTCTTATCTGCCGTTATGTTTCGTATTTATTAACTTTATTTCTCGTCCGATCATGACTTAGGAGTTTGATTCGTTCAATGATTTTTCTATAATATTCACATGCTCGTGCTACAGGAATATACTGACTCGCATTCATTCATTTATTTCTTACCCGATCATGACTTAGGAGTTTGATTCATTCAATGATTTTTCTATAATATTCACATGCTCGTGCTACAGGAATATACTGACTCGCATTCATTCATTTATTTCTTACCCGATCATGACTTAGGAGTTTGATTCATTCAATGATTTTTCTATAATATTCACATGCTCGTGCTACAGGAATATACTGACTCGCATTCATTCATTTCTCAATCGCTCAAGAATTCAAATATGCAAATACTGAACACATGCATTATCGATGCTGAGGGCTGTTTTATTTTTACCGTCATGCAATTACGACCTATTAGTTCGATCACTCACTCGGCTGATGTATTAGTGATATTAACTACGCAACGTTAATTACAAGGATTTAGTGATTTGGTATGACATGATGATATTTGCTGATTTTTGTAATAATTATTGACCTTCACGGATACCGGTTTTTAGTTCCCGTTGCGATCGCTACCTGGGAAATCCCTTGAGTTTATATCTGTTTAAATACCTTCCTGACCTATCTCTTTCCCGAATCCCTGGCTAATGAAATATAAATAATAATTAAAACGCATGATAATCGAGTATGTTGATTCGGAGGAAGGATCTCATCACTTCGCACGTTTGTTTGAAGTTTCGTGGCAATGAAAGCGGTTGGTAAAATAGTCCCGTTATGGTAACTAGATTACAAGGACAAAATTAACATACAGTTGACGGAGCTTCTAAATGCGCCCTTCTTTTGGAGATTACCTCCTCAAAGGGCGTCACGAAACCTGTATATCGCTTTCAAGGTAGTCACAGTTCTCTACGCCTTCGGCGCTAAGACCTGCTAGAGTGATAATTAGGTGAGGTAATTGATGGTGGTTTGTTTGGGGTCGTCAAACTTATCATACGTGACAATATTACGAAGAGAACCATGCATGCTGTGGTATTAGATTACGGGACTGAATTTAACATACAGTTGACGGAGCTTCTAAATGCGCCCTTCTTTTGGAGATTACCTCCTCAAAGGGCGTCACGAAACCTGTATATCGCTTTCAAGGTAGTCACAGTTCTCTACGCCTTCGGCGCTAAGACCTGCTAGAGTGATAAGTAGGTGAGGTAATTGATGGTGGTTTGTTTGGGGGTTGTTTTGTTCTTTCGTAATTTTGTCACCGGATATTCTTCCGGCGGATTGCCGAATTAATTTACTTTACACGCGTAATGACTTGTTTGCTAAATATTTCGCAGTGCCCTTCGAAATTGGCAGTTTGATTCGCGTTACTCGATTATCAATTGCGTCCATACTCACACTCCAACAGTTTCCATCTGTCTCCGTCCGCACAGTGTTCTGATTTCGCGGTATCGCGTGTCCGTAGTGTCGTTTTCAAATACTCCGCGGTTTCCCCGAAAATCGCTAACTGCATCAAGACTGCCCTAATTGAGTTATTAGTTTCCCCGATTGTGAATTCTAATTGCGCCCCCGTTATACTTTCGCGATTTCTCTCCTGCCCTTGGCCGTCGAGAATCAAGTGTCGTTCCCCTGCGTTCGCATATTCTTATATGTTCTACTTCCCCCTTTTCCCCGCGCCCTCTGGGTTCACACACTCTGGTTATCCCGTGCCCTTCTCTTGCTCTCTCTCTAAGTGTATTCTCGCTCGACGTCTGCGCAATAATTTCTCCCACATGTGTAAGACATTCGATATTTTGTTGGTGGATTTGCGTTTACTCGCCATACAAATCATGTCCCCTCGTGGTGTGAGTTATGCCTCCCAACTGTCCCCTGTTCCAAGAATTCCAGTACGCGTGCATGTAGCTCGCGCTGGTTTTATGGTGCTTAAGTTAATGAATCTATCGACCCTCACTCCGGGAGCTAGCTTTTGGGACGTTATAAGTGCACGGTAATATTAGACATTGCATTTTTGGAACACCCCCGCATCGTTCACTGTCGGCTAGTCAAGCAACCCCTGGCTGGGCGTGAGTAATTTATATTTTCCTGCTTTTTCTATGAGGCCACGCGGTTCCCCTGAATGTACAGTATTTTCACCCGGCTGGCCCGCTTTTGTTACACTTGAGTTAATGACTTTATTGCCCCATTGTCGATTGCACTCTCTCGGACGGGTCTGCCGCCTCCCACGAATCTGTTTATGCAATTCTACGCCGTTATGCGATACTTATTTAATTATTAATACGAACGATTTTCTCAGCAAATAACACCTGTCTCACCTATCCGTTGTTTATCCAAATAAAACATGATGTGTCGTGGGTCATTTCATTCACCCCCTTTCGTGACTGGGTTCTACGAAGATTGAAAATCGCTAGACTACAGATACGAAATACCCCATTCGTTGGTGCCTTTAGCGGTATCTGTTTTATTTGGGAAAAAAAAATTGTGGGACTGCGCCGCTTGCCTCTCGTCGGTAATACCTGTAGGTTTCCTAGCAACATTTACTTATATCTATAGAGAATTTATTACTATTATTTGCGGGCTAATGATGCATTTCTGCTATAAATGCAAAGTGACTCTGAACGTAATTATTTAGTCTACCACCTATATGGGGATTTATATAACCAAAAATGAAACGCATGAAAATTTAAACGTCCTTGTAGATTTGATAAAGTGGCGCAAAGTTTGTGATTTTCATTGCGAAGGTTTCCGGTCACTTCACTTCCGCACGATTCACACTACCTTTCTTTGCGCATTGGAGATTGCCTTATCTGGTAAAGCTAGCCTTTAGTTAGGCGGCCTGCTGTTGCTGCCCCCATCGTGGGTGCTGTTGGCGGTGGTTCTGCAGACCCCTCGGACCTCAGTGCTCGGACCGCTGGATCGGCCCTTGGAGGAAGGCCTCGTGGTCCCTGCTTCCCGGGGATGCTGGTCGCTCGTACCGCTCCCCTCTCTGTGTCCCTCCAGGTGCTGCACCTGGAGTCCCTGGCTGCTGGCGGTGTTGATCGGTAGCCGTGGTTATGACTACGCATAGATTTGATATCCGCCGATAAAATGGTACACCCCCATTTCCCTGTATTTCCCGTGGCTTTTCCGGCGGATTAACGCTGATATCCCGTAGGATTTTTTTTATCGCGGGTGCTAGTTTAACCTAATTCTTACCGGTGCCCCATTTGCAAACTACCTTTCTATTTTGAACGTAAATACCCCTTTTCTGCCCTTCACTCACCCCCAGACTGTTCACCCCCTGCCTTTGTATGTTTTCACCGAGTGTGAATCGTACATACCTTTGATAGCCGTTGTATTCGCGTCGCGTGTTTAATTGCGCATGTTTTTGGATGACTTGGGCGCATGATGCTATGCGGTCCGTTGTATAAAATTTTTATTTGAAATTTGTAACTGCCATTGTCGAAGAATTTGTGAATTGAATTAATTCCCAATACAACCGGGTCCGGAAATAAAGGTGGCCCTTATTAAAAGGGCAGGTCAGAGCTGCGCTCCTGTACCTGAGCTAATCCTTTCCGCAAAAAGGGTTTCAAATTTTCAAATGGGCATTGCTGTGCTCCAAACCAAAAGTACTCCTTTGGCACCCCCCACGAAGAGGACAAATATGTTAACGTAACTCTCAATGAATTGTAATACTTCATGTTTTTGAATGTTATCAGTTGCCTGATCTGTTGAGATTTTAAAAGAATTTCAAACTGAAGCATATCTAAAAATTAACACTGTGGGTTTGACAAAACAAAGTCAAAATAAAAAAAAAATTGAAATATTTAAATTTGTATGAACTGAAATATTTAGCTTTTAGGCACTTTTCCCGAATTTATTTTATGTGATGTAAAATAATATTTCAACATTTTTATTTTATATGCGGCAAAAAAAAAGACCTTTTTCCACATATGGAAACTAAATTAAGGATTAAATATTAAGTATGTCAATTCATTCAGAGAACCAGAGTTGAAATATCTTGAAAATGAATTTATTGCATTGAAAACAATTCCCGATGAGTTGGGGGGATTAATTAGCGTAGGAGTGCAGCAATGCTCACCTGTTTAGGATCATGACTGTTTTAAAAGCGTAGTCATGCACATACTCTCAGGTAAAATAACTTTCCGTGCGCAGATCCGCCATACCGTATTAAAATTGCAACAAACCGCGCGATCTATTGTTGGTATGCCTTTTTCGATGTTTGGTGGAGACTTGCCCGTTTTTCGCCCAACTTTTCAAAAATATCCTCACCATCGTGGGATGCGATACCGCGGATAATGACGTTTCCCGGAAGTGGCGGTGTTTGTCTAAATATTATCTGATACTTTGAAAATTTTGTGAAAATGTTTGTTGTTGTTAATTCAAGTTTGAATATTATCCCGATTTTTGGCACACCCGGAACCTCGTTGATGATATGCAGCCCGGAAAATTCGCGAGAACCCTTTCATTGCGCGTTCTGACGGATTTTACTAAGTGGGTGTCATGGATGCACGTATGGTACTGATTACTAGTGACTTTAATTCCCGATACCCATTATTTGATGTACCTTGAGCTTTGCGTTCCGTCATACTGCATTTGGCTTTGATACTTTTACAATAACGGCTATTTACTTAATTTCGACAAATGTCGTAGATGAGTTGATTAGTGCAAATATGCAAGTCCCATTGCATTTGCATATTCAAAGGGCATAAACATGAGGCTACCTCCGTGATACTCTTTCGAATTTGTGGCATTGTTCCGTTCGCTGCCCGTGTCTTGCACCCCCAGCTGATTTACCTTTTGTATCCCTTACTGGGTCAGTACTCCCAGCATGATTTTTATGACGTTCCCCTTTCGCCCTTGTGGAATTCCCTTATTTACGCCCGTCGCACCGACTGTTTGCGTCCGGTCTGGCCCGCATCGACGGACACCAAATCTTTACCTGCGTTTGTACTTATTTCGACCAACTATTGCATGCGCTCTCTGGCGCATTTCCTCTCCTGTATTTGATGATATAAAGTTATTAACAGAACACATGTTTATATAAACTCAAAGGATCCTGGTCGCGGCGCCAATTTATGTAACGGTACAATACCGGGGTATCATTATAAATTGTAATTAATTTATAAACGTAGAGTGGCTCGTAATCTAAGTGGCTGTACTTCACCTGTGTTTGATTCATGGAATCGTTATAGTGACAAGATCGATGGTTCGTTGTTCAAGTATTGTGTCTGTTACGGGGAAAATATCAAATTATACGCATACACAAATATCATCATACAGTAATTTATTCATTCAGTAATTCATATGGTTTTACATTTTAATTTAGCAAGTAAGGTTTGGTTCATTTGGTTATGGTAAATAATACGCTTTACATTTATGTGGTGACTAAGGGTTTATTTAATAAGTAATAACACACAAATAATGAAGAATGGCGATTTATTCTCAATTAAAGTTTTGAAATGAGTAATGATTTTTACGTGGTTTCTGATTATTTCATTTGGTTATGGTAAAATAATACGCTTTACATTTATGTGGTGACTAAGGGTTTATTTAATAAGTAATAACACACAAATAATGACGAATGACGCTTTATTTTGAATTATAGTTTTGAAATGAATTTATCTATTTTTACGTGGTTTCTGATTATATTTCGTGGTATTCTGGCGTGAATTAACGTGATAATTCAAATTCTACTGGTTACTAGTACATGCGATTTGTCCCTGCTAATTACCGTGTTTTAGTTATGTCATTCATTCCACATGCGTGCGTTCATCCATATTTTTATCTTTTATTTATTTGATTTGATTTATCCTCAGATAAAGTTTAGCAGTGCATTTCCCAGCAAATAACATGCCAGTATCAAGGGTGACGATTTACCCTTAATAACAGTTTCGCAATGCATTTACCAAGCAATAACACCCAAATTGCAAATTTCGATCGGTGATTTGTGCACGATGGTCAGTTGTGTCTGGCTAAAGTACATATATCTGATCTCATAGCGAGTCTCATACCCTAACCCTACTAGTCTGACGTGTATGAGACATAAGCCCTTTTGTTGGTGATTAACTCTTTTTATTGTTTGCATTATCTTTTCTTTTGCTTTGATTTGGTCTCAGATGCATCTTTTTGACTCTTTTTATTTTTATTTTCTTTTGTTTTTGTTTTGATTTGGCCTGAGATGCATCTAATTGTGAGGTAAATTACGATCGGTGATTTGTGCACGATGGTCAGTTGTGTCTGGCTAAAGTACATATATCTGATCTCATAGCGAGTCTCATACCCTAACCCTACTAGTCTGACGTGTATGAAACATAAGCCCCTCGTTTGTTTTTGACTCTTTTTATTTATTTATTTTTTTTATATTTTCTTTTGCTTTGATTTGGTCTCAGGTGCATCTTTTTGACTCTTTTTATTTTTATTTTCTTTTGTTTTTGTTTTGATTTGGTCTGAGATGCATCTAATTGTGAGGTAAATTTCGATCGGTGATTTGTGCACGATGGTCAGTTGTGTCTGGCTAAAGTACATATATCTGATCTCATAGCGAGTCTCATACCCTAACCCTACTAGTCTGACGTGTATGAGGCATAAGCCCCTCATTTGTTTTTGACTCTTTTTATTTTTATTTAATTAATATATTATTTTTTTTTTTATGTCTTCTTTTGTTTTTAATATTTTCATTTATTTTTAGTTTGTTTTTACTTGGTTTTTGTGATAATTGAATTCACCTAGCGGATGTGATTCTGCATAATTTTGATTTTGATTCATTCACGGATTTATATACCTTCCTTACGCATGCTCATGCATGAATTCCCTTGATTCGCATTCATTCTTATCTGCCGTTATGTTTCGTATTTATTAACTTTATTTCTCGTCCGATCATGACTTAGGAGTTTGATTCGTTCAATGATTTTTCTATAATATTCACATGCTCGTGCTACAGGAATATACTGACTCGCATTCATTCATTTATTTCTTACCCGATCATGACTTAGGAGTTTGATTCATTCAATGATTTTTCTATAATATTCACATGCTCGTGCTACAGGAATATACTGACTCGCATTCATTCATTTATTTCTTACCCGATCATGACTTAGGAGTTTGATTCATTCAATGATTTTTCTATAATATTCACATGCTCGTGCTACAGGAATATACTGACTCGCATTCATTCATTTCTCAATCGCTCAAGAATTCAAATATGCAAATACTGAACACATGCATTATCGATGCTGAGGGCTGTTTTATTTTTACCGTCATGCAATTACGACCTATTAGTTCGATCACTCACTCGGCTGATGTATTAGTGATATTAACTACGCAACGTTAATTACAAGGATTTAGTGATTTGGTATGACATGATGATATTTGCTGATTTTTGTAATAATTATTGACCTTCACGGATACCGGTTTTTAGTTCCCGTTGCGATCGCTACCTGGGAAATCCCTTGAGTTTATATCTGTTTAAATACCTTCCTGACCTATCTCTTTCCCGAATCCCTGGCTAATGAAATATAAATAATAATTAAAACGCATGATAATCGAGTATGTTGATTCGGAGGAAGGATCTCATCACTTCGCACGTTTGTTTGAAGTTTCGTGGCAATGAAAGCGGTTGGTAAAATAGTCCCGTTATGGTAACTAGATTACAAGGACAAAATTAACATACAGTTGACGGAGCTTCTAAATGCGCCCTTCTTTTGGAGATTACCTCCTCAAAGGGCGTCACGAAACCTGTATATCGCTTTCAAGGTAGTCACAGTTCTCTACGCCTTCGGCGCTAAGACCTGCTAGAGTGATAATTAGGTGAGGTAATTGATGGTGGTTTGTTTGGGGTCGTCAAACTTATCATACGTGACAATATTACGAAGAGAACCATGCATGCTGTGGTATTAGATTACGGGACTGAATTTAACATACAGTTGACGGAGCTTCTAAATGCGCCCTTCTTTTGGAGATTACCTCCTCAAAGGGCGTCACGAAACCTGTATATCGCTTTCAAGGTAGTCACAGTTCTCTACGCCTTCGGCGCTAAGACCTGCTAGAGTGATAAGTAGGTGAGGTAATTGATGGTGGTTTGTTTGGGGGTTGTTTTGTTCTTTCGTAATTTTGTCACCGGATATTCTTCCGGCGGATTGCCGAATTAATTTACTTTACACGCGTAATGACTTGTTTGCTAAATATTTCGCAGTGCCCTTCGAAATTGGCAGTTTGATTCGCGTTACTCGATTATCAATTGCGTCCATACTCACACTCCAACAGTTTCCATCTGTCTCCGTCCGCACAGTGTTCTGATTTCGCGGTATCGCGTGTCCGTAGTGTCGTTTTCAAATACTCCGCGGTTTCCCCGAAAATCGCTAACTGCATCAAGACTGCCCTAATTGAGTTATTAGTTTCCCCGATTGTGAATTCTAATTGCGCCCCCGTTATACTTTCGCGATTTCTCTCCTGCCCTTGGCCGTCGAGAATCAAGTGTCGTTCCCCTGCGTTCGCATATTCTTATATGTTCTACTTCCCCCTTTTCCCCGCGCCCTCTGGGTTCACACACTCTGGTTATCCCGTGCCCTTCTCTTGCTCTCTCTCTAAGTGTATTCTCGCTCGACGTCTGCGCAATAATTTCTCCCACATGTGTAAGACATTCGATATTTTGTTGGTGGATTTGCGTTTACTCGCCATACAAATCATGTCCCCTCGTGGTGTGAGTTATGCCTCCCAACTGTCCCCTGTTCCAAGAATTCCAGTACGCGTGCATGTAGCTCGCGCTGGTTTTATGGTGCTTAAGTTAATGAATCTATCGACCCTCACTCCGGGAGCTAGCTTTTGGGACGTTATAAGTGCACGGTAATATTAGACATTGCATTTTTGGAACACCCCCGCATCGTTCACTGTCGGCTAGTCAAGCAACCCCTGGCTGGGCGTGAGTAATTTATATTTTCCTGCTTTTTCTATGAGGCCACGCGGTTCCCCTGAATGTACAGTATTTTCACCCGGCTGGCCCGCTTTTGTTACACTTGAGTTAATGACTTTATTGCCCCATTGTCGATTGCACTCTCTCGGACGGGTCTGCCGCCTCCCACGAATCTGTTTATGCAATTCTACGCCGTTATGCGATACTTATTTAATTATTAATACGAACGATTTTCTCAGCAAATAACACCTGTCTCACCTATCCGTTGTTTATCCAAATAAAACATGATGTGTCGTGGGTCATTTCAAGGTCATCACCTGAAGATCACCACCGGAACCAACTTCTGCCCTCCGATGGATGACAGACTTCTAAAGGGGGAGGAGTTAACTGACGTTCACCTGAATCAAGCCATTAATTAAGAGACAATACATCTTATTATTTCATTATATATTTAGATACTTAAGTTGCATATTATAATCAGTTACTGTTCGTTTATAAGCATTATTCTATTATTGTATTCATTTTAATCGGCAGTCTAGAATCTGCATCCAAACGAGCTAGGTGTTTCAAAATATTAAATAAACTAATTTTAAACTTAACCTTTTTTAAAAAGTTATTTTTGTGGTACGAAACGATCACTTATATATATATATATATATATATGTTGACAGTGTTAGGACTCGAGTATTAGGAGAGAACTGTTGACAGTTCTCTCCTAACACTCGTGAAGAATCCACCTGAAGATTGCAAATGCGATTTTGCCGAAACGTCGTGAAAAAGGTCCTTTTCAGGACACACAAAACAATACACGGAAGTTCAAAGACCCGGAACATGCTCAAACATATATATATATATATATATATATACTAGCTGTTGTTATATATATATATATATATATATATATATATATATATATATATATATATATATATTAATGAAATGTGTGAAAATCCATCCTGATTAATTTGTTTATAGGTGATGTTGATTATGCACTTCAGGTTATAAATAAACAAATTTATCGATGTTTATACATGGACTAGTTTCGGCCTGTGGGCCTTCTTCAGCATGTCCAAATCTAATTTTATTAAAATTTTCATATCATGTTATACATCGGAAACAAATCGGAAAATAAACAGAGCATCAATATATAATTAGTATGAGTATACCTGCATTATTCATGTTATTCAACTTACAGTCAGATTATTGAGTTACTATCTGCATCAACAATTGCATATTGTTATTTTGATTCGGAGATGTGTTGTAAGAGTCGAAGGTTGTTTTATAGAGGGTGTATCAGCCAAATGGAATAAATTCGATAATAAATAAATGGGGGCGTGTTCGAAAAAACGATCGGACACGTTGATTGTTATTTTTAGTTGCGCATTGTTTTCAACAAAAACTTTTTATACAGGGTGTGTCATGTGACCATGGCCAATACCAACTTTCTTATTTTAAATGCAACACCTGGTATATTATTCAATTTTTGGATTCTTCAGAAAATTCTAGACATATTTCATGTACAATGTCCTATACCTATCTCCAACTGTTTCGGAAATATTAAGTGTTATTATTATTATTAAATATTAAGAAATATTAACTTAGCTGACTTAAGAAGACGAATAATGCTTGCGATTAGATCGGTCACGCCTGAGATGTTGAGTAACGTTAGAAGAAATTTCTATTTAAGATTAGGATGTTGCCAACACGTTCACGGCGAGCATTTTGAACATCTCCTCCATTGAAATTTATTGTTTTTTTTTTGTTTTTTTACATTATCAAGAAATAAACAGTATTACTTATTAGTTTTTGAGTGTGTTGTAACGAATTTCTGTAATCAAATAATTTTCTTTTTTTAATGTTAATTTTTGCAATAAATCTGAAAACACTTAATATTTCCGAAACAGTTGAAGATAGGTATAGGACATTGTACATGAAATATGTCTAGAATTTTCTGAGCAATCAAAAAATTGAATAATATACCAGGTGTTGCATTAAAAATAAGAAAGTTGGTATTGGCCACGGTCACATGACACACCCTGTATAAAAAGTTTTTGTTGAAAACAATGCGCAACTAAAAATAACAATCAACGTGTCCGAGCGTTTTTTCGAACACGCCCCCATTTATTTATTATCGAATTTATTCCATTTGGCTGATACACAGTGTATAGATTCTCGTATAGTATAAATATCATGTCCGGCTTAATTAATTATTATAGTTAAATTCAGCGACTAATGTCTAATTATGTAAATTGTGTTATTGAAGTTAAATAAAGGTAAATAAAGGTAAAATATTTGAGAGTGTAACGTTTGTTATAAATTTAGAAAATATAGCAGCGTTTTCAAGAAAATATGTATTGAGCGTCCATACAGAGTAAACTATTTGGTTCGTAATGTAGAATGTACCATTTATTAAGAAATGTTTGCCGAAAATTGCGCGAATTGACAAGCAAAAGGTATAGTACAAAGTATGGATTAGTCTCAAAATAATTGAGAGGTTCATTAAAAGAGTCACATGAGACAACTCGAACTGGGATTAAATAGACTACTAATCATCACCATTTGCAAATTTATTGCTGAGACCTGCAGATAAGCTATTTATCTAAAGGTAAAATTAATTCTATTGTCAAGGGAATTAAAGGTACATCTATCATCCCTACTTTTCCTTTCCTTGTACTTTTCCCTCCATTTCTTGACAAGTTCCCAAATTATTATATTTTTGGTATTATTGGTATAAGTTTTGCCCCTCGCATCTACTACATATTGACGACGTCAGTTCATTCTTTGCAGATTTGTACTCTATATGTAATGCCGAGTATATATATATATATATATATATATATATATATATATATATATATATATATATATATAAACACACTCGTGCACATGCGTAGTCGAGCCCAGTGGCTATTACAGCTTAGTAACTGCTAGTGATAATCAGATGTAATTTATCCCCACACTACGCCACTTAATTTCTTACAAACTAATCGACAGAATTTAAAAAGTTGTATTACGCATTACTTATTATGAACTATCGCTCAACCCATAATACAATTTAAAAAAAACTGGGCTTACCACCCTTCCGGTAAGGGAGTTAAAAGATCATTTGCACGCCAAAGATGTAATTGCTGTAATTAAATTTTATTCGTGAAAAACAATTATATTCCTAGGGATTTTATTTTCTCCCTTACAATTTGTTAAATTGTAAAAAATGGTGGTTAACTCTTGGCTAAACATATTTAATATCAATATATGTTAAGACGCCCCCACCCTCTGTGTGCGAGGGTGTCCAGGGTACACAGGTACCTGAAATATCTTTTTGTAAACAGAATTTGCCTGAGCGTTGAATAGTAAAGAGCGACGAAACTACAATAAGTGTTTGCTTTACCCCGCAATTTAAGTTAACCCCACACATCGACAAATTTCCAATATAAATGAAATAAAAAATTGTGAAACTTAACCAAGTATTTGATTTTTATTAATTTTAAATATATTTGTGGTAAAAAAGAGAATTTTATCGTATTTTAGGATCTTATATTAACTCGTATGTTCAAGGCCGACTAGAGCGGGGGGGACGGGGGTAGAAATTCCCTGGGCCTGCGATTATTGGGGGCCCAGGCCACGCCCCCCCCCTATATTCCTACTCGGGACACGGCCTCCCAAGAATCGCGGATCGTAATAATAAGTGCATAAATAAGTGCAATTATTGTCAGTCATAAAGTGCAATTATGTTATGTGTAATACTTTGTATTGCAAATATCTTGTTATATTAATAAAACATGAAGATATAAACTATTATGTTTTTTTTTTACTTTGGGGGCCTGGTAAGAATCTTTACCCCGGGTCCGGCCTTGGCTCTCGACGCCCCTGCGTATGTTACACTACCACAAGTACTCAAAACATACATTCAAATCTAGCATATCTGGACTTTAACAGTAATATTCTCGAGTATCTTTTCTCCACTAATTTGTAGATGTACATTTCAGTCACCACGTGGGTATATTTATTAGAATACTCGTATTCTACGAGTATTCTAATGGTATGGTCACGTGGTGACTGAAATATACATTTAAAATAAAACTAAATTAGTGGCGAAAATGCACTTAAGTGTATTACTGTATAAATCAATTGTTCACGTGCTCAGTAATATATGTTTATATTTATAGTGTATAATTATTAGATTGCGAATTGACAAGAAAAACCTATGGTTAGTACAAAAAAATGTATTAGTGGCTGCAAAATTGAGAGGTTCGTTAAAAATATCAATTAGATTTAAGTCAATCAAATAAAAAAAAAAATGTCAATTGAAAGAGGGAATTAGAACTGGGATTAAATCGGCTACTAATTATCATCGTCTGCGAAATGATTGCGTAGACTGCAGATACGCAATTTGTCTAAAGACATAAAAAAATGTTATTTACATATATCTGGAGATCATGCCAATTGCGCTCCTAATTTTTGCAATGGACCAAAAGAGGATGAAATTAATTTAATACCCAGTATGAAAAAGTGTGGCCTTTTGGATGACATTGTTACATGTAGCCAAAAATTAATTCAAAATTGTTCAAGTCTACTGCTGAACATGAATACTAATGCAGCCGAATCAACCAATGCCGTGATTTGTAAGTTTATACAGAGGAATCGGATAAATGTTGCCGCGTCGAAAGCGGAAATATATTTTAACTCTCGAAAATAATTTATTTCAAATATTTAAAAAAAATATTCACGAATTTCTCACCACATTTTCCACAAGGCAAGGCACAACACAAAAAGATTTATTTAAAAAAAATACAGGATTTTTGCAAGAAGAAATAAATTCCGGTCCATAAGAAAAGAAAATAGTTCCAGTTGATAAGGACTATGGAAATATAGAAGATGAGTGTGATGAAGAAGAAATGGATCGGAAAAGGACTACATTTTTAGAAGATTTGGGAAAAGAAATAATAACATAAGCAAAGTAGAAGAAATTACCAGCGATCAGGGTAATAATGGAAGCTGGATACAATACCGATAAACCATGCTTACAGCATCTAATTTTGGAATGGTGTGCAAAAACAAAACACCTATCCTGTGAACATGGCGAAAAGTATTTTGAATTCATTTTCTGGCTCAGTTGCTACTCAATGGGGTGAAGATCACGAAGAACTGGCAAAAAAGGAAGTTGAAAAAAAAAAATTGAAATTAAAGATTGTGGACTATTTTTATATGGGAAACTTTGTTATTTGGGAGCAACTCCTGATGGACTAATAGACGAAGACTGTATCTAGAAATAAAAAGCCCATATTCCTGCAGAAATATGTCACCGGAAGAAGGGATCGACAAAAAGGTAATAAAATGTATCGAAACAGTGGAAGGGACAGATACACTGAAGCGTAACCATAATTACTACTATTAAATCCAAGGCCAACTGACATTAAGAAATCGAACGTTTTGTGATTTCGCAATTTGGAAGCCGCCGTAGGGTGTGATAGTAGATAAGAGGTTTGGAAAAAATAATAATATAGAAATAGAAATAGAATATAGTTGTAATTTGTTTTAATAATAACAGGAAGACCCCCCGGTCAAAATTAGAGCAAGTATACATTTACAAACAAATTTAACATTAAATTTATTTAAAAAATATGAGAGTGCAAAAATCACACCAATCTCCTAGAATAACAACTATTGTAGAGTACTTTTAAATCAGTTTCGATTAAAATAATCCAATTATTATATGTAATATAAGCAATTAAAAGAACATACACTTGATAAGGTTTTTAAAACGACTGATGCTTCACCACTAAAGATGATAATAATATAGGCTTCAGTAAGTAGGTACAATAAATTAAAATAGTCGATAAACGCCCTGATAGTAATCATCATTCTTTAGAAAGCGAGAAACCGTGTAGCGTTAGTCTGTGGGCAGGCATAATAATAATAAAGATGCGCACTGGAACAAGAGAGAGATAGACATTGCTGTGCCGTGTTCTTCAAATTCGACGAACGTCGAAATGCGAATAGACTCGTGTCAGTACCATCTTGTCTACGGCTTTGACTCGGGTTTCAACACGCCCCTGACGTGCGACGCCTTGCGAGATTCACGCATTTTCTTATATATTTTACATTATTGTTGTCAATGCCTAACTTATAATAATAATAATAATAATTCCTACTACTCCTCCGCCTAGATTAGGTTAGATAGGTTAATTTTAAGGTCATATGTTATAGTTATTTAAGCATTAAGAGAGGTAAGTATCGCTTACCGGTCGAGGTCGAGTTTGCGCCCGAGCGAGAGCGAGGGCTAGCACTAAAGACCGAGACTGGTCAAAACTTACCTCTCGAATTGCTTATAACTGTTTTTCCACTCCTGAAGTTGGTTTAATTGTTTGTGTTTGATTAATTTATTTTTGCAACATGAACAAAATGTCAGTACGGCTTTGGTTGCTAAGACTATTTTTCAAACAAAGTGTGAATGTCAGAAATTGCATTCGTTCAGTTGTAAAATGAATTCCAATGAAAATAAACAAGAAATGGCAATTGAAGAAGCTGCAGATGCTGCCTGTTCCTTCCTACCGCCAGAGAAGTCGAAGGGGTGTTATCAAAAGTGTTTCAAAGACTGGTGCCAGAGAAAGAACGCTATTGAAATTATTTTACTTACTTCCCGTTGCTCATAGTAACCAAAGCTTTATCGGTAAGTGGGACTTACTTCCACTAAATCAATGTTATAACAGTGTACTTACCATGCAGGGAGTGGAAAAAATATATTACTGCCCTCAGTTACGTATTAAAGCACCCCCGAGTAATAGGACTACTTTAAAGCGACGCGCGCACCCATGTCTGGGATTCGCAGTGTCGGTTATCTCGGCGTTCATATAATTTATGATTTATGAGACCTTCGCTGAACAAACTTCAACTATCAAAGTTGATAGTTGATCTTCTTTAAAAAAAATTAAATAACTTGGCAACCCTGAACTAAAATTCAAAATAAAAAAAATCAACAAAACGTGATTCAACAAAATTGTACTGTATAAAATATCTCAAATTATACAGGGTGTTCCACTAAAAAAGTATATTAAATTAATTTATTGTATATCGAACACCCTGTATAGTTGAAACTAATTTATATATGTGCACTTTTCGGTATACTGAAACTTTTATTTAAAACATTTTTTTTTTAATTAAACGAGATATCCTCCGATCCCTCACTGTTGACTCGCACTGTGCAATAAAATAAAAAATTCAAACTTACTACCAGCAGGTACTCAGGAAGTAAAAGAAGAAGAACGAAAAATCAATATCATATAATAATAACCGGTCCTTATTGGTAAGTAAGGATACAACTATAACAATAAAAAAAAATTTAAAATTATTATCAAAAAGTTTTATATGCTAAATTTCCAAAGAATTTTATAAAAAAACGTTGTAGCCACTATATGTTTCAGTCAATTATTATATTTAATTATTCCATAGAGGGATCATGACAATGCTTAAAGACCAACACAAATTAATTTTTGACAACTACAGAACTGGCTATATAAAAATGGTTTGGTTGTTACTATTAAATTGAGGATAATGAAATATTAAATAACATTTGAAAAAAATACAATACTGGGCGTTTCAGTTTCTTAGGTACATCCGAGAACAGTTGAATTCTGAAGACATTTTAGACAAAACTTTAAATTGTTTTTTTTTTATTCTTCTGTGCTAATATGTATTTATAAGGTATTAATGTGCGAAAACAAAAAATTACCATATTTAGAAGCACATTGGGAATTAATAATATATTATATAAAATAATTAACATTTGTAAGGTTGGGTGTTTGTGATTGATTGCTGTCGTTTTTTTTTTGAGATTGTTCTGAAACACGTTAGCAGAAATTAAATCAATTTTTTTAAATTCCTAATTCGTTCAATTCATCTTAAAATGTTGTCAGAAATCGGCTGTCTTCGGTTGTATCGAATATATGAAAATATAATTTTATATAAAAATAAATACCATTTTCAACGTAACGTATTTAAGAGTGATTTATATCGTCTTGTCAAAGTTTTGAAACTTTATAATTAAAAAGAAATTTAAAAAAATAATTCGCACATTTGTCTTAAAATGTCGTCAGGAATTAACCTGCCTTCGATTGTACCAAATCTACTAAAACACCTTGGTAAAATTGTTCTTAAAATTTTGATCTTATTGAAAAGCACATTCATTTGAGAAATTTATATTGTTTTTACTTTTTCAAAGAATGGCGAGTGCTGCGTTTTATAGAAGTTTGATAATATTACAGCACAAAATAAGTTTATTTTTGAGGAACTGCATTGTTATTTTAATGTTTACTTTATTATTGAGGAAAACTGGTGTTAAAACGGGAAACTTTGTTCGGAGTTATTTTTTTGGGTGTAAAATATATTGTCGGTTTGGCAACTCGGCCGGTTTTCGCGATCATTGCGTGGGCGTAGAGAGCGCTTCTATTTTGGTTTTGCGCTTCAGAATTTCCCGAAACGGTGCAGCGCTGCCGCGTTTGTCGAAAAAGACCACTGTCGCGTTTGTCAAAAAGACCACCACTGACCCATTTCCCTCGCTTGCCAAGAGCCACTGTTCATCCGAATTTCCGATCTGGCAGCTTAATTGTCCCGGTGGGTATATTTAGCGATTATCGCGCCGGATGTGGCCACGGAAATTGGGCTCGCGCGCCCTCCATCTTATCGATCACCGCGTGAGATCGCACATTCAGCCGTCCTCCGACGTTACGTGATCGACTGGAGAGGCGTCTGAAAAAAAAACCGTTTCGAGTGTTAACAGTCTAGCAACTAACCTTCGTTCCTCGGCGAGGCCTCAGGTCCGTCCATCCCGGCGCGCACAGCAGCTCCGTCTCGAAATGTCCATGTTTGCGTAATTGCAGTGCGATCGAGATTTGCCGCTTTGGTTGGGTGGGTGGGCTGGTTGGGCTGGGTGCGTGCGGATTTTCGTTTTTTGGTATTTTCGATCGCGGATGCACAGACGCGTGAAACGGCTCACGACAACTGCTCAGTCCTGCACTGGATACTCAACCGGACAGACTCTCGCCATACAACACCTCTCGTCGTGTTATTTTCGGGTGGCTATTTTTGAATCGAAATGACGCCGTTTCGCGAATCGAATCGGTCTTTTCGTGCCCGCCACTGTGCAGAAGTCAGGATCATATGTTATATCGGTTGGTCATCAATGAATGCCGCAGAAGCGCTCGAGACTTTTCTCGAGCGAAATTGCGTCAATCTGCGATCTGCTCTTGGCTTACTTGAACCTAAAACTTGGCCAAGATATTTGCAACACGTTGGTTGTGTGTCGATATATGCGATATAAGTCGATATATGCCCTTAAAGCATGTAACCACAGAATTGTTCTGATTCAATAAGTGCTTCAATAAAGTCGAAAATATACAGGGCGTTTCATTATACAATATATATATATATATATATATATATATATACATCCTGCATCTTTATGAACCCCTTTCATAATTCTTCCTTATGACGTCCACGTATATTTATTTTCAGGCTACTATCATTAGAACGTCCGGTTTTCAGTGTACTGTCCTTAAAACGTCCTGCGTATATATTTTGTACAAACGAGCACCATGCTGCGTCAATTTGAATATATTTCCGTTTAGTTAGACGCTTTCAAGAGTCCGACGGTGTTGCCGACTGTCTGGATACGCTGGACATCGCTGGATGTCTAGCAACTAAAATGAAATATTATCGCCCCGATACTCAGAGAAGCCGCGTCGCGGCTGGAGAGCCAGCGCCAATCTTTGACAATAAAACCGTTTTTGCTAATTTAGATTGCTAAGTCATTCTATCAGTCAGATTATCTATCTATCCCTACTTTATAAACATACTTGTACTCGTTCTTATTAATTTCGTTATTAATTTTATTGATGATATTTTCTCGACGTGCGATAAAGATAAAAATAAATAAATGATCTGTTATCAAACTCTTGTGAGCAAACGAAGCGAGAAGAGGAACGAATTGAAAATATGTACAACGAAAATAAAGAAGAATATATTTTACGACCTTGCCATCATCCTATTCCTAACAATAATCCCAAAGTTTTGACACTAACAATTCTATTGATGAAGGTATTGGTGAAGAGACTTTCAAAAACGTTTCATGCGTTATACATGTATAATATAAAATCTATTTATATGTATACAGTGTGTGCCACGTAAGTTATTGGTTCAAAGATTATGGGGTTCCTTTTGAAATAAAAAGTACAAAAAAATCATACTCATGGTTCATCGCTATCTTCCAAAAGAAAATATGTACATGTTTCTATCAATTCCGGTTCTAACGCAAGTCGCCAACAATTTTGTTATTTTAAATAGAGCACCCTGCATATTTTTACATATTCGGATAGCTCATTCATTTCTAAATATATTTTGTTACGCCTGTTGGGCACTTTTGTTCTGTAGTTTTTGAGAAAAAAAAATAATTTCCAATATATTTGAAAACAACATAAATTAATGAAATATAAACTTAAACTTTCTTGCATATAGTAGCAGGAGCATGGCTCCATAATTACAATAGTTCGTACATGTTGATATTTTCCCAGTACTATTTCATAAGTTTATTTATTTACATGTACACGTTAAAGCGTCTTATTTTTTTTTTTAATGGAATGGCATATACTTTTGAATGACAGGGTAATATGCAGAACAGTTTTCTACACAGAAGTGTAAATCAAACCTATCCCTAAAATGAGTGGTTTGACAGTTATTTAGAAAAATTCTTAAAAGCTTTTTCCAGTATTTCATTCTATATGTGTACATGTAATCATAGCAAGTAATACATGCTTCATGTAGTTTATATTTTTTACCATTGTTTTTCTCTTTGTATGTTTTTCTCTTCATATCATCATAATATCCAAAAGTTCCACGAGGTTGCATAACTTTTTTTTTTAAAGAAAATCGACTTAAATACCTGTTAAATACAAAAAACCAATAAAATTAAAGACTGCCTTGGAGAACAAATGTAAAATATAAGTAAAAAGTAAGAAAGTTCCTCTCTAAAGCCTTTATTATTGTTTTTAGAATAAAAAGGTTTTAACGGAAAATAGCTAGATTTTTTTAATAGCTTATTATTTGCCACAATTTGACTTTTTTATGTTCTTCTTTGGCAATGTCAATGTTTTAAATGGTAACATAACTTTATATATTTTTTTCTATTAACAAAATTGATAGCATTTGTTTTTCTTTTCAAGTGAGTTTAATGCCCGATAACAAAATTGTGAAAAATTAAAGATTGCCTTGGGAAAAAATTATACCAGTTAAACAAATACGTTTTATTAGTACTAGTTAGTCAAATAAAGTTGTAAATTTACCTGTATTTGAAAGTATTTCTCAATTATGGTATGTTTAACAGAGATAAAACGAATCGATATTTTGATATTTTTCGGTGCACCGAAAATATATTTTAATAGGATTTACATGAAGTAGTAGTTGTAATTGTGTGTATAATTTAATTTCGATAAAAAATACATTTTTTTCGGCACCCTCTGCACTATCATCCCCTCCTGGTTTACATAGGGCTTCGCCGATTTTTTTTTAGCCAAATATCCCTGCGGCAACGGGAACACCATTCGTAAAAAATGGTAAAATCGTCTGGTTTTGCGGAAATTTTAAATTTCAAAAATTTATTAAAAAATTTGGCTGTAATTTTTTTTTATAGGACTCCCTAATAAAAATAAATAACAGGGTTGACAGATTTTTTTGGCTTCCTAAAGCTTCCTTATTTTTTTTCTACGTTTACCTGCAAAAGATGAACCCCCTGCTACAACGGGAACCCCATTAGTCCAAAAAGGTAAAATCGTCGGGTTTTAGGTGTAGTTCTAGTATTTCAAAAATTTATTAATATTACTTCCTTATAAAATTCACGGCTGTAATTCTTTATAGGATTCCCTAATAATAATAATAGTTCACTAGTATTATGTTAAATTAATTTGCGATAGAAAAATAGACATCACGACTGACAGATTTTGCTCTCTCAACCCCCTCCTGTTTCAATTACGGCTTCGCCGGATTTTTTCCCAGCTTCCTTATTTTTTCTACGTATGTCTACAAAATATAAACCCCCTGTGATACTGGGAACCGCGTTAATCACAAGAGGTAAAATAGTCTTATTTTGGGTGTAATTCTAGTATTTATAAAATTAATTAAAAGTACCCCTGCAATACTTATGGCTTCGCCGTATTTTTTTTAGATTTTATTTTCTTGGTTTCTTTTTCTACATATGTACAACTATCATTTATCTACATTTTAAAATGTAGAACCTATAAAAACAAACCTATCCCTAAACTGAGAGGTATGTCAGTTATTTTGAAAATTCCTTGATTATAAAATTGTTTGCGACATTTAATTCTATGTGTGCGCGTCTATGTGTTTTGGGTGTAATTCTAGTATTTATAAAATTAATTAAGAGTTGCATTTTTTTTAGGATTAACAATTAGTAGTTCTAATTCTGTGTATTTAAAACCGATACAAAATTAAATAAACACAGGGTTGCCAATTTTTTTTCGTCATCACCGCTCTCCACCAACCAGCAACTATTTTGAAATTTCCTTGATTATAAAATTGTTTGCAACATTTAATTCTATGTGTGTGCGTCGATCATAGCAGATATGCGTCATGTTTTTTTTACCGTTATCAATAGCATTAAATTTTTAATTTTCGGTGGGGTACAGCTTCACTAAGAGCAATTATTTTAATGATTTATGAATGCACAAATGAAGAAAATATGAATTTATTTAATACAGTATATATATTATATATTTAATACAGGACAAGTGTAACAGAATTATTCTTCGAACTTGCAGAAAATTTAATGAAACTTATCCTGATTTACCGCCGGCGAACAAAAATAAATTTGGAAAATTGGAATAAAATTTTCTTCATACTGGATAATTAGATGGGAGAATAAATGTAAGAAAGCCGGTTTTCCGGCAAGTGCATCCAAACGCATCGCATTGTTGTCAAGAACATTTAGGCGTTGCCAATCCTCTATTGCAGAGAATTGCTCTATTAACCATTAGAGTTTTAATTTCATGTAAGCATCGGGACTAGATTAAACAGGCAAACCCCATTTCACTTTTACCACGTATAAAAACTCTTTTGAAAATCTTCATAATAATGTATTGCGTCACACATATATGTTACATGTATTACATCAATATACATGTTACAAACATTTCTTGATAATTTTGATGAAACCGAAAATCGTTGTAATTTACCCGGCCATCAGTGGTTAAGGAGCTCCTGCAGAATTTCTCTAAGTAGCCAAGTTTTCATTAGGAGTTTTTAAGTCTCTAGCCAAGGATACCCTGGTGATTGATTTTGTTCCATTTGTGTAAATTAAATCAACATTAGCAGAACTTCAACTTTCAAACTTTTATTGAGCTTCGATTGGGATATTTTATTTTTCTTAAACCATAATAAATTCGGATGACACAAATTTGTTTTAAAATCAAACCAAAAGGGGCAATAGTAATCTGCAATAATTTAATATAAATATGTGCGAGTGCGTGTGTGTGTGTAAATGTATGATACTGCAATGTAATTAGTAACCACTTAAATTATTATATTTAACGAAAAAGATATATTAAGTATCAATGTGTATACTGCTTGCGCTTATCATAAAGTCGCTTCTTTGTGAACTTGACAAAACCAGAGCGTTTTTCTTGAAGCCACAACCATTACCTATAATATTTCATTCACTACAAACAGCCACTACTGCTAATGTAGCGACTTGCGTATAAAGAGAGAAACGTAATTCGGTTCTCACTCTTACAATACGATTGAATAACTAGCTGAAAGGAGCAGTCTCGATACAGTGTTGCCGTCAGTCGGATGTTCTATGGTCGCATAATGAAAATTTGTATATCAACTTTTCAATATACGCTTCTAACAACAGCGCCACCAATGTTAATAACGTGAACTAATATATACAAAAATATACCAAGAAAACCATGTGGTTATCCATACCGCGTCCAGGTCGATTTTCGCCAATCGATTGTAAATGGTGCATAATGGCACTAGACAAAATTTTCAAGGCGATACATTAGAGCGTCCATATTCGGACGTTCTAAAGCGAAGGACGCCGTAAAAATAGCAAAATGTCAATGTAAGGACGGCGTAAAGATAGTGGGATATATATATATATATATATATATATATATATATATATATATATATATATATATATATATATATATATATATATATATATATATATATATATATATATATATATATATATATATATATACAGGGTGTCTACGCTAAACCGTTCGTTAAAAGTTTACGGGGTTGCCGTTGTACTAAAAATTTCAAAAAAATCCTCGTCACACGGTTGAATCAGTTATCCTCATGTGAAATATTTTCAACTTTCTATCACTTCCGGTTCCACCGGAAGTAGCATCAACTTTCTTATTTTAAATAGAACACCCCATATATTATTATATTGTTGAATTCCTCGCTTAAATTGGAACATATTTTGTAAGAACGTATGTGCACTTATCTCTTCTGGTTTTCAAGAAAAAAATGTTTTTCTATAATTTTGACCTCCAAAAGGTACCCTGAAATATGTCTATAACTTCTCTTAGGAATAAGACACAGTTATGAGTTATATTTCTAATTGTACCTAGAGGATGCCTCTATGAGTAAAATAATTGGAAACTATCAATTTTGATAATCAGTGTTCATAAAATGTCAATATCTAAGTGCCCTCTTAAATATCTCGTAATTCATTTTTTTTTAAATGGAATTACCCATATTTTATTGCATAGCATGATTGGGAGGAAAATGTACTACAAAAAAGTATAATACAACCATACTCCTAAAGCAAGTATTTTTGGAATTATTTCGAAGATTACCTTTTCGTCGCATTTCTGCAGGGTATAATATAGCATGTCAGAAGTGCACTTTAGTAGGCATGTCTTATGCTTTAGTTTTGTCGCTATTGCCCTGTATATATATATATATACAGGGTCCTGCAACAGTGCGTCATGCTTTCCTAGCGCCTTTTCCGTAAGAGATAGAAAAACATCTTATAATTTTCAAACTAAATTTTGCGGAATAACAAAAATAAACATTTTTTAAAAATGCAACACCCTGTATTTATTCAAGTTTTCTGATGTCAATTTTCAACCTCTACAATGTTGTCTATTTAGTTTTAGATTATGTTACAGTGTTGCCAATTTACAATTTTTTTCTCCAAATATCATGCATAAGGAAGCTCAACTTTAAAAAATCGTAGCGACTTCATTTTTTGAAGGCAAGAATAAGTTTTAGCAATAATCTCAGTGTGGTTAATACGCAACCTTTTTGTAGTGATAAATTTTTATTTAGTAATACAGGGTGTTGACGCCATTCGCGTCATAAAGGGTTTATGGCCATAATAAGGGATGGCCCAGTATAATTACGAGGACCGTCACGTCTGGGTTTTCCTGGATGCATTGTAAAAGGATTAGACACCTAGGATCGGTCAAGCTGCACCCCGGCCATGAATTGTCGGAACTTCACCCTGTCATCCCGCCAACAATTACCATCGAGAGGAAGGCCAGATTCACTAGGCCAGCCGAAGGCAACACATCGCGTCACTCCTCCGCAAATGTAATATAAGTGAATAAATCTTGTTAAGTTGTAATTCGAGTCTGACTTAATTATTCCACTCAACATTTTGGTCCTTCGAAACCGGGTTCAAGAGTTTTTTGAACTAGAATCAGTTTGTTGTAGCCGAGCGCGAGCAACAAAAACTCAAGTGTTCATCGCCGGAAATACCTATCGAACGATATTTGGGATCTCCGCACCATAACAAGCTCTGCAGTCAACGAGCACCGCAGAATTTCCACACCAGAGCAATCTTCGAGACAGCACAACTACCGAACGAGTGTAGTCCTGCCCGAAGACATCACATCAGAATCGGACACGGTCTTGCAGGCGACGAGAACCGCGGACCGCACATTCTACAGAGGTAGAGAGTAAGTCCAATTTCCCTAAACATTAACTAACAATCAACGAATTCATAATGGCTTCCGAATTATCAGCGGAAGTTCAGTCAATTGTGCAAAAACTAACGCGAAAACGGTCATTTATTGCACGACAATTAAACTCATTAGGATCGTTTATCGTAGCATGCACAAATATCGATGAGAACATAGAAAAAATTACTAGCGATTTAGACTACATTATACGCCACCTCGACGAGTACGCGGAGTATGAGGAATCGGTGTATGATCCCGAATACGAAGCGGAACTCGGCGATATTAACGCACTAAGTATCAAATATTTTGAATTAAAGAAGTTGATACCACGCGAAATATAAACTCTTCATTCGGATTGTTGCTCAATACATAGTGCTCAAGCGAAATTACCGTCAATTGCCATTCCCACGTTCGATGGTAGTTACCGCGAGTGGCTTTCGTTTATAGAAACTTTCGAGTCGCTCATTGGTAACAACAATGCGTTGGCTAATATCCAAAAGCTGCAATATTTAAAATCTGCACTCAAAGGCGATGCAGCCGAGGTGATCAAATGTGTAGAGATGATAGATATTAATTATCCAGTGGCGTTGAAATTATTACGAGATACATTTCAACACCCATATAATACAAAGCGTAATAATAATAATGTAGTAATAAAAGCACAACAATCAGCTGTTTGCAATGCAGCAACGTTAAATCAAATCGATGGGAGAGTGAAACGTTTTTGGGAGATCGAGGGTATCGACGAAACCACACCGCTCAAATCGTCAGACGATATGTGGTGTGAAACCTTCTTTCAAAACACAACGTCGCGAGATACAAGAGGAAGGTTCAGTGTGCGGTTACCGTGGAGGCACGACCCAAATGTACTGGGCTCCTCATTCGAAAACGCGAAACGTCGTTTTCTAGCTTTAGAAAGACGGCTAAATAAAGAACCATCACTCCGACGTCAGTATACGGAGTTCATGAACGAATACTTATCTTTGAGACACATGAAGCTTGCGACCTTATCTAAGCCAGAGCGCGACAGTGGTTATTTTTTACCGCATCATGGCATATTAAAACTAGCCAGCTTGACAACTCGCTTGCGGGTAGTTTTCGATGCCAGTGCGAAAACAAATTCGAGAAAATCATTAAATGAGTTATTAATGACGGGCCCCACTTTGCAAGACGATTTCTTTTCGATTATTCTGCGCTACCGAGCTCATCAATATGTTATGACGGCAGACATTAAAATGATGTATCGACAAATTAGAATCGATGCGCAAGATACTCAATATCAACGGGTGTTGTGGCGACCAGAATCATGCGCGACCCTTCAGGTATACGAATTGTTGACAATCACATACGGCACATGTTGCGCACCATATTTAGCAGTGCGCTGCCTACAGGAATTAGCTCACACTTCCGAAAGTCCAGAGGTCGCGCGTATTATTCGAAATGATTTTTATATGGATGACTTGTTAACCGGTGCAGGAACTATAACCGAAATTCGCCTGATTCGAGATGAGATTCGTGAAATTCTGTCAAGCGGAGGTTTTGAACTTCGCAAATGGGCTGCTAATGATGAGAGAATTGTAAACGATCTCGAACATACGTCAAATGATGAACACATCGTTATTCAAGCTGACAATAGTGTTAAGATGTTGGGTGTGTAGTGGAATCCGCGTCTTGACAATATAGAATATCATGCATTTAAACCTAAATACGAAACACCTGTTACCAAAAGAAATATTTTAGCTACAATTGCACAATTTTGTGACCCACTAGGTTTGCTAGATCCTACAATAGTATTAGCAAAAATTCTCCTCCAACGTGTTTGGCAGTTGCAATTAGGATGGGATGATATGATCCAGCAGGAAGTAGAAGGTAGTTGGCGCCAATTATTAACGGAATTAACAAGTACCTCGATTATTAGCGTGACACGCAAAGTGATAAAATCGAGTGCAGCGCAGTTGAAAATTCATGCATTTGGCGATGCTAGTCAAGCTGCGTATGGTTCCACGGTTTATATCAGGTCAATTGAACCATACGGCGCGTCATCGTGCACCCTAGTGTGTGCTAAGTCACGGATAGCACCACTAAAGACGCTTAGCTTACCGCGATTAGAACTATGCGCAGCGGTATTAACGGCCCAGCTTGTAAAACGGGTTATCAATGCGATTCCGCAAACATTTACGCGCATACGGTATTATTCGGACTCCACGTTCGTATTATCCTGGATACACTCTCCGTCAACAAAATTTAAAACGTTTGTGTCACACGGCATCGGAGAATTACATCGTTTAAGTGAATCCCTGAACTGGTATCATGTCCGTAGCAACGATAATCCAGCAGATATCATTTCGCGGGGGGCCTATCCATCAGAACTTCGTGATAATGCCCTTTAGTGGTCGGGACCACATTTAATTCATAATAACGTTGAACCTCCCTCATTTACATCAAATTTGAACTTGAACCAAACGGAATTACGGGTACTAATCGCACTAGACGCAAATTTTAATCTCGACAATGCTTGGATAAAACGTGTTTCTAGTTTTTCCAAACTAATAGGTGTAATGACGTGAGTCTTGCGTTTTACGGATAATGCCAGCAAATTAAATGAGCGGCGAAGTGGACCGTTAACAGCGAGTGAACGAGATAAGGCTGAAAGAGTTTTAATAAGCACCGTACAAAGAGAACATTTCAACAATGACATAGCAGCCTTAAAGGCTGTCCGACGACTAAAACCAAAGAGTCATTTAAACACTACATCCCTAGTAGTATGGATGTAGTGACACACTACATCCCTTCATCGACGACGAAGGTCTATTACGGGTAGGAGGCCGTCTTCGGCATTCCGAACTAGCTTTCGATTCCAAATTCCCGATATTACTACCGGCCAAAAATCACGTCACCGAGTTAATTATCAGGGGTAATATAACAAGTGGTGTTCTCATTATCGATAATGATTTTATAAATACAACGAATTTCAACCCCAACGACGAAAATGCACCGAGCCCGAAGGGCGAGGTGCATTTTCAAAGATTGGGGTTGAAATAAGTTGTATTTTTAAAATCATTATCGATTTTTGAGAACACCACGACTTATATTTAGGAAGAGAATATAATGAATTGATTGAATCATCTAGTAAAGCAGAATAAACAAGAAGCTAAATATACAGTTTAAATACCTATATTTATTTAGATCACTTCATCTTTCAAACAGCAAACCACATTTATTACCACATTTTACTATTTTACTTGTACTTAAGACACACTGACATTTCGGGTTATGTTTTTATCATCGGCCGACTAGATTGTGGGCGCAACCGATTAATAGCACCATCGCAACGATCGTCGCTGCGATTTGTGCTTAACCAAAAATTGTGACAGCGACCGACATTTGTTCGTGGTATTATCCTGAGAATATAACTCATACGTAAAACGTGACGTCATAACAATGCAGTTTCTATCGTTACGCATGTATTAATAACTGAAAATGTTGAAAATACAACAAGTTGTATTTTCAGGGGTAATATAACAAGTGGTGTTCTCATTATCGATAATGATTTTATAAATACAACGAATTTCAACCCCAACGACGAAAATGCACCGAGCCCGAAGGGCGAGGTGCATTTTCAAAGATTGGGGTTGAAATAAGTTGTATTTTTAAAATCATTATCGATTTTTGAGAACACCACGACTTATATTTAGGAAGAGAATATAATGAATTGATTGAGTCATCTAGTAAAGCAGAATAAACAAGAAGCTAAATATACAGTTTAAATACCTATATTTATTTAGATCACTTCATCTTTCAAGCAGCAAACCACATTTATTACCACAATTTACTATTTTACTTGTACTTGAGACACACTGACATTTCGGGTTATGTTTTTATCATCGGCCGACTAGATTGTGGGCGCAACCGATTAATAGCACCATCGCAACGATCGTCGCTGCGATTTGTGCTTAACCAAAAATTGTGACAGCGACCGACATTTGTTCGTGGTATTATCCTGAGAATATAACTCATACGTAAAACGTGACGTCATAACAATGCAGTTTCTATCGTTACGCATGTATTAATAACTGAGAATGTTGAAAATACAACAAGTTGTATTTTCAGGGGTAATATAACAAGTGGTGTTCTCATTATCGATAATGATTTTATAAATACAACGAATTTCAACCCCAACGACGAAAATGCACCGAGCCCGAAGGGCGAGGTGCATTTTCAAAGATTGGGGTTGAAATAAGTTGTATTTTTAAAATCATTATCGATTTTTGAGAACACCACGACTTATATTTAGGAAGAGAATATAATGAATTGATTGAGTCATCTAGTAAAGCAGAATAAACAAGAAGCTAAATATACAGTTTAAATACCTATATTTATTTAGATCACTTCATCTTTCAAGCAGCAAACCACATTTATTACCACAATTTACTATTTTACTTGTACTTGAGACACACTGACATTTCGGGTTATGTTTTTATCATCGGCCGACTAGATTGTGGGCGCAACCGATTAATAGCACCATCGCAACGATCGTCGCTGCGATTTGTGCTTAACCAAAAATTGTGACAGCGACCGACATTTGTTCGTGGTATTATCCTGAAAATACAACCGTGGT
Organism: Othius punctulatus; assembly: GCA_951805005.1. Lineage (NCBI taxonomy): Eukaryota > Metazoa > Arthropoda > Insecta > Coleoptera > Staphylinidae > Othius > Othius punctulatus. Next base: position 74,120,763 of record OX638138.1, read on the forward strand.
ATTATCAACATTCTCAGTTATTAATACATGCGTAACTATAGAAACTGCATTGTTATGACGTCACGTTTTACGTATGAGTTATATTCTCAGGATAATACCACGAACAAATGTCGGTCGCTGTCACAATTTTTGGTTAAGCACAAATCGCAGCGACGATCGTTGCGATGGTGCTATTAATCGGTTGCGCCTACAATCTAGTCGGCCGATGATAAAAACATAACCCGAAATGTCAGTGTGTCTCAAGTACAAGTAAAATAGTAAATTGTGGTAATAAATGTGGTTTGCTGCTTGAAAGATGAAGTGATCTAAATAAATATAGGTATTTAAACTGTATATTTAGCTTCTTGTTTATTCTGCTTTACTAGATGACTCAATCATTTCATTATATTCTCTTCCTAAATATAAGTCGTGGTGTTCTCAAAAATCGATAATGATTTTAAAAATACAACTTATTTCAACCCCAATCTTTGAAAATTTTCATTTTCGTCGTTGGGATTGAAATTCGTTGTATTTATAAAATCATTATCGATAATGAGAACACCACTTGTTATATTACCCCTGAAAATACAACCGTGGTATTATCAACATTCTCAGTTATTAATACATGCGTAACTATAGAAACTGCATTGTTATGACGTCTCGTTTTACGTATGAGTTACATTCTCAGGGGTAATATAACAAGTGGTGTTCTCATTATCGATAATGATTTTATAAATACAACGAATTTCAACTCCAACGACGAAAATGCACCGAGCCCGAAGGGCGAGGTGCATTTTCCAAAGTTTTGGGGTTGAAATAAGTTGTATTTTTAAAATCATTATCGATTTTTGAGAACACCACGACTTATATTTAGCAAGAGAATATAATGAATTGATTGAGTCATCTAGTAAAGCAGAATAAACAAGAAGCTAAATATACAGTTTAAGTACCTATATTTATTTAAATCACTTCATCTTTCAAACAGCAAACCACATTTATTACCACATTTTACTATTTTACTTGTACTTGAGACACAGTGACATTTCGGGTTATGTTTTTATCAGCGGCCGACTAGATTGTGGGCGCAACCGATAAATAAACACCATTGCAACGATCGTCGCTGCGATTTGTGCTTAACCAAAAATTGTGACAGCGATCGACATTTGTTCGTGGTATTATCCTGAAAATACAACCGTGGTATTATCAACATTCTCAGTTATTAATACATGCGTAACTATAGAAACTGCATTGTTATGACGTCACGTTTTACGTATGAGTTATAGTCTCAGTAAAATACACCAATCAGCATTACATGCAGGTGCACAAGGCACCTTAGCTTTAGTACGATCAAAATACTGGTCAATAGCGGGTAGATATGCCGTCCGCGGGGTGTTACGTAAATGCATTGCATGTTTTAAGGCGCGACCACCATCTGCGGAACCAATGATGGGAGATTTACCACAGTATCGAACCGAGCAATTACGCCCGTTCATAAAAACTGGTGTTGATTATTGTGGACCCTTCGTCATTAAGGAAAGTAGGAGAAAAAACAGCAAAGCGACGAAGGCCTACGTGGCACTGTTTATATGCATGTCAACTAAGGCAGTTCATCTTGAACTAGTGAGCGATCTAACTACCGATGCATTCTTGGCTGCATTGCGGCGGTCTATAGCGCGGCGTGGTATTATTACAGATATATACAGCGATAACGCAACAAATTTTGTTGGGGCCAGTCGCGAGCTCGAAAGGTTCTATAATTTTTTAAGTAATAATGATACCGAACTTGTCAGGGAGTTGGCGATTGACCGAATTGCATGGCATTTTATTCCACCGCGAGCACCTCACTTCGGCGGATTGTGGGAAGCAGCAATTAAGCGAGTAAAACATCATCTACGGAGAGTTGTAAATAACGTATGCGTAACAGGGGAAGAAATGATGACCTTACTTGCGCAGATCGAAGCTATTATGAATTCTCGCCCTATTTCCCCTTTAACAAATGACCCGAACGATTTTTCCTTCCTTACCCCGGGCCACTTCCTTATTGGAGACTCTCTGAAGGCGTTTCCTGAACCGAGTGTGGAGGACATACCTCTGTCAAGACTCTCTAGATCGCAGCATGTCCAACAAATGCAACAACATATTTGGCGGCGCTGGCAGAGAGAGTACCTACAGGAACTGCAAACCCGTGGACGATGGAGACAGGAACTGGGACGAAATCTAAAGCCAGGTCAATTAGTTCTCATCAAAGAAGATAACATACCCCCCGGAAAATGGAGGACAGGACGAATCGAACAGGTGCATCCAGGAGAAGACCAAAAAAAGACCAACCGTGAAACTGTGTGCGTTCCCGGAAGTGCGTACATTAGTACCGAACGCCAATACGGCCACTAATTAGTGTATATAAATATGTAAAAATTAGTTAGAAATATGCAATAGTAATAGGTATTTGTATATATGTTCACAATTATTGAAACCCAACGCTTTCAAGGCGGGGGAGGATGTTGACGCCATTCGCGTCATAAAGGGTTTATGGCCATAATCAGGGATGGCCCAGGATAATTAGGAGGACCGTCACGTCTGGGTTTTACTGGATGCATTGTTATAGGATTAGACACCTATGATCGGTCAAGCTGCACCCCGGCCATGAATTGTCGGAACTTCACCCTGTCATCCCGCCAACAATTACCATCGAGAGGAAGGGCAGATTCACTTCACCAGCCGAAGGCAACACATCGCGTCACTCCTCCTCAAATGTAATATAAGTGAATAAATCTTGTTAAGTTGTAATTCGAGTCTGACTTAATTATTCCACTCAACACGGGCATCCAGAAAAAAATTCCAAACTTTGCGAATTTTAAAGCTGTATAACCCTTTTTTTTAATTGAATGCCTCCTATTTTATGTCATTATTCGATAGGTTTTTTCTTCTCTGCAATTTGATGGAGCATATCTTATGTCTAAACCCCATAGTTGTTGAGATATTCAATATTTTTCACAAAAGTAACCATTTAATTACATTTCTATGCATTCAAGTAGGTCATTTCACAATAGATGAAGATTGTATACTGGAAATAAAATGCCCATATTCTTGCAGAAATATGTCACCGCAGGAAAGGATCAACAAAAAGGTTGTAAAATATACGGAAACAGTGGAAGGGACATATAGACCCAATCGTAACCATAACTACTACTATCAAATCCAAGGCCAACTGACGGTAACAAATCGAACATTTTCATATTTCGCAATTTACACGCCGCGCCGTTAGGCTTGATAGAAATAGTTGAAAATAATTGGATTTTTGGAAAGAAAACGAAGAAAAATTAATCAATTTCTATGTTAATTGTTTGTTACCGGAAATAATAAAGAAAGTGTACATTATTATTATTGTTTTATTTTAAGTTAATTGAACTATTACACGATCATTTTCAAATGCAGGAGATCTTTTACGTGCGCCTGGAAGTCAATCGCATACCACCGGTTGAGATCGCTGAAATAAAATAATAATTCAATGATATGTTTAAAAATTTATAATAATAATAAAAAGGAAGGCCTCCCGAAATTAGTTCAAGTATATATTTTTTAACAAATTTAACATAATATTTATTTAAACAACCTGAGAGTGTAAAAATCCTAACAACCTTCTAGAATAACAATTATTGCAGAATACTTTTAATTCAGTCTCATTAAAATAATATATTTATTATATGTATGTAATATAACTCAATAAAAGAAAATACACTTCATAATAAGATTTATAAAAGGACTGATATTGGATTGATGAGACTGATACATGATAAAACTCGTACCATAAATTGAAACAGTCCATAAAAGCCCCTGATAATAAATATCATTTTTGAGAAAGCGAGAAACCGTCGGTCGGTCTGCGGGCAAGCATAATAAAGATGCGCGCAGGCAACGAAAGAGACAGAGACAATACAGGGCTGTGTTCCTCAAAATCGACGAACGCCGAAATATGAAAACACACATATCAAATTAAATATTCCCAAATTTCGTCTACAAAAATAAAAATTAAGAGACCATTTTTCGCACCTCTCTAAAATATGATAATCTACAAATTTAAGCCTGGGAAGCCTGAAAATATTTTTCAAATAAAAATTATTGTCAACAAGTTATATCAATTAAGGCGAAATATGTGAAAAATCGACTGCCAGAAGTCGTTAAGTATTCAATTTGAAACCTTATTTATATATTGATTTTTTTATATATTTTTTATATTTCTAATAATTAACAAATCATTTGGAAAGAAAGTTTGCAAAAATTATCATCCATCCCAGAGTGCCGCTTGTAGCACCAAAGCGGCGTTTATACCTATATGTATAATGCTCTACCTATTCCGGTGAAGCAACTTCCTGTAAATGCTCTTAAAGAGTCAATATGCAATATGCTTTCTATGTATTAAGAATTATCTTATACATAAGGGATTCTACAGCGTGGACGAGTGCCTGTCAAATGACTTTTTAACCATTTTAGAATAACTTCATCTTCATGTGTAGTTTTATCCTTTTTTTTTTTTTTAATATACAGGGTGTCCGGAAAATACGTGTACAACGTTTGACGACAGACTCCTGACGTCAAAATAGGTCGATCTAAGCCGACTTAGTTATATCCAAAATTGTCTCGTTTAGCCGGTAGAGGGCGTCAAAAATTAATATCAATGACGTTTAATAATTTGACAATTAATCAAGTATAATATTTACTCAAGTATACGATCAACATTATTGAATTACAAGTTCATTTTACCATTAAAAATGGAAAATTATACAAACTCTCAGAAAGTTGACATGCTCCTGGTATACGGGTTTTGTCGAGGAAATGGGCGTCAGAGTGTTAGGGTTTACATGGAGAGGTTTCCTAACCGTCGAATACCAAACCACCAAACATTTGCCAATATTGAGCGTCATCTTCGGGAAACGGGCAGTTTTGAGAAAAAGTTTGAAGGCAGGGGTCGTATGCGAACAACTCGAACTGTGGAAACAGAAGAGATGATTCTGGAAAGAGTTGAAGAAGAACCAAGTACCAGTACCCGTCTCTTAGAACGTGAGTTAAATGTTCCTAAAACGATTGTCAATGAGGTTTTAAGAGAACAGTTGTTACATCCTTACCACATACAAAAAGTCCAGGAACTTTTACCGACTGATCCCCCCATGCGGCTTACATTTTGTCAATTTATTAGAAACAAAAGGATCCTTGTTCCAAATTTTTGTAGAAAAATTATGTTTACTGACGAGGCATGCTTTACAAGATCTGGGGTAACCAATCTGCACAACGAACATATTTATTCCGATGAAAATCCACATGCCATTAAAGTTGCACATCATCAGCATCAATTTAAAATTAATATTTGGGCAGGTATTATTGATCACTACCTTATAGGTCCCATTGTTATTCCAGACAGGTTAGATGGAAATATTTATTTAAATTTTTTGCAAGACACATTACCAATTCTTCTGGAGAATTTGCCCATTTTACTTCGGAGGGAAATGTGGTATATGCATGATGGTGCCCCGCCCCATTTTTCCGTTGCCGTTCGGCAATACTTACATCATCAGTATCCCAACCGATGGATTGGAAGAGGCAATGATGCACCAGTAAAATGGCCACCACGTTCTCCTGAGTTAAATATGTGTGACTTCTTTTTGTGGGGCGCTATTAAAACAGAAGTTTACAAGACTCCGGTAAACACACGCGATGATTTATTGCAGCGGATTTTAAATGCAGGCAACCATTTTAATAATCCCGAGACATTAGATAGGGTCCAATATCATTTTTTAAAGAGTGTTAATAAGTGTATTCAGCAAGATGGCGGTCATTTTACACATTTGCTTAAGTAATGTTTTTGTTTTACTTAGTTTCTTACAATAGATACTTTCAACTTTGTTATACTTTTGTTTTTTTTGACGCCCTCTACCGGCTAAACGAGACAATTTTGGATATAACTAAGTCGGCTTAGATCGACCTATTTTGACGTCAGGAGTCTGTCGTCAAACGTTGTACACGTATTTTCCGGACACCCTGTATATGTACTGTCAATTATTTCTATGTATTACTTTATAACCTTCAACAGATGTGTCGACAACATTGAACATTATGTCTATACTTATAACGACTCATGTAACCCATCATGGGAGGAACATCAATAAACCATTATAATTATTATTATGTAAAAGGCAAATCCGAACGTGAACCCAGATTCTTGCCAATATCTAGCAGGTAGCCAGTATTCTCCTAAAATACATATTATATTACATTGCAAATATTACTTGTTTGAAAATATAAGTAGTGTCCAAAGAATTTTGTGAATTTTTAAAAGCACTTACAATATGCATACCTACCTAATGTAATTGATTTTGTATACCATTAGTAATACAATTTTAATTGACTAAGGTATATGTTTTTACTTGAAATTGACAATCTACCTACGAAGGGTGTTTATTGCGCTCCATTGTGGGCACGGAATTTTATGACGGGTAATTGGAAGGGAACAGAGTCCAGAGCCGGCATCAGAAAATGCAGATTCAGTGCCCCGTAGAGAATTAACATTAGTGATTCATTATCATTAAATTGTACTTTTCATTGTATTTTTTATTGTACATATAATTAATTGTATTTTACAAATGTAGTTATAATTTCATAGCAAATTTATATACAGTATGATTCACGAAACAAATAACTTAAGTTACCCATAACATTATTGACTTGCTCATTGTGTTAATAAATTAACAGTTAAAATCAGTTGATTTTTTCATGAATCATAATGTAACAAGCAAATATTATTCCGCACAACTAGATTCATTGCTATAACTTTCAATTTGAACATTAATAATTACATTTGGTACACTAAGCGTCCTATAATCGTTTTCAATTTTTATCACATGATCGATGCAATTTTTCCAAAAGGTACTTGAAATGTTGTTGCATTCTCGCTGAACAAGTTGAATTGTTTCTTTACTCATTTTGGGATGTGCATTATTTTTCCGCAAATTTATTTTTAAAGATGACAATATCAGTTGAATGTGATTGAAGATATAGTAATAAGGTGGAAGGCGCAACACTTGGTGACCAAATTCTTCTGCCATCTTATCAACCACATACGTTTCTTTGAAATTTTGTTTTTTTATAAGTTCTAATAATGTTTTTTTCTTTACACTTAGGGGAATAACAATAATGTTTTGACTGCAAAAATCCGCAATACCGCCTTTCTTAGAAGCGGCGGTTGGGATTTTATTAATTTACTTTGAGTGGTAAGTTGCATTATCCATTACAATTATTGAGTTATTGGGTATGTTGGGCAATAATTGATTGCGAAACCAATTTTCAAATAATTCGGCGTTCATATCCTGATGATAGCCTAACGATCTTGATGCAATATTCTTGGCTGATAAGAGCAAACTATTTGACACAAAACCTGCGTCTCCTCCTGCATGAAGAATAACAACTCTTTTTCATCTATTTTCAGCACGGTGCTCTAAGGTGACACTTATTTGTATTATCAATCCATCTCTTGGAAACGACGTCGTCAGTATCGAATCATGTTTCATCCAAATAAATGATCGATCTCCGTCCATTTCTATATTCGTTTATTTTAGATAAATATTCTAATCGCTCTTTTTGCAATGTCGACGATTCCATGATGTGAATTCGTTTGTCTAAAGTTGTATACTTAAAACCCTGACTAAGTAGGTATTTATAAAGTTCAAAGTACAAAGAGTTTCCAAAATAAATTAGACCGTGGGAACGTTACCTGATTTATAAGAATTGTAAATTATATTGTAACGGTCTGGTTTTACCTCCGACGGAAACTGTCTTATTATTAATTTCGCGCCTGGACCTCCACCGTAGGCAACTAGACGCACACGTTTTTTTAAACGTGACTTGTTTCCGTTATGCGTGATTTTTAAAAATCGTCGGCGAGACGCCACCATGTGGCAGAAACTAGTTACCTTCCCTATAGTGCGGACGTGCCACGAGGTCACAGTTTTCCTTGGTTTCCGGGATATAAAACGTGTCCTCATTTAACCACCCTTAAGGGGATTGACAGCACCAAGCACAAGGCAAGGGAGGGTACTGTACGATTCAACTCCATACGCTCACAACATCAGAGTAAGTAATTGAACCCGAAATTTTTCTTTTCGTAAAGGCACGTGTCCGGCCATTGTTACTAAGGCCATGTGCTTTGCAGGCGTTTTTTTGGGTAAGGGCTAAGTAACCCAGCCAGCCAGGTTCTTGGCTAAGGGGCAACGAACATCCGGCCAGAGTGGTTCCGAGAATTGGAATCCAGCGACGGCGTTTTCGACTATCACCGGCCGCTGCCCGTCCTAAGAACCAGAGCCGCCAGCGAAGTCGCTGCGAGGAACGCAGGCCAGATCCATATATATATATTTTTTTGTTCTCAATTGATACTTTAATTTCGTTTGATATATCGTTTTTTTTCTTTTGTGTAAAATTTGCGTTGCGTGTTTCGTGCCGTACGTGTTTTGCGCTTTTGTAAGAAAAAGGTCAGTCCGACGGCCCTTCGAATCGCGCGTTACGAATTCGCGGGATTCGGCCGAATCTGGTGAAGGCGGCGCGATAAGGTTGCGGGCGGAGGAATTTATTTCAGGAAGCGTAGGCACGGTGTCCTGTCTTTTGTGTGAATATACGCAGATATTTTACACCACAAAATTCACACCTGTTATTTTTTGTTCCCCCCCACGTTTTCTCAATCGGGCATTCTTTCAGTTTAACTTCCTGTTATCACTGCGAGACTTAAATCCCCCCCCCCCACTCTCCGACACCGAGAGCCGGCCCTCGTCGCTGCTTCGAAGGGACATAACGCGCTGATTGCCCTTCAGGCACGTCACAATATTTTGGATCCTCTTGGCGATGGCATTGTCTATTTCGGTAAATTTGGAACTTATTATTCTTTTCCTTTCTAGCGGTCTTTCGTAATTATTCTTCAAACCGTTGAATATGATATTCCTGTCAGAATGGAAATTATTTGCAGTGGAGATGCAATATTCTCGCTTATAAGGGTGTTATAAATATTTACGACTATCCTTTTAGTATCAGTTGAAAGAAAAGCATGCTTAATTAATCCCTGATTATCATTTTCGATAGTTGCTGTGTCCATTTAATGATGGTTGTTTTGAAATTTATCAAAATCAATTTGAGAACAGCTTCTCTCTGTAGACTGTCGAAGGGATTCTTCAACAAAACTTTTGGAATGGCTTCTTTCCTCACATAATTGAAATAGATCGTCGAACTGAGTGTCATTATAAATTGATAAAATAATTGTTTCAGTTTCACTTAACGCGTTTCCATCTTAATAAACTCTGCCTTTTCACAAGTTTATAAATGATACACGTATGTACACGTATGTAACGCACACGTATGTAAAATGAGTACTGTTGCAATGTAAAGGTTAACACCGACTGAAAGACAGATGTAGACTATTTGAGAAAAATACTATTTGAGGCAGCTTTAACTGAATGTCTACCTGGACTGCATATTCGCCCAGCAATTAAGGTACAATGAACCTTAATAGCATGGGCGAATGTATAATCCTTTTAAAACCTAGGTTTTCTCGGTGACGGCTCTTAATTATCTACTGGCGTCTGTAGTCTTGTAATTATATCGAATTGTAAAATCGTAAAAAGAATTACGTCCGCCGACTCATAAAAAACGATGTTGATAGTTGATAGTAAGATTATTGAATTCAAATTTAATTAATAAATCATTTTTATATTATGATCATAGTGATATAATTGTGTATATATCGAAGAGAAAACAATTAAGTAGCATCTTTGCAGCCCGCCATACTGACCGTAATAAACCGTCATTGCAGGCACATTTTCAATTGCAAGTGAAAACACTATACTTTAATACCTAGTATTAATAATACACTAATGTACTAATGACGTTCACTTGAAATTAAATGACTATTTAATACATTTTTTTATCTTAATGGAACTTAGCCTACTAGAAAAGATAATCTTCGCAATATTCTTATGCACTAATGAGGGATGCACGTACTTATTAAAGTAGTAGAATTTCTTAATGGAACTATTATGGTGAAATAAGTAAAATAATTAAACTCTGTTTGAATGTAGTATATTGTGTATCAATGGCGGAAAATAGGATTTGGCAGCCCGCGGTGCTTGGCGCCCTCGCTCGCTTAGCTCGCTCATGCGACAAGCACCGCGGTCTGCTAAAGCCTTTCGACCTGCGGGACACACGCTATTTTTCCGCCTACCTACAATATCTGACTTTTTTGCTCTATAATCAACCGAATTATGTTTCAGGTACGGCTACACTTTGATGAGTTTTTTTATGTCAATATTTTGTTTTATATTAAGAACCGACTTCAGTAGTTAAGCTGTGAGAGTTCCACTTCACCCTCAGCAGAGATTTCGATTCATTTAATTGACGCTCTAAATTCGAAGTTTTAATCAATCACCACGAGCAATAATAATAGGTTGATTGCGAAAATTACAAGTAATTTAATTACAATTGCAGGATAACAGTGGGATAATTACAACAATTGCAGGTACTTTAATTACAGGTTAATCGGCGATCCGCGATTTTAATTGGCACTCTAATCACCGTGGGGATAATTAGAGGTCAAATTGATACTATAAATCACGAGACTTGAAACAATAAGCGCCGCCGCCGGGCTAATTTAAATGGTTACTAATTCCATTGCAGTATCATACATTTACACACACACACACACACACACACACACACACACACACACACACACACACACACACACACACACACACACACACCCACACGCACACGCACACGCACACGCACACGCACACGCACACGCACACGCACACGCACACGCACACGCACACGCACACGCACACGCACACGCACACGCACACGCACACGCACACGCACACGCACACGCACACGCACACGCACACGCACACGCACACGCACACGCACACGCACACGCACACGCACACGCACACGCACACGCACACGCACACGCACACGCACACGCACACGCACACGCACACGCACACGCACACGCACACGCACACGCACACGCACACGCACACGCACACGCACACGCACACGCACACGCACCCGCACGCACGCACGCACGCACGCACGCACGCACACACACACACACACACACACACACACACACACACACACACACACACACACACACACACACACACACACACACACACACACACACACACACACACACACACACACACACACACACACACACACACACACACACACACACACACACACACACACACACACACACACACACACACACACACACACACACACACACACACACACACACACACACACACACACACACACACACACACACACACACACACACACACACACACACACACACACACACACACACACACACACACACACACACACACACACACACACACACACACACACACACACACACACACACACACACACACACACACACACACACACACACACACACACACACACACACACACACACACACACACACACACACACACACACACACACACACACACACACACACACACACACACACACACACACACACACACACACACACACACACACACACACACACACACACACACACACACACACACACACACACACACACACACACACACACACACACACACACACACACACACACACACACACACACACACACACACACACACACACACACACACACACACACACACACACACACACACACACACACACACACACACACACACACACACACACACACACCGTGGGGATAATTAGAGGTCAAATTGATACTATAAATCACGAGACTTGAAACAATAAGCGCCGCCGCCGGGCTAATTTAAATGGTTACTAATTCCATTGCAGTATCATACATTTACACACACACACACACACACACACACACACACACACACACACACACACACACACACACACACACACACACACACACACACACACACACACACACACACACACACACACACACACACACACACACACACACACACACACACACACACACACACACACACACACACACACACACACACACATTTACGCACATATTTATATCAAATAATTGCAGATTACTATTGCCCCTTTTGGTTTGATTTTAAAACAAATTTGTGTCATCCGAATTTATTATGGTTTAAGAAAAATAAAATATCCCAATCATAAGCTCGATAAAAGTTTGAAATTTGAAGTTCTGCTAATGTTGATTTAATTTACACAAATGGAACAAAATCACATGGGTACTCTTGGCTAGAGATTTAAAAACTCCTAATGAAAACTTGGCTACTTAGAGAAATGCTGCAGGAGCTCCTTAACCACTGATGGCCGGGTAAATTACAACGTTTTTCTGTTTCATCAAAATTATCAAGAAATGTTTGTAACATGTATATTGATGTAATATATGTAACATATACTGCGTTTCAAAAAAAAAGTACCACCTAGAAGGAGTTGACGTAGAACTCTGAAATTATGTGAAAATAGTTAGTATGTGTTGAGAAACAATTGATTAAATTTTCATCGAAAAATAATAATATTTATTAAGAAAATAATTAATAATGTGTTGCATCTCCGCGCACTCTTATGCATTCAGCAACCCTTCTGGGCATGCTGGAAATCAAATGGTCCAATGCATCTTGAGGCAGCTCATCCCAGGCAATCTGAAGATGGTGTCTTAATTCATTTAAATTGTTGGGAGGATGCGCCTCAAGATGCATTGGACCAGTTGATTTCCAGCATGCCCAGAAGGGTTGCTGAATGCATAAGAGTGCGCGGAGATGCAACACATTATTAATTATTTTCTTAATAAATATTATTATTTTTCGATGAAAATTTAATCAATTGTTTCTCAACACATACTAACTATTTTCACATAATTTCAGAGTTCTACGTCAACTCCTTCTAGGTGGTACATTTTTTTTGAAACGCAGTGTGAAGATATTCAAAAGAGTTTTTATACGTATTAAAAGTGAAATGGGGTTTGCCTGTTTAATCTAGTCTCGATGCTTACATGAAATTAAAACTTTAATGGTTAATCGAGCAATTCTCTGCAATAAAGGATTGGCAACGCCTAAATGTTCTTGACAACAATGCGATGCGTTTGGATGCACTTGCCGAAAAACCGGCTTTCGTACATATATTCTCCCATCTAATTGTCCAGTATGAAGAAAATTTTATTCCAATTTTCCAAATTTATTTTTGTTCGCCGGCGGCAAATAAGGATAAGTTTCATTAAATTTTCAGCAAGTCCGAAGAATAATTCTGTTACACTTGTCCTGTGTTAAATATATATATATATATATATAATTATAAAATAATTTTTATCTGTCATGAAAAGATTAATGACACTAATTATATACAACACAAATTAATATAACATCCCTGACGAAGGACACAAACATATGTCCGAAAGCTTGGAGGAAGTGTAAAACAAATATTGTGTTTTTATTGACCCTGGCCGAATACCCGGTTCTCTACTAAGAGAACAAATTACAAAAACATATATATATATATATATATATGTTTGAACATGTTCCGGGTCTTTGAACTTCCGTGTATTGTTTTGTGTGTCCTGAAAAGGACCTTTTTCACGACGTTTCGGCAAAATCGCATTTGCCATCTTCTGGTGGATTCTTCTCGAGTGTTAGGAGAGAACTGAAGAGAGTTGATTGCTGTGTCCTTTTATACCTCCTTTCTGGCGCGGCTTCTGGTCATCGGGCCGGTTGTGTGTTGTTGGTTTACGTGATCAACGGGGGGCTTGGGTAGTCGGTGCGGATGAGATGGAGGCTTCGTAATCCGACTTAATGAGCTATTCAAGGAGTTGTTAATCCGTTGCGTCGGTCTTCTTGGAAGCTTAATGACCGGGTCCACGGGTTTCGGTGTTTTACCTGCAAGGGTATGTTTCCAGGCTTTCGGCAGGCGTTGTGCGGATTAACAACTCCTTGAATAGCTCATTAAGTCGGATTACGAAGCCTCCATCTCATCCGCACCGACTACCCAAGCCCTCCGTTGATCACGTAAACCAACAACACACAACCGGCCCGATGACCAGAAGCCGCGCCAGAAAGGAGGTATAAAAGGACACAGCAATCAACTCTCTTCAGTTCTCTCCTAACACTCGAGAAGAATCCACCAGAAGATGGCAAATGCGATTTTGCCGAAACGTCGTGAAAAAGGTCCTTTTCAGGACACACAAAACAATACACGGAAGTTCAAAGACCCGGAACATGTTCAAACACATTTCGTCCGTGAAAACATACACATGAACATATATATATATATATATATATATATATATATATATTCACTGTGTATCAGCCAAATGGAATAAATTCGATAATAAATAAATGGGGGCGTGTTCGAATAAACGCTTGGACACGTCGATTGTTATTTTTAGTTGCGCATTTTTTTTTCAACAAAAACTTTTTATACAGGGTGTGTCATGTGACCGTGGCCAATACCAACTTTCTTATTTTAAATTCAACACCTGGTATATTATTCAATTTTTGGATTCTTCAGAAAATTCTAGACATATTTTATGTACAATGTCCTATACCTATCTTCAACTGTTTCGGAAATATTAAGTGTTTTCAGATTTATTGCAAAAATTAACATTAAAAAAAGAAAATTATTTGATTACAGAAATTCGTTACAACACACTCAAAAACTAATAAGTAATACTGTTTATTTCTTGATAATGGAAAAATACAAAAAAAAAACAATAAATTTCAATGGAGGAGATGTTCAAAATGCTCGCCGTGAACGTCTTGGCAACATCCTAATCTTAAATAGAAATTTCTTCTAACGTTACTCAACATCTCAGGCGTGACCGATCTAATCGCAAGCATTATTCGTCTTCTTAAGTCAGCTAAGTCGAGGGGTTTAGTTTTGTATACAATACTTTTGACATATCCCCATAAGAAGAAGTCTAATGACGTCAGATCAGGGGATCGTGCTGGCCATTCCATCGATCCTCGCCTCCCTATCCACCGATTTGGAAATATTCGGTTGAGGTATGTAGTTCCGGACATTGATTTGGTAATGGGGCGGTGCTCCATCTTGATTTCCAAAACAATTGAAGATAGGTATAGGACATTGTACATGAAATATGTCTAGAATTTTCTGAAGAATCCAAAAATTGAATAATATACCAGGTGTTGCATTTAAAATAAGAAAGTTGGTATTGGCCACGGTCACATGACACACCCTGTATAAAAAGTTTTTGTTGAAAAAAATGCGCAACTAAAAATAACAATCGACGTGTCCGAGCGTTTTTTCGAACACGCCCCCATTTATTTATTATTGAATTTATTCCATTTGGCTGATACACCCTGTATATATACAGGGTGTAACAGATATACGTTTGTTAATTTTAAACATTGGTAGAACTCGTTAAATAAAACATTTTTTCTATATGTTTTTTTTTTCAAAAACCAACGTTAAACTGATTTAAAATATATTCTAGTTTATCTACTAAAACGCGTACCCGCCTATGGTTAAAGGTGTGCAGCGATAAAATCTTATGTTGTGATGGCAACGGTGTCATAAAGGTACATCATTGCCTGTAGGTAAAACACGTTCAGGATATTGTGCAATGTACAATCTACGGTCTTCTGCTGCATTTCCAAAAGCTCGGCCATATACCAACACAATATCTGTTAATTCTTTCTTAGAAAAATTTGGCATTTTGAAATAAACTTCAGTTGACAATTATACTGACAGTAATTGAGAACGGCTCGTTCGGTCAATATTAGGGGGCAAAAAAATATTAAAAAAACCTGCAAATATTGAAAAAAAACATATAGAAAAATTTAAAATTAACACACGTATTTCTGTTACAGCCTGTATATATATATATATATATATATATATATATATATATATATATATATATATATATATATACTGTATTAAATAAATTCATATTTTCTGCATTTGTGCATTCATAAATCATTAAAATATTTACTCTTAGTGAAGCTGTACCCAACCGAAAATTAAAAAATTAATGCTATTGATAACGGTAAAAAAAACATAAAAAACATGAAGCATATCTGCTATGATCGACGCACACACATAGTATTAAATGTTGAAAACAATTTTATAATCACGGAATTTCCAAAATTACTGGTTACTGGTTGGTGGAGAGCGGCGATGACGAAAAAAATTGAACTCCTAATTGTTAATCCTAAAAAAATGCAACTTAATTAATTTTATAAATACTAGAATTACACCTAAAACACATAGACGCGCACACATAGAATGAAATGTCGCAAACAATTTTATAATCAAGGAATTTTCAAAATAACTGACACACCTCTCAGTTTAGGGATAGGTTTGATTTACACTTCTGTGTTAAAAACTGTTCTATGTATTACCCTGTCATTCAAAAGTATATGCCATTTCATTAAAAAAAATAAAAATTAAGGTAATAACGTGTACATGTAAATAAATAAACTTTTGAAATACACTTCCGGATATATACGTCTATAGGTACTAAATTCAACAACATACTGCTGACTGACCTATAGCAACACACAGTCTAAGGTTAGTACCACTAACCCAGCCCAGAAGGGCCCAGAAGGGCCATAAACATCAAACGAGCGTACGCGTACGCGCTAAAGAATGGAAACACAAGAATGTTCGGAATCTGACGAGTCCAACTCGCAGTGGACGGAGACCAAAAGAAAGCCCGGCCGACCAGCAAAAAATGTCGCGTTAAAAAAACAGCGCCTCACTCAAACCAACAAAGCCCGGGAAGATAACTATAAACTGAAAATTAAAAACTTAGAATTACAATTAAAACAGGCAAAGGAAAAGGCAATAAACACACAAATTACATTACAAAGCACGCCTACAACATCAAACAATACAACAACCAATGCACAACAAAACAATACAGCAACAACTACACAACAAAACACTACAGCAACAACTACAAACAACCATCACACACCACACCTACAAACCACGCAAATCAATCGCATACAACAATTAAAAAACCAATTATACCAGCATCTATATTATTTTAAAACACCCAAGCCACTCACCAGACTATAAGTAGCAGAATACTGGACACAAAACGGATATGGGCAAACAGACACAATTCTAAAAATACAGGTGAGCTTCTTACTTAAATCCAATAACACAAAAGAAGCAATATTAGCAACACTGAACCACCTAAAGACAGCAAACTTCATAAATGAATATAAGGAAGCCATCGCTAGTACCCCAGCAACTAAGGAAAAAATAGAACAACCGTCATTTACATGCGTACTTACTGCAATAGACTTCGACATAAGAGACGAAGACTTAAGTCAACACTTGGTCAATATGAACATGCCACACAGATTCTGCAAAAGGATAATTTCCAGAGCCACGTCCAACCCAACTAAAATGGTACGCATAATTACTGGCAACATCGAAACCTACAATAGCATCATGCAACAAGGAGTCTTTTACAAAAACAGGCACTTCTTTGGCCAGGAGAGCAGAGCGCCTGCTCCTCTGCCTATTCCCTGTGCAAAATGCAATGAATTTTCACATACAACTGACAAATGTACGTCGGCAACACCAAACTGCAACAAATGTCAAGGCCCACACCACACCTTCAAATGCACGACACTACTTCCAGAATCCTGTAAGAGCTGCGGACAACAAGGACACAGCGCCTGGAGCACAAAATGCAAACAACGTCCAATGGCACCAATACCAGGTATACCCAACTCCAAAGTTCTATCTTCAAACAAGAGCATCCATGCACCAATCACAATTCATGATAACATCATAGACACATATCTAACCGAAATCAATTCACCCCTTAACATCGACAGACAGGCGCTCCTAAAAAAACTTAAAAATAGATTCATTATATCCTACAACATAGACACGGTCATCTCATTTTCTCACAATCGCATACTCATGTTCGACTTAGACAACATAAACGCCCAACAAGCAACCATGCCTATTGACTCGGTCCGTGTCTACACCTCCACGCCCTCTGTGTCCTCACAATGTCTTCAATAGCTATTCTTTACAGCAACATAAACTCCTTCTGCCCCAAATCTCCCATAATTTTAAACTATCTCAACAATAACCAGGTATCCTGTGCGATGTTTGTGGAAACCAAAACTAACAAACATATCTCATTTCAAAATTGGTCATCACTACAATCTCCCTCAGCCATACTACATCAGAATCAACGCGGTAGTTCGTGTGCATTAGTACACCCATCCCTTAAAATGGGCAAAGCTAACCCCCCCTTCACTGTCTTC
Source organism: Othius punctulatus (assembly GCA_951805005.1). NCBI lineage: Eukaryota > Metazoa > Arthropoda > Insecta > Coleoptera > Staphylinidae > Othius > Othius punctulatus. The sequence goes on from OX638138.1 coordinate 74,139,062, forward strand.
AATGTATTCACTTCACTATACCATTCTCCAACCAAAAAATTCATATATTCTTAGTGTACACTCATGGACTCTAAGAATGTCACTGTCGCTAAGAGCCAGCGGTTCGCTATCCTTGTCTCGTCCAGAACGCCAGAGACGAAGCTCCATTCGGACGACTTCGGCGTTCAGTCATCTGAGTGACCGGCAATCTAAAATTTACCTGAAGAGGCTTTGGGTCCCTATTATCTATGCATCCCATAAATTAAAAAAAAAAATTACTCAGGTAGAGTTTTGACAAATCGCTTAACTATTTATATAGTTTTAAAAAGCGGTGTGCAAATTACGCTCGTTTCCTCATTCGACTGGTTAACGAGCAGATTATTATTACGTTTATGAATTTCTACGGCTTCTAGAAGATTAAGCTGCGTGCCTTCGATCAGTTATGTAATATTTTTAAGTTTTCGATTTGTGGAAATGCATATACAGGGTTATTCAATTTCGATTACCACTATGGGGATATCGGAAACGGTAAGAGATACGAAGTCGGTTAAATTGGGACAAAGTTGCGTAATCATATAGGGAAAAATATTCAATAAAGATAATTAAAAAAACTTTAATGATAGCTGAGATTTAAAAAGAAAATTGAAATTTTACAAAATCTTATTTATTTTTTTCCTGTCGTTACTTGAAGAGATATTAAAAAAATATAAATACATCTTCATTGCCACTTTTTCTCATCTACAACATGGGAATTTTATATTTTGGATTAGACGTTTCGTGTGAGTGCAACCGTCATCAAATTTAAATTTTTAAATACGGACCTGCAATGTTTATTTTTATTTTGAGTTATTTTCATCAATACTGTTAATTATGTGCAACACTTGGGGTTTTTATAACGTTTTAATATAAAAATAAATCAAAATCTACAATTAGCACTAAACTGGATTTAAAAAATTAAAATATAAACTAGAGTGCCATGAAAACAGTTTAAAATTGGAGACATTGTTACAAAACAATAAAACTGGACATTGTTTACTGTCAACGGTGTTTAGTTACTTCTTAAAAATGTTTTCTAACGAACACAAAGAGACATGTTAAGAATTTACTATCAATGTAAGATAAACTCTGCTCGAGCAAGTGAAAACTATTTACAAGTGTATCCCGAAAGACCCCAGCCATCCCAAACTTTGTTTAAAAAAATGGATTACAATTTAGGGCAGTATGGATCTTTCAAGAAACCCAGAATGCCTTATGGAAACCGTGTTTTGGAAGATGAAACGGAGATGGTTCTCCAAGAGGTAGCTAGAAAATTGTAAATACGTATCGTGATCTAAAAATCAGGTATTTATTGTAGATAAGAAACGATCCATCGAAGTCGACCAATGAAGTAGCAGTTAATTTAAATTTGCCACAAACAAAAGTCTGGCGGATTCTTAGAAAATATAATTTGAAACCCTACAAAATTCACATTTCCCAGAGTTTATTTCCTGGTGATGGTGAACGGAGGTTGCAGTTTTGTAATTGGATTTGTGAGCGTATTGAAAATGATGATAATTTTTTAAACTGTCTCCGGCTCGAAAATGCCTGTTGACGCCATTTTGTCAAGAAATTTTGTCAATAGAGACTGGAGCGAAGTCGTATTTACCGACGAAAAAACATTTTCGTCTTCTGATGATGCTCCAGTCTCTCTTTGGAGAATCACTGGAACAAGATTTGAACCGCAGCATGTCCGGCCGAATAACAGGAGGGGGCGGGTATCTTCTGGATATTGGGGGTGGATAATGGAAAGTTGTCCTGGAGAATTAGTTCAAGTGCGCCCCCAAGATTTACTTCCAGGGAATATGTGGATATTCTTGAAAACAGTCGAATTCCGACGGTGAGAAGAACTCTATACCCGGAGGAGGAGCTGGACATAATTACGGTTGTGCAGGACAATAGTCCGATACATACGGCACCTGTTGTCCAAGAGTGGCTGGACGACAATGCCAATCAGATAGAAATTATTCCATGGTCTGCGAAGAGTCCAGATCTCAATCCAATTGAGAATATTTGGGGTGCCATGGTTCGTGTCTGGAACCCAGATAATATTGAGATCCGGACTATTCAGAATCTGCAGCGCCGCGTCAACGAAAAGTGGGAAATGTGGGAAATGAAGGCAAACATTTATGCAGAAATTGTGTGGTGTCAATGCCGAACAGGCTACAAGAATATATAAATAATAATGGTTTTTATACCAAATATTAGTTTATATATATATATATATATATATATATATATATATATATATATATATATATATATATATATATATATAGATATATATATTTTTAATAAAAGATGTATTTTTATCTTTATTAAATCTTTATTTATTCCTAACTTTTACTAGTTTGGGAAGTTATGCCATTATCATAGGCACAATTCTACAAAGATTAGAATAATGGTTAATACAAATATAAAATCTATTATTATTAATAGTGTATGTGTTGTGTTAATGTTAGTGTGTGAGTTAGCCTTATAAGGCTATACTCCTCTTATTTTCATAAAAGTAACCTATGGTTTTTCATGGATTGCATTTATTTTATTGCTACAATTAGGTTTCAGTTGGCGTATAAAGCCTAAAATTTGGGAATTTTGGTTTTATAAACACTGTTGTATTCAAAATATATAAAACTCCTGTTTTTGCTAATTTGTTCTGGCAATATCTTCAATTATTAATTATGTTAATAACAACTACATGTTTTGAATTACTTAATAAATTCTATCTACAATCACTAATAAAGTAGGCTCTTTTGCTCGACACTGACAACAAAAAGTTGATAGTGAGAGTTGGCATTAACTTAAAAGCAATAATACCACTTTTTGCTCGTATTACATACAAAATATTTTCTAAAATCACTTAAAAAATGATTGAGTTCTTTAAAAAGAACGTTGATTTATTAGTTGCTATTGGCGACGCGCAGTTTTTAGTTTTATTGTACGGCGAGCGAGAAAAACGAGTCTTAGATAAACGTCAACTTTTCGTTTTCAGTATCGAGCAAAAAAGCTTACTTTATTTAGTGATTGTAGAAAAAAGATATTAAGCATTTCAAAACATGCCACCAGATAATTTGATTATCTGGATTAATTAATATAGATTAATTTTAAATAATGCAGAAATTGTTTGGAAGAATAACATTTATTGAAAAGTTAATAATAAAATATTTTTCCATGTGTCCAACTTTCTGGCGGACACTATATAAATCAATGATGTAGACGAAAAATATTTTATTTTTTAGAAACATGATATTATTTATTTTCGTCATGGATACAATCTATGAAAAGCAACTCATATCTCCCTAGGGAGATGTCAATTTTTTTCACCCTCAATCACATTTTTTTCTCCTTCAACCTTATGACCACTTGACAAATAGATCGTACAATTGACAAATTTTCCATTCAAGACGGTACTTGAAGATGAGCAATTTTGCGTCTGCTCATGGCCTCCACTGCCACTAGCAGATACCGACGATCTTACTTTTTCAGTCTCTTCCAGTCCAGCAATCACGCGTGAAATTTTATTCTTGGATGCCATGCTGTCTGCCAAGTAGCCTTCCGCTACTGTAGAGCTTTTCCATCCACCCAGAGACGCTTCAGATTGGTCATACTTACTCCTCCATCAGCTGCCAAAGTTGCAGATGTTCGTCTTAAACAGTGACCTGTGAAAGATTTCGGATTCGGCAAACACAAGTAGACAGCAATTTTTGACGGAATGCTGCCAAATGTGTTTTTCCCAACAGGTTGCACTGTACATTTTCTGTTTCTGTACGATAAAAAAAACCTTGAGACTCCTGCAGGACGCAAGCACACGTATTCTCTGATAAGCGACAACGCATTCAATCTCTCCTCTTCAACTATAGTGAAGGATCTCTTTGCCAATGTTTTAGTGTCCGGAATCTGCACCACAATTACTGAACCCCTGTCACATTTTTATTATGACTTTTATATACTGTCAAACAACTCATAGCAACCTCGGAAATAAACATTGTGGATCGATACAATACCTAAAATTTTTACCAATATGTTTCTAAAAAATAAAATATTGTATGCACCACGGGAGCTATGGATGTTTTTTACCCTCGGTTGACTTACAAACCTCGGGCCAAAGGCCCTCGGTTTGTAATCCTGTCAACCTCAGGAAAAAAACATCCATATCTCCCTTAATGCATAAATATCTATTTCTTTTATGGGATGCATACATAATAGCGGACCCAGAGCCCTTCCAGGTAAATTTTAGGGAGCCGGTCACTCAGTGACAACACTGAACCAAACATTGAACGCCGAATAGCACCGAATGCAAATTCCCGACGAGACAAGGACCGCGAACCGCCGTGTCCCAGCCACCAGTGACATTCTTTGAGTCCATGACTGTACATCCACCCCCATTCTAACATAGATAACTCGATATTTATCAAGGCATCTTTATATGACTACGCAATAATTATGGGCGATTTCAACGTAAATAGAACCAAACAAAATCATATATCTCAATTTCTAAATAACTCCAACTTCACTAAAATGCCTACAGGTCCAACCTTCATAATTCCTAATAATCCGAACTCTACACCTGACATTCTACTATGCACATCTAACCTCCAACAACATATATCTAACCTACAATTGATACCTGACCTATGTTCAAATCATCTCGCCATCCAATTTACCCTTGACCTACCCAACCCTCTCCCAACTATCCCAAAAATTACCAAAATCCTATATAGACAATGCAATACTGAAATTGTTAATAAAGAAACAACCGTCTACATAAATAATAGTCCGAATATAAACAACGATTCAATCCCTAAATTTATTAACTTCCTATCGCAATCCATTGAACGTAACTCTCCAAAATCACACCACAACTTTTTCAACTACCCCCTCCCGCCCTTCATATTACGACTGATAAAACAAAAACGACAACTTCACAGAGACTTTAAAAACACTAACGACCCGGCATTAAAGCACAGATTCAACGAATTAAACAAAAACATTCAGAAGCTCGTGAAACACTATAAGACAGACAAGTGGACGACAGCATGCAAACAAATTAACGATCTTAAAGGTAAACATTTTTTCAATGAAACGAAAAAATTAAGCCAATACCGAAAGGCCGAACGAATCACTGACATGACTGACCCAATGACAAATAAAAAGCATACGGACAGCCAAAACATAGCTCGTATTTTCGCGGAAAGTTTGGACAACCAATTTAGCTTCGTACAGAACACTAATTACAGCGACAAGAAACTCGACGAGATCAATCACTGGTACGAACAATTTTTACCTACAACCCAACCTACCCCCACTAACGACCTCCTGACAGAGGATTTACCATAGCATTCTGCACTCTGGTAAAAACACGACTCCCGGGCATGACAACATTCCTCGATCAATCCTCAAATCCTTGTCAGACGATATCCACTCATACATTATTAAACTATTTAACCACTGTTTCAAGGAACAAAAAATCCCGCAAATTTTTAAACAGGGCATTATGGTGTGCGTACCAAAAACGAGCGTCAATAACACTATCCCTTCAAACTTCCGTCCCATCACGCTCCTCCCTGTAATCGGACAAATACTCGAAATTCATTTAATAAATAAGTTATTTCACTCCCTCGCAAACAAAATTCCTCTATATCAATTTGGCTTCACCCCTCACAAATCTACTATTCATCCTCTTTCCATCCCAACATCCAATCTCCAATGCGCCCACCTTCAAGGCAAAAAATCGGCCGTCCTCCCATTGGATATGAATAAGGCCTTCAATTCAGTTTGGATCAAGGGCCTTATGTTCAAACTAAATATTCTCGAGACTCCCCCGTACCTTATTTCTTTGATTAATTCCCTCCTCAAAAGTAGATCAGCACAAATCCGCATTGACAACATCTTCTCCCACCCTATATATACCGAACAGGGAGTTCCCCAAGGTTCTCCTCTTTCTCCCCTCCTCTACAATATCTACGTCTACGACATCTACCACCCCAACCCTAACTACCTTAACAAAGACACCTATGTCCTACAGTATGCAGATGATACTGCCTTAGCCTCTCATGCACGCAATCTAAAAACTGCTATTCATCATCTTCAAGTCATCACAACACGCTCAGAAATATGGTTATATAACTGGCGTCTCCACGCCAATCCACAAAAATCCCAACTCCTCATCCAAACCACAAAATCACGCCCAACTCTCCCCATATTACCCTGCACCTTGACATTATAACCCCGAAACCGAGCCTGAACTATTTAGGAGTCGTAGTCGACAACAAGTTGAATTTCCAGAAGCACTGTGTAACGATGAAGCGCAAAGCTAAAACTCGAGCAAAATATTTTAGATCGCTCACATATACACGAAGGTATCACTATAAAAACAGCTGCATTCATATATAAAACATTATGCCATCCATTGCTCGACTACGGCTCAATCCTTTTCTCCGTCTCCAAACCATCAACCCTGAACCATCTTTATGTTGCTGAAAGAGCCTCCCTCCGCACAATCACAAAAATCCGCAATCCTAGAAATCCCCTTCACAATATTAATAACGAAGCTCTGTCCCGCCGCACTCAAATCCTTCCCCTCTCACTTAGACACGAAGAGCTTCTTAACAAATTCACCCACAACCAACTAAACTTCCCTCTATAACTCCCTTCATACATATCCGAGACATCAACCAACCTCCTAAATTCAAACATCCCTCTCAAACACTATACGAAAAACTGACAAACCACCAAGACAATGACTAACTCACGAACGAACAGACAATCATTTATATTAATAAAAGATCACGGGCTGAAAGACGAAAGTCGATAGCCCATTTCATATATCATATCATATACTTCATTATCACCATACCTGTGATGTAACAAAAAATGTAAAAAGCTATATTGAATAAATGTTCTTACTACTACCAGATAACGAAATTTAATGAAACGAATAAATATATAAATCCAAGTGTTTCCTCACAGTTTAGTTGACTTAAGACCTAATAAAATTAACATACTTTACTTTTATGGACTTGAAGAAATTAAGTTATATATTAGACAAAAAGACCAATAGTCTGATTATGAACTGAAATAGTAATTTGTAATAAAAAGTAACATTATTAATAGTGTGTATGCCCTCCTCTTGCAGCACTACAAGCTTATAATCTTCCAGCATGCTTGAGATTAAGTTTCGTATTCTTTCTTATGGTATCTGTTCCCATTCTTGAGCAAGCATGTTAGAGAGCTCATCAAGAGTTACAGGCGGTCTCGGTTCATTTTTAATTTTTTTGCCCAATTGTTCCCAGAGATGCTCAATTGAATGACCTCAATTATTTTTAGAAGACCACTCCAAACATTGGATATTTGCATCTCTCAACGCAGTGGTGACAATGTTAGCTGTATGAGGTTTGCCATTGTCTTGCATAAAAATGAATCCATTGCCGAAATTTTCGGCAAATTGTTGAACATGGGGTACAATAGTCTCGTCTCTATATCTTCTTGCTGTTAGCGACCCACTGCGTATGAAAACCAATTCTGTACGACCATTAAATTCTATCCCACCTCAAATCATTACAGACCCCTACCATGTTTGTCAAATTTTGTCAGATGGTCTTCGTAAGAAAAGAACACGGCGATCATTCTTGTTAGGAGGAATCTAGACTCATCCGAAAACAAAACGGAGTTCCACTGTCCATCGTCAAAACCTTGATGATTTGATAAAAGTTTAAGCGATTTATTTTGTGCGTAGCTGTGAGATTAAACCGGTTGGTGGTTTTTCAGCAGACAAATTGCCTTCTTTCAGTCTTCTTCTTACTGTTTTGGTTGAAATTTCTGTTCCAGTGGCTAATGAAGATCATTTTTTAATTCACTAAATGCTAGATGTTACAAACCGCTTTCTTAAACCCTGAAGTTCGATAAAACGATATTCTCTGCGTATTGTTCCTTTTTCTTTTAGCACCTTGTCCGCATCTTCTTTTGAAACTACTAGTCCCTCTGAACCGTGCTGCGATTATCTGTACCACAGATTTGTTGGTATTTAGTATTCCAGCAACTTCTCTTCGTGAATATCCTTCACGAAGAAGAATAATCCTTTGGGATACTTCTTTTGCTCTGCAATGGCGTCTAGGCATCTTTAATTAACTTAATGCAAACAAATTCACTAATTTTTCAAACACAAATCACGCTTTATTAATTAAATGAGTTAACAAGGTGAGTCAACAATTTGAGATTTTGCTAACTTTTCGTTTCCTAGCAGATAATGTCCTGATATTATTATTTGCTTCATGGCAAACTATTTTAATAGTGCTTAATAAACGTCAATTTATAGCATGTGAAAGTCTATTCACAACAACTTGTAAATTGGCAAAGATATTTCAAGTTTATTTGGTGGTCCATTAATTTTGGCCGGAAGTGTAGTACTGGGAAAATATCAACATGTACGAACTATTGTAATGATGGAGCCATGCTGCTGCTACTATATCCAAGAAACTTTAAGTTTATATTTCATTAATTTATGTTGTTTTCAAATATATTGGAAATTATTTTTTTTCTCAAAAACTACAAAACATAAGTTCCCAACAGGCGTAACAAAATATATTTAGAAGTAAATGAGCTATCCGAATATGTAAAAATATGCAGGGTGTTCTATTTAAAATAACAAAATTGTTGGCGACTTGCGGTAGAACCGGAATTGATAGAAATATGTTAGAATATATTATTATAGAAATAAGTACCAAATTGTATCATTGGCTAATAATTGATTATTAATATTAGAGGCGGGATATGTGGCTTTGTTTGTATACATAAGCGGGCGTGACGCGCTCAGCTTAAGAACAAGTCACGAAGGGCACATTGAGTTACGTGCTTTTATGGAGTGTGGATGCAAGTTGGGTGCTGATTGTGGGGAAATCATGAGTGATCTAATGTTTTGGTGTGCGTTGCAATGTGGACGGTTATGGATTTGGTGTTGGAATGGATTAAAGGTCAGTACCTAAACTACAATATGTATATCAGATTGAGGTGTTCCGAAATAGGTGCGTCCTAGTAAATGAAATAAGAGAGGTGCGTCCTAGTAAATGAAATAAGAGAGGTGCGTCCTAGTAAATGAAATAAGAGAGGTGTGTCCTAGTAAATGAAATAAGAAAGGTGCGTCCTGGTAAATGAAATAAGAAAGGTGCGTCCTAGTAAATGAAATAAGAGAGGTGCGTCCTGGTAAATGAAATAAGAGAGGTGTGTCCTAGTAAATGAAATAAGAGAGGTGCGTCCTAGTAAATGAAATAAGAGAGGTGCGTCCTAGTAACTGAAATAAGAGAGGTGCGTCCTAGTAAACGAAATAAGAGAGGTGCGTCCTAGTGAATGAAATAAGAGAGGTGCGTCCTAGTAAATGAAATAAGAGAGGTTAATCCTAGAGGTGCGTCTTTTTGTAACGTATGTTAATCTACGTATTCAGTTTACAACGAAAATTAAGTAAAATTTAATGGTTCCCTTAGTAAGAAGATTCGACTTACATAAAAAAAAATATCGGGTTCATCTTGTAGATCCGATAATTCTTGGAATCTGAGAATGACCCTCCTCCGTGGTGAATCGGGCAACTGCAATTGTAATCCTTGTTTGTTGAGTCCAGGACACCGCACTTTTGTTTTCTTCCTTCGCGGAGAATCACAACACTGCACTTGTTTTCGTCCTTCGAGTGGATCAGGAAACTGTAATTGTTGTTGGTCGTCCTTCTCTGGATCGGGAAACTGCACTTTGTTGTCGTCCTTCGAGTGGATCTGGAAACTGTAATTGTTGTCCTCCTTTCCGTTTATTTCTACTTTGTGAACCGATTTATTTTCACGGCAATTATCACATATCCAACCGACTGCGCCAATTTTGTAATAAACGGGGTTTAAGAAGGAATTCAACACGTCAACGTTTCAACATTTTATTCCTTGTTATAATATATATATATATATATATATATATATATATATATATATATATATATATATATATATATATATATATATATATATATATTTAGTTCGGTTGTTCAACTTGAACTTGTTAACATGAACTGGTTTACATGGATGCTAAACATGTACTGATTTATCTCCATATTGGTGTAAGAGGCGAACCCTCGGTGTAACTCTCTGGAGTAGGGCCAGAACGAACTTTGAACACATTCAAGAACAAAGAATATTCAAGGTTCGCTCTGATATAGAAATATCTCTGTCTATCCAAATTAAATATTTTGCATCTAGTGGAAGTACAAATAAAATGAATACACAAAAGCTAGTCTGAGCGTCGCGCGCTAATGACTGACGGAAGTTTATCTAAGAAATTCGGAGATTAAAATGAGAGGCTGCATATTGTAATTTAAGAATAGAGAGACATATTTATGTATTTTGTTAATAATTATGGGGACATTACATCCTCTCCCCCTTATTGAAAAAAAAATATATGTGATGTGTGAAGTGCACATATATATTTTCCTATCAAATACAAATTATCTAGGTTATATAATAATGTATATAAACAAAGTACCTAATAAAAACATATAATAGAATTAAAACACAATACTAAATATAATAGAATTTCTGAAATAGAAATAAAAACACTATAAGACAATACAAGACAATGGAATACAATATTATATATAATAAAATTCTGAAAAAGAAAATCAAAACAATATAAAATAATAGAATACGTATAGGAATTTATAAAAGAAGAATATAACAAATTAACTCGAAATAAATCGAAAAATCTTACTATTAATGAGAACCATTATATGTAGGTATATTAAAATCAATCGTTACGGTATCTTGCTACGTCATTGACTATGTCTAACTTCGACCGTGGCCTCAAATTCATTTAAATTTCGGTCCTAATTTGGATCTTGATTAGCGTCACCGATTCGATCCGTAGGCATTGCAGGTTGCTGTGGTCTACGATTAACATGTGGAATACAATTTCGCCAACCACTTATTTTTTTATAAACTTTAAACAATATATACATTAATATCAAAAATGAAATGAAGTACGCTAAATAAGAAGGAGAGACATCTATAAATTGAGAAGTTTTAGAAACATTTTTAGACATCTCTACTATGTCGTCGAGTTTATGGCTAGCAGTAATTAAGTTACTAGAATCTACATGTGTTATCGGAATCGGGATTAAATGACTTATATTTAATTTGGAAATTTTATCACAGAAGGCGTCATATAAGATATTGTAAGGTAGTATTTCGAATGACCACATACTCTCAAAACTATTGCTGGAAGAAGTTAATGTGTTTACGCCAGAATATATTTTGCAGTTTGGAGACAAATTTAGAATTCCTGAATTATTTATTTTTATATCAATTGTATCGAAGTTTACGCATGTTAAAGTCAGGGATTGTGGTTTGGGAACAATAAAGAGCCATGAGTTTTCCTTTTCTAATTTTTGCCAATATTCTGATGTTAATTTTATCACTCTTGTATCACAGTTTTCAGAAATATTCGAATTCAATAACATATTTGACTCGCAGTTGGATTGTCAGAGGTTTGACCGGAGGGGTTGGTTTTGATAACAAACATAATTATTCGGCAATCTATGACAATTATCCCTATCGTTGAAAGAAATGTAGGTAAATTTATTTAATGTAATCGCGATATATTTAGAGCTTGGCTGAATGAATATGAATGTAGAGTTATCTTGCGATATGGGCAGAGGAGATACTTTATAAAATGTGTGTTATTTGTGAAATGAAAGGGTTAGCTATTATATAAATAATTCTGTTATCTTTAAAGTAGATTACAGGCGAGGCTACCTGCAATAAATGAACTGAAGTTTCGATAGTCAGAGGAAGAGCATACGAGGTTGAAATCGGCAAATATTGTAAAGTGGAAGTGAGTTCTGTGATGTATTGCTCAGGACTCAAAATGAAGGGATGAAGTATGTTAGACTTTGCAAATAAAATTGCATTTATGAGAGTGGAATATTGCTGGTTTAGCTCATTGGTCATTAATGTTAGTAGAGCAACGTGATCCTCAATTTCACATTTCATTTGTAAATGATGAAGTTTTTCTGTGTTTGTTGAAGTGACATTATCTAATAATTTGAAATTTTTATTAATACTTTCTTAATTAATATTTAAATTTACAATAGTTTCATTAAAGTTTGTTATTGTTGATTTAACTATTTTTGCTTGGTTTTGAATAAGGTCAACTAATGCATGATCCTTGTTATTAATATTATTTATTATAGTGTTATATCGCTCGGCATCATCCTCATCAAGAGTACCGAAAATAGTTTTAAAAACAGATCCCCCAATATTTAACCATGCTCCTTTTTGAGTATTGCCAATAATTTGACGCATATATTTATCTTTGGCAAAGAGAGGAGGAATTAGTTGTTTTAACATTATCAACGTCCGATTGCAGCTAGGATATATGTTAAAGACTTTTCTATTCTGGCAATAGTTTGCCGTTTTATGCAGATAATTATCAATTAAACTAAGTTTTTCTCCGAATGCAGATATGTCGAGATAGGTTACGATTTTCCAATGGTCTTCATACAAATTCACAGGAGATAAGGTTTCATAGAACAATCCTGCAGATGTTTCTATGGGAGTGACCTTGTATTCGGGTATGGTAGCATTTACTGTGGTGATGAGTCTGCAACAAAGGCTCGTTTTAATCTATTGACATGAACAATTTTATTCTTATTTTTTATTTGAATGGTATAATTTACATTAGAATTAACTTTAATTATCTTATAAGCTCCAGAATAGCGAGGAGCTAATTTTTTAGATGAGTGTGGTTTTATATGATTATTTTCTAAATACACTAGGTCACCAATTTTAAAACAAATATGAGTAGGTTTTTTGTCGTAATATTTTTTATTGTAAATTTTAGATTGTTGTATATGTTGTCTAGCAATTTCGTATGATTTTTGAAACCTACCTCCAAATAATCGTCATATGTGTATTTGAATTCACGGTTTCTTATTAGACTAGAAGGAATATCTGGTTTATAACCAAACATTAATTCGAACGGGGTAAATTTTGTGGTTGAATGCACGCTGGTATTATATGAAAACATTGCGAAGTCTAAAAAGTTATCCCATTCTACCTGGTCTTTCACATAATGTTTCAAATAATCAGCCATTGTTAGGTGACTACGTTCCAAAGCACCATTCGTTTGTGGATGATAGGCTGTTGTCGTAAGTTTTTTTATTTGAAATAATTTTGATATTCGGTTCATTAGACTAGAAGTGAATTCGGGTCCATTGTCTGTTAATATATATTTTGGGAAACCAAATTTACATATGAAATTATTCACAAAGATGTGTGCAACTGTTGAAGCGTCATGATTATGTATTGCAATAGCTAAAGATTAGTTGCTTAAGTCATCTTGGAGAGTTAATATAAAACGATTGCCATTTTCTTAAATTGGTAGAGGACCTACAATGTCAAGAAATAGTTTTTCTAAAGGTTTGTGAGAAGTTGTTGTAATTTCCGTGGGTGCGCGATTTTTTCGGCGGACTAGTTTCTTTGTTTGGCATGATTTGCATTGTGTTATATAATTGTCGATATCTTTCTTCATTGTTTTCCAATAAAATTTCTGTTTTATTCTTTTATAAGTTTTATGGAATACCGCGTGTCCGGAGCTGAGTATGTCATGATTTTCTTTTAAAATTGTTAGTATGTCGCCTGGTTGAGGTGTGATTATGGCGTCCAGGTACACATGGATGATTATGTTTGTGGGTTTAAATATGTACCGCAATATAGACCGAATTTTATGCCATTCTAATTTATCATATGTCGATTGAAATTTAGTCATGCTGATGTCATTTATATTATTTTCTAATAAATAGGTCCTTAATAGAACGAATGTGTTGAAAATATCTTCTTATGTGCATTGTTCCCAATAATTCTGTTTATATACTCTGATTTTTCTTAACTGGCGTGCACGTCATCAAAATAATAATCATAATAATGACGGCACAATTTTACAAGGTTGCCAGCTGTCCTGGGTATTTAAAAATGGCTGCAATCAGCTGTTGCGCCCATGGAATGTTGTGCGACAGTGCTCGGTTCGTATCAAATTCGTCGACTTCCCTGCCGTTTTTCGTACAGATATCAATCTTGTGGTTATGGTTTAACATCTACAATGGCAAAATATAAAAGAGTTTGCACCGTATTCGGGTCCAACGCTGACAACGACAAAATCTTGAGGTTAGATTCGATTCCCTGCTGCAGGCAAAAGAAACGTGAAATATGTAACGAACCTGGCAAACACCAAGCTGATGGATATATTTGGATAGATTTGTTATCGTTTAGTATTAAAAGCTTTCTTTAAGTGCATTGCGTATGAAACATTTATGTCATGACATAAATGCATCTGACATTGGAATGTCAAGTAACGTTAGTCACCGTTGACTTTTTTTATGCAACACACCTGATTATCACTCTTTCCACACCACCTTCGAGGTAGAGTAATGGCGCGTTTTATTTTACGTGGTTTCCCCTGTAGGCATAATCCATGGTGTGTTTGGATAGGACAAGGACAGATTTCTATTGAACAAAGGCACTATGGTGAATTTTCACACGATATGAATATGACGAATATGAAACACGAAAGTTTCATATTTTCAGAGAGAGAGAGAGAAAGTGATTCTTTCTTGATTATTAATTTGAATGAATTCAAGTAGAATCTTCAGAAAAATCTACATCTGAGCTGTCACTATCATCATTTAAATTAATAATGAAGGGAGCAACATTTTCTTGGTCTAATTGAATCTCTCTATCCCACCACTCTTGAATCTCCTTTTCGGTGTGTCCAATACAATTAGCCCAAACTGCAGGAGTGACTGTACGTAGCGCCTCTTTCCACAGAGACAAGCAGTTTTCATCGGACCTACCATCTCGTCCCACATGTTTATTGTAATATGTTTTGGTAATGGCCCACACTTTTTCAATGGGGTTGAAAATGCAATGATAAGGTGGGAGCCTTAACACTTTGTGCCCACATTTTTCAGCAAGACTATCTGCTATTTGACTATCTGACTATTTCATTAATGTCTTTGAAATGTACGTACTGATTTACTATTTGCAATAACTGTGGTTTTAATAGAGTATCATCAAAATCAATGTGATTGTTACGTAACCATTTTTCGATATCGGCCTTCTTCCAGGCTGAGGTAGGATTTTTATGTTCCACGCTGCTGTGATACGAAGCATTATCCATAACAATGATTGATGGCTCTTGTAGGTTTGCAATGAGTTGGTGTTCAAACCATCGGAGAAAATTTTCTTGATTCATTTCTCCGTGATAATCTGAGCATTTAAGTTTAGATGAAAAAACTAATTCAGCACCATCTACAAAGCCATTTTCATTTCCAGCATGCAGTATAATATACCGCTTTCCGTCTACTTTGGTACACTTGACACTTTTTACGTTACTCTCTTGCCAAGAACGACTTATGGTTCCATCTTTGAAAATCCAAGTTTCGTCAAGAAACACAAATTGGTATAAACCTTCACTTTTACTTTTCACATATGAACTTAGGAAATTCACCCGTTTCAAAGCAATATGACCCAGTTCCATAAGGCCTCTCCGTGGATCGTCCTTTTTCCATTTAAAGCCAATATCCAGTAAAACTTTCCTCAAAGAGGACGGACTTCCGTGGAATATATGCTTCACTTCCAATTTTCCTAGCAGCGTATTTAATGTTATGTATTCTTCTAAATAACATAGGAAAAGGTAATTTTACATTATTTATACGAGGTGTGGCAATTTAATTCCGAGACTGATTTTTTTCACAACGCGCACTCTGTCAAGGACTATTTGGCCAAAAACCAGGTCACAGTCATGGAGCACCCACCTTATTCGCCAGATTAAGCACCCTGCGACTTCTACCTGTTTCCGAAAATCAAATCCTGCTTGAAAGGAACCCGCCATGAGTCATTAGATGACGTAAAACAAAAATCGGCGCAGCTATTCAACAGCCTGTCGGAAGATGACCTGCAGCACTGCTTCGCACAGTGGAAGATTCGCATGGAGCGATGTAGGGATGCGGAAGGAGAGTATATTGAAGAGGAAAAACGAAAAATTGTAAAAATTTGCGAAATAAAGATGTTATAGCAACAGTCTCGGAACTTAATTGACACACATCGTATGTCTGTGAAGGCTTACTCTGTTTATACATTTCATAAATAACATTGCGAATTGCATGCTTATTCGCATCGTCTACACCAGTAGCAGGCCGTGCCCGTTTACGCTTTCGAGGGCTGCTTAATACATTGCCAGCAGTAACCTCAGATAGCACGCGGGTGACAGTTCTCGAACTGATCTGCAGGGCTTCTGCTGTACGCTACAATATAAATCAATTTATTTTACTGCCAATAATATGAACATACAAATATTTATATACAAGGTGGCGCAAAAATAACCTTCCGATGTTTTTTGGCTGTAATTTAAAAAAAAATGAAAAACTTTGATTCTTCTTCTGGATTATTTTTATTTGGTCTTTTAATTTTTTTACATCAAGTCGAGAATATGATGTCATGTAAATGGCCACCGCCACAGTTGATTGTCATTTGAGCCCTTTTTATGGCATTTTCCATCACTTTGGCCAAAACTTCCGGCGATAGGTCCTCACATTCTTGACGGATATTGTCTTTAAGAGCTGCAAGAGTCTGAGGTTTGTTGACATAAACCCGCGACTTCAAAAAGCCCCACAAAAAGAAGTCTGCAGCGGTCAAATCAGGCGATCTTGCTGGCCAGTGCAAATCGCCAAAACGGGAGATTAGGCGCTCGGGAAATGCATTCTTCAGCATATCGGTTGTGGCACGTGCAGTGTGTGCCGTTGCACCGTCCTGTTGGAACCACATGTTTTCCAATCCCAATTCATCAAGTTGCGGCAAAAAGAACTCGTTGATCATTGCTCTGTAGCGCTCACCATTCACAGTAACCGTTTGGCCCGCGACGTCTTCGAAGAAAAAAGGTCCGATGACTCCTCCAGCGAAAACAGCACACCATACAGTGACTTTGAGCGGGTGTAATGGCTCTTCGTGGGTTACACGCGGATTTTCAGTGCGCCAGAAGCGTAAATTTTGCTTATTTACGTACCCGCTAAGATGGAAATGGGCCTCATCACTCATGATTATTTTTGATGAAAAATCATCTTCCTGTTGGTGGTGATTAAGGATGGCTTGAGCGTATGTTAGACGCGATTGGCGGTCAGCAGCTAACAGCTGATGCACCGTCTGGACTTTGTACGGAAACATCTTCAAATCTTGTACCAAAATTCGCTGTAAAGACCGTCGACTGATACCCATTTGCGTGGCACGTCGTCTGGTCGATGTCGACGGCGCTTCCATGACATCCTCGGCTACAGCAGCAATATTCTCTGCAGAACGGCTACTCCGGGGTCTGCCACGCCTGGCAGCATCTCGTGTTGTGCCAGTCTCTTCGAGGCGAGCGGCTAAACGTCGTAGTGTTTCACCAGTAGGCGTTGGACGGCCAGGAAATCTGCGACGAAATTCACGTTGTGCCAAAGTCACCGACCGATTATTGGTCAAATAAATAGTCACCAATATTCCGCGTTCTGGAGCAGTGTAGCGTAACATTGTTTATTAACGTGTATTTCGCATGTGTTTACTACACAAATGTCAAAACAGAACTGACATTAGGGGCCAATCGCAAAATTTATAGCATTTTCTGATAGGAGGATTACTTTTGCGCCACCTTGTATATAGTCGATATACTCGCACTTCTTTCGCTGCACTAATTGGTAGAAGAGGCCGTCCTGCATCTCGCTCTTGCTCAAAATATGTTACCAATGACACAACAAATTGCTTTGCGTGAGAATGCAAATGCTTGGGCATTGTAATAATTGATCAAATGTACCAAGTTAAACGTCAAAGAAGTTTGGTTAGACACACATTTATGAGCATGTGTTAGTGAAAAAGATCTGACATCGACGCCGAATATACATCAAATCAGCCAACATAACATGATTTATTACATGATTGGCAGGCGAAAATTGTGTCCGCGGTTAATACACCGATTACCTATTTATAACCCCCGGTGATCAGTGTTATGTAACAAATGATCCTCAGATTAATTTCGATTCTTAAACTATAGTTATGCATATTCTCGAAAAAAATCACGTTGGTACGAAAAAACCTCATCGCACAGCTGATTGATGACGTGCACGCCAGTTTAGAAAAATCAGAGTATAGACAAATTATAACAGGTGTTTTCCAGTTTCTCCAAATGCGTGGAGGTCAGGTATTGTTAACTTCCTTGTTTTTAATTCTTCCAAGTGGTAAAAATTTTCCGAATGGTCATCTACTTAATCTAAATCTGCGGAAATTAAGATTACCTTATTAGGGTGTGATGTAGTGATACTCGTCTGGTGTTCCTCTACGTTATGAGCACGAATAATGGTAGATTCTAGTTTTTTTAGAAAATCTTGATACATTTGTTTCTTAATACCCTTTTCTACTAAAGGTTCAAAATGCTGTAAATGGTGTCGCAGATGAATTTTCTTGTTTCCACTACCAAAGATAAAGAAACCGTTGTTAGTGGTATGCACACATATAGAAATATCGAGGGTACATGCGGTAATCTTAATTATGTCGTCAGTTGCCCATGCATTAAAAGTTGTTAGACGTGTTTTTGCATCGTCCGGGGAGAGGCATGTATCCAAATGTCTAGAATTGATGAGTAGGGTTTTTAAATTATCCGCGCTACCTAAATCAGGTATCAATTTGACAAGAGAATAATAAAAACAGTTACCATCTCTTGGCACCGACTGTATGACTAGGTCCAATTCTGGTTCAATACAAACTGAAGACACTGAGTAATTACTTACCAAAGGAAAATTAGAATCTGTATTGGAAGTATCATTTGATTTAGAGGGTATATCGAGTGAAGAAGTACTTGAAATATTAGGTTTAGGAGATTCTGAAGAAGAAGAAGAGATTCTGAAGTGTAGCTTGAACACTTTTGACATTTTTAAATAAACAATTGCTAATTTTATCTGAGGAATCAAGAAGAAATACAATTATTTTAAATTTACCTTGAAAGATATACTTGACCATTTTTAGAGCGATTTTATAATCTAAATTTTCTAAACCGCAACCCAGTTTGGGCATAGCTAACCGGAATATGTCATTGTTTTGGCAAATAGATTTTAAATTTGTGAAAGATTTAAAAAGGTCATAATATGTTGGTTTCTCAAAATAATATTGTTTAGTTACCAACTAGAACAAATACTTATTGTTTAATTTTAGAAATGCAAAATAATGCAAACGAGCTTTTTGTGCTATCATGTCATCTACCCTGCCGAACCTATTTTTGAATTCTCGAGCAATTCCTTTTTCCATCTCCATATGTTCACTGACACAATGACACAAACTAAAATCTTCGCTAGCATCAAATAGGTTCCCATCTACCTCTATGACGTTGTCATTCCGTATTTTATCCTCCTCTTTACATTTTTCAAATGCAAGATATTCGATATATTCTGGTATCCTACTTAAAGCATCTGCATTCTTGTTAGTTTTGCCTGGTTTATATTCCACATAATACTCATACTCTTCTAGCGTCAGCCTCCATCTTAACAATCGGGAACTCGGATCCTTAACGTTATCTAGGTATCTTAATGCAATGTGATCCGTGACTACTTTGAGTTTTCGTCCAAAAAGGTATGGTCTGAAATGTTTTACTGACGACACAATAGCTAATAATTCCTTTGAAGATACGTCGTAATTTTGTTCTGCTCTATTAAGTGTTCTGCTGTAATAAGCGATTGGTAAATTTCTTTCCTTAGGTCCTTGTGAAAGTACTGCGCCCACTGCATAATTTGATGCATCAGTGGTGAGTGTGAATTCCTCTTCGAAATTTGGAAATTGCAATAGAGGTTGGGTGTTGTAGGCTAGTCGACAGAAATTTGGAGTTTTTTTTTAAGAGTTTTGTCAAAGGCTGTACCAATTTGCTAAAATTAGAAACTAGACGTCGATAATGTCCCGCGAGTCCTAAAAATGATTTAATTTCTTTGGGGTTTTTTGGAATTGGAAAGTTTTCAACACAAGATATCTTCTTTGGATCAGGCCGTACTCCATTTTCAGTAATGACATGGCCTAAATATACCACTTCATGTCTTAAAAATTCGCACTTTTTCGGCTCGACTCGCAGATTATATTGTTCGAGTCTGTGAAAAACTTCCCTCAATATTTTAATATGGTTTTCTAAACTATCGGAAAATACTACTATGTCATCTAAATAGATGAAACATCGATGGTTATTTTGTAATCCGGATAAAGCTCTATTCATTAATCTTTGGAACGTGGCTGGAGAATTTTTCAATCCAAATGGCATCCTATTGATTTCAAAGTGTTCTTGTGGAACGGTAAAAGCGGTCTTGGGTGAATCTTGAGATTGCATCTTAATTTGATGAAATCCAGATGTAAGATCCAGAGTACTAAAATATTTTGCGCTTCCCAATTGATCTAATATGTCTTCGTTGTTAATCAGAGGATAAGCATCGCCGACTGTAACAGCGTTTAATTTTCGATAATCGATGACTAAACGCCACCTTTTGTTTCCGTCGGAATCGCATTTTTTTGGAACTACCCATACTGGTGAACTCCATGGACTTTGTGATGGTTTCATAATATTTTTTCTACGAAAGTGTTGAAAGACACGTTTTCTGTCATAAAATTTAACCTTGAAAGTTGGTATTTGTTACAAGGAGTGCAGAAAGTACTTTCCGCACTTATATGAGTGCGGAAAGTACTTTCCGCACTCACTTTCCGCACTCCAATACCTCTCTTTTGATTTTTGAGGCAATAAATCGGACGAAACTATGGATGCAATGGCCGCAAGTTCCGGCGGAGTGTTTGTTATATCGTCACTATCGGAATCCATTATTGATATTCTTCTACTTCCAGTATTAATGTATAAATTTCGAGTCTCGATTTGGTGACAAGCGATTTATAAATTTTCTGACGTTTAAATTAATGACAATGACATTTATTTTAAATTAATGATTAAATTTACATTAATCTTTAGTTTTCTACACTTTCGTAGAAAAAATAGTATGTAACACTCTTGCGGAAATGGCCATTGCAAAACTCGTATGAATGGAGCACTCGCTGGCGCTCGTGCTCCAACTTTCATACTCGTTTTGCAATGAAGCCCTTTCCGCACCCTTATTACAATATACTATTGTTTAAGCATTGAATTAATCTGTTCATCAACCACTTTTTTTAATGCCTCAGGGTATCTGTAAGTTTTAAGCTTTTATAGGAAAGTCCGTTTTAGTATGAATTTCATGATATCCCAAATTAGTTGATGTTAGAAAATCACCTTCTAAATCGAACAGGTGATTATATTCCAAACATAATTTTTTTAATACATTGTACTCTTCTGAATTTAGATGGCTCATTTTTATTGTATTAATTAAAATATCTAATCCATTTCAGGTATCGATCTCATATTACAAACGTTAACTTTCATGCATTCTGATGGATCCAAAGTGACACAAATATGATTTAATACTACTTCCTCGCAAGACATATTTAAAACAGTTGTGATTGCTCTATTGTTATTAACTTTCACTATACTTCTACATTAAAATACGTTTTTACAAATTTCTATATTATTTAAAATTCCTTCGTTAATTTCGGATTTTTTATAATTACAGATATGACGGTTTCGGAACGAGCTTTCAGAACAGTTTTATCATTTAATGAATTTGAGTTAGATAATTGTGGTTTAAAATTAGTAGAGTCTATTTATGAATTATTTTTGTTAAAGTGAGGGTCGTAAGAATTAGTTTGTTTAATATGATAAGGGTGAAGAGTCGTTCGAATAGAATTGTTATTATTTATTGAGTAATTGGTATTATGATATTTTTTAAAAGGATTATTAAGTGTGTTGTGAATGTTTACGGTTTCATGCGCGTTACAGAAACGCTTATTACATTGATTGAAGTTGATCATCTGAATTGTAATAATTATTATGTATTTCATTATTACCAGTTATATTAAAATTAATATCGTTAAGAGTACTATCACCTCTCGAATGATCCGAGTATTTAGGTATAGAATTTAATAACTCTTAATAACATATAATGGTAGAAAACTATTTCCTATCACAAGTTTGTTTTCCTGATAACAGATTTTGCTATTTACTGATTGTAAGAAATCGTTACCCAAGATTCCGTCTTGTTTTATAGGAAATGAATCATCAACTACGTGAAATATATGAGAAATTATTTGATTGGTCATAATAATATTAAGTTTACAATAACAAATAGATTTAAAAGGTTCATTTGAGTTATTTATACCTTTCAGTGTTATTATATTATCTTGATTACAAAGGACATGCGATTTCAATTTTGATAATTTAATTAATGATATTTCTGAACCGGTATCTAATAAAAATGAACAGCGATTTATTAATTCAGGTATGTCTAATATTGTATAAGTTGAAGAAGCTTGTAAATTTATTCCACCTCCATGTCCACCTCGGTCGACATGGAGTTTAAAGAAGCATTCGAATTTTGATTTCCCCTGTTAGACAGCTGAGCTTGATTTAAAAAATTGTTATTACGTGAATTTTGATAATTAGCATCTCGGCTATATTGAGTGGAAAGATTCCGAGAATTTTGAAAATTAAAA
This sequence comes from Othius punctulatus, assembly GCA_951805005.1. Classification (NCBI taxonomy): domain Eukaryota; kingdom Metazoa; phylum Arthropoda; class Insecta; order Coleoptera; family Staphylinidae; genus Othius; species Othius punctulatus. The sequence continues at coordinate 74,161,726 of OX638138.1, forward strand.
TTTTGATCATTATGATGTGGGTTACGGAAATTAGGATTTTGAACATTTTGATTTTGGTAATTATTATGGCTAGATGATGGTAGATGATTAACGTTTGGGGGATTTCTATGGGAAATATTTTGATTAGTGGGATATTGATAATTACAATTCAAATTTAGATTTTGCCTCTTGCGACATTCATTTATAGTGTGCCCCGCCTTTTTACAATAATTGCATTGAATTAAAAATTTATTTTTACTTTGCAAGTTGCGGGTTTCGGGAATTTTTTGATTTTGAGAATTATTGAGTGAATTATAACTAAAATTAGAAGTAAAATGAGAGTTTTTGTTGCATATGTGACAAAATTTGGGCGGGCTGGCGAGATCATGTATTGGTTTCATGCTAATTTGCTCTTCATTCATTGCAAGTGTAATGGCTTCTTCGAGTGTTTCGGGTCTCATTGCTCTTACAATGAGATTAATTTGACTTTTCAATCCACTGCTGAATACGCTAAGAACTTGTGCATTCACCATTTGAAGTTGGGCTTCTTTTGCTTCCTGAGTTAAATTTCTGGGTATAGTCAGAATTAAATTCTGACGACATTTTTTAACACGTATACCGAAATCAGGAACTGTTTCGGTTTGTTTTTGAGTGCACAAACTTAATTCCGCTAATACAGCACTGTATGTTAATTTAACTGAAAAATTTTCACGTAAAAATTGTTTTAAAACTTCCCAAGTATTAATATGTCAACTCCTTGATTGAATAATTGTGGTTTCTGATCTTCCGGGACTAAATTGATTGCATCATTGCATTGATTTATAAAATCTTCCAAATTATTATGAGGAGATGGTTTTGAGTTATCAAATCTAGTAGTAGGAGGCTGCGGTGGAGTGAGCGTTAACGCGTTCGCTTCTAGACCGCAAGCTCCCGGGTTCGATTCCTGGGTCTGCATTTCTGTGGTGGTTTTTCTACAGTTTTCCCGCTTCCTTGCAACAAATGTTGGAAATGTGCCTCTACCATCTATAAGTCGCATGCAGGCGCAGATGGGCAATAACATTAATGCCGCTTTCCTCTCAACGCCCGCATAACTAGTAATAGTTCAGGGGCCTATGGTAAAATAAAATATGTAATTGGGTCAGAATTCTCTGTCAAAAATTATGACAATAACCAAATACGCCATAGGTGGAGGAGTAGTACGGATTATTATTATTATCAGTTAGAATGTTAAATGCAAAGTTTAACATGGTCAAATCGACTGCCATTTTGTAACGTATGTTAATCTACGTATTCAGTTTGCAACGAAAATTAAGTAAAATTTAATGGTTCCCTTATTAAGAAGATTCGACTTACATAAAAAAAATTATCGGGTTCATCTTGTAGATCCGATAATTCTTGGAATCTGAGAATGACCCTCCTCCGTGGTGAATATCGGGCAACTGCAATTGTAATCCTTGTTTGTTGAGTCCAGGACACTGCACTTTTGTTTTCCTCCTTCGCGGAGAATCACAACACTGCACTTGTTTTCGTCCTTCAAGTGGATCAGGAAACTGTAATTGTTGTCGGTCGTCCTTCTCTGGATCGGGAAACTGCACTTTGTTGTCGTCCTTCGAGTGGATCTGGAAACTGTAATTGTTGTCCTCCTTTCCGTTTATTTCTATTTTCTGAACCGATTTATTTTCACGGCAATTATCACATATCCTACCGACTGCGCCAATTTTGTAATAAACGGGGTTTAAGAAGGAATTCAACACGTCAACGTTTCAACATTTTCTTCCTTGTTATAATATATCTATTTAATTCGGTTGTTCAACATGAACTTGTTAACATGAACTGGTTTACATGGACGCTAAACATGTACTGATTTTTCTGCATCTTTGTGTAAGAGGCGAACCCTCGTTGTAACTCTCTGGAGTAGGACCAGAACGAACTTTGAACACATTCAAGAACAAAAAATATTCAAGGTTCGCTCTGATATAGAAATATCTCTGTCTATCTAAATTAAATATTTTGCATCTAGTGGAAGTACAAATAAAATGAATACACAAAAGCTAGTCTGAGCGTCGCGCGCTAATGACTGACGGAAGTTTATCTAAGAAATTCGGAGATAAAAATGAGAGACTACATATTGTAATTTAAGAATAGAGAGACATATTTATATATTTTGTTAATAATTACGGGGACATTACAATAGTCGTAGAGAATAATGGTCGAAGCCGTAAGTGCTAGCGATCCAGTTGGCGAGAGAAGTGGCGGGGGTAGGGGAGATGCTCCCCCGGTAAGTCCTTCCAATTATAGTTAATATACAATACTAAAAAATAGTCTTTATATGTGGGAAAATCATTTGGAGCCAATGCCATCTTCGGATCGAGTTCAATATAATGCCTGCGGATCCTGACCAATGAAAATACAGTATATTATGTAAGTGATTATTATTATTAATAAATAAAATGGCGAAAATGTATGTATTAAATATGGCGTCAAGTTGAGGCTACGATCGGAAAAGAACTAGTTTAACAACATCAGAAGTGGGATCTTACGATTGAACGATCTGAAGATGTGATTGGCTTGGGATTAGCACGTGCAAAAATTAAGGTCGCACAATGAGAATTAAAATACTTTTATTCATGTAAAATTGGACAGGTGATTCATAAGGATGAAAAGAGAAAATGATACGAATTAAGATTGGTTAAGTGAAGTTGGAAATCATTTTTAACAATATGTATCGGAATATTAAAACGAACGAGTTGATATTAATTAACTCGTTTGGAATATTGTGGTCGACCTAACTGTATACAAGTACTGTTTATGTTATCGTTCCGGAGAAATATACACAGCGTTTCACGCTCATGGACTGAAAAGTCTAGAGTTTGTTTCTAGACGGAGGAAAAAGTAAATAAATACACATTGCTGTGACTTAGATTGAAATTTAATTAACACAAATTGGGTTGCTTTGTGTAAAAATTATTTAAATACTTCTAGAAATTTAGTTATTCGTGTGTACTGCTGAGAGATTAAGCAAGATAAATAATTAGTTATTAGGATGCACATTGCAAATCATTTTGAATGTAATTATGAACAAGTGGTGTGACAATTGTTCGGCCAGAATAAATTGCATTGTGCTGGTTGGAAATAATTCGGAACACTTAATATCGATGAATTTTGTATGAAAATATTAACCTCGCCTGAATGTGGAGATATTGTATATAACTAAGCACCGCCTGGCCTTATCCCTAGGGTTTGTTTTGGTGACTGCGTGCCGATCCGACGAGCTCTTAAAAATAAATCGGAAATAATTTACAGGAGAATTAATGACTGATCTCGGACGGCGTTAAATTGTCAGCGGCTGAAAGCAATTTTTTAAATCCGTACAATGGTACAATGCGATTAATCAGAATTACAGGTAGTCGTGTAATGACATGATTTGGTGAATAGGATGATTGATTTACAAACGATAAGATTGCGCAAAATGAAGGAAATATATGTATATAATTAATAATCTGGTGTGTAAGAGTGCAAGTTGCTACAAAGGATATAAGTAACGAAAACTATTTAAGCGATTGAAAAATATTCGGAGTGTTGGATTCGGAGGTTGAAAATGTTACAAGAAATTAAAAAGTTGTGGTTGATTGTTCGATATAGTTACGTCTATACAGCATTTTGAACAACGAGAGCGCACATACGGATTAAAATATAAACATGAGAACATCGATGGTGTGAAACAGGGGACTGGCCAGATCATACAACTTCGAAATTCTTTGAATCTGGGCGAAGAGATGATAATTTATGACTTGGGACAGTTCAATAGGTTTCGTTTGTCCAGGCCCGGCTCTGATTTTTTATGGGCCCTATCATAACCTTTAGCCGGGATTGTACACTGGTGGACAATGATATCCGAACTAAATAGTTGAGAGGTTTCCTTAGATTCGTATGGTCGCAAGCGATTTCCGCCCTTAAGTCCTTTAAATTGGCCCAACAACATTATGATACTACCTGAAATAGTGTTTAGACAAGCCTCCGCGGTTTTATTCTGTAGGTGAATTTCTCTCATTGATACAAAAATATACACCTTACACCGAGGTGTAAGGAACAAGAGACTGCGGCGAGGTCGCCAAGAGAGTATTTGTTTGCTATCCGAAATGACAGAAATCGTAACGACGATATAAATTGATTAATAAAAAAAATACGTGTTCACGTTTTCAGAAATCTAATATTCTAGTTCGATTCTCGATTTGTAAGTTTATTATATTACACATGTGGTCATGTTTGTTGCTATAAGGGGTTTATTTTAAGAGTACACTGGAGCCCTATTTTCAATTTTTATAAACATTGCAAATCATTTTTTTTATCATTGAAAATTGAAATTTGTATCATGTGCGGTTGTAATATCTTTAATTTTATTAATTTGTGGACATTTAGACAATGTGTATTATCAACAGAAAAATTAGGCAACGCTATTTATTTAAATTTTAAAACGCAAAATATATTTTTTAACTATTTTATATAATTTAACTTGTCAAATTTTGTATTTCATTATTATTACAAAAACCTGATTAACATTAAGAAAAAGGATATAATACAAAATTACAATAACAATAATACAAGACAAAAAGTTAACTCGATTGCCGAAAAATGGAAGGAAAAACTCGCACAAAGACATACCCTATATCCAATACCTAAATACCATGAAATGTTATCAGAAGAAACAAAAAAATATTAATTAACAAGACATTAAAGTCAAAATAAATAAATGTATCCTAGCGCATTTGCTCTGTCACTCTGTCGCTCTGTCATCAAATGTGAGTCTTCATGAAACAATATAACGTTGAATACATAAAATACATTTTATCAAGAACACAACTTAATAATACGTTGTAAATTAATATAAATGTCAGATGTCAAAAAATGGCGTTATTTCAATTAATTTAAAAAAAAAAAATTTAATACCAATTTTAGCGCGTATGTTTGTTTCATTAATATTTTGTATATAATCCACCACTTTCGATTACTTGTCCTAATCGAGTGGCATAGAGTTCACTAATGAGGCACAATAATTATTTGTCAGGCAACCCCAAATTTGTGGAATAACTCCTCTCATCCTTTCTTTGCTATGGTTTTGACTCGAATACCACTGACGTGTCATCGCAGACCATACATTTTCTATTGGATACAAATCGGGTGACTTTCAAAACACAAACAGAAAACGATAGAAATGCGACATGTTATAAATCATTCACATTTCAAGGAAACATAAGCAACCAAATTAACCATTTTAAATAGACAAAACTATCAATACAGAACACAACATTCAATGCCTTAATGACCAAACACAATTAACATTTAAACCTCTTTATAAATTGTTAAATAATCCATTTAACACATAAAACCACAAAAACAATTAAATAAACCTTCATATTAGACATCTATCAAATTAAAATTACATTTCATATTAATTCAAGATATATAAACGTAAGTAAATAATTCAAAATATATACATATAAAATAACCAAAACACTTATTTAAGAATTGATTTTACTTTCTATCACCAAAATTAATTTCTTCCCCACACTAACAAATTATATAAACACTAAATCATTTATATACACTATAACATTAAACACATAACAATCGAAGAAGACCTCCGTCTTCAATAGCTCTATTAGCACCAGGTCATCCTCGATGATACTGGTGCTGTGGAAATTCGGCTTTGATATCAGCGACTCTGCCGCATATCTCCCATGCCACTTGTGTACGAGCTTCATTACTCGTCGGTTCCGGACATTCTCCATGGTCTTCCCGAATACGGCGTTGCTCATGAATTTGAAGAAATTCTTCTCAAACTCATTTCGAGAGTTTCGCCGGAGCTCTGCATTCAGGTCAATGTACTTCCGCAACCATGGAGACTGCTTAAACTGTATCACCCTATGTATTTTCGATACAATCAGGCCATCTGCTACATATTGTTTGAGATTCCTGTAGTGAATTTTATAATTACGCTGGCCCTCTAGCGTGGCAAGCATCTTTTCCTGCTTAGAACCGGGAGCCCTGCCTTTCGATGGTGCCATAGGAAGGTCCCTATGGCGATCGTGAATATGCATCAAGTAGTCAAGATCGACCTCGAAGACATATCCTGTAGGGGTATCGTCTGGGAGGTTGAAGTTAAAAGAAGAGACATCGCCCTCTACCCACTTCAGCTCTCCTGCAGGCAGGTGCTGCGACATTGCCCAAGCATACATGGCATAAATATCATAGTACATGAGTTAGTTAGTCGGTGAAGTCGGATCATGGCCACTCATGTACTGATTGTTTGCTCGGGCATGCCGTTTCGAGCAATGGGTGAGTCGTCCTCGAATACCTCGCTCGAAGAACATCAACATATCCACGTCGCCACTCAGGTCAAGCTGGACACCGGTATTCTTCAGCATGGCGTCCCAGCTCAATGACGGTGCGGTCATGTAGTGGGCTGGATCGAGGTGGTAATTATCCAGGAAGACATCCCTGAATGCCTCGAAGACATCAGCCAAGAGTAGCACATCGGTCTTAAGGTATATGTCGCTATACTCGCCCAGCGTGGTGATGCTGAATTCCCGCCATACCTTCTGAGCGTGCGCATAATCCGCGCTGCTGATCTCGGAGTCAGTCAGCTGACTTCGGAAGGATTATCCGCTCGGGAGGCTGGTCTCATGGAGATTGGTACAGCTCTGTACGTACTCGTAGGGGAATACTCCCTTACGGGTGAGCAGGTCAATCTTCTCGACGTTGTACAGCGGGAATTGGCTGTGCACTATCTTCTTGACTTCTAGGTAGGAGCTCAACTTATCCAGGGATGATGCCATGAATCTACAGGAATCTATAAACTTGTATTTGATGTCTGTCCCTGCCATGCTCTTAAAGAACGAGATGAACTTTTCTGTGTTGTCGGGGATTAGCGTCATCCTGCCCTCTGATCCTCTCGCGACATCCCGGATTAGGAAATGCGAATCGTAGCCGCTGAAGTTGTGGAATACTACCGGGACGGTGCGTGAATTATGGAACACCAGATTACATTCGTTGTGAGCGGCTCCTCTGAATGCTCCGGTCAGATGGTCATGATCACGCACACGGTCAGTGTGCGGCAGTGGGGCGAAAACATGGGGCGAAAACTGTGCTGCCTGGTTCACCGCTAATCTGAAAGATTTCGCAGAGAATGTCGAGACGGTGTTCAAATGTCCCCTGCCGATGAACGTCCTGACTGCCGAACAAGAGTGCAAGTTTCGGCAAGCGTCATCCTGCCACATATATGAAAAGCCGCTGGGACAGGACCGTGTGCGTGATCATGACCATCTGACCGGAGCATTCAGAGGAGCCGCTCACAACGAATGTAATCTGGAGTTCCAGGATTCACGCACCGTCCCGGTAGCATTCCACAACTTCAGCGGCTACGAATCACCACAATGTAATTACCTGCGCAATTAGCCGACGTAATTAGAGTAATTGTGGTCTAAGTACCGCGGATGATCGTTGCGATTATCCCATTAAAACGCGAATCCGCCACTTTAATGATGTAATTACCCGCAAATTCAGCCGATTAACGCGAATCAAAAGTTCTATTAAAACGCGGATTAAATTAATCGAAATCTTCGGGGGGGTTGAAGTAGAAACCCCATAGTATAACTACTGGCTCCTGTAGAAACCACATCCAAAATTCGTGATTTTGGCTCTTAACTTAATGGCACTAGATGCCGCTTTGCTGTGGTGGAGGCTAAGTTGGAGGCAGAGTAGGCCTGCCATCCCAATTATTTAACCGGAGCCCGAGGCCCCTAAGGCTCCCACTCCTTTGTCTTTTTGGGCGTTGCCACCCTTTTGACGACCTGAGGGTCCTTGTGGCTCCAAGAATCGGCTTCGTCAGGAGCGCGAGAGGTGCCAGGGCAAAGCTTGCGAGCGAGCTCCCTGTCCTAAGGCGTCTTTTTGCTCCTGGACCTTAGCTCGACCTAGACGAAACCCTCATAGTTGACCCTCATGCCACGTTTCGTCAAGCTGTTAGCGGATCGTGCATCCACTGACAGCGTGCCTCCATTTCTCCGCAGAACCCTCCACCCGGTGGCTTTGAGGTCAGCGTTTTGGGCGTCTATAATCACCAGAGCCTTCTCATTATCGTACCCAAGGCTGATAGGGTGAAAGGCAATGAGGATCTCGGAGTGAGGCCTCTACTATTACCCTCACCTTGCCCCCCCCCCCTCACCCCTCTTGCAGCTTCAGGCTTGACGCCGACACCTTCATCCATCTGCCGTGGCGTTGTCAGCACACGTCAGTGCGAGCCAGCTCACCCCCTGATTAAAACGATGGAATTTAGGTTTTATGGTGCCTTTAATTCCATCCTCGATTATCTTCTACATAATCGCCTGTCTGACAGCAGATGTATTGTCCACTTTCATGAGGTTTTCTGAATAATTCTCTAGGGTGACCCCTATTTTTATGCCGAACATGTCTCGCTGTACCACACGGCTCACAGCTCTGTTACCCGTGCTAGGCCCAGGTGGCCTGTTCACGCAGCTCCCGTGTCTGGTGTACTGCCAACGGATCTGATCCTCTTAGTATGGGAGGGGCTGCTTTTGTAAGCTACCATAGCCTTGACTTGAGCTATTTTTTTCTCGGCCTCTGACATTTTGACCTTTAGGTCATTCTTTTGAAGGTCTTTTAGGTCCTACGTTAGCTCCTCATCGCTGCTTTTCAGCAGGTCTGTATCGCAGGTGATGCTCGTGGTATCCATAGGCTTGTTGCCTTTTGGATCGCCAACAGCATCCAGCATCCCCAGTAGACGTTCTTAAGAACTCGTCCACTCCTTTGTTTGTTACTCAGTTCCATAATAGATCCCACGAGTAGCTAGAGAAATGGGGGTCGAGTACGGCAGAGCCCTGCAGTACTGTAACAAGGCTAATAAAACCGGGGGTCGCCTGGTACCCGTAATCCGCATAATAGCATCTGCTCCTTCTCAACCATGTATCCTTCGGCTTATGCTGTTTCACCTTGGATTGAAGTATTTGTTTTTCTGAGGTTTCCTTTCCACATTGATCCTTGCAGTTAAGCCAAGACCCTCTAAAAGCACTCGCGAGATATGATCACTGCAGTGCAGGTTCGATATTACAGGGCCCCAATAGCCTTGGCATTGTGGACCCTTGTGCAAGCCCTAAGCCACGACACTACCTGTAGTCCGGTTTTTCCTTCCGCCATCGTTAGTCTTATTCCTACTTCCAACTGAGAGTTTTCCACTGGGTTCCCTACAATTGTTTATCAGACTTACTAATTGTAATTTCAATACATTTAGTTAATGTATGTAAAGAAAAACTCATAAACTAAAAGATTTTTATATTCTGTTAAGAGAGGTGGAAAAAGTTGACAAATGGGTTGGGAAATGGAATGCGGAAGAAGTCTACATACATAACTTGTTTTTGTGAACTTAATTAAATTTGTCGATTTACACCAATTTGTTTCAAAATGCCAGACTTCGTTGAATGTCTAATGTTAACTATGGAAATGTCTGCAAGAGATAAAACAATAAAACTGTATACACACTCAAATACATTAAGCTACAAAATAAGTATGTTAAACAAGGCATTGTTATTTGCCAGAAGCGGGACAGTTAACAACACATTAATTAAGTTACCAATTAAGTTAAGTTTGGTGTATACAATACCTGGTGTTCGGCGATGATGCTTCGGTCTCACCTGATGACCATTTCAGGTGATGATGTTGTCTCGCGCAGTGGATGTAAAACAGATTGTGGAGCTATGTTAGAAGAATTTTCCGCTTGCATATGGACATTAGGCTGTGGAATATTTGTTTTAGGAACCACGTATCGATTCAGTGATTTCCTCTGAGGGATTGCGTGTTGACAGATTTAAAAGTGGGCATCGCAAATACGATTACTTACACATTTTCCAGTTAAACGTGGATGTTGAGTCATTTCAACCCATATCGACATTAATTGAAGAGTACTCGGGGAGGTATGGAAACATACGTTCGGATCAGATGTGACCATCAAAAATCGCACATTCTTTGTAAATTGCGAAGTAATCTGTAAAGCACAAACATTTTAGATAGCTATTAATTTTTTTTAATAGGAATGCCACACATTCACAACTACTTCATTAGAAACTAAAGCCGCAATTAGTAATTACGTAAAAGTTTACATTAAAAACAATAGAAACTATATGGTAATGAACAAAGTTATTCACTATTGCTAAATACGTGTTTGAAGCAAAATTAGTAAATAACGCGAATTTAGAAACTTGCAAGGTTTAGGCCCGTATCTATAGTGCGTACTTGAGCATGAGTTTGACTCAAGTCGTATATTTGGTTGCGTATTTTGTATAAACGTTTATGCACGAAACGCAACCAAATATACGACTTGAGTCGAACTCAAGCTCAAGTACGGACTATAGATACGGGCCTTAAAGTCTTGCGTTAATAGAGTAAAACGGCCAATACACTATGCAATCTAGGTTGTAAAAGAAGAGGTACTGCACATCGATGTTTTTTTTAAATTATTGCTTAACGAATATATTCAATATATTATTATATGATGATAAGATTTTTGCTAAAACACTTCCGATTCCCCGACCGCCGATGAGTAACCGTGTGCAAACAAAATCCGCGGTTTAAAGGTGGTTAGGCTTAGTAACCTTGGTAACCCTTTGTAAAATACCGATAAACCACCGCTTCACAATTTTTTTAAAAATATTTATGAATGATGTTATTAGTCTCTATCTCATTCAAAAGAAAAATTATGAATATTTTTAAAATCGTCTATTTGAAGCATAAATTTCGGAAATTATATTTTTCTCAAAAACTACCAAAGTTAAGTGCTCTAAAGGCTTAATAAAATGTATTGAGAATTAAAGGAGCAATCAAAATATGTAAAAATATATAGAGTATTCTATTTAAAATTAAAAAGTTGATGGCCACTTCTGGTAGAAGCGGACATTATAGAAACATTCACGTATTTTATTTGAAGCGATCACGCAAACAATGTTTGTGTAATGTTTTTCGAATTTTTATTTTATCAGGAACCCTATAAACTTTTAACGACTTGCCTAAGACACCGAGTATACATAGCAGAAAAACGATATCCCAATTTCGTTAAAATAATTTATTAGATTAAGCAACTTTTTATAATTTAAAGGAATCTCTAATTTACACCCTCTACCTCCTGATTTTATACCAAATATTCAGTGAGTTCACCGTCCCTTCGAGTACCTTCGTTTCAAAACGAAAAAAAATATACTGCAAGATATCAATAAATTATTCGAAATTGTTGCATAAATAAATTGTCGTGTTAACGAAAAGTAACTTAAAAGTGGTAAATTACTTTTTACTCAAATTTTGTGCAAAACTTAATTCGAAGTGCACCCACAAGTGCGGGTGCCGAAATATTTACATATTAGTATATTATGAAAATAGTTCATAATGCGTTGAATCATGGCATGAGTATTCACTCATACGATTCGGTTGGCGCATGAGCGAAGCGAATGCGCTAATATCGCTAGATTTGTATCCTACGTATATTCTTTTGGTTCTCAGTCTTATTTCTTTTATTATATCACTCATTATTGATATGAATAAGAGTGGGCTTAGTATTCCTCCCTGTCTCACTCCGTGGTTTATCATCAATAATTCTGTCTGCCTCTGTCCTGTTCTTATGTAGTTTTTCGTTTCTTTGTACAGTGACTGGACTGCGTTTATTAATTTCCCTCCTGCCCTTTCTTTCTCTAGCACCTTTCATATTTCCTCCCTTAGCATACTGTGAAAATCATTTTCTAGATCTATGAAACAGAGGTATCCTTATGTGTTAAACTCTCGTTTTTTTTTTTTAGTTATCTGTTTTATCGCAAATAAGGCTGTTCGAAGCAACTCAAATTTCAGTTTCCTAAATTTCTTCCATAAAAAATTAACATAAAAACACCAAATTTTGTACAGCTTTCTAAAATATAATTATGACAAAGCATTTTTTTATATTTTAAAATGTATTACTAATAATAAATCAATCATTTGAGAAATACAATTGCAAATATAAGCATCCATATTGGATGTACTGAGCGTGGGATGTGACTACCTCACGTCCTACCCCTAAACCCCTGAGAAACTCCGCTATGCCCTCCCGAACACCCTTAATCCGCTCTGTAAATCGTGTAGTTCGTGTTTTATTCTTTTCCTTAGCTAACTACCTCTGTAGTTGCTCCATTGATTGCTGTCTCTCTTCTTATGCACTGCTATTATCTTTGCAATTTCCTAGTCTTTTGATATTATTTTGTGTTTCCATGCCAGTTTGCAAATCTCTGATCGCTGATAGAGGTCATTTCTTTCCCATATGTTTTATTTCCTCGGGTATAGTACTATCATGCCCTGCTGCCTTTATCAGCTTTATACTGCTTATTGCTTGTATTAATTCCGCCTCTGTTATTGTTTCATTCTTTATTTCTCCTGACTGGCTTTTGTATCCCTCTTCTTCTTCGTTTCTTTAGTTGTGTTCTTCCGTCTTTCCATCCTCTCCTTCAAGCAGCTCCTTGAAGTGTTCTTTCCATTTATTCATGACTTCTTCTTCTGTCAATACTACTCCTTTTTTACTGTTTAATTAGTTTGGCTGTTTTTTTTTTCATCTGTTTTATAATACTTTAAAGAAAAGTTTCCGGTTCCCTCTGCTATGTTCTTCCATCTTCTCTCGAAACTCCTCCCAGGATTTTGCTCTGGCACTTTGTATTTCTTCTTTAGCTCTTTTTCTCTGTTTCTTGTATCTCTCCTAGTCCTTTTCTCTTCCTGTCTGTAAGTATTGTTTCCATATTACTGTCTTCCTTGTTACTTCCTCATTTACCTTCTTATTCCACAACTTTATTTGCCTCCTCCCTGCCGCTACATATGGTGTCCTGCATACCAATTTTGCTGCTGCTTTCATATTCTTTCTATACCTCCTGCTTTTTTAGCACGTGAGTTTTGATAATCACTTTCCCTTTGTTTTTCACCTCTTTACTTTGTATCCTTCCGTGTTTCCGTTATAGACATGGCCAGTCAATAGTGGTTCCTTCTGTTTCCGCTTCTCTTTTCACTCTAGGTCTATAACATTTTTGTTGCTCTTATTTTCTACTGGTATATAATCAATTATTGACTCTTCCTTTCTGGTTCTCATCTTTCTCGTGCATTTGTTTATTTCTTTGTGTCTAAATCTACTTTTTACAATCATTTTGTTGTTTATTAGACATAAGTCTAGCATCCTTTTCTAATTGCTGTGTTTTGCCTTTTCTCCATTCTTTCCAATTATCCCTTCATACCGTTCCGTTTTACCACCCGCTCTACTGTTAAAATCTCCTGCTACTATTGTCTGTCCTCTAGTGCCTCTATGGTTTGCTGCAATTCTTCCCAAAATTTCTTCTTAGATTCTTTGCTGTCGTTTTCATTCACACTATTACTATCGTCTTTCTCCCGTCCTGTTTATTCTACAATTCTCCATGATTCTCTCTGTTATGTATTTCCATTCTTTAACGTATTTTGCTTTTTATTCCGTGAGTAATATTCCCACTTATGCACATGCGTTTTCGGTTTCACTTACTCCGCTATAGTATGGTTAGTATGGTAGATACACTCTCTCTAATACTATCGTACCTTGTCTTTATTTTTTGTTTTATTATCGCGAGTCTGTTTAGGTTTGCCTTCTCAATTAACTTCATGAGTTCTTCTTATTTCCCTCTTATTCCTCTTCCTCTTCCATGTACCAAATTTATATCTATCTTTCTTTTTCAAAATTTCCTTTTTTGTTCCTTGTCTGTGTCCTGTTTCTAGGCTGTTGTCTTCGTATGGACCTTCGACTTCGTCATTAGTTTTTTGTCCTATTCTGAATCTCGGTGACCTCAAATCCCTCTTTGAGTTGGTTCTATTTATATGTTACATTACGTATTTATATCCAGTTTGTGTATGCAATTTTTACTCTATTTTCCTCTCCTTTCGTCCTCTCTTCTCTTGAAATGTTTCTAATCTCCCTCTGTATTTCTCTTTCTGTAGCTGTCAGGTCATGGTCAATGTATATTTTGGTTTTGCTCGGCTTATTACTCTTTGCTTTCATGATCCCCTCTTTATTTTCCCATATGTTTCGATCTCCACTACCACCATATCTACTGTCATGCTCTTGTTTATCCTCCTAGTCCTACCTGTCCTCCTTTATTTTGGGCACTACCTGTAGTATTTTGTTTATACAAATCTCTACTCCAACAAGTATTTACGTTTTCTTCATTTTCGTTCACGTTTAGTCCCTTTATCACTATATTATTTTTCTTTTTCCCTTTTTCCAATCTCACGATTCTTCCCTCCATTTTTCATTACTTTCTTATATTTGTGCCCGCTCTATGCTCCACTCTTCATCTTTTTTCTGTATTTCCCTTCATTGTCTCCTCTTTTAGTTCCTTTGTGTTCTTTTTAATTTCTTACATCTCTTTCATCATGTCAGTTATCTCTTCCATATCTCCCTCTTTTCTTTTTCACTGCGTGTTTCTCTTCTTATACCTCTAACACCTGTGGTTATTTTCCTTTCCTTCTATAATTTTCTTTGCTCTGGCGATCTTAGAACTCTTGCTTTTTGTGAATATTCATTCCTATTCCTCTTGTCTCTCTGCGTTTATGTGCTCTCTGTCTCTTTTCCCCTCGTTCTTTTTGTTCCATCTTGCAAGTGCCACTTAACTATTTTCCTCTAGTGTCTGTCTCCTTGTCTCCCTTGCCGCCGTTCGTCCCTGCTGTTACTGCAATTTCGTACGCTCCGGCAACGTTGCAACTCGTTCCCGCGCGGTTTCCTCTTAACCTTGCTTGTTCTCTTGCACACTTTACGCCCTGCCTTACTTATTTACGCTCCTTCTCCGTTTGTTTTTTGTTAATGTCTATCGGTGTATTTCACTCTACACTGTCGCTTGTGCACCTATGTTCAAATAAAACTCTCGATGGGACCACTATTTAGTTATCCTCTTCGGAGCGATTTCATTTACGTTCTACATCCACCGTTGCCTTTAGATTTGTTCTGTATTTCTTCGCGTAGAAGAAGAATCTTCCAAATTATATATGTATAAATTTACACGTGTGCCAACCCTCCGGGACTCGTATTGACATCTATAGATGGATTTCTTTTAATGTGAATAACCAAATCAAGTAAATTTAGTGACATTTGATCTTGCGTTACGAACTTTAACTAAGCGAAACTTTTGCATTGTAAAAAGGGTATTAATGAGGTTATGTGCAAATGTCAATGTCACAAAATATAGTTCTTAATGTTGAAAATGCCTTGTGATTGTGTTGTTTTGTATCTTGTCTAATAGTTTTGCACCTATATATATATATATATATATATATATATATATATATATATATATATATATATATATATATATATATATATATTCATTTTCTAAGAAATATCGGTTGTGTTGAGTTCATTTAAAAAAAGTGACAAAGAAATTGAAATTTTGCTGTCAATAAATTTCTATTTTAAAACTGTATTATCAATTCCCCAATTACGTCAAAATAAAATAAAGTACCAATCGTCAGTACCAATCGCACTTAAGAAATATTCCTTCTGGTTACTCACATTAAAAAAATCTGACTATATATTAACATTTTGACTGGACTGACCTCCATACTCCGCGCCGCTACTTATATATCCCCCGGTGGCCATTTAAAGTATTTGTTATAATCGTTAAGGGATTTATAATTAGAACGCATTCTTCTACTTTTCAAATGTTCCGACATACAGCTGAATTCAAAAAAACGGGAAATGTCGATAAAAATGACACATTTTTTTTCCACTTTTGTTATAGTTTGAAAATGATTTTAAAAAATAGGTTAGAATTATTTCACGGTATATCAGTTTATATATAAATAGGTTGAATTTGAACAAATTATATTTCTTAAATTCTACAACAAAACGATGCAGAAACATTAGGACCTATATAGTACAATAATAGGTGATATTAATAATTATTACGTTTATTATTTATTACCCATGTATCTAATTAAAAAGGATGTTGATTAATTTGTTTGATAGGTAGTGTCTCGTAGACAATACATTAACATATCCTTTATTTAATTTAGCTGTACGTGATTTCGTGCTATATAAACGGACTTCTACAACCTTTCCTTGAAGCCCAAATATCCGTTGGTTTTGTGTTATATGAGCCCAGGCTCATAATAGTTCGTCCGGTTTCCATTTTCAAGCAGAAGCCTAAACAAATCATAAAACTTACACAAATGATGAGACATTTGGACAAAATTGTTTCGACTATATTAAAATATATACTTTAACCTTATAAAAGCTGAATATTTTATCCGATTAACATAATGGAGGAAATTAATATAACAAAACTTTTAGAGAGCATACAGCTCATAATAGTTCGGCCAATATTTAATATTGGCTTAGATTGCCCTTGATTGCAATAACAGTTTTAATTCTACTAGGCATTGTATCATAAGCCTTGCGCACTCTTCCGGTAGAGTAGTGTCCCATAAGTTCCTCAATGTAGGTTGTAGTTCGGGGAGAGTACGCGCCGGATTTTTACGAGGTTTATTTTCATATTGTGCCAAAGGATCCCGATACTAGATAAATCTGGTCTAGAAGGTGTCCATTTTAATACTGGTATTTCATGATCTTTGAACCACGTTTGAATAATTTTCGCCGTATGGCATGGTTGGAAAATAAATTCACCTTCGGACGATTCACAATTTGAAATTGAAAGCAAAAAACTTTTTTCCAGAATGTCTCTGTACTTTTGTGAATTAACTATGCCTTCAATGAAATGTACAGCCCAAAACCATAACAGAGGCTGAGAACTTGACTTTATTAAGTAAACAATCATTATGATAAGCCTCTGAAGATGTACACAAAACTCATGAGTTTGGATCAAATCATCAAATCAAATTTTGATTCATCACTCCAAATTACACTATGCCATTGTCTTTGAGTCCAGTTTAGATGCTCTCTAGCCCATTTTAGTCTATTTTTTTCCTGTAATTTGGTTAATAAAGGTTTTTCTTTTCCCTATTAAAAAATTCCTCGGTCCACGATTCCTCGGTCTCTCTCAATTTCTTTGTATACTTCGAGCCATTTATGTGACTTTTATTGCCGTGTCATTGTCTGTATGGTTTTGTTTAGTCTATTCATTGTTGTTTTTGTGTTTCTGCCCCCTGTCAGAGTGTATTCTCTGCACGTTTGTCACTTGTACTTGATTAGTATAAGTATGTACTTAGGTAGTCTGTGTTTGTAAAATGTTCCGTTTGTTAGGGGGCTATGTTTTATTATAGAGCTGGTGAGTTTTGTCTGAAATTCCGTTAGGTGATGAAGTTCTATGTCTTCTCTTTCGATTTCGTTCAAGTATGTCAGCATGAATGTATTTACTGCCTTTGTATTTGTGAGTTTGAGATTGATTTTTGTCTTGATTGTTTCGGCAGTTGGTGGTCAGTCTAGTTTAAATGTAAATTTAACAGCCAAGTGATCTGAGCAAAGGTCTGGTGTTACTTCGATGTCTCTTATATTATTTGTTAGATTGTCAGTATGTATGTAGAATATCTGGAGTGGTGTCAATATTGTTGGGCATGATGAGTGTTGGTTGTGTGTGTATTGTCTTCTGAAGTCAGAGTTATTTATGAACGTTTGTAGTTGACGTCTCTTCTAGGGGTTTAGATTAAAGTCACCAATGATAATCGAATATCTATTCAGGGGTGCTTTTATGGCGATGATCTGCTCGATTGGTGAGTGTGGTTAAATGTATATCAGAAAGATGTGAAGGTTGTCATTGTCAAATGGGATCGTAAAGTAGAGGCAATCATTTTGTGGGGTTGTTCAGTACTGGCGGGTTGGCTCTACGCGTGGTGTGGAGGATACCTGTACCAGGGATCCTCCGCGTGCATTGATGTTGATGTGTCCTTATTTTTGTATGATTTCCCAGTTTTGGTCTTTGTTTCTACGAAAAGGCAACCTTGAATGTTGTTATTCTCTATGTAGTTATTTATTAGTGTCCGTTTCTTACTGTAGCAGTTGATGTTTGCGTATATGAAGGTCAGTCGGTCGTTCTGTGCATGCATAATGGCTTGTGTGGTATGATTTCAGGGTTCTGTCGGGGGTTGGCTATCTGGTGCTTGTTTGTCGAACATGATTGTATACATTCTGTTACCGGGAAATACAGCCTGTGTGTCAATGTCATAGTCAATTATAAAGCGTTTGCGGAGCTTTTTGAGAATCTCTTCTCTGTTAGTGTGCTGTGTGTTGTTTATGTCATGTGTGTATGTGATAATAATATGGTCGTGTATAGTCAGTGGGTTATGGATTCTATTGTTATGAGTGGCTGACTTTGGCATTTCTGTAGATTTTTTATTTATGTTTTTGATAGTTATGTTGGGGTTGCCTTCTATGTGTGTTGTCGGTCTCTTTGGGCATCTGGGTGACCACGCTGCGTGGTCCTCTGCGTTGCAGGCATCATATTTCGGTGGCTGTGGCGAATCGCATTTAGTTGCGTCATGTACCCCTTGACACTTGGTGAATGTTTTTCCTTTCCTGCATTCCTCGGTTGTGTGATCGTATGCGGAGCACTTGCTGCATGCTTGTGGTATTGGTTTGGGTGGGGAGCTTGGTATGAACCTGTACAACCTATTTAGGTAATACAGTCCTCCGTCATGTGTCATTCTTTCGAACGAGTCGATGTCTCCAGTTATAATTCTTATCATCGATGGTGGTATGTCTGTTGCTCTTGCTATGATGCGTTTCCAGTATCTATAAGTGTATTTCTTGTTAGTGAGTTGTTTGCCAATATCTTCGTCGTCTGGGGTTTTCTTTTCAACTCCAGAGGATTATGTAGTGTGATGCGGTGTATGTGCGTTGTGTGTTCGGTGTGGTAATTAGCTGTTGTTGGGTTCGGACTGTTTTGATGAGATGCTTGCCCATCAGTTCCTGGAGTCTATTTTTAGATTCTTTATTGTTTTGTTTTAAGAGGGAAGTTGTTGTTTATCAGTTGTATGATAATGTCCTTGTTGTTGAACATGTGCGTTTCAATTTCAATCAATTTAATTTATGCTCAGTTAATTAATAAAACATCAAATCGCCAACAGTGTAATTTACACATGGCAACACTAAAAATGCTTTGCTTGAAAACTAATGTAAAATGATATTGAGGTTATGTTACTTCACATGTCAATCAAAAGTATGGTTACTCAATCGTCATTTATGATGCGACCAATTGTTGCGTTTGTGGAACCTGTTATCAAATTTTTCCCTCTTATTATTTTTGTATGTTTGAAAAAGGACAATTTTTAGTTGATAAAAACACACATTTGTGTGCCATTCGTTGCTCTTCCACTCTTCCGTTGCAAGAATATATATTTAACACTTCTTTCTCTTGCGTTAGCAGTTCCCCGTCTAGATTTTTGATTCCTCCTGTGTGTTGGGTTCTTCCTCTTCTGAGTGACACAAACGTTTAAAACGGTTCTTATCAGTTGACGCACTGAGCTAATCTCTCGCTTTGTAAACACACCGAAAATGAATGGGCTCTAATTCAGTAAAAATATTTAATGTAATTAATATATAATAATCAAATAATTCAAAACTCGCGCAACACCGATGACTACAACCACCGACAACATACGATGATTCAGATAATTCAAATTAATTAGCGCTAAATTGACACATTTGGTAATTAAAATTAATTCGTGAAATACTAATAATAATGGCGAGCCGTAGGCGGGGAGGGGATTGCAGAGATAGGAGGAGCCGAACCTTGCGGAGGCTTTTGTTAGGGATGTAGCGACGTGAGTGCGCACCTTGGTTCACGGCGTTATCGTAAGTTTGAATTTGACGTTTGGAGCGCCATCTGTTGTGGCCTTTGTGACACACTGATACGGAAATTACAGGTATCTGTAGATCATCGTCACATCTACTTTAAGTCTCTGTACCAAGCCAAATATGTGTTTTCAAAATAGGAGCTCGGTGTTCCTCCACTTTCCTCTTCTTATTTGGTTCATCATGGCTTGTTTGTCGGGTGTGTCATGCATACTGGGCATCTGCCGGTGATCGCTCGTAGTTAATTAATGCTGATATTTACCTATGTGTGTGAAAATATACACATCCTTGTTTATATAAAACCGCAGAAGTTTTATCGCCAGACTTACAATTTTTAGTTGATAAAAACGCCTACACCTTTTCGCCAGGCATTAACAAATGAATTAATAACTAAATGGATTTTTAAACATTATAGTGTCACCTAGAGTTAATATTATTTTATTATCTTACACACCCCCGACATCTATTCCATACTTATCGAGAAAAACAATTAGACTATGTACGTTTTACCCGTTTACCTCAATATAATATTTAATTTATTTTTGAACTCTCGGTACACGTTGTTACACCGATCCTCCTGTACATGTTACGCCGGACTCCATCTTGAATTTACACTCGCATACGATTTAATATTTTGCGGCCTCGTATATTGCCACGAAATTTATTTCTCAATCGGTACCCGTATATTATCAAATCACAGGGATTATGAAAGATTTAAGTTGGTATGACAGTTGGTATTCTCGGTTATCACTTGTATTTTTATAGTACAAGTATCGCTCGTTAGATGGGTTCCTTCCTTGCGGCGACGCGGCTTTTGGAAACAGGCGACACGTTTTTCTCCGTGGCCCGAGAGTAATGTGGGGGGAGGGGGTGCCTCGTGCTCACCGGTAGCAGTGAGGCCCCGCATACGAATATCCATGGGCACATCACCCTCCAGCTCGGCGACTTGTAAACAAATTCACATGTGGAGGGGTGCGACCTCAAGTCGGCGTTCGCAGGGTGCATGCGTATGGATGTAAGCCTTGCGGGGGCGCCTGCCCCGTGCTTGGCGATAGCAGGGTCCCACATACGAACCCCTGGGGCACCCCGTTGTACAAATCATAACCTCAAACCATAGATATAACCTGAAGTCTGGGGACTGGGGACCGAAGGCAACATAACCTCAAACCTTAAACATAACCTCAAACCTTAACAACTCATGTCTCCCACCCCAACACCACGTGATTTAATTGCAGTAATGCACCTGCAATTATTCCATTGTTATCCTGCAATTGTGATTAAATTACTCGCAATTTCCTCAATCAACCCATTGTTACCGCCCGCGGTAATTGATTAATCGGCGAATCAACCGCGGATTAAATTAATAGAAAACTAACCTAACCTGGATCAGAATCCCCATAGTATAACTACTACTTTTCCTTCGTCTCCTAATATTTCTTCTAACAATTCAGTACTTCCCTCCATTGTGTCTTTCTTGTAATTTCCATTGACTTCATTCGGAGAATGTACATTATCAGTAAGCATGGGAGGAATAGTATTTGTAGTAGTGCGCAAAATCCTTTCAGAAAGAAGTTGTTAATCGCCTCGGTCTTCATCTTCACTGGATTCCGAACTATAATAAATATCCCTATCCAACTCAATTTCATTCAAACTTTTCCCCTGAAATTCGTTGCCTTTGCCCTTTTCAAGCAAAATCAGTACCTTGCCGTTGGCTACTTTTACCGTTTGATATATATCTTGAGGCAATCTGAAAACAAACTTTTAATATAGGACTCTTCTACCAAAATTGATTGATAGGATATACAAAAGGGCTCCCAATAGATATTTTTAATCTAATGGGTCACAAATGAATTTATTGCAATTTATTATAATTTACTTGTCTAAAAAATGCAGAAAGTAGAATGGTATTTCTTTTATTGGCCATCATTTTCAAATCTAGAAAGAAAGTTTTTTTACGACACACCCTATTTAGAGGACGAATAGAAAGAATCGAATAATACCGATATAACTTTATTTTCTCATGTATGTATAATTTGTGTTGATTTTTTTAATATGATAGATATTTTATGCACATCCAGGACTATTCAGAACTTTCCACCTTCCCTATGTTTAAAACACTTACCTATAAAATTCAGCGTGGGTTTTCTTTGTATGCCCCATAAAAGTGCCAATTTGTTCCATTTCATCCGGCTGCATGCTCATTAATTACAGGGTTGTCGCAATATGTTTTCTGAATTTTGTCGATGTTAAGAGCGTTGGCTGTTGAGCTCCACAATTATTTGCCAAACGTCTGATGACGTTTGATCCAGCCATCCATTTATTTTCTGAACCTGGGTTCGCAAACAAATAAGCATTTGATTTGGGCACTATACTGGTAGTTTCTCTAAGTTTAAGTAAACAAGTTATAAATTTTTGAATTCGCCTGGAAAAAAGAATTGGAACTGGTTTGGAGCCTTTGCCGCCAGTTACAACTGTTTTGAATTTGGTACTAATTATTTTCTCAACGGCTGTCAATGTTTCAGTAAAAGCTTCTTGATCAATTATACTGTTGTTTTTATTTTTTTTTTTTTTTTTCGATGTTTTTCTTTATTTGTTGCAATAAAGGTCACAAGTCATGTCATATTACAACAAATAAAGGCGGGGGGGGGGTACTTCGTCCTCTTCTTCGTATCAGATGATCTGCTGGTCTCTGTACTAATGGTATGAGGGCGGTGATGCTTAGGATTCCAGGAGGATTTTTTCCTTTAATTGTTTCTTGAAGGTTGCTAGATTTAGGGCTTTGATTGGGTCATCTAACTGGTTGTATTGTTGTATTGCGATGCTTGTTATTCCTAGTTTGTGTTGTTGTTGCTTACAGGTGTAGGTTCTTATGTGCTGATTGTTTTTTGTATCGTGTGTATGTATCTCGTTGTTCGTTTTTAGAATGATGCTGCTGTATGTTTCTTCATGTTTTATTTTGTGTATTTGGAGTATATTGTTAAACCTTAGGAGCTGTTTTATGTTTAGTTCGTTCGTTTGTTTATATATTTGTGTTGTGCTTGTTGTGTGTGGTAGTTTGTAAATTATTTTTAGGGCTTTGTTTTGTTGGGTCTGTAGTTTACTTATATTCTTGGTTGTTGTGTAGCTCCAAATGTTTATTGCGTAATTGATGTTTGCCATGAAAAGTGTATGGTAGAGGTTTTTTTTTAGATGGTTGGGTATATAATTTTTGATTTTACCTAGCATGTATAAGGTCTTTAAGTTTCTTGTGGTTATTTTGTTGATGTGTTGATCCCATTTTAGGTTGTTATTGATTGTTAGCCCGAGGTACGTGAATTGCTGTGTTTCTTTTAGTGGCCGGTTTTTTAGTGTTATCTGTAGGTCGGAGTTATGTCTATTCTTCCCAAATTGCATATATTCTGTTTTTGTATCATTTATTGTGAGGGTGTTTTCTATACACCAGTTGCTTAATTTCTCGAGGTCTCTATTTACTGTTTTGGCTAGTTCTTCTGTGTTATTGTGCGAGTTTATTAGGCAGATGTCGTCCGCATAAATGAATAGATTTCCTGTTATTTCTAGTTTGTGTATGTTGTTTGTGTAGATATTGAACAGTAGTGGTGGAATTATACCGCCTTGCGGAAATCCATATTTGCTGGTGTTTATTTTACTGTTTGTTCCTTCCATTGTTGTTACTTGCGGTCGATTTTCTAGGTAGGATTTTATTAGGTTTATAAGTTTGATTGGGGTGTTTATTTCCTGTAGCTTTATATACAGGGTGTCTCTGTTGATGGTGTCGAATGCTTTGCTCATATTGATGAAGGTAGTCATTGCGTTGGTGTTCTCTTGGATTTGGTTTGTGGGTTCAACGAGGTAGTCACATACTGCTGTTGTTGTTCCAGTCTTTCGTTTGTAGGCGTATTGTTTTTTGCTGATTATGGAGTTGTCTGTTAGATGTTTTTCCAGTCTATTTTTTATTATACATTCCAGTATCTTCCCTATGGCTGATGTTAAAGCTATCGGTCTGTAGTTTTCTCTTTGTTTTCTATCTCCCTTCTTATATATTGGTATTATGATGGTATATTTTAAGCTATCGGGGAATTTCTCTGATTTTAAGGTTTTGTTTATTGCTTTTGTTAATATTGGTGTGATATGTTTGCTGTTTGTCTTTAGTATGTTATTTGTAATATTGTCAAAGCCTGGAGCCTTATTGTTTTTTAGTGATTTGATTATTTGTGATATTTCTTATTCGGTAGAGTCCGCGATTTCTGTTTTAGCTTTTTCATTATTTAATGGTTGGGAGCTGGGTGGGTTGGTGTTGTTTTCGTTGCGTGTTGGTTGCTTGGTATTTGTTTCGCGAGCTTTTCGCCTATTGTTGCGAAGTAGTGATTGAAAATGTTAGATATTTCTTCCTTGTCCGTTTCCGTTTTGCAGTTTCCTGCTGTTATTTGTGTGATTTTCGTGTGTTGTTTTTTGGTTTTATTGGTTAAGCTATTCAAAGTTTGCCAGGTTTTTTCGGGGTTGAATCTTATTTGTTCTAAGGTCTTTTTATAGTATGCTTGTTTTGTTTCTTTAATTAGTCTTCTTGTCTTTCGCCTCTGCTTAATGTAGTTTTCTTTTATATGGGTGTTGTAGAGGAATTTCCTATGTTTGTAATATAGGTGGTTTCTTGTTGCTATGTTTTCCATTATTTCTTCGTTTATCCAGGGGTTCCCAGGTCTTCTTTTGATTGTGCTTTCGTACTGATTTTTTTTTTTATTATATGTTCTATGTGTGTTGCGAGCTCTTCTAAAGTAGTGATGTTTTCTTCTTTAATTTGCTTTAGCTGTTTGCTGATTTTTGTGTTGTTTGTTTTTTTCTGCTTCTATTCGGCTTTTTCGATTTGGTCCGGGTGTAGGTTGATAGTGGTTTGGATGGGGTAGTGGTCTGAAATGTTTGTTGGGAGTATTTTTAAGGTTATTTTATTTTGGTTCATATTTATATTGGAGAAGGTGTGGTCTATTATTGTGTTTTCGCCTTTACTGTTCGTGTGGGTGTAATGTTTTTTGTCTGTTTTGTTGTGTATTTTGTACCCTTGTTCGGTTAGTGTGTTTATATATTCTCTATTTGATTTAGTTTTCGTTTTTATATCTATGTTCATATCTCCCGTCACGATATGCTTCTTTTTTATATTGGTTATTTGATTTTTTAGAGTGTTTCGTAAGGTTTCGAAATTAACTTGTGGGGGTTTGTATATAATTGTTACATATATTTGTTCTTCCGTGAGTTTGATAGTCAGTATTTCTATGTCGTTTATTGTTTTTTTTGTCTTGACTTCGTAGTTTATATCTGTATTTATGTACAGTGCGAGTCCGCCTCCTCTTTTGTCTGTTCTGGAGTGAAATTCTGCTTTGTATCGGTTTAATAGGTGATATGGTTCTATTGTGGGTGTTAGCCATGTTTCTGTTAATGCAATTATATCAGGGTTGTGGTGTAATTTTGGGATTGTTTCTATGTCTTCGAATTTGTTTTTCATTGATCTCACATTGTGCATATATATTCTTATTTGTTTGTTTTTTTTGTTTTTTGCGTTTTCAATATGGGATCTATTTATATTATTTGGGTTACCTTGTGGGTTT
The DNA here is from genome assembly GCA_951805005.1 of Othius punctulatus. Taxonomy (NCBI): domain Eukaryota; kingdom Metazoa; phylum Arthropoda; class Insecta; order Coleoptera; family Staphylinidae; genus Othius; species Othius punctulatus. The sequence continues at coordinate 74,187,130 of OX638138.1, forward strand.
GTGGGTATGGTTTTTTCTTTGAGGCGGTTCTCGTCTTCTGGTGTATTTATGTTGGTGTTTCTCGTTTCCGAAAAAAACGGTATCTACTTATTTGGATTCCTATGGGCCATGTTGACGGGTCCTGAAGTTCCTGGAGTAAGTCTATGGGTGCTCCTAATCGGTAACTATTGAAGGTGGGTTTGGGGTGCATCCATTCGATTTTTTCACATGTAAAATCGTGTGTGGGGAACTTGTTTTTCAGGTCTGTGATTATATCTCTCTCCTCTGTTGTTAGTGGGTATCTTGAAGCATGAAACCATGCTTTCTTTACTTTCAATACTGCTTTAATCGTTGCGTTCGGATGAATTGCCGTTCCTACGATGATGCTCTCTCTTTTCTTATTTGCAAGTTCAGCCGGAGTGTTTATATTCTTTTCTCGGGTCTCAGCTGTGAGATTTTCGCAGTTTGTTTTTGCCGTGTTGTGTTCGGGTTTTTTGGATTTGTTTACGTTTGTTTTTCTTTGGCTGGATTCGAGATGTCTCTCGTGCATGTGGATCGGACGTTCTGGGATAGTTTCCGCTATTGATGCGTATGAGGTATGGGCGCCATCTGTTTGTTGTTTGAGATTGCTTGGGTATTGGTTTGCATGTTTTGCGACTTCTTGGTTATGTTTTTGAGATATTATGTTTTGTAAGTAATTTATCTTATTGTTTAGTAGGTGTGTGTTCTCCTGTAGTACGGCGTATTTTTGTTCCATTTCTGAGATTATCTTGCGTAGTAGTTTGTTTTCCGTTATTAGGTGTTGACTTTCTTGTTCATTTGAGTCTTCGTTTTCGATTTGATTTGTCTCGTTATTTGGACAGGTGTGGTTTTTCCTGCATCCTCGATGGCACGGTAACTTGCACTTGGCGCAGTATGTTTGTCTTGTAACTGCACTACCACATTTACCCGCGCACAAATGATTTATATCACTGTTTTTCGTTTGCTCTTCATCTGGCTCGTTCTCACTATCCGCCATCTTGACCATGATATAGGTTTCTATTTTTAGATACTGAACGTCGCCTACGCGTTTTCTGTTAAACATGACAGTTCGAGTCAATACGCATTCAGTCAAAACCTTATAGCTTATCTTAATGTCGATATTATTGAGTAGTTTTTCATAAGCATTCTGAGACATAGCATAAGCATTTAGGTATGTTTGAAATATAAGTATGTCGCTTGTTAACGGCAGATGTACTGGCTTTTCCCATTGCCTCTCTTTAAGCGTTTTTAAGGCTAGACTGGATATTTCATTGCACCAGTGCCCTTCGATTAACTTCTTTAAATCCTTTATTTCTATTTTCTTTTCATCTCGGTTGTCTCAGTTTATATTGGGAAGGCTTCTTTTTTCAATTACAATTTTAAATGCAACATTGCATACAATTTTTAAATTTGTTCCCATATGTAATGCTAGAGAGGGAGCTCTGGAGTTCTTCTTATTTTCGTCATAGCCACTAATTATTTTGACTGCTGAGATCAGAGTTCTGAACATTTCTGGCCTCAGAACGTCGAACGGTCCACGAATTTCATTGTCCATTGATTTTAAGATTATTAGTAATCTTCCCATTTCTCTAATCTTATTTGATACCACGGTAGCAATTTACTGCCTTTTATGTTTACCTAAAAGTATTTCTCCATATAAACATATTATTGTATCATTCTTTGCTGTCGCACTTATATCATCTGCACGCCTTATATCAAATACTTCCTCTATGATGCGAGACGTTTTCAAATACTTATGGTTTTTTGACAACATTGATGCCATAAACGTTTGAGATTTTGTTAGACAGTTCCTGCCAGGACATTGTCATGTTTATTTTTACATTTTTTCACGTGCTTGTACAGTAATTTCCTAGTATAATGACCCAAGCAATAGGTGCGTACAAAGTATTATGTTTTGGGATTCTTTGAAGTTCTGACGGGATTTATGATTTGTTTCTCGGTATTTAAAAGAAAATATCTTTGTTTTCGACGTGCAGCAATCAGGTCTAAACGCTATTTGCTTCCTGGTTTTAGACTTTTGATGAGTTTTACATCTTTTGTGATGATGTCAGTAGACTAGGGCGCACCTGGGCCCGTTTTTCTCCCATAAGAATAACAGGGGAGCTTCCCCCTCCACTTTCCCTTTTAGGCCACGCCCCTTTGTCGACGTGCAGCCAATGGGAGAGCCCCATTCAGTCACGTGGTGCTGGGTGGGAGGCATGAGTTGTTAAGGTTTGAGGTTATGTTTAAGGTTTTAGGTTATGTTTAAGGTTTGAGGCTATGTCGCCTTCGGTCCCTAGTCCCCAGACTTTGAGGTTATGTTTATGGTTTGAGGTTATGATTTGTACAACGCGTTGCCCGCGAGGGGTGAGGGGTTCGCATGTGGGACCCTGCTATTGCCAAGCACGGGGCACGCCCCCCGCAAGGCCTACATCCACGATGCATCCCGCGAACGCCGACTTGAGGTCGCGCGCTGGAGGGTGCCCATGGATATTCGTATGCGGTGCCCCACTGCTAGCGATAAGCACGGGGCGCTCCGCGCCCCACATTACTCTCGGGCCGCGAAGAAAAACGTCTCGCCTGTTACCAAAAGCCGCACCGCCCGCAAGGAAGGAACCCATCTAACGAGCGATAACAGAGAGATAACCGATGATAACCGAGAATACCAACTGTCATACCAACTTAAACATTTCATAATCCCTGCGATTTGACAATATACGGGTACCGATTGAGAAATAAATATACGAGGCCGTAAAATATTAAATCGTATGCGAGTGTAAATTCAAGATGGAGTCCGGCGTAACATGTACAGGAGGATCGGGCTAACAACGTGTACCGAGAGTTCAAAAATAAATTAAATATTATATTAAGGTAAAAGGGGAAAACGTACATAGTCTAATTGTTTTTCTCGATAAGTATGGAATAGATGTCGGGGGTGTATAAGATAATAAAATAATATTAACTCTAGGTGACACTATAATGTTTAAAAATCCATTTAGTTATTAATTCATTTGTTAATGCTTGGCGAAAGGGTGTAGGCGTTTTTATCAACTAAAAATTGTAAGTCTGGCGATAAAACTTCTGCGGTTTTATTTAAACAAGGATGTGTATATTTTCACACACTTAGGTAAATATCAGCATTAATTAACTACGAGCGATCACCGGCAGATGCCCAGTATGCATGACACACCCGACAAACAAGCCATGATGAATCAAATAAGAAGAGGAAAGTGGAGGAACACCTAGCACCTATTTTAAAAACACATATTTGGCTTGGTACAGAGACTTAGAGTAGATGTGACGATGATCTACAGATACCTGTAATTTCCGTATCAGTCGTGTGTCACAAAGGCTACAACAGATGGCGCTCCAAACGTCAAATTAAAACTTACGATAACGCCGTAAACCAAGGTGCACACTCACGTCACTAACCAGCTAGCCATTATTATTAGTATGGCACGAATTAATTTTAATTACGAAATGTGTCAATTTAGCGCTAATTAATTTGAATTATCTGAATCATCGTATGTTGTCGGTGGTTGTCGTCATCGGTGCCGCGCGAGTTTTGAATTATTTGATTATTATATATTAATTACATTAAATATTTTTACTGAATTAGAGTCCATTCATTTTCGGTGTGTTTACAAAGCGAGAGATTAGCGCAGTGCGTCAACTGATAAGAACCGTTTTAAACGTTTGTGTTAAATATATATTCTTACAACGGAAGAGTGGAAGAGCAACGAATGGCACACAAATGTGCGTTTTTTATCAACTAAAAATTGTCCTTTTTCAAGCAAACAAAAATAATAAGAGGGAAAAATTTGATAAAAGGTTCTACAAACACAACAATTGGTCGCATCATAAATGTGGATTGAGTAACCATACTTTTGATTGACATTTGAAGTAACATAACCTCAAAATCGTTTTACATTAGTTTTCAACCAAATGATTTTCAGTGTTGCCATGTGTAAATTACAGTGTTGGCGATTTGTTATTTTATTAATCAACCAAGTATAAATTAAATTGATTACGCCTGTTCATATCTAATAAATTATACTATCGTAACATAACTTTATTTTAAATTAATTAACCCTGAGCCGTGCATCAAGTGTGAGTGCGATGGACACCCAGCCAATGTCAGCATCAAACGAGGACAGCGCACCTATAAACAGCAAGGAACCTAAAAAAAAAAAAAAAACGCCCCAGACGCCGACCGCGGAAAAACATCGAATAAGAAATTAAAAACCACACCAAATCTAACAGAGACACAGGCATCACACGCACAGCCCTCTAAAGCACACACACACAAGCGCCCACATAACACAGGAGAGACCACAGCCACCAAATGAATTCAACTCCTACAAACACAACTATGAAATAAGAACGGATGCCACCATCACACGCATACAACTTGCACGCTTATGGGAAACACACATGCCCAACAACAAGGACATTATCATACAACTGATAAACAACAACCTCACTCTTAAAACAAGCAAAAGAGAATCCAAAAATAAACTCCAGGAACTGATGGACAAGCATCTCATCAAAACATCCCGAACCCAACAACAACTAACTACCACACCGAACACACAACGCACATACACCGAATCATACACCATAATCCTCTGGAGTTGAAAACGAAATCCCAGACGAAGATATTGGCAAATAACTCACTAACAATAAATACCCTTATAGATACTGCAAACGCATCAAAGCAAGAGCAACAGACATATCAACATCGATGATAAGAATTATAACTGGAGACATCGACTCATTCGAAAGAATGACATATGACGGAGGACTGTATTACCTAAATAGGTTCTACAGATTCGTACCAAGCTCCCCACCCAAACCAATACCACAAGCATGCAGCAAGTGCTCCGCATACGATCACACAACCGAGGAATGCAGGAAAGGAAAAACATGCACCAAGTGTCAAGGGGGGCGCATGACGCAACTAAATGCGGTTCGCCACAGCCACAGAAATATGATGCCCGCAACGCCGAGGCCCATGCAGGGTGGTCACCCAGATGCCCAAAGAGACCGACAACACTCATAGAAGGCAACCCCAGCATAAGGATAAAAAAAAAACATAAATAAAAAATCTACAGATAAACCAAACTCAACCACTCATAACAATAGAAGCCCTAACCCACTGACTATACCTGACCATGTCATTATCACACACACACACCCATACACACATGACATAAACAACACACAGAACACCAACAGAGAAGAGATTCTCAAAAAGCTCCGCAAACGCTTTATAATTGACTATGACATTGAGACACAGGCTGTACTTTCCGGCAACAGAATGTATATAATCATGTTCGACAAACAAGCATCAGATAGCATACCACCGACAGAACCCTCAAATCATACCACACAAGCCACCATGCATGTACAGAACGATCGACCAACCATCATATACGCAAACATCAGCTGCCCCAGTAACAAACGGACGCCAATAAATAATTATATAGAGAATAGCAACATTCAAGGTTGCCTTCTTTTCGTAGAAACAAAGACCAAAACCGACACAAACGTGACATACAAGAACTGGGAAATCACACAAAAACAAGGACACATCAACATCAACGCACGAGGAGGGATAGGTATCCTCCACACCGCACGTAGAGCCAACCCGCCAGTACCGAACAACCCACAAAATGATCGCCTCTACTTTACGATCCCATTTGACAATGACAAACTTCACATCTTTCTGATATACATTCAACCACACACACACACCAATCGAACAGAACATCGCCATAAAAGCAGCTCATGAATAGATATTCGATTATCATTAGTGACTTTAATCTAAACCCCAAGAAGAGACGTCAACTACAAACGTTCATAAATAACTCTGACTCCAGAAGGCAATACACGCACAACCAACACTCATCATGCCCAACAATAATGACACAATCCCTGGTATACTACATGCATACTGACAATCTAACAAATAATATAACATACATCGAAGTAGCACAAGACCGTTGCTCAGATAACTTGGCTATTAAATTTACATTTCAACTAGACCGACCACGAACTGCCGAAACAATCAAGACAAAATTCAGTCTCAAACTCACAAATACAAAAGCAGTAAATACATTCATGCCGACATACCTGAACGAAATCGAAAGAAAAGACATAGAACTACATCACCTAACGGAATTTTAGACAAAACTCACTAGCTCTATTTTAAAAAATAGCCCCTAAACAAAACGAAACATTTTACAAACACAAAGTACCTAAGTACATACTTACACTAATCAAGTACGAGTGACAAACGTGCTGAAAATACACTCTGACAGGAGGCAGAAACACATACAATAATGAATACACTAAACAAAACCATACAGACAATGACATGGCAATAAAAGGCGCATACATGGTTCGAAGTATGCAAAGAAATTGAGAGAGACCGAGGAACAACCTATTGGACTAAAATTAAACGGCAGACAAAATACAAAAAGACGTCACATACAGCTACACTCCAACAAGATATTAAAAAAAAAAAAAATACGACAGGCGAACATATGGCATACGCCTGCGCAAACCACTTCACATCTGCTTTCACCCCCATCGACGACCCTACATATAACAACGATAACTCCACAAACGTGAACGACTGGTACGATAGACATTGTAACCAAAACACAGCGGGATAGGTATCCACCACACAGCACGTAGAGCCAACCCGCCAGTACCGAACAACCCACAAAATGATTGCCTCTACTTTACGATTCCATTTGACAATGACAAACTTCACATCGTTCTGATATACATTTCAACCACACTCACCAATCGAACAGAACACCGCCATAAAAGCACCCCATGAATAGATTTTCGATTATCATTGGTGACTTTAACCTACACCCCTAGAAGAGACGTCAACTACAAACGTTCATAAATAACTATGACTTCAGAAGACAATACACGCACAACCAACACTCATCATGCCCAACAATAATGACACCATCCCAGATATACTACATACATACCGACAATCTAACAAATAACATAAGAGACATCGAAGGAACACCAGACCTTTGCTCAGATCACTTGGCTGTTAAATTTACATTTCAACTAGACCGACCACGAACTGCCGAAACAATCAAGACAAAATTCATTCTCAAGCTCTCAAATACAAAAGTAGTAAATACATTCATGCTGACATACCTGAACGAAATCGAAAGAGAAGACATAGGACTACATCACCTAACGGAATTTTAGACAAAACTCACTAGCTCTATAATAAAACATAGCCCCTAAACAAAACGAAACATTTTACAAACACAGACTACCTAAGTACATACTTACACTAATCAAGTACAAGTGACAAACGTGCTGAAAATACGCTCTGACAGGAGGCAGAAACATAAAAACAATAATGAATAGACTAAACAAAACCATACAGACAATGACACGGCAATAAAAGCCACATAAATGGCTCGAAGTATACAAAGAAATTGAGAGAGACCGAGGAACAACCTATTGGACTAACATTAAACGACAGACAAAATACAAAAATACATCACGTACACCTACACTCCTACAAGATATTAAAAAGACATACGACAGACGAACATAAGGCATACGCAAACCACTCCACATCTGCTTTCACCCCCATCGGCGACCCTACATATAACAACGATAACTCCACAAACGTGAACGACTGGTACGACAGACATCATAACCAAAACACAGGCAATAAGGAACCACCAAACATAACAGAAGACGAATACTATGACATACTAGATACAGGTAAAACACCGCCCCGGACAAGATCTTACCACAAAACAACTTCTTCGAAGCCTATCATACGAAATACATAAATACATAATATCTATTATTTCATGATAAAATAGCGTAATATTTAAACAGACTTAAATCATACTACTTGCGGATTAAAATATTCCTAAAATGTAGTCACGTGTGAGATGCTCTGTTACACATGTGAGACGCTGTGTTACACATGTGAGACGCTGTGAGACAGCTATAAGACACCTCTGAGACAGCTGTGAGACACCTCAGAGACAGCTGTGAGACACCTGTGAGACACCTCAGAGACAGCTGTGAGACACCTGTGAGACAGCTGTGAGACACCTGTGAGATACCTGTGAGACACCTGTTGGTGGTGGTGGTGCTGTTGCTGGTGTGGAGGTGGTGGTGGTGCTATTGCTGGTGTGGAGGCGGTGGCGATGCTGTTGCTGGTGTGGAGGTGGTGCTGGTGATGGTGCTGGTGATAGTGGTGATGGTGGTGCCGGTGTGGAGGTATTTTTTATTTATTATCTTGTACTTTTGACATGTTGTATGTATATTTAAATACTATTGTACATATTTTTAAGGATTTTTCTTTATTTAATATGTTGTCCTCTCTATGCACTATGGAGGGGGTGAATAAAATAAAGTTTTTTTTTTACATTGTATTATTATTTTTATTACCATATAAAATATTCATTACATAGTTGTACAATACTTTAACATTTCTATATTACAAGCTACATTCCGATAGTATAACGGATATTACCACATAAAATATCCATTACATACTCGTGACGGAGGGGCAGAGGGGCTGGTGGTGTTGCTGATGGCGGAGGGGCTCCGGGAGGGGCGTAGGGGCCGGTATATGTTGGTTGGGGCGGCGGGTGGTGGGGCTTCGGGAGGGGCGGAGGGGCTGGTGAGGCTTCGGGAGGGGCGGACGGGCGGGTGATGTTGGTGGTAGCGGAGGGGCTTCAGGAGGGGCTGGCGATGTTGATGGAGGTGAAGGGGCTTCGGGTGGGTACGGCGGTGCTTCAGGAGGGTACAGAGGTGCTTCGGGAGGGTCCACATACTAGCATAAAAATTAGGTAATTTTTATGCTAGTATGTGGACCCTCCCGAAGCACCTCTGTACCCTCCTGAAGCACCGCCGTACCCACCCGAAGCCCCTTCACCTCCATCAACATCGCCAGCCCCTCCTGAAGCCCCTCCGCTACCACCAACATCACCCACCCGTCCGCCCCTCCCGAAGCCTCACCAGCCCCTCCGCCCCTCCCGAAGCCCCACCACCCGCCGCCCCAACCAACATATACCGGCCCCTACGCCCCTCCTGGAGCCCCTCCGCCATCAGCAACACCACCAGCCCCTCTGCCCCTCCGTCACGAGTATGTAATGGATATTTTATGTGGTAATATCCGTTATACTATCGGAATGTAGCTTGTAATATAGAAATGTTAAAGTATTGTACAACTATGTAAGGAATATTTTATATGGTAATAAAAATAATAATACAATTTAAAAAAAAAACTTTATTTTATTCACCCCCTCCATAGTGCATAGAGAGGACAACATATTAAATAAAGAAAAATCCTTAAAAATATGTACAATAGTATTTAAATATACATACAACATGTCAAAAGTACAAGATAATAAATAAAAAATACCTCCACACCGGCACCACCATCACCACTATCACCAGCACCATCACCAGCACCACCTCCACACCAGCAACAGCATCGCCACCGCCTCCACACCAGCAATAGCACCACCACCACCTCCACACCAGCAACAGCACCACCACCACCAACAGGTGTCTCACAGGTATCTCACAGGTGTCTCACAGCTGTCTCACAGGTGTCTCACAGCTGTCTCTGAGGTGTCTCACAGGTGTCTCACAGCTGTCTCTGAGGTGTCTCACAGCTGTCTCAGAGGTGTCTTATAGCTGTCTCACAGCGTCTCACATGTGTAACACAGCGTCTCACATGTGTAACAGAGCATCTCACACGTGACTACATTTTAGGAATATTTTAATCCGCAAGTAGTATGATTTAAGTCTGTTTAAATATTACGCTATTTTATCATGAAATAATAGATATTATGTATTTATGTATTTCGTATGATAGGCTTCGAAGAAGTTGTTTTGTGGTAAGATCTTGTCCGGGGCGGTGTTTTACCTGTATCTAGTATGTCATAGTATTCGTCTTCTGTTATGTTTGGTGGTTCCTTATTGCCTGTGTTTTGGTTATGATGTCTGTCGTACCAGTCGTTCACGTTTGTGGAGTTATCGTTGTTATATGTAGGGTCGCCGATGGGGGTGAAAGCAGATGTGGAGTGGTTTGCGTATGCCTTATGTTCGTCTGTCGTATGTCTTTTTAATATCTTGTAGGAGTGTAGGTGTACGTGATGTATTTTTGTATTTTGTCTGTCGTTTAATGTTAGTCCAATAGGTTGTTCCTCGGTCTCTCTCAATTTCTTTGTATACTTCGAGCCATTTATGTGGCTTTTATTGCCGTGTCATTGTCTGTATGGTTTTGTTTAGTCTATTCATTATTGTTTTTATGTTTCTGCCTCCTGTCAGAGCGTATTTTCAGCACGTTTGTCACTTGTACTTGATTAGTGTAAGTATGTACTTAGGTAGTCTGTGTTTGTAAAATGTTTCGTTTTGTTTAGGGGCTATGTTTTATTATAGAGCTAGTGAGTTTTGTCTAAAATTCCGTTAGGTGATGTAGTCCTATGTCTTCTCTTTCGATTTCGTTCAGGTATGTCAGCATGAATGTATTTACTACTTTTGTATTTGAGAGCTTGAGAATGAATTTTGTCTTGATTGTTTCGGCAGTTCGTGGTCGGTCTAGTTGAAATGTAAATTTAACAGCCAAGTGATCTGAGCAAAGGTCTGGTGTTCCTTCGATGTCTCTTATGTTATTTGTTAGATTGTCGGTATGTATGTAGTATATCTGGGATGGTGTCATTATTGTTGGGCATGATGAGTGTTGGTTGTGCGTGTATTGTCTTCTGAAGTCATAGTTATTTATGAACGTTTGTAGTTGACGTCTCTTCTAGGGGTGTAGGTTAAAGTCACCAATGATAATCGAAAATCTATTCATGGGGTGCTTTTATGGCGGTGTTCTGTTCGATTGGTGAGTGTGGTTGAAATGTATATCAGAACGATGTGAAGTTTGTCATTGTCAAATGGAATCGTAAAGTAGAGGCAATCATTTTGTGGGTTGTTCGGTACTGGCGGGTTGGCTCTACGTGCTGTGTGGTGGATACCTATCCCGCTGTGTTTTGGTTACAATGTCTATCGTACCAGTCGTTCACGTTTGTGGAGTTATCGTTGTTATATGTAGGGTCGTCGATGGGGGTGAAAGCAGATGTGAAGTGGTTTGCGCAGGCGTATGCCATATGTTCGCCTGTCGTATTTTTTTTTTTTTAATATCTTGTTGGAGTGTAGCTGTATGTGACGTCTTTTTGTATTTTGTCTGCCGTTTAATTTTAGTCCAATAGGTTGTTCCTCGGTCTCTCTCAATTTCTTTGCATACTTCGAACCATGTATGCGCCTTTTATTGCCATGTCATTGTCTGTATGGTTTTGTTTAGTGTATTCATTATTGTATTTGTGTTTCTGCCTCCTGTCAGAGTGTATTTTCAGCACGTTTGTCACTCGTACTTGATTAGTGTAAGTATGTACTTAGGTACTTTGTGTTTGTAAAATGTTTCGTTTTGTTTAGGGGCTATTTTTTATTATAGAGCTAGTGAGTTTTGTCTAAAATTCCGTTAGGTGATGTAGTTCTATGTCTTTTCTTTCGATTTCGTTCAGGTATGTCGGCATGAATGTATTTACTGCTTTTGTATTTGTGAGTTTGAGACTGAATTTTGTCTTGATTGTTTCGGCAGTTCGTGGTCGGTCTAGTTGAAATGTAAATTTAATAGCCAAGTTATCTGAGCAACGGTCTTGTGCTACTTCGATGTATGTTATATTATTTGTTAGATTGTCAGTATGCATGTAGTATACCAGGGATTGTGTCATTATTGTTGGGCATGATGAGTGTTGGTTGTGCGTGTATTGCCTTCTGGAGTCAGAGTTATTTATGAACGTTTGTAGTTGACGTCTCTTCTTGGGGTTTAGATTAAAGTCACTAATGATAATCGAATATCTATTCATGAGCTGCTTTTATGGCGATGTTCTGTTCGATTGGTGTGTGTGTGTGGTTGAATGTATATCAGAAAGATGTGAAGTTTGTCATTGTCAAATGGGATCGTAAAGTAGAGGCGATCATTTTGTGGGTTGTTCGGTACTGGCGGGTTGGCTCTACGTGCGGTGTGGAGGATACCTATCCCTCCTCGTGCGTTGATGTTGATGTGTCCTTGTTTTTGTGTGATTTCCCAGTTCTTGTATGTCACGTTTGTGTCGGTTTTGGTCTTTGTTTCTACGAAAAGAAGGCAACCTTGAATGTTGCTATTCTCTATATAATTATTTATTGGCGTCCGTTTGTTACTGGGGCAGCTGATGTTTGCGTATATGATGGTTGGTCGATCGTTCTGTACATGCATGGTGGCTTGTGTGGTATGATTTGAGGGTTCTGTCGGTGGTATGCTATCTGATGCTTGTTTGTCGAACATGATTATATACATTCTGTTGCCGGAAAGTACAGCCTGTGTCTCAATGTCATAGTCAATTATAAAGCGTTTGCGGAGCTTTTTGAGAATCTCTTCTCTGTTGGTGTTCTGTGTGTTGTTTATGTCATGTGTGTATGGGTGTGTGTGTGTGATAATGACATGGTCAGGTATAGTCAGTGGGTTAGGGCTTCTATTGTTATGAGTGGTTGAGTTTGGTTTATCTGTAGATTTTTTATTTATGTTTTTTTTTTATCCTTATGCTGGGGTTGCCTTCTATGAGTGTTGTCGGTCTCTTTGGGCATCTGGGTGACCACCCTGCATGGGCCTCGGCGTTGCGGGCATCATATTTCTGTGGCTGTGGCGAACCGCATTTAGTTGCGTCATGCGCCCCCCTTGACACTTGGTGCATGTTTTTCCTTTCCTGCATTCCTCGGTTGTGTGATCGTATGCGGAGCACTTGCTGCATGCTTGTGGTATTGGTTTGGGTGGGGAGCTTGGTACGAATCTGTAGAACCTATTTAGGTAATACAGTCCTCCGTCATATGTCATTCTTTCGAATGAGTCGATGTCTCCAGTTATAATTCTTATCATCGATGTTGATATGTCTGTTGCTCTTGCTTTGATGCGTTTGCAGTATCTATAAGGGTATTTATTGTTAGTGAGTTATTTGCCAATATCTTCGTCTGGGATTTCGTTTTCAACTCCAGAGGATTATGGTGTATGATTCGGTGTATGTGCGTTGTGTGTTCGGTGTGGTAGTTAGTTGTTGTTGGGTTCGGGATGTTTTGATGAGATGCTTGTCCATCAGTTCCTGGAGTTTATTTTTGGATTCTCTTTTGCTTGTTTTAAGAGTGAGGTTGTTGTTTATCAGTTGTATGATAATGTCCTTGTTGTTGGGCATGTGTGTTTCCCATAAGCGTGCAAGTTGTATGCGTGTGATGGTGGCATCCGTTCTTATTTCATAGTTGTGTTTGTAGGAGTTGAATTCATTTGGTGGCTGTGGTCTCTCCTGTGTTATGTGGGCGCTTGTGTGTGTGTGCTTTAGAGGGCTGTGCGTGTGATGCCTGTGTCTCTGTTAGATTTGGTGTGGTTTTTAATTTCTTATTCGATGTTTTTCCGCGGTCGGCGTCTGGGGCGTTTTTTTTTTTTTTTTAGGTTCCTTGCTCTTTATAGGTGCGCTGTCCTCGTTTGATGCTGACATTGGCTGGGTGTCCATCGCACTCACACTTGATGCACGGCTCAGGGTTAATTAATTTAAAATAAAGTTATGTTACGATAGTATAATTTATTAGATATGAACAGGCGTAATCAATTTAATTTATACTTGGTTGATTAATAAAATAACAAATCGCCAACACTGTAATTTACACATGGCAACACTGAAAATCATTTGGTTGAAAACTAATGTAAAACGATTTTGAGGTTATGTTACTTCAAATGTCAATCAAAAGTATGGTTACTCAATCCACATTTATGATGCGACCAATTGTTGTGTTTGTAGAACCTTTTATCAAATTTTTCCCTCTTATTATTTTTGTTTGCTTGAAAAAGGACAATTTTTAGTTGATAAAAAACGCACATTTGTGTGCCATTCGTTGCTCTTCCACTCTTCCGTTGTAAGAATATATATTTAACACAAACGTTTAAAACGGTTCTTATCAGTTGACGCACTGCGCTAATCTCTCGCTTTGTAAACACACCGAAAATGAATGGACTCTAATTCAGTAAAAATATTTAATGTAATTAATATATAATAATCAAATAATTCAAAACTCGCGCGGCACCGATGACGACAACCACCGACAACATACGATGATTCAGATAATTCAAATTAATTAGCGCTAAATTGACACATTTCGTAATTAAAATTAATTCGTGCCATACTAATAATAATGGCTAGCTGGTTAGTGACGTGAGTGTGCACCTTGGTTTACGGCGTTATCGTAAGTTTTAATTTGACGTTTGGAGCGCCATCTGTTGTAGCCTTTGTGACACACGACTGATACGGAAATTACAGGTATCTCTAGATCATCGTCACATCTACTCTAAGTCTCTGTACCAAGCCAAATATGTGTTTTTAAAATAGGTGCTAGGTGTTCCTCCACTTTCCTCTTCTTATTTGATTCATCATGGCTTGTTTGTCGGGTGTGTCATGCATACTGGGCATCTGCCGGTGATCGCTCGTAGTTAATTAATGCTGATATTTACCTAAGTGTGTGAAAATATACACATCCTTGTTTAAATAAAACCGCAGAAGTTTTATCGCCAGACTTACAATTTTTAGTTGATAAAAACGCCTACACCCTTTCGCCAAGCATTAACAAATGAATTAATAACTAAATGGATTTTTAAACATTATAGTGTCACCTAGAGTTAATATTATTTTATTATCTTATACACCCCCGACATCTATTCCATACTTATCGAGAAAAACAATTAGACTATGTACGTTTTCCCCTTTTACCTTAATATAATATTTAATTTATTTTTGAACTCTCGGTACACGTTGTTAGCCCGATCCTCCTGTACATGTTACGCCGGACTCCATCTTGAATTTACACTCGCATACGATTTAATATTTTACGGCCTCGTATATTTATTTCTCAATCGGTACCCGTATATTGTCAAATCGCAGGGATTATGAAATGTTTAAGTTGGTATGACAGTTGGTATTCTCGGTTATCATCGGTTATCTCTCTGTTATCGCTCGTTAGATGGGTTCCTTCCTTGCGGGCGGTGCGGCTTTTGGTAACAGGCGAGACGTTTTTCTTCGCGGCCCGAGAGTAATGTGGGGCGCGGAGCGCCCCGTGCTTATCGCTAGCAGTGGGGCACCGCATACGAATATCCATGGGCACCCTCCAGCGCGCGACCTCAAGTCGGCGTTCGCGGGATGCATCGTGGATGTAGGCCTTGCGGGGGGCGTGCCCCGTGCTTGGCAATAGCAGGGTCCCACATACGAACCCCTCACCCCTCGCGGGCAACGCGTTGTACAAATCATAACCTCAAACCATAAACATAACCTCAAAGTCTGGGGACTAGGGACCGAAGGCGACATAGCCTCAAACCTTAAACATAACCTAAAACCTTAAACATAACCTCAAACCTTAACAACTCATGCCTCCCACCCAGCACCACGTGACTGAATGGGGCTCTCCCATTGGCTGCACGTCGACAAAGGGGCGTGGCCTAAAAGGGAAAGTGGAGGGGGAAGCTCCCCTGTTATTCTTATGGGAGAAAAACGGGCCCAGGTGCGCCCTAGTCTACTGATGTCTGAACAAATGTCTCGTAAATAACGCATTTTCTCGATCTCGATTGCAGATTGGACAAATAGTTGGCCTCTCTCTAGCTGATGGCTTCTTGATATATTGCTGATCCTAAATGAAAAAAGTCAATACTACGTTTGATGAAATATTTGAATATAAAATAAAAGCGCAAACTCACTATAGTTGTTGAACATTGCATATTGAAAACTTCGTCTGTAAATGTTCATTTTTGACTTTTATCAGTTGAAGTATAAGGTCCTGAAGCATAATCCTGTTTTTTCAATTTTAATGCAATCTACAACAAAAACAATACTATTTCACCGACGGAGAACATTTTTAAAAAGCTCAAAAAGAAAATTGCGGGATGGGGTGCAATTATTGTTGGAGCGGCGATAAGAGCGAAGCGATAAAATTTGAATGAAAGTATTTCGTCGCTCCTATCGGTGTTCGACTAGCGAGAATAGCTGAGCATGAGTCTTCAATATAAACACAAACATACAAGTCAATGTTTTATAATTGATCAACTAATTACTGCACAAACCGGTTGTACTTATTGTCGCTCGGTTGTTCATTAACGTACCAAGAGCCAAAAAGTCCAGCGGGAGGGTGCAAAAAGACTGAAGATGACAAAAAAAAATTGCATAAAAAGGTAATACTGGGGTACTTTCTTAACGCAAAAAAATCTTTCATACACACATAATTCAACTATTAATTTGGTGTGGAAATAAATGTCATTGCTTCTTAAAATAATTAAACAACACAGAATGTATTATTTTTTACAGACAAAAATATTGCCAACCCTAATTTAATTTTTTTATTCCAATGACATTTTACACCCAAATCATTAATATGAGAACTTAATGCTGTTGCCGCACCCGCAGGGAGTTTATTTTCTATAGACCTACGTATAAAATTCAAAAAGCTCCAAAATACGAGAAAGTCTTAAGTGTAGCGGGAGGGGGAGACAAAAAATTGGCAAACTTCTTATCTTATTCTTTTGTCGTATTGAAATTGCACAAAAAACATTATTAATCGATACGAGAACTCCACAAAAAATGTACAACCCCTAATTCGAAATCTGATTCGACAGAAATAATTTGATTTATTTTTTGTAAATAATTAAGTCACTCAGCACTCATTGATTCTACCTTCGTGGGTTATATCGGTGTTCGTAATACCGAGGGGGGTGGGGTCATTTTTAACATACTATTTTTTGACATTAGTAAAAATAATCAAAAATTTCAGCAATAAATGCGACCGACCGAAGCCGTGTTGGTTTCAGACTTAGCGCTCCCATTGAGTCTTTCTCCATGGCATACATTGATCGCGCGGAACGCGGATCACTATGACTATGAATAGAGTGTTACGGTAACAAATGCCTTTCGGTCACCCCCTACCTGCACGTCCTAGTGGAACCGCCCGTAGTAACTTCGGAGCGGGGGTGAATTGTCAGTCTCTATGTACCTGTCAGCAGAGCATCAATTACTATGCTGACATGCCCCTCTGCAGGGGGCATGTCAGGTACCTGCATGTCCAGTAGGACGTGCAGGTGGGGGGTGACCGAAAGGCATTTGTTGCCGTAACATAGAGCTTCAGATCCCAAACTTCATGACTGTACGGAGATGAGATCTTCAGCATAACAGTTTGATATATGCCGTATCCTGCCGATCGTGCGTAGAAGTACGCCCTACCAAACGGGCTTGTGGCAATGAAGAAATGCGGTAAACCCCCCAAGTTAAGCAGAAGGTGATGGGAAGAATTAACAGACACATTCTGGGGTGATTTAATTATTTTTTACATGCCCCTCTTACCCTTCCCTCTGAAGTTTGGGCGTTCCCTTGTATTTTTGCGCTTTTTAATTTTTTAAGTTAACACCGGAAGATTATGAAGAATTTTATTGATTGTTATCAAATTCGTTGTAAAATTAAAACTGTCGACTGTTTCATTTATAATGAGAAACTTTTCGGTTAAACCAGTACTGGCCATCAACCACTGCTGGTTTTACATTAAAATAAAGTTATGATCTTGAAAATCTCGAAGTTTCAAAATCAAAATAAAAAAACGACTTCTATGCAGAGTATGAATAATCGATACTAAGGGATTCGATAATATCTTACCTTATTTACAGATGGTTGGATATCGTCTATTTCCATGCCATGTGTAACGTCTGATAACTCGGCGTTGCCTTTACCTTGAGAGTCCAGTAGATTCCAATTGCTCTTTATGTTTTGCTCTTCATGGACGTGAGGTGTTGTGCTTTTTAAATATCGAAATTCTTTAATATTTGAATACTATTTTCCCATGTCAGCATCATGATCTAAAGATGGTACGGAACTTGTACATGAGGATGAATTATCAGACGGAACGTACTCAGATTCTGAACCATTGTAATCGTGAAAGTGGTCAAAATTTGAATCCTCTTCGTTGCTTTCTAAATCGGTTATGTTCCTTGTAGAAATAATTTGCGACTTGTTTTGTTTATCATTCGAGCTATGAGCGATTATGGATACTGGTTCTAGTGATATATATATGATTTCGGATTAGATTGTTCAATCAATGCCATGTTTGCCACAATGGATGATATATATTCACTGTTAACTAAAGCTTCACATTAAGAAAACGATTTCTCGGATTGAGTTGCTTGTAGTATAGCCGATTCTTGTAAATATTTTTTATTTTTAAACTTTAAATCGAATTCAGGTAGAGTGGACTTCGCGCCCCATATGCAGTTGATGTTGTAGGCCTGTTTGAAGAAATAATATTCGCCTGCTCAAAAGCCATCTCAGATGTAGTTGCTTCCAAAATAGGCAATGATAACAGTGGATTATAATATTGATCGAACGGCAGGAAGTCCGGCGAACGTGACGATTCAGGTGCACTAACACTCGCATCCCGAAATAGAGAGATATCTGATAAACACTCTTCCGATGTGTTACGTACATAATTGTTGAAAAGTTGGGTAACAGTGATGTCCTCTGACACGACTGCTAACTGATTTTTAAGAGCTAATCTTACCATAAATTTATTCCGGTTCATTTTACAAGGTAATAATTTGCTATACCGGTCGCTTGTATCTGCACTAACGAACAATGACAGATGCGGCCAGAAAATAAAATAATGAAACTCCCAGTTCAGTCTTCAAAGATAATTACGGCAACACCGCGTGGCTTCGTAAAATCGGTGGGCAATATTAAATATATACAGACGGGCTTCTCAAAAGACGCAACACATAGTAGGACTCGCAAGAACTGGCAAATGTACTAAAGACTTTATGTTACATTAACTTACCCCTCTCATACTGCCGACTATTCTATTTAATAATAAAACGCGTAACTATCAAATATACAGCCGTAACATTGATATTAAGCCAGGGCTTCAGGTAGCCTGTAGTGCTTACCGGGCTTCGTATCATCCGTGAGGCACGTATATATATATATATATATATATATATATATATATATATATATATATATATATATATATATATATATATATATATATATATATTTTTTTTTTTAATTCTTTATCTCAGCCGTATATATTATATGTTTTTGTAATTTGTTCTCTTAGTAGAGAACCGGGTATTCGGCCAGGGTCAATAAAAACACAATATTTGTTTTATACTTCCTCCAAGCTTTCGGACATATGTTTGTGTCCTTCGTCAGGGATGTTATATTAATTTGTGTTGTATATGATTAGTGTCATTAATCTTTTCATGACAGATAAAAATTATTTTATAATTATATTTGTTTTTAAAACATATGTTTTAAAAACAAATATAATTATAAAATAATTTTTATCTGTCATGAAAAGATTAATGACACTAATCATATACAACACAAATTAATATAACATCCCTGACGAAGGACACAAACATATGTCCGAAAGCTTGGAGGAAGTATAAAACAAATATTGTGTTTTTATTGACCCTGGCCGAATACCCGGTTCTCTACTAAGAGAACAAATTACAAAAACATATATATATATATATATATATATATATATATATGTATGTACACTGCGTTTCAAAAAAAATGTACCACCTAGAAGGAGTTGACGTAGAACTCTGAAATTATGTGAAAATAGTTAGTATGTGTTGAGAAACAATTGATTAAATTTTCATCGAAAAATAATAATATTTATTAAGAAAATAATTAATAATGTGTTGCATCTCCGCGCACTCTTATGCATTCAGCAACCCTTCTGGGCATGCTGGAAATCAAATGGTCCAATGCATCTTGAGGCAGCTCATCCCAGGCAATCTGAAGATGGTGTCTTAATTCATTTAAATTGTTGGGAGGATGCGCCTCAAGATGCATTGGACCATTTGATTTCCAGCATGCCCAGAAGGGTTGCTGAATGCATAAGAGTGCGCGGAGATGCAACACATTATTAATTATTTTCTTAATAAATATTATTATTTTTCGATGAAAATTTAATCAATTGTTTCTCAACACATACTAACTATTTTCACATAATTTCAGAGTTCTACGTCAACTCCTTCTAGGTGGTACATTTTTTTTGAAACGCAGTATATATAGCATGGACAATGTTCAAGAGCAATTAGTGCAGTCGATGGAATTTCCCCGCTATCCTGATTTTCCCACTTCTTCTCAAAAATGTCTAGTTCTGACACAAATTGTTGCTTGCTTATATTTTCATTAATTTGGATTATGATTGCAAAATATTTATCGATTCAAATATCGGCAGAAGTATTTATATATTTTTTATTCAATCTAATAATTTCAGATGGAATAATATTATTAAGATAGAATATATTCAGAGTATCTGATGAAAATCTTTCTTGTAAATCAGATATAAGGTGATCTAAAATTGGAATATAAATTAAAATTTTATAATAGTCGGAAGGAGAATGTACTGTAGGGTTCGATCGTTTCGTCATATGTTTGACAATCCTTGCTGTTTCAAATTCAACGTTCAGTTTTTCAAGACAGGTTAAAATCGAACTTATTTGATGTTTGAACTCTATATCGACATTGATTCTCTTTTCTCTAAGTAATAATAATGTATTTAAAACGATATCATTGGCGTGCTTTATATCGATATTTTTAGTCTGAAGCAATGCACTTAGTGGTAAATTCACACCTAATATATTATTTAGACAATACAAGGTTACAATAAATTCACAACTTGTTATAGAAAATATTGAGTTTTAGCTTTGCTTGAAGAGTCTGATTCTTTCCAATAGCGTATTCATACATTGAAGAGCAGAAATAATATGGTTCAAAGGTTCTCTAAACTGTAATACAGCATTATGCCTCTCAATCCATCTGGTTTCGCATAAATGAGTCAACTTTCCTTGTAATTTTGTCTCCAATACAAAATTTGTTTTGGAAAATAATGAGACAAATGCTATGATTTGTTTCATTATAGCCATGGCATTACGAACTTGCATCACATTAGAAGCTTTAGATATGCTCAAATTTAGAACGTGGTTATAACATGTAGTTCTTGAAGCAAATTTTAAAAAAAATCTGAAATTGTTTCATAGCACCTCTTTGCTCAGAAGTCATTACAGAACATCCATCGGTGCAAACTCTAATACAATGTATTTGTGATAAATCGATATGATTTAAATAATTACTGACTGGGTCCCCAATAACCGTTCCACTCAAGATTGGCTATAAACTGCCTGAATCAACTTCATAGTTATCTTCGTAACAATCCACAAAACCAATAAAATCTTCCCTGATGCTGAAATCTTTATCAACATAGCGTAATATGATTGACATTTGGCAAATGTTGGAAAAATCTGTAGTTTCATCAAATATAACACTGTAGTAGTTGGCACATTTAATACTTTCTAAAATATGTTTCATTATTTCGTCTTTACAGCATTATATAATCAGTTTTAGCGGTGATATTTTTTCAATGTATAGCCTTGGGCGCATTTTGTAATACATACGGTATATGAGAAATAAGAAAAGCTCCCAGCGTTGAGTGAATTTTACGTGCAAAATACTCGCTAGCCAGCGTACATCTACTATGACGATACCGGTGGTGGGGTGGTGTATAAAAGGTTGCCTGAATGTGATCGACCGGCCGCGGCCGGGTCAAGAGTGGGGACTCAAAAATTAAATATTAATGAATCTGGGGAGATGTTCTTCTCTGTTATTTTTGCATATGACAAAAAAATTAAAATATTTTCAGTTTGTTCGATTTTTTCTCTATACAGTGATATAAATTTCATAGCGAAAAAAAAAAAAAAATGTTGTTTATAGGTGAATAAATATAAATATTGCAAAAAAAGTAAAACAAAATATGTCACTTTATAAATAAATATATCATTAATGATTCCTGAAAATTTCATGTTTCTAAGTAATGTAGTTTTCCTAATGAACATCTCCCCAGTTTCACACTACGAAAACCGCAGTCTTAAGAGCGCGGTTTTTCGGGCGTAAAAGTGTTTTTCAACCTAAACGCTGTTAATAATCACTTTCACGTTATATTTTCTGTACCATAAATTAACAAAATAAATACTACGTGTCGCTGTATAGTAAGTTTTTTGATTATTTACGTTTTTCTATGAAATATCATGAAATCGTCGCTTTTTGCCGTTTTTCATGTTCATGGATTGTATTTGCAAATATTTGCGCAATTTTAAAGCTTTACATGAATATAGACCTGATTCTACGTGTCAGTGTATAGTTTATAATTAAAATTACCAATTATTTACCTTATTATTTAAATAATTTGATTCAGAGAAATTATGTTTATTCATTCCAAAAATATATCCTGAAACCTTGTAAAATACTGTATCTAATAAGATATAGTACTTATTAATTAACAGATGTTTTATGGTTTTATTAATTATTTAAAATGTACCTAAATTGAATATCCCGCCGTGAAAATAGTTAAAAAAATTCTCCTAGCAGTTCATACGTTCGCTACGAGATGGATCAATGACATAATTGCTAAGCCATGTTGCCAACACTTGTAACAAAAGTTTGAAATATGCGAATCAAGTGTAAAGGTCATTTTTTGCCGCTGTTTTTCAGCTCTGTCGGGGCTCAGCCGTTTGAACGAACGCCGACATTATTTTGCGGACTTCGCATTTAAACCGCGAAATATCGTAATTCTTATAATTTTTAATGCAGGACATTCTAAATCTTTGCAACGCGAATGATGATTGCCCCATCACCATGGGCATTATCGTAAATGGGTTTTTTGTGCTATTTTCTGTAATAAGGAAATTAGTTTTTTATTTACTATTTTTCTAGCAGCCAAGGAAACATTTTTTTTTTGTCATTTTTTAAAGAGTTTAATCTCTTCTCATAATTTTTTATGATATGGTTAACACATTCAATTTTTGTGATATCCTTCCCATACACACAAATTTCGAAATACGCAAAAGAACTACACAATGCACAAGTAAATTGTCACAGGAAGATTTAATAGTCTAACTAAATATAAAAAATATAAAATATGCAATAATAATTGTCATAGGGAGGAATTAGTCATACACAAAATACAGACACAATAGTTGTCACAGGGTGAAAGTAGAAAATAGTCACGGGGGAGACAGAAGTTTATAAAACACACACACAACCAAAACGCACAATAACCAAAGCAGAAACAGACGAAGGAAGCACAACCATAATTGAATAGGATTTTCAAATTAACTACGCACCCGAATGTAAAGAAACCTAAATGAATCTATTTGCATGTGGGGTGTTGTTGAAATCTCTAGGGCGAAATGCACGCACTTATAATACTTTAAGAAGGGATAAGTATGTACACAAAATTTGGGTCCTGATGAGATACGGAGATAAGTTCTTGGGTCGTTTATAACTGCCATCTTAATACTACCTCTGTTCCATAATAAGTGAGCCATTTGAGTTTTCTTTCAAACTTATTGACACTTAGTTATTTTTTTAATTTATATTTTGATATTCTTAATATACGCAAAACTTATTTTGTGAAAAATAAACATCGGTAATGGCTCACTTATTATGAAAAAAAAAAATAAAAATCGGTAATGGCTCACTTATTATGGAAAAACTAAAAATCGGTAATGGCTCACTTATTATGGAACAGAGGTATTAGCTTTTTGGACAGTTGAAGAGGTCACCAAGAGCTTGCTTATATTGACACCAAACATTTGATTTGAAGTCAAAAATAAAAGTATTTAAAATAAATATGGTCTCAGTTTACTTATAGTTTTATTAGGGTGAAATTGAAGGAAACTCGTTTTCCGATGTTATTTCGCGATCAAATAATCCCTCGTCACGACAACGAAAATGAAATTGGCTGTGTCAGGCATCTATTTATTTTAAAATAAAAGTGATCTTAAAGTGTAAGAAATGTTTCATATACCTTTTTTGGCTAATAAGCTTACAGTAATCTTAATAAGACTCAAATTTGGTCACATAAATTACAAAACTTGTAAAAGGATTTAGTGAATTTAATTAAATAAATATAACATTTTAAAGAAATTATTCCCTGATATCGAGAGGCCTCTTTACCCCAGCTAGTATACGGCATTATTAATAAGCGACAGCCAAATAATTTATGAACGGGTTAACATAATTACAATCGGAGAACTAATATAGAAAGTTTAGACATTTATCTACAATTAGACAAAGTTTTAAGAAATAAATTAAAAGTGACTTATTTCTGATCACCTAATCGGATTTATGTGCAGACAAGAATACTCCATTATAATTCAAGATATTGGAACAAAAAAAAGAAGGTGGTTCACAACAATATTATCTCCAAAGAAACCGAAGGAATTTCCATTTTATGTACCCTGTCTTAATTAAATAAATACAGAAGAAAATTTCACAAATCTGCTAAACAGCCATTCTTTTAATAAACATAATAAATCACCGTTTTATTATTTCCTAAAACTACTCGGCTCACTTGTAGATAAATATCTGAAGTTTCTAAATCAGGTCTCCGATTGCAATTATGTTGACCCGTTCATAAATTATCTTGGCTGTCGTGTACATGCAATTCCACATACCGCCTTTGGGTAAATACGGCTCTTAAAATATATAATATAATATAATATAATAATAATAATAATAATAATAATAATAATAATAATAATAATAATAATAATAATATTAATCCCTACTACTCCTCCACCTATGGCGTAATTGGTTACTGTCTTTGTTTGAAAGAGAATTGTTACCCAATTATACAGGGTGTCCGGAAAATACGTGTACAACGTTTGACGACAGACTCCTGACGTCAAAATAGGTCGATCTAAGCCGACTTAGTTATATCCAAAATTGTCTCGTTTAGCCGGTAGAGGGCGTCAAAAATTAATATCAATGACGTTTAATAATTTGACAATTAATCAAGTATAATATTTACTCAAGTATACGATCAACATTATTGAATTACAAGTTCATTTTACCATTAAAAATGGAAAATTATACAAACTCTCAGAAAGTTGACATGCTCCTGGTATACGGGTTTTGTCGAGGAAATGGGCGTCAGAGTGTTAGGGTTTACATGGAGAGGTTTCCTAACCGTCGAATACCAAACCACCAAACATTTGCCAATATTGAGCGTCATCTTCGGGAAACGGGCAGTTTTGAGAAAAAGTTTGAAGGCGGGGTCGTATGCGAACAACTCGAACTGTGGAAACAGAAGAGATGATTCTGGAAAGAGTTGAAGAAGAACCAAGTACCAGTACCCGTCTCTTAGAACGTGAGTTAAATGTTCCTAAAACGATTGTCAATGAGGTTTTAAGAGAACAGTTGTTACATCCTTACCACATACAAAAAGTCCAGGAACTTTTACCGACTGATCCCCCCATGCGGCTTACATTTTGTCAATTTATTAGAAACAAAAGAATCCTTGTTCCAAATTTTTGTAGAAAAATTATGTTTACTGACGAGGCATGCTTTACAAGATCTGGGGTAACCAATCTGCACAACGAACATATTTATTCCGATGAAAATCCACATGCCATTAAAGTTGCACATCATCAGCATCAATTTAAAATTAATATTTGGGCAGGTATTATTGATCACTACCTTATTGGTCCCATTGTTATTCCAGACAGGTTAGATGGAAATATTTATTTAAATTTTTTGCAAGACACATTACCAATTCTTCTGGAGAATTTGCCCATTTTACTTCGGAGGGAAATGTGGTATATGCATGATGGTGCCCCGCCCCATTTTTCCGTTGCCGTTCGGCAATACTTACATCATCAGTATCCCAACCGATGGATTGGAAGAGGCAATGATGCACCAGTAAAATGGCCACCACGTTCTCCTGAGTTAAATATGTGTGACTTCTTTTTGTGGGGCGCTATTAAAACAGAAGTTTACAAGACTCCGGTAAACACACGCGATGATTTATTGCAGCGGATTTTAAATGCAGGCAACCATTTTAATAATCCCGAGACATTAGATAGGGTCCAATATCATTTTTTAAAGAGTGTTAATAAGTGTATTCAGCAAGATGGCGGTCATTTTACACATTTGCTTAAGTAATGTTTTTGTTTTACTTAGTTTCTTACAATAGATACTTTCAACTTTGTTATACTTTTGTTTTTTTTGACGCCCTCTACCGGCTAAACGAGACAATTTTGGATATAACTAAGTCGGCTTAGATCGACCTATTTTGACGTCAGGAGTCTGTCGTCAAACGTTGTACACGTATTTTCCGGACACCCTGTATAATATAATGTATCGGAAATACAGTGTTTATGCTCATAAATTAGCACGCGTCGAAAAAAAATCTCGCGCTGCTTCATCGTAAAATTATTTGTGGTCCGCCGCAAAAAAGCTGGCTATACAAATTAAACACATGGCAACATGTTAAATTTTTTGCACGCAAATTTCGTTAGTAAGGAATGCAAAACATATTACAGAGCGCTTTTAAATCAAATCCTGGCGGATTTATCAACAACTAGAGGCCAGTTTTCGCGCCAAAACCCCGCTCTTAAACGATACGCTCTATACAGCGTTTTCCTTACAACTGACAATAGCGCCACCGCTTCCATCGAAATCGTTTCCACATTA
The DNA here is from genome assembly GCA_951805005.1 of Othius punctulatus. Taxonomy (NCBI): domain Eukaryota; kingdom Metazoa; phylum Arthropoda; class Insecta; order Coleoptera; family Staphylinidae; genus Othius; species Othius punctulatus. The sequence continues at coordinate 74,213,787 of OX638138.1, forward strand.
AATGAATTTCGTTTCCATTTCAAGCGTATCGCAACCGCACATCCGCGCATAAGCATTAGCCATATGTATACGTCATCTGTGGTAATGATAATCCGTTCGTTTCGCTATTGAATGAGCAATCGGACGTAATTTGCACTCCGCTTTTCTAAACCCTGTACTAGTGTTAAGCAATATTTTCATAATTACTAAATTATTACTATAATTACTAATTATTTCATTAAAAATTCATTAGCGCTTGCCCATTCTTAATTTGAGCTTCCATGTTCTTTGTATATCCATCAGCAAGGTGTTTGCCAACTTCGTTACAAATTTCACGTTCCTTTTGCCTCCATCAGGAAAGCAATAAAAACTAACGTCAAGCTTTTTGTTGGTGTCAAGCTCTTTTACATTTTACCATTGTTAATGTTAAACCATAACTGCAATATAGGTAGAACAGATATATAGAATATATAGGAAACCAGGTGACTGGATGGGTCAACACTAGTACGTAAATATGCCACCGAGGCGATGCCGACTTATTTTACATCGCCTATAGATGGATGACTTTTAGTCCCGTTTGAATTAGTTGAATAGAATCTATGTGACAGACGGGGTTCGACGCCCGGTAAGGTGCTGGTTCTTGGAAAAAAAAACCTGTACTCCCGGTAATGTCTAATCCTCCGCTTAATGGTGTATACGGAGAATGTTGCTCATTAATGTTTCCATGCAACTGCATCCCCACTGTATATAATTCTTTCCCCAATGTTATCCACAGTATTATTATTTCATTATATAAGGAAATGTTAAGTTCTAAGTCGTATACTAATGACTATGATCACGTTAGGACCGAAATATACATTTATTCTCCAATAAATACGAGTATAGTGAAGAAAAGGTACCACGATTATAATTTTTGTTGACAATTTCCTTCACGTGCTTAACAACATATATTATATAGTTCTTTAAAGTTTACCAAAATTAATGTGTCACAGCAAGGTGATGCCACAATGCAAATAGACGGTCTTACCGCCAAAAGATGCCCCAGGCAGTTGTTTAGACACAGACAAAGCCCCCAATTGATATCCCAAAAACCAAGTACCTGCGATTTTTTTTAATAAGTGCCTGCAAACCCATATATTTTTAGCAAAAATAAATAATTTCTGAACGGTTAAAGTGTATTGCAAAAACTAAACGAATTTACAAACCCTAAAAAGGGCAAATTTAAATAAGTAAAGTTATTCAGGGGGTGCAATTTAAAAAAACTAGGATGAAGGCTGCTCTACAAAAATGATACACCCTTTATAGGGCAAAAAAATGTGACAAACTGCTCTTTAGCAATCGAGCTTTACTATATCAATGACTCACCCTGTATTCACTCATTTTAGAGTACTCAAGTTCGCATTTTTCTTGGTATAAATGTCAGTGTCAGTTAAAACACAGCGTTGTTAATTAGTTTGCAGTCTCCATAGAGGTCCTAGCACACTTGAAACTAAAGTATCGTGCGATAGTTTAGAGTGATTGAATTGCAACCGCGCACACTAGGAAATCTAAACTAATTGATTCGATGTTGGTGCGCGCACTGTGAACTGAGAAACAACAGTTTTGCATACTTCGCAAAGATGTTCTTCATATTTCAGTTCTCGAATTGCGCGCAAATTACCTGCTAAGGTTAATCCCCAAGCTGAAATCCGCGCAAACTTTCTTGAAGATCGCTAAGCCTACCATTACATTGCGCGCAACTAGATAATCCTCTCTAATGAGTTCAGGTATTCGACGTTATAAACGCATTAACTTTGATAGTTCTTAGGCGGCGATTAGACGGTAACCGAGGTACTGTGGTTACAAGCCCTAAAATTATAATTATAAAATTAAGTCATTTATTTCATATTTCATAGTTCGACCTGTAGTAGTCGCAGTAACAGCAGTATTTAAAAATGGGAGAAATTTAAGTGACGTTGAGTGAACGGGTTGAGTGAACGAAATCTTTGTTGGTACTCAACAATTTCAAATATTATAAATCTCGTGTACTTAGTTCTTCGGAAATGTATTGGCGATGCACAATCAAATATTGTAGTGCAAAAATATATACAATTGTTGAAATGGAGCTGATGTAAGAAAAGTGCAAACACAATACGTATCGAATGTATTAAAAAGAAAGGCGACAGAAGATCTGACACAAAAGCCGTCGAAATTAATTCATTCTGAATTAAAATTACATTCAAATGATGAATTTGATAGTTTCACGACCACGGATATATCCAACATTCGAAATAACATGAATTGTGCAAAAAAAACCCTAAACTACCGACATCAACAGAAGAAGTTCAAAATATTTTAAACAGTTTGGATATAAAAACAAATAAAAACGAAAACTTCCTTCAATGCAACGACTTTGACAACCAAATTGTGGTGTTTTCAAAATAATTCACTCAACTCTATACCATCCACACTGTGGAAAATGGATATTTTATACCTGTGGTGTTTATATTATTAAAAAATGAAGAAGCAGTTTCTTACCAGCGTGCATTATCTTTATTAAAAAATAAATGTGAAGAAATGGAAAGAATTCATACTCCAGCCAAAATAAGTGGTTGTCGACTTTGAGAAAGCTATCCATATAGCAATTAAAAACATCTGGCCATCTACTAACATCGTAGGCTGCCGGTTTCATCTATCACAAGCTTGGTAGGTTTATTTACATTGACACGTATAGCGTTACATACATATAGAACGTATATAATATAATTTTCTTAATTTTAATTCTAGGTGGCGTCAAATACAGAAGCATGGTTTGGCCAAGGAATACAAGGCGAAAGAATCAGAAATTGGAAAATGGCTTAAAAATTTATTCGGGTTAACCTTTCTACCAGCAGAAGAAGTAGGCGATTGCTTCGCCTTCGATTTTGAAGTCGATAAACCGACAGATAATGGAGTGACAAAGATCGCGGATTATTTAGTAGAGTCCTATATAAGCGAAGAGAAATTTGGGCACAAAATAGTGTTTCAGTATGTAGAACAACAAATAGTTGTGAAGCATTTCATTCAAAATTAAATGGATGTTTCTATTCAGCACATCCCCATATTTTTTTGTTTGTAGATGTGTTGCTAAATTTTAAAATTAATACATACATTAAAATAAATTAAAAAAAAAACTAATATATGTAGGAGAACCCCTCAAACAAAACGTGAAAAAGTTATTCCTAATTTATTGTTAAAATATAAGGACAATCAGTTAACGAGATATAATTGTGTAAAATGCTGTTCCCATCAATATAATAACAAATAAATTAATTTGATTTCATGTGACAATGTATTAATTGAAAGTAACTCTTTACTTTATTATTTCCTGCTGCGTTTTAAGAAATAAGCATTATTGTGTCCAGTTTGCGATAATCCGCTATCTGAGAGGCGAAGAGTAAGTTGCGCGCAATCTAGTGGTGGTATTAAAGGAGATTAAAACTACACCGGATTATAAAGGTACCTTGCGAACAATTCGAGTGCAGCCCGATTTAAGTCTCTATTAACTAGTTAGTAATTAACGACGTTGCGGAACTTTTTATTTATTTTAAATATTTAACCGTTATTTAACCGTTTTTTATTAATAATATTTATTAAGGAGGGCAGATAAGGTATGTGTTCAGTAGCAGCCGTTTATGGGCCGATTAACTGGATATTCACCATAACGATGGCAATTAGAAACTCTGAAATTGCGTGTATACAACTCCTTGTTTTTATACTCAATTAGTCAACATTTTGAGATGCTTTGAAATTTGCAAAAAAAAATCAAATACTGGAATAATGGTCTTGTTTTGTAGTTCCTTATATTTCTGTCATACATACAATTTTTGTGAATTGTTGTTATATCTGCTACAAACTCAATTTTTATATTCTTATACAATTGGTATTTATAATTTTCTCGGTAAACCAAGATTGGAATTGCCACATGATGTCGAACACATAATAAATGGTATACATCACCTTCAAACTTGTCTTTCATTTGCATATTTTTGCATTACGTTGTGATAATGTTTAGTATTGTGAGATATGTGACGTAAATCTGGCACAATTTTAGTTATTTTACCATTGCTTGTTTAGTGTACAGTTGAGGTGTTCGCCATTTATTATCGAGGAGATTAATAAATCCGGCAATAGGTGCAGCAACGAAGCGTAAAATAATGGGCAAGAAGGAAGAAAAACAAGTCGAAACAGAAAAGGTAATTATGTAAAATAAATACAGGGTGGCGCAAAGTCATCACTCGATGTTCTAAGGCAGTAACGTTGTTTGTAAATATAAATAAATGGTTCTGTTTGTTAATTATGTTTATATACCCATGATTTGTTTTCCATTAAGTCGCGAAACACTCACTTTTAGCGATAAATTATTCGATTCTGGTCGGATGTTCTCCTTTAGATCCGCCAAGGTCTGTCGCTTGTTCGTATAGAGCCATGACTAAAAAAAAAATCCACAAAGAGAAGCATCCAACGGTCAAGTTGGACGATTTAGTACACACCTTGAAGCGCTCTATGGATTGCTACGTGAATTATGCTCCTGTTTATTTCTACTAAAATGAGAGCATATTCCGATAAGATGATTACATTTGCGCCACCTAGTATATTAATAATCTCATTTTTATGGTAGTTTATAGAACAAACGACGAAATGAAACTATATAAATAGAAATAATAATCAAACTTCATCGCTAATAAATTTATTATTAAAGTTCATTAAACTTCCAAAGTAAAAAAATAGATTCAATTCGTTTGGAAATGCACGTGTGGCTATTTTCTTTTGCTTCGAAAATTATAACCAAAAACGATAACAATACTTTAGAACTTGCAAGCAAAGAAATCATGTGTTGAATACCAAATGTGCGCAATATTAAATTAACTATTACGACTGATGAAAATAATAATAACTTAAGATACCCATTTTATAATTTTTTATTTTTTATAATGATTAAAAATATTATTTTTAAATTTCGCTTCAAAAACCATGTTATAAGTACAGGATATACCGGGAGAAAGCGAACACCATAAATATCTACGATATTTTTTTCCCCACGAAATCGCTAAAACATGTCAATTTTTAATTAAAAGGGGACCACTTTTGACAGGCAATTGCTCGACAATAATTGAACCCCTTGCTGCAGGTGAGGTAAATTTGGTGTAGGGGTTGAGAGATAGCTTATTTGAAAGCTTGCTTAATTTGCAATACAACGGTATATTACTTTTTAAAAACCTTCTATTATTTTGCAAGTTTTTTTTTTTTAGGTGAGCAGAGTTCAATCAAACATGACATTCCAATAAGAAAAATGTATTCAGCAACAAAGTTAACATTTGATAATACTCAACCCCTACTCCATTTTAAAAACAAAATGGACTTACCTTCAATGCGGCAAGGTTAATTTGCTGGCCAATAATTGCCAAACTCTAATTAAAAATAGACGCATTTCAGCGATTTCGTGAAAAAAGTTTTATTTGTGGATATTTGGGGTGCTTCTTTTCTCCCGGGGCACTCTGCATATAAAAATAGCCTGATGAATTGTAATTAACAATTATTATTTCTTTGTTTCGCAATTAGAATGCCATTTTGCCGCACCAAATTTAGCAAAATTAGTGCTGAAATGAGCTTGGGGCCTTTAACATTATAGTTGACATCAAATTTAAATTGATTGTCAAAATAAGCGCGATTTAAAGTGAACTGACAATTACTTATCACGTAATTATCACGAATTGCATAGCTCGAAACAATAAAAAAAATCTCGTATAGGTCGAATTTTGCTATTTATTCCACATTTTATGGCCTATTTAATAGTTATTTATGCATTAAGGGAGGAAAGTATTGTTTATCAGTTCAGGTCAAGTTTGCGCCCGAAGTACAGCGAGGACTAGCAATAAAGTCCGAGACTGGTCAAAACTTACCTCTGGAATTACTTATAACTGTATTTCCACTGCTCAAGTACGTTTAATTGTTTGTGTTTGATTAATTTATTTCCTCAAGTTGAACAATATATCCGTGCGGCTTTGGTTGCTAAGACTATTTTCAAACAAACATGAGTGTCAGAAATTGCAATAGTTCAGATGTAAAATGAATTCCACTGAAAATAAACAAGAAATGGCAATTGAAAAGGCTGCAGATGCTGCCTGTTCCTTCCTACTGCCGGAAAAGTCGAAGGGGTGTTATCAAAATGCGTATAAGTGTTTTAATGAGTGGTGCCAGAGAAACCCTGATCGCGATTAAAATTAACGTGCTAATAGTGCTCTCAATAGGGAAACCTATAAAAAATTATAACCCTTAAATAGTTCTTTAAACATTAAGAGAGGTAAGTATCTTTTACCAGTCGAGGTCGAGTTTGCGCCCGAGCGACAGCGAGGGCTAGCTAAAGACCGAGACTGGTCAAAACTTACCTCTCAAATTGCTTATAACTGTTTTTCCACTCCTGAAGTTGGTTTAATTGTTTGTGTTTGATTAATTTATTTTCGCAACATGAACAAAATGTCAATACGGCTTTGGTTGCTAAGACTATTTTTCAAACAAAGTGTGAATGTCAGAAATTGCATTCGTTCAGTTGTAAAATGAATTCCAATGAAAATAAACAAGAAATGGCAATTGAAGAAGCTGCAGATTCTACCTGTTCCTTCCTACTGCCGGAGAAGTCGAAGGGGTGTTATCAAAAGTGTTTTAAACACTAGTGCCAGAGAAAGAACGCTATTGAAATTATTTTACTTACTTCCCTGAGGGCAGTAAGTGATTACTTACTTCCCGTTGCTCATAGTAACCAAAGATTTATCGGTAAGTGGGACTTACATCCACTAAATCAATGTTTCAATGTTATAACAGTGTAATTACCATGCAGGGAGTGGAAAAAAGTAATTTTAGGTATTTTTACATTCAGATGCACACGCAAGACCCGACAATTTTACCTTTTTAGACTTTCGGGGTTCCCGTTGTCGCAGGGTGTTAATTTTTTGCAGACATATGTGGAAAATATAGATAAGCTTAGAAAAAACACAGCAAAGCCCTGAGTACAACAGGAGGGCGTGAGAGGGCAGAAGGTGCCGAAAAAATTTGGCAACGCTGCTGTTTATTTTTTATCGCAATTAAAATTAACGTGCTAGTAGTGCTCTAATTATGTGAACCTATAAAAAAAATACAACACTGAGAAAGTAATTTTAGTTAATTTTTTAAATTCAGATACACGCGCAAATCCCGATGATTTTACTTTTGGGACTTACAGGGTTCCCGTTGTCGCACGGGATTAATTTTTTGCAGACACACGTAGAAAATATAAAGAAGCTTATAAAAATACAACAAAGCCCCTAAAGAAATAGGAGGGGGTGTAGTCAGCAGAGGGTGCAAAAAAAATTAGGCAACCCTGTTTTTTATTTTTCTATTGCAAAAATTAACGTACTAATAGTGCTATCATTAGGTAATACTGTAAAAAAATTACAACCCTGAATTCTATAGTAAAATAAATTTAGTTATATCCATAGTATGGATACCCTTAAAAAAATGTATAATTTTACATAAAATATTTATTATTTCGAAATCTACGCGTTGTACGAAAAATTTTGTTGATTTAAAATTGCAAATCTTCAAAGACGTTCATCGTCTGTTGTTTGCTTTTTTAAAACATCTCTTGACGATTTTGAGAGAAATTATGTTTTTTATATTAATATATGCTGTCATTAAGTTTTTTTTCGGCCGTTACAAACGTCGGTTATCAATGAAATTTGCCATGAACCTATAAAGTTGATAACTCTTTAATGAAAATATTTTACAGCACTTTATATGACGATGTATATTTATCAAGTAGGTTTTGCGTGGAAATCTCAAACAACATAAAAATCATAAATTGATTTTTATAAAATATATTTAATAACTCCTAAATAATTCTTCTGAGCGAAAATTAACAGGGAGACAAATTTTTAGAACTATATTCGATGCGTACAATGATATAAGTTTTGTAACTTTTTAATTTTTTTGTCTTCAGGTTTTAAAGATATAATTTTTTTTATATAATTATTATTTTAATTAAAAATGAATCGAAACAAAACAATTAAATTCCTGCCAAAAAGTAATTAATAAATCCGAAACTAATAATCAGGGCGAAAATTATGAAGAATACATAACTGTGCCCCCAACTATGGTCCAGCCAAACGCGCACGTTTGGACCCTCTATATCATCAAGTTTTCAAGATATTTCAACATTAAAATAAAAAATTACCCTATCCTTTACTGACCGCTTTCTCTAAATTATTTTCATTATTCTTCATTATATAAATTGATACGAGTACTAATCATGCGTACCAGTACGAAATGTATGACTTTTTAGCCTACCTATAAACGTAAAAAGTTAGTAGGTATTTTTGGACACTCGAACATAAATATTTATTTGGAGCATTTCTATTATCGCTTCTGTTTTGAGTATACATTTTTATATTATACCTATTAATATTTATTATATATATATATATATATATATATATATATATATATATATATATATATATATATATATATATATATATATATATATATAACTTTTACTATTTTATTTACTATTAAACTTTTATTATTGAGGCTTACTTTCGTAATGGACGATTTGAAAATGGAGAATGGATTTATTCAATTCCAGAGTGCGTTCGGGATTTTCATCACAAGTTCCCTGACCACCAATTTGAATACTCGGTTTTGTCAACGCATATTTCACGAATAGTGAACCGTTTAGGGAAACTGGTAGTGTTCAGAAAGGGAAATCCTCAGGCAGATCTTCAGTATCGGGAGAGGTTGTTGCAGATATTCGTGAACGACTCGAAGTAAGCCCTCAAAAGTCAATTCGTAAATTGGCCATGCAAGCTGGAATTCCCTGGAGCACCTGCCATAAAATTGTAAGAAAGAGGTTGAATTTACACCCTTATAGGGTCTCAGCGGTGCAAGAATTGTTGCCGGTAGATCCTCAACGCCGATTGAGTTATTGCCGATGGTTTATGGAAAATTTAAATGACGATCGATTGCTCGATTTAACATTTTTCATTGATGAGGCTTGGTTCCACCTATCAGGATATGTTAATTCACGAAACTATAGGTGCTGGCATGCTGAAAACCCTCATCATTTTATGGAAGCACCACTACAGCCTCAGAAGGTTGGAATTTGGTTGGCTGTATCTCGCCGTAGAATAATTGAGCCTGTATTCTTTCATGACACAATAAATGGTGAGAGATATCGGCAACTGATTATCAAGCCTTTCATAGAACAATTAAAAGATGAAGAATTGCAGGACGGATATTTCCAACAAGATGGTGCAACAGCCATACAGCCAGAGCCACGTTAGCCGATATGCAAGAATTTTTTGATAATAGACTAATTAGTCAAGGACTATGGCCGCCACGCTCTCCAGATCTAACTCCACTGGACTACTCAATTTTTGGATTTCTAAAAGATAGAGTTTTTCGAAGAAGACTGCATACGTTGGAAGAGTTAATGGCAGAAATCATAAATGTTTGCCAAACAAATAACTCCTCAAATATAAATAAACATTTTTAACAATAAAAGAAGACGAGTGCAAATGTGTTTACAAGCACATGGTACACATTTTCAACATCTTCTTTGATTATATATTTTATTTATTAATTATGTTTTGTAAATCTTTACTTCTTATGATTCCGTTTATTAAATAAATTACTTTGATTACTTTAATAACTACATGTGATTGTTTTATTGTCTGCTACTCCTCAATTTGCAATAGTAAAACATTTTATAACATTGTCAGATTTAAATCAATTATTAGCTGCGTCGCAGCTCGTTTATTTAATTAATTACTGCATGATTTTCAGTTTACAGCTTGTTTGTGCCGTGGAGTAATCTGCCACACTTGGGGATGTTGCCTGTGAGGAGAGGAGAGGCACTTAATTTTCATGCATATCTGGTTATTTTTATGTACACACAATTTAAGAATAACCTCGACTTTAAAAGTAAGGTTATGTAGACAATGCACATTCAAATTCGTTGGCTCAGAGTAATTCTTTATTGTAATCTTTTCATGTGCTTGGAAGCCACAAATATTGCTGAAACTAATAATAATTTAGCATTTGAGTAGTGAAATATCGACTGACACAATTGAGATTTCAATTGCACGAAGATAGCTTTTAATGCCATCTTTATAAGTAATGAGTAAGATGTCTCTTTAAATAATTCTTTATTGTTGTCTTTTCATGTGTTGGGAAGCCACTAATATTGCTGAAACTAATAATAATTTCGTATTTGAGCAGTTAAATATGAAATTCCACAATAAAAATTAGAATAGCATGAAGGTAACTTTTATTGGCATATTCATGTCTAATAAGTGTAAATGAAGTTGCCTCTGTCCAAAATTGAACTATTTGGACTAGAGGGGAACAAAAATAATTTACATGGTTACGTAACTCAAATCATTTAGGTACACCTTATACATACATATATATATATATATATATATATATATATATATATATATACATATATATATATATATATATATATATATATATATGTTAATATATATGTTAATTAATATATGGGTATTAATACTAAGTTGTAATACTCGAAAATTGTAGTTAGATCTCATTGAAACAAACTACTTTTCTTTTTTCAAATTTTTGAATTGGCCCAAGTTCATAGTTTTGCTTTTTTTCATGATTTGCTATTTTTCACGTTCAATTGTAATTTACTGGATATATTTCTTATGTAATATGGCAACATTTTTATACGGTCATTTCGACAATACAAAGATGTCTGAAAAATAAAAATAGCGGGTTGCCATATAAAAAATAGATTACTCAAAAACAAATAATTGTTGAAGATCGTCTGTCATGCAAATATGTGTATTTTTATGAATTAAAATCGACGTGTTCGAGGTTTTTTCCATTTTTTTAAATTTTTGGTGTAATGAATGTATTCCACACTTTAGGCGCACACTGTATATATTTGATAGTTTTATATTTTCGCGGGAATGATATGTTTCATTTTGTTTTTGGGTATTTCTCCGCGTGTGACTTCTTACTTCTTCTGGTCGACGTTTCAATGGTCTCTCTGACATAATCATCTGGACTATCTGAATTTAGGTTTGTTATGCAAGGTATCCGAGATAAAGATCAATAGCACGGGGATCTCGGAAACCATAAAAGTTACAAAGGCGGTTAAGTTACAAAAAAGTTGCGCAATTTAGTAATTAGTAATATTCGATTGAGAAAGCGAAAAAACTTCGTTTACTTCCGGAGATATTCGACAAAATCCGAAATCTTGCGTTTGCGTTTTTTTTTTTTTGAAGTTATTTGAAAAGGTATAAGAAAACCAAATGCACTTTCTTATTGTCACTTTTTTAGTTCTATAAGACAGCGAAGAAAACGTCATCAACTTTATATTTATATACGGCCCGAAAATAACGTACACCATGCATTAGGTAGCATTTCATATTGCGAATACAACTATTTATATCACAGTATGGTTTATCATTTTTTATTCAGAAAAAAAGGCTTGATAATACATTTCGAACATTTTGGTGTAGTAGGCGTTGAAATGAGCGTTGAAGACAAAATTTATCAACTAATTTGGGGGTAAATAAATGAACAGAACAATTCTCATATTACCACAGAAACAAAATAATAAGTGTGGTTCTCAATAACTAGAATGTTTCAATGTTTAACAACTATTCGCGCTGAATTGTTTTTAGTTACTATTTTGGTACCTATTCTGGGTTAAAATTAGGTAATAAATTATTGTCTTCATCATATTTAAATATACAGAACAATTCTCATAACATAGTAAACAAATAATAAGTGTGGTACTAAATAACTATGTTCTAATGTTCCATAACTATTGTGGTACGAATTCTGGGTTAAAATCATATGTAATAAGTTTGGTCTCTATCGCCATTAAATGAACAGAACAATTCTCATATCACATTTAAAATAAAATAGTAAGTGTGGTCCTAAATATATATAATGTTTCAATGTTTAACAACTACTCTTGCAAAATTATTTTAAGTTACTATTTTAGTACCTATTCTGGGTTAAAATTATATAATATATTTTTTTTCTTCATCATCATCAATGCCTACTACAAGAAAATGTTCGAATGGTATTAACAAGTGTTTTTCAGAATAAAATACATGAGAAACTATACTTTGATGTAAATAGTGAATTCGTAATAGGAAATGCTATCTAATACAGAGTGTACATTTTTTTTCCATATAAAATAATAAAATGGATGATGGTTTCGTGGAAACGAAAGGGTGTACTGAAAATTTGTAGACGCTGTCATGTAGAGCATATAAAGTGGCAATGAGAAAGTGCCTTTGGTTTTCTCATACCTTTTCAAATAACTTCAGGAAAAATAAAACCAAAATCGCAAGATTTCGGATTTTGTCGAATATCTCCGAAAGTAAGCAGAAATTTCTGGTTTTCTCAAAAGAATATTACTGAATACTAAATTGCGCAACTTTTATGCAACTTAACCGCCTTTGTAACTTTTACGGTTGCCGAGATCGCCATGCTGTTGATCCTTATCTTGGACACCCTGTATAATTTTGGCATTTCTTCTTGTTTGACTTATTGTCGACGGTCGTTGTGTTACTGCAATCAAATGAAATTCTTCGTCCAGATTTATATTATTTTCTACGCATTGGTTATCTCTTGATGCTTGTCTCTTAGATGTTTTTAGTGTCTTTAAAATAGGTTTCCATGTACCCGGTCGTAATTGGGAATCGTCCCTTTTATTTACTGATCGAGAGTGAATAATTTTCGCAATTGTTTTTGCTTTTGTGAAATCAATTTGGTGGCATGTTTCAAAATTGTGTTAGGCTAAACATGATGTTATTTGTTTCAGTTTTACTGCATTTTTGAGTTAAGCGAGTCTGACACCTAGACGTCTATTTGTTTGTCATATATATATATATATATATATGTTTGGTCAGATTCTTTGCATGTTATTTCATAAACACCCTGTTTTTCCAGTGGTGTTCTGTTCTTACGGTTATTCGTAACATTTTGAATTTTCGAAGCATTTACGACAACTACGAAAATTCAAAATTTTACGAGTGGATTTTTAAGAGATGGAAGCCAAAAACATAATAATCTATAGGGTGTTCCATTTAACAAACAAAAGTTAATGGCTACTTTCGGTAGAGCCGGATATGATAACCATTTAATGGTTTATTAACATGGGACACCCTGCAAACATATAAATTACGTTTTGTAAGACACGGGTTATGTTTTAAAAACATATTTATTTTAGTTAAAACACAAATTTAGAGGAAATAATGAGTTTACACATCAAGATTCAAATGAAGACTGATGTGTAAACTCATTATTTCCTCTAAATTTGTGTTTTAACTAAAATAAATATTTTTTTAAAACATAACCCGTGTCTTACAAAACGTAATTGGCGCAGTCGGCGACGGATTTTCGGCCGCCTAATTTTTGAGAGCATATAAAAAATTACCGTTGTTCCGTTTTTATGGATTGACCGAAACACAACCTGTAGACTTCACGATCGAGGACGCTGTTCGCTTCCCAAGTATCACCGAAGCCCACACCCGTCCACCAACTTCACGACAACAGGCCCGCCAGCGACCTCCAGACATCGAGTACCCGCTGCACGTTACCTGAAGTCAACGATACTACGGATGGACAAATTATTGCTACTGTAAGTACACAAGCATTTTAGAGGTTCCCGTAAAATAATTAATGAGTAACACAGACGTTGGATCGCACAGCTCAGATTCAGATCTAGATTCAACCGAACCCCAATCCCATAATCGTCGTCGTTCAAGATCCCCAATCCTAAAAATTAAAGTAACTACAATGGTCGTTTTAAAATCAGAGTACCTTCTAATGACCCCCGAGTTTCATGGTGAGATCGAATTTCTCCCACGATTTGTAGAGATTTGTGAAAAACTCGTAAACAAATTTTACAACGTTGCTGACCCAACAGACTTTCAAAACGACTATTTAATGTCAAGTATTCTCGCCAAAATAAAGGGCGAGGCAGCTACGAATATTTCGTCAAGTATCGTAACATGTTGGGCAGATTTAAAAAACGCATTACTTAATTCGTATAGCGATAAACGCGATTACTTTAATTTAAATAATGAAATAACCAATCTTAAGCAGAATCAAAATGAGTCCCCTTTTGATTTTTACAATAAATTGCAACATCTGTTGAATTTGCAAATAGCTTATTGAGCAAATCACGTCCCAGACCATATTGAACGACATTACTTATCCAAATTTTTTAGAGGTAACGCATTACGTACACTTTTGCGCGGCTTGAGAGACCCAATTGGCTTTTAAATGCGAGTCAAAAATCCCGCTGATTTAAACACAGCTCTCCATATGTTAACAAACGATTTCCAAGTAGAAATCGCTTCAAACCATATCAATAAAAATACAACGAACTCGCGACGGGCTTATGTGCCTAAATTTAATAATGTTCCGCACAAGCCTGTACGCAATTTTAATTTTAATGCACGACCTCAATTTAATGCGAATAGAAACTATACAAATCCCAACTATCGCACGAATAATAATAATTTTGGTGGCAATAATTTTTCACGATTTAATAACAATCAAAATCCATCAAATATACCACAAAATAATTCAAGGCCTGTTCCAATGTCAATTTCAACTAATAATACGGCAAGACCCCAAAATCAAATATTTGGCCGTTGTTAAATGTTGACGAAGAGGCACCCGAACATTTTTTAGAGATGAATGCCTCGGAAAACCAATAAATAATCTCATACAATTAAATTCCCTTATGAATAACGCCAGCACGTTGCCATATATAATAGAGCCTATTCATAAGCTGAAAATACTCATAGATACTGGTAGTAGTCGCTCCTTCGTGAATCCTGATGTTGCTTATAAATTATTTAAGAATAATATAAGAAATGATCCATTCGATGTGGCCAGCGCACATGGCTCGACCTATGGACATTTCAGCACGATTATTCCCTTAGTCAGCATTCGATATATTATTGGGACTCGACAATTTAATTAATCTTAATGCCATTATTAATATACCTGGAAATATCCTAAGTGCGCCAAGATGCGAAATAACCCTCCATCGCGGATATAGTGAAGGAATTGATAAGAAGGTGCAACGTAGACCAAAGGCTACGTATGAAGGTCATAAGCTGGTGCATAATGCGAGCATTAACTATAATGTGATGCGCGCAAGGCCGCAAGAATACCTTGATGAAGATAATAAGTCGAAAAGTAAGGCGAGCACAAATGGTGTGCGCGCAAATTCGCAAATCTCGAATTATAAAAATGCACAGGTAATTAATAAAAAATCAATTAACAATATGAGCAACGTGCGACCATGAAGTGTATAGTAGTGGGCGCACGATCACAACAAGTTATTGAGATCGACGTATCAAATATAAAAAATCGCAATATAATAATACCGTATACAAAGGTTGATAAACTCGAAGTACCCGAATGTATAACACGTGTAAAAAATGGCAATGCACAATTACTAATCCCTTAGAGAAAGATGTTAAATTAAATAAAAAACCATTGGTAGCGGAATTGATCAATGAATATGATCAAAATATTTCCCCCAATTTAAATAATATTTATTCAGAAAACACTGAATTTGATATTTGATATGAATTTGAAGTCCGTTCAGAGCATATGAATGATGAAGAGAGAAATATGATTAATAAATTAACACGGAATAATCACGAGTGATGTGAACCGCTAGTTCGGCTGACAGGTTAGAACGCTTGCTTAGCATGCACGAAGATCTGGGTTCGAGCCCCAGTACAGGTAGTACATTTGTACTGAGAAACTAGTGCCATTCGCCGTTGGGAGCTCATTAACGGCGCTCTAGAGATCGGGGGCGAATTTGTAGAGTAACAAGCCCTAACTCAATACACACACTTACACAAAACACACGGCAGAAGGACGTTGGTCGATAGCCTGTTAGGGATAATATGACTAACAAATACAGTCACTACTACTCACGAGTGATGAAATTCCAGTCTATACAAAATTGTATACGTACCCCGAAATTCATCGGGCGAAAGTTTATGAACAAGTGCAAGAAATGCTAGAACAAAATATTATTAGACCATCTTATAGTCCATGGTCGTCCCCGATTTGGGTGGTCCCCAAAAAAATGGATGCGTCCGGGAAACGAAAATGGCGAATAGTCATTGACTATCGTAAGTTAAATGAAAAAATTATTGGCGATCGGTACCCGTTGCCAAATATAACTGAATTATTGGACAAACTTGGTCGTTGCCAATATTTCACTACATTAGACTTAGCGTCAGGTTTCCACCAAATAGAAATCGAAGATGAGGATATTGCAAAAATAGCGTTCAACACTCAGAATAGTCTTTACGAATTTCTTAGAATGCCATTTCGGCTTAAATATGCCCCAGCGACATTCCAACGCGTAATGGATAATATTTTACGCGGTATTCAAGACGAAAAATGTCGCGTTTATATGGATGACATTATTATATTCAGCACTAGCCTACAAGAACATATCAATCGGTTAAGAGAAGTTTTCACTCGATTGAGAGGGTCTAATTTTAAAATACAGATTGATAAATCCGAATTCCTGAGAAAGGAAGTTGCTTATCTGGGACATATTGTGACCCCAGAAGGTGTAAAACCAAATCCCGACAAAATCAAAGCAATCCAAAATTTCCCTATACCAAAAACTACTAAGCAAATAAAAGGCTTTTTAGGTCTTTTGGGTTACTATAGAAAATTTGTAAGAAATTTCGCAGGCTTAACAAAACCTTTGACAAAATATCTAAAGAAAGATGCTGTAATAAATGTTAATAATCCTGAGTATCATAATTGTTTTAATACATGCAAAAATGTGCTAATTAATGAACCCTTGTTACAATATCCAGATTTAAATAAACCATTTATTCTCACAACAGACGCCAGTAATTTTGCGATTGGCGCGGTTTTGTCACAAGGACAGATCGGTTCTGACTTGCCTATCGCGTATACAAATAGAACGCTAAACGAATCCGAAAATAATTACTCAACGATTGAGAAAGAACTTCTTGCAATCATTTGGGCAACTAAATATTTCAGACCCTACTTATTCGGACGCACTTTCCAAATTGTGCCGGATCACAAGCCTCTTCATTGGCTCATGTCCATTAAAGAGCCTAACTCAAAGCTAGTTAGATGGCGCTTAAAACTTTCCGAATACGATTACACAATCGTTTATAAAAGGGAAACTTTAAACAAAAACGCCGATGTATTATCACGAATCGAACTCAATGTTCACGATGATTTTGATGATGTACATGATTTTTATATCAAAGACTTTGATGGATCATTTAATAACGATGAAATTCATGAAAGCCACGAATCTCTTGTAGTTGAAACTGGAGATTTAGGTGAGTCAAATAATATCGATCTAGATGACGATAATGATGATGCAACCATGCATTGAAATATCCAAGATCCAATATTCAATATTCCAATCATTGACAAACCAGAAAATATTGGAAGTAATCAAATATTAATTACAGAGGTCAATTATGCACCTTTGAAACCAATTTTTTTTAATATGTTCAATAATAAAAAGATGCGATTGATTGTTCAATTCTCCAAATCAGAATTCGAAAGCGATTTAGAAGGAGGCATATTTCTGACTATTATCAATTCATTTTCGAAATACGTCCAAATATATAGATGAAGCTCTCATCAAGCAATCGAAGTTGCTAATAATGAGGTTATTACAGATAACCATCTAGAATTTATAAATAACGTAATAAAAGAATTACACAAAATTAAATTACACTTTATCAGCTCACATCACCCGGAATCTAATGGTATGATTGAACGAATCCACTCTACCATAATTGAACATGTTAGGTTATTAAATAACCTGGAAATATTTAAAAAAGAACCGGTAGAAATTAAAATAAATTATGCATTACTCGCATATAATAATTCCATTCATTCGGTAACAAAATTAAAACCATGTGAAATAATTTCAGGATACATCAACACCGAATGCCCCTTTAATATCAATCTCGAAACCCAACTTGTCAACAACTATGTAACAAAACATAGAGATAAAATTAAATTACTCTTAACATACTTACTTAAATAAAAATATTAATTAAACCATTCAAATTAATAAAGAAAAGATTATTGATATACATAATAAAACAAGAGAAGAATTACCAGAAATACCCGAAAAGGTATACGTAATGAACAAGTAAAAACAATCCAAAGCTAAAAATAAGTTTAAACTAGAAACAATACAAAACATTAATCAACTCCTGAAAACAGGTCATTTAAAAGTTAAACACCATAATACTGTGTCAAAAATTCACCTATCTAATGTAAAAAGGCCCAGAGTTAAAATTAAAGGTAGTAACGATAGAAAACTATAATAAAACGTTGATATTTATTCGTAGATAATTAATGACAAAATTAATTACATTAGCAGTCATGATGCAACAAAGTTGAGAAATAAAAGAGGACTTATTGACAGATTAGGAACTATTATAAAAACAGTCACCGGGAATTTAGATTGCAGAGATGGCGAAAGAATAAACAAAATAATAAATAATTTGCAAACAAACGAGAAATTTATCACAAAGCAATTAAAATATGGTTATAGTGTAAATGCCCATTTAATTAAGAATTTTAACGATACTTTACAAAATATTGAACATAATGAATCAAATCTAAAATCGAGAATTTTCCAACTCTCTGCAATATTAAAAGACGAAACAGACCACCGACATGTACTATTCGCTAAGGACCTATTTAATCAATTCGTTATTTTATGTAACACTATTTTAGATATACTTGAAACTATCGAAAATTCGATTACATTTTGTAAACTCGGAGTATTACACCCAAATATTATTAGACGAGATAATCTTTACTTAGAACTTCAAAAAAATTCAACTCACTATAATCAACAATTACCTTTTGAGCTAAAAAGAGAAAACATTCAAAATTTCGAATCAATTTTGAAGGTACGTTGTAAAATTGAAACAACAAAAATCAGTTATTTCCTGTTAATCCCTATAAATTACGAACATGACTTTGAACTATATTATCTACACTCAATTCCTACAAGGTATGAATCTGAGTTCGTAACAATTATTCCAGACGTCAAATATCTATTAAAATCAAAGAATGAAAACAAAATTTGGCCTCTGGAACGCATGTGTACCGAAGGTAATGAACATTGCCAATGTTCTGACTATTTACTAACAAGTCACAAGGCAGAATGTGAAAAACAAATTTTACTTGGCAAAGACACCAACGAATGTCAATACACGATGGTCAATATCCACGATAATCACCTAGAAATCCTACTGACTTTGCCAATAACGTTTTGTAAGACACGGGTTATGTTTTAAAAATGATTTATTTTACTTAAAACACAAATTTATAGGAAATAATGAGTTTACACTTCGTCTTCATTTGAATCTTGATGTTTAAACTCATTATTTCCTCTCAATTTGTATTGTAACTAAAAAAATATATTTTTAAACATAACCCGTGTCTTACAATACGTAATTTATATATTTTCAAAAAAAAATCTCTACGACGCGTAGTTTTCGGAATAATGAATGTTTTATTGAAAATTATACATTTTTCTACGGGTATGTACGGGAATAGTTACGAAAAGTTACGAATAATAACGAAAAAAAATCGGGCGAAAATAGCGACACAGGTCCAATTTTGCACGAAGATTTAGAATTTCGCATTTGTTCATCGTAAAAAAAAACCCTACTGCAGAGCCACCTAAAATGCAAAAACATGACATATTTTCGTTTTTTGAACGGTTTTTATTTTTTTTATTTTTTTGCGCCTACCGACTAAATTGCCGAAGCAATATTCAGATGGAGGAAAATTAAGCATTGGAGCGGCGATAGGACGATTAGAAGTGACCCAAAATAATATTCCATTCTCTAATTCTATTTTTCTTAAATTAATTTTTAGTGATTTGCATGTAATATTGAATTTCAAAAATTAACTAAAATTACTTTGCTATAGAATTCAGGGTTGTAATTTTTTTATAGGATTACCTAATGATAGCACTATTAGTACGTTAATTTGAATTCCGATAGAAACATAAACAACAGGGTTGCCACATTTTTTCGGCACCCTCTGCTGACTCACCCCCCCCCCCCCCCCCCGTTTCTCTTCGGGCGTTGTTGTACTTTTTCTAAGATTCTTTATATTTTCTACGTGTCTGCAAAAAATGAACCCAAAAGTCCCAAAAGGTAAAATTGTCGTTTTTTACGTGTAGATATTTGAAGGCTGAATTTAAGAAATAAACTGAAATTACTTTCTCAGGGTTGTAATTTTGTATAAGGTTTTCCTAATGAGAGCACTATTAACGCGTTAATTCTAATTGCGATAAAAAAAAAAACAGCAGCGTTGCCTAATTTTTGCTTTCTCTGCTTTCTCACTCCCCTCCTGTTTCACTTAGGGCTTTGCCGAATTGTTTTCTGAGCTTCTCAATTTTTTATATGTACGTCTGTGAAAACGACCCTCCCACGAAAACGAAAACCCCGTAAGTCCCAAAAGGCAAAATCGTCGGGTTTTGCGCTAGTATCTGAATTTAAAAAATAACTGAAAGTACTTTCTCAGAGAGTGTTATTTTTTTATAGGTTTCCCTAATGATAGCACTATTAGTACGTTAGTTTTAATACGATTAAAAAATAAACTGCAGATGGCAAGTTGTTTCGGCACCCTCTGCCTTCTCACCCCCCTCCTGTTTCACTTAGAGCTTTGCAATTGTTTTCTAAGCTTTTCTATTTTCATATGTGTCTGTAAAAAACATACCCCCTGCCACAACAGGAACCCCGTAAATCCCTAAAGGTAAAATCGTCTGGTTTTGGGTGTGTAAACGAATACTTTAGAGATGTAACTCATAATTTTATCTTATTTCTCAGAGAAGTTATATACAGATTTCAAGCTACCTTTTAGAGGTTAAAATTTTAGAAAAACATTTCTTTCTTGAAAACTAAAAGAGATAAGGGTACATACGTTCTTACAAAATATGTTCCAATTTAAGCCAGGAATTCAAAAATAAAATAATATATGGGGTGTTCCATTTAAAATAAAAAAGTTGGCGCTACTTCCGGTGGAACTGGAAGTGATAGAAAGTTGAAAATATTTTACATGACGATAACTGATTCAACCGTGGGCCGAGGATTTTTTTGAAATTTTTAATACAACGGCAACCCCGTAAACTTTTAACGAACGGTTTAGCGTAGACACCCTGTATACATACATATGAGTAATGCAACGTCCGTACAACTTGCAAATACCATTCTATCACCAAGGTCATGCAAAAAAAGCCTAGAAAAACAGTGATTTTCTCTCGCCACGTACCCTGAAAATGTGGGTCGGCCAGACTGGACACACTTGAACGAAATGCAAAAATCAGGGACATGCCTATTTTCTTCTAAACTACAATATGTGTTAACTTTAGGAATATGTTACTCCTACATAGAAACTGTTTTGTTCAGAATGTTTAATTTTATAAGATGCATATTGCACATTTAATTCGCACTTCTGGTTTACGAAATAATTGGAATTTTTATTTATTTGTAAAAGTTTTTATACGAATGACATTTATGTTTTAAAATTAAAAAAATAAACATTCATCTTCGAATTACTTATAATTTTCGAAATATTGCACAAAATTTGCGTGAAAATTAATTTAACACTTCTAATTTACTCTGTCCTACCACTACTAGTATATTATTTTATTATAAATATCCAATTTTAAGGTGTCCTACATACGTAATAACCACCCTACGGAAATGATTTATTTATAAGAACGCTAGAAAATTAATACTATTTTTTCCACCATGGCCCCCACATTCTAGTCCGGACCCTGGGACCGGGATCTCTGACGGCCCCCCTTTCCTTTAGTGATAATGGTAGCTTGACACTCATAGAAGTATAACATATTATCATAAAGTATATTTTCTGGCCCTTTCATCGCAATGCTTTCAATCAGTGTTGTAACAGATACACATTTTTGTATCTAGATACAAATGCAGATACTTCAGAAAACATGTATCTAGATACATATCTACAAGTATACAAATATTCAAATTTGAAAATGTATCTAGCTACAGATACAGATACATCAGATACATTTGAAAAATATCTAGATACCTCTAGATACATTTCAGATACATGGAAAACCGAAGCAAAAATTGTTTCCTTTGTGAAACTGAAACTGAAATAAATTTAATCATAGACAATATATAATGTTGAGACTATTTATTATTCATAAACAATGCGAGAAACTAACGATTAACTTATATAATAAATATTTATTTTTATTTTATTTTATGATATATGTTAGGTATCAAATTGTATTATTGGCTAATAATTGATTATTAATAATAGAGGGGGGATATATGTCGCTTTATTTATAAGCCGGCGCGACGCGCTCTGCTTACGAACGGAATCCGAAAAAAATTGAGTAACTGACGCTTGGGAGGTGCATATGTCAGTGCAGGGATGTCTCTGATAAATACGCGATAAGTTGAGGTGTGGAGTATGAAAAGAGGTGGCCTATTGTTTGGCTGTGCATTACAACGTGGACATTTATAGATTAGGTGTTGGAATGGATTAAAGGTCAGAATCTAAACTACAATATGTGTATCAGATTGAGGTGTTCCGACATATGCAATTAGATTGTAGTATTCACATTATGGGAATGTATGATTGTATAAAGAAGAGGTGTATCCTTGAGATTGTATAAAGAAAAGGTGTGTCCTCGTGATTGTATAAAGAATAGGTGTGTCCTCGTGATTGTATAAATAATAGGTGTGTCCTCGTGATTGTGTAAAGAAGAGGTATGTCCTCGTGATTGTATAAAGAGGTGTGTCCTTGTGTTTGTATAAAGAAGAGGTGTGTCCTCGTGATTGTATAAAGAATAGGTGTGTCCTCGTGATTGTATAAAAAAAGAGGGGTGTCCTCGTGATTGTATAAAAAAAGGTGCGTCCTCGTGATTGTATAAAGAAGAGGTGTGTCCTCGTGATTGTATAAAGAAGAAGTGTGTCCTCGTGATTGTATAAATAAAGGGTGTGTCCTCGTGATTGTATAACTAAGAGGTGTGTCCTCGTGATTGTATAAAAAAGATGTATGTCCTCGTGATTGTATAAAGAATAGGTGTGTCCTCGTGATTGTATAAAGAAGAGGTGTGTCCTCGTAATTGTATTAAGAAGAGGTGTGTCCTCGTGATTATATAAAGAAGAGGCGTGTCCTCATGATTGTATAAAGAATGGGTGTGTCCTTGCGATCTTTATATCTGAATTTAAGAGAGGTGTGTCCTCATGATTGTATAAAGAAGCATAGAGTCCTTACGATCTTTATATCTGAATTCAAGAGAGGTGTGTCCTCATGATTGCATAAAGAAGGGGTGTGTCCTTACGATCTTTATATTTGAATTAAAGAGAGGTGTGTCCTCATGATTGTATAAAGAAGGGGTGTGCCCTAACGTTCTTTAAATCTACAGTACTTGAATTAAGGAGAGGTGTGTCCTCGTAATTGTATAAAGAAGAGGTGTGTCCTCGTGTTCTTTATAATGCCAATTACCGGAACGGAAGAAGCCAGATATTCGCAATTAAAGAGATTAGGTTAATATCATTAGTAGTACGTATTTGTAGAAAAATAATTATGCTAGGTAGTATGGTTTTGGCCACAATGTTCGTAAGGATATTGAACATTATTGATGAGCGTCACTGTCATACGTGGAATCTTGTGAAATAACACATATGTCGAGATATGTTTGGTGAAATATTTCCGATATTGGAATGTTACATAAGCATACGCGAGGTGCAAACTATGACCAACTGTAAGATGAAGTGAAGTTTTCAAAGAGTTTTTTTATAACGCTTGAGACTATATGTTTGCTTATTCGATGTGTCGTTTCTTACTTAAAATAATCTACTTAATCTGGAAATACTAATTATAACTTAGTAAATTACATGATTATTATAGTCACAAAACATATGTTGCTGAATTGGATTGACTGTTACAGTAAACAAATACGTCATCAATAGTGTCCGGATGAATTAAAATATCATGTGATGGGTTATTTTAATATTTATGGTAGAAATAAATAAAAATTATATTTCGTTAAAATAGAAAATAAATATTTGACGGGATATCATGTGAAGAGTTACAGATAAGAAAAATTGGTACAGAGCAGAGTTAACGTAAAACAAACATCCTAATAAAAGACACTGAAATAACCCGTTGTAAACAAATTAAAACACAGACAACAGTTCATAATTTACGACAATTTCTGGGACTTACAAGATTTTTGAGATGGTTTCTGAAACATTATTCAAGAATTGCCAAACCTCTTACGATGTTACTGCACAAATCACAAGCGTAGGAATGGGGTACGGAACAAGTAAACTCTTTTGAAGAATAACAATAAAAAGATTACTGGAACGTCGCATATTGGCAATGAATGATCCAGCAGTAGAAATAGAAGTTAATACAGATGCATGTCAACAGGGTATTGCCGGAATTTTATTACAGAAAATTGGACCAACTATATAAAAGCCAATACGTTATTTTAGCCGACAATTGTTTACTGCAGAACAGCGTTCGCATTCATACGAATTAGAGACTCTAGCGGTCGTAGAGACACTCAGAACAAATCGAATCTATCTCATCGGAAACTCGTTTAATGTCGTTACCGACTGCAGTGCAGTAAAGGCAGCCGCAGACAAGAAGGACTTAGTCTCTAAAATTGCAAGATGGTGGTTCCGGTTGCAGGCGTTTACTTTTTAAGTAATTTATCGTCCTGGAAAAAACATGGCACATGTAGATAGTCTAAATAGAAACCCTGTTGCCGAACAAAGTTTTTGTGAAGAATAGTTTGTGTTTCAAATAGAAGTCGCCAATTGGGTGTTATCTTGTCAGTTAACCGACCGAAAACTACAAGTTATAACAAAAATGTAAAAAAATGCACCAAAGGATGATTACGAAAAAAAAATCCAAAAGAATACAACATGACTGACGATCGCCTTTATAAAGTTGCGGATGGTAAACAATTAAGGGTTGTACTGAGAAGTATGAGAAGGGAAATTGTGAGCGGTAATCACGATGAGTACGACATTTTTCTACGGAGAAAACTTTGCAGAAAATACTTGTAGTGTACAGGTTTCCAGAAATGCGCAAGTATATTGAGAAGTACATAGCATCGAGTGCGCGATGTTTGTATTTAAAAAAACACATATAGCACACAGTTATAAAAAGTATTGTACTCTACAGAGCAGAAGGATAGAGTGAAGACTACAGGCTCTGACGATGGATGCCCTAAGAAACCATGTCAAATATCGAGGTTGGATAGGGCAAGCAACACAAGGATACTATATTTAATCGCCTTGAAAGAAAATATCTTGCAGGAAGCTCGAAAACGGCAACTTTTTTGGTACGGATTCGTGAAAAGGATGGCCGATCTTTAATTGCTAAAAGTTATGTTCGATTGCTCTGGCGATGGATGCCCTAAGAAACCATGTCGAATATCGAGGTTGGATAGGGCAAGCAACACAAGGATACTATAATTAATCGCCTTAAAAGAAAATATCATGCAGGAAGCACGAAAACGAAAACTTATTTGGTACGGATTCGTGAAAAGGATGGCCGATCTTCAATTGCCAAAAGTTATGCTCGATTGGGTCCCTCCTGAAAGACGGAAACGAGGAAAGTCCGGAAAATCCTGGAATGACGTCATCCAAAAAGCAATGAGTGAAAAGACCTGCAAGATTAACAATGATAGGTTGGTTGGACCAATGGCAGGGTAAGTTAGGATGAAGGTAGAATCTGGGGATCCGACGGTGTTGACAGACGTTTTAAAATCGATATATAATAAATAGGATACCAGCTCGATCGTGCTATTAAGAGGAGCAGCACTGGAAGAGGCGATGCATATGGCCTGCCCGGGACTCGCAAATACAAATGAGCTCGAATGGTACGAGCATACAGATGGACAAACTGCAAGAGATTCAAAAACAATCTACATAGTGAGCAAAATAAAAGCATACATCCTAGGGTGTCTGAGAGGGTGAGTGTATCCCTCATCACAAACATGAACTATCTAACGAGCAGCTACAGCTATGCTATACGAAGGAGATCGAACAGAATGCAAGATACTGCAAAGCAAGATTCTGGGGGTTTTGTGCGTGATAAGTTTTCTTATTCTTGCCCCTAGAACAAATATCTTAATAGCTTTTTAAACAACTATACATACTATACATACCGAACTAAACAGTGCGGACTCAAGTATTACTGCACAAAATAGAGCACAACCTCATAAGTAGCAGCGAAGCAAGCATTATGTTGGAGATTGGCGAGGATATACAGGGTCCGTCATTTCACCTCCCGTCTTCTGTAGCTCAGTTACTAATTGAGTTAGGATTTCTATATTTTGCAGACTTTACTTGCATTCTGTGGCGTATTTTACGAAAACACTTTTGATTATACAGGGTGTCCCAAAAAAACGTCATGATGATGTGTATTTTTAAATTGAATGGTATATTTTTTGTTGTTTATTTGGGTGCGCTTTATGGATGCCTACATACCTATGTAATTTTATTTAAATCGGTTTAGTGATTTTAGCACAAAAAAATAGAAACTGAAAAAAAACAGTTTTGCACCATTGGTTAAGAAAATTAATAAGAGATAAAAGTATGCCTTGTTAATAAAACCATACAAGGTACTCATTAAATAAGGTCTGATAGTTGCGTTAACCAAGTTTTTTTGATATGCATTTTACAGAGTGTCCAAAATTTAGTGTCAAACTTTTAAAACTTTAAAGCACTTTTCTTATTTTAAATTGGAGCCCCTGTATATTTTTGTCATTCCATGTGGAATTAAAAGACAAACATTTGTCCTAATTACAACTCTATCGCAATTCCTATCACATTGAAAGTTATGTGCAGAAAACTCGATTTATCAACTATTCCAATAGCCATTTTAATGAATAAAATTTGAAGGTGACTTTGAAAAACAATTTATTGACATAACATGTTTTGTAGTTACAATTAATATCTCAAAAGTATTAAAGGTTTCACAGATCTTCGTCTAAACCTATTACACATCGTAAAAGTATTAAGTTTTGTATAAACAATAGTTTTAGTAATAAAATTTCATAAAAACATAACATAACTGTGCATTTCTAAATTTATTTAATTGCTAGAACTTATGTTTTGTATGTCTTCCGCCCTCTTGAAGGCACAAACGAAGACGAGCATGAAATGACATTGCCACTCTTCGTAACAGGTTGAATGTAATATTTTGAAATGCGAATATGAAAGTCATATCAACATTTGTCAATATAGGTCATAATATTTGTCATATTATGAATATCATATTTTCCATGACAAAAAGTAATTTTGCTATCTTGGGTATAAAGACCTTAGCTAAAAAAGTTTTAATCTTTTATATTACTACAGTCAACAATGCCTCTTGTCACTTTGTTAAACTTTAATGTCCGATCCGATAAAATCAAGATGGCGGGCAGGAAGCAAATCGTTGATGAAGTCTACTGTAAAAAGTGTTCTGTAGCTGTAAAAACCTTCATAACGTGTGCGGATTGTAACAACAGCTATCACCCAAATTGTGTAATAAAGTTATGTGGACTTTCTGTCGACAATAACAAAGACATGCACTGTTGCACTAGCATAACCTCAAACACAACCCAGGCGATTGCGAATACAGACGGTGCGACAACGGAGACGACGCTCAGGAGTGAGGTGATATTACTCAATTCTGCAATGCAGTACAAAGATGAGATCATTAATGAACTAAGAGACAAAATAGAAATCTTAAAGGAAAATGTAATCCTCCTTAAAAATTCTAAACCAAGCAATAACCCGACATCTGTGAACGCAAGCATTAACGATATCCACGGCATCAAAGATAGGGACACGACTACGAATGCAAAACAGCAAGGTAGCAAAAACTCACCCGCCAAGGAAGGTCAGTGCTCCGGCAGGAAAGAAACGCATGCCGAAGAGATAAATACTACCCCAACAAAAACAATAATAAACAAGGAAAATACCCAGTCTGCTGCACTCAACTCTAATAAAACCCAAGATAAACCACAAGGATGCTCTTCTAAAACAATAAACAAGAGGCGTCCGCAATCCAAAAGAATAATTGGTTGCAACACAACTGAAGTTAGCATATAAGGAGCCCCCAGATACGGACACTTGCATGTATACCGTGTACACACGAACACCAAGCAGGACGATCTACTGAGATACCTAGGAAAATCCGCTGCTCATATAAATTTCCAATGCACAGAGTTAAACAGGACCCCAACATCTGCATCTTTCAAAGTGAGCTTCCCTATTGAAAATCTTGAAGATGCTTACAACGCATCAATCAGGCCCGAAGGAGTTGGAGTCAGAAGATACTTCTTGGCAAAGAAAATTTTTCAAAAGGACATGGAAGTAAATATAGTCTAGACTGTAGGCCTTCACCTGACAAATCAAAAAAAAGTGCTTTTCATCTTAATATACAATCGTTATCAAATAAAATCAACCACGTCGACATACTGACTGGTGAGTACGGCCCGGATTTCCTTACATTAACTGAACATTGGCTAAAGGAACCTCAAATTAAATCAATTATCGTTCAAAATTACACTCTTATCTCCAGCTTCTGCCGGGGAGAGGCACAAGGAGGAGGGAATCTTTGTGAAAAACTCCCTGGCGCCAAAATGTAATATTGTAAATTACCTGAACAAACTCTCGATATCAAACATTTTCGAGTGCTCAGCATTAAACTATGACAAGAATTATTGTATCATAACAGTCTACAGACCCCCGCGTGAGCTACTAATCGATTACAATCTCTTCTTTAAACAATTAGATCAAGAATTAAAATTCGCATGCTCAAGGTACCAACACATAATATTGACCGGCGACTTAAATATAGACAACCTAAATGTAAAAACTAAGTAGCACAAACGGCTCCTTGACATTTTGAAGTCCTTTCGACTTCAATCGTTAGTCACCACACCAACCAGAGTTGCTACTACCAAACGGGGTACATGTGCCACGGCACTGGATCACGTAATCACTAACTTTGCCAATGAGGTAGAGGTTAGGATTATAAATCTGGGAGTATCGGACCACCTAGCCCAACTAATGGAGTGGTCCCCATTAGCCACAAAACAAAACCTAGAAGCCAACAGCAGGCAGTATCGAATAATAAGCATACACACAGTAAACGAGTTCAAGACACTCTTCAATAGCGAATACGTCGATCTAGCTGACTCAAATGACATTGACGTTGCATACTGGTGGTTCTGGTCCCACTTTGAATGGTGCTTTGTGATATCACACCCGTTCAGACCCAAACCATACAGAAATAGTTATGTTTCGGATAAATTCAGATTTACGCCTTCAGCTGAAGCCCGAGAACTATCACTAACTATTGTTCACTTTTATCGTTTCACTATTACATTGATGAAGAAGCTGCGAAACATGGACATAAGATGCCCGGCTTACCGCCCTATTATTGTAAATTTAATCACCAATCCATTCACACGTAAATTAAGTTGTATAATTAAGGGTTTTTTCATCAACCGTCTGGTACACAAAACCTGGACTATTAAACCGAGCGGCGTTGGTAAATTCGTCAATTCTTTACAGGTATCTGTACACACACGTTTCCAAAATGGATGACCTAAAACATACCACTTTGTAAAATTAACTGCAGTCACGACGAAACTTTTGCTAAAGCTTTATAGAATATATAGTCGTATACGAAATTCGCGTTGAAAATGTATTTATCGTCGAAAGTTTGGTTAGATTGACACAAAAAATGCCTGAAAAATTAACGATTTTTAGAAATTCATTACGAAATAACTAAATACGCAGACAGATTATGACGAATGTTAATAGAATTCTTGTACTTTTAAGAATAATTCGATATGCAAAACAAATGATTTAATTGATTTAAACAGCAGTGTTGTTCGCCAGGGTAAAGGTCTAAAATGTTTAATTTTACTCATTAAATATCGCAACTTTAAGGCTAATTCATAGATATCTCACGCGACGCAACGCTACGCTGTGGCAATGCTATCCCTAAGGGCATTTTCAGCAGCAATTAATGCACGATGAAAATGCCCATACCGATAGCATTGTCACAGCGTAGCGTCGTTTAAAAAATCTATGAATTGGCCTTTACAACTCACATAAACATCAACTTCTTTAACATATCGCATATAATTACTAATTACAATTAACAATATAGATACTGTTGTAAGCAACTATAACTTTTAATATACATATTAACTCTATTCCAACATGTGTAAACTAACCTTCAAGTACACCATCAGACGAACCATGTGGTAAACATTTCAAAATTGTGATATATTTTTATAAGAATTTTTCAAATATCAATATTGCAACCCCCATTTTTGCCACTCTCTCCTTTTTCCTCTTACCAGCATTGTCGTTGTTCTGACGTTCGCCCTTTGAAAACGCTGCCGTGCCCAGCCAACTTAGTGGAGACGGCGAGACGTTCCTTTGGCTTTACTAGGTCGGCGGGGTGGATCCACGTTATTTAATAAACGGTTAGGCGAACAATGGGTCGGTCAACACAATTTAACACGAAACTACTTAAACCTGCAACATAGGTATATTCTAATAATGAAAATTAAAAAAAATATATATATATATATTTAAGTTCGCCCAATCTTACATACAGTATGTAAAATAAGGCGAATGCGGCGCTTCTCCTGCGGCGCGACTTCCGCAAAGATGGTGACCCCGACGGATATGCACAAGCACAGGCGCCGCCGGAAATGGCGGTAAGCCAAGAAGCTTACACGTGGCCGGACAATGAAAAATTGAATATATACCACAACGAAAAAAGAGAGCGAGTTAAGCACAGCGATTAGTCAAAGAGTATATTAATTATTTAACAAAATCAAAAAATCCGCAAAAAATGGCGGAACAGAAAGCTACATCTGTTTCGGATGGTCAAACAAATCCAAGTACAATAGGCAATACCAAGATATGTGAATTGAGTAACGATGTGATAGATCGTGAGTGTGTCATGTGCAGTATATGTGATGGTGATTTTCATCGCAGTTGTGTTAAATCCGAGGATAAGTTCGGGATAGTAGCATGCTCAAAATGTGAAAAGAATGGCATCCAAAAATGTTCCCTCCAGGTCATGATAGCCTTGAAAAAGGAAATTTTAGACCTCAGAAAATAAGTAAGTCGTCAAGAGCACCACATTCTGAACCAGGAAAAGAACTTAAAGGAAATAACCTACAAATTAAACAGCTGCAATCTCAATAACATAAGTAGAGTCGCAAATCGCAGTGAACAGGTATCCACAGCGAATAAACCTCATAGCAAGGTAAATACGACGACAGATGGACCTGCAAGTATTGCAGCGGCTGATACAAAAATAAAATCCAAGACCAAGACCAAAGTTAATCGGATAGCGGATAATGCGGGCAATGGAACATTGGTTGTCTGAGGACGAATGTGCAGCAACATAATAGGGTCTTCCGCGACTTTTCAAAAACCTTGAAACTGAACTCTAGACACATTAAAAACATCCTTGGCACTAATTTTTGTGCTGAGACAAATCGTTGTAATTAGCAAACACGATTTTAAAATTAACGGCGTTTTAAAAAGTCCCGAAAGCGCGCCATGTTGCTGTGACGTCACAACGCACGTGGCGCTCAGCTGTAGCATTGCTTACAATGGAGCGACAGAAAGAAAACGTCGGTTTTACGAAAAAAAGGACGAATAAGTATTGCATTGTGCCTGGATGTGATAGCAGCAGTAAATGCGAACCAAATAAGTTGTTTATAAACGTCCCAACAGGGGATATACGGAAAAGGGGGTTACAACAAGTCCGAATTGATTCCGCGAGTGTCACTTTGACGTCTCACTATTTTTGTGAAGACCATTTTAATGTAAGTATATAATTTTTCAATAAATTATCGACGAAATTCGATAAATATATATAATTAACTATCATCATTAGTAATGGGTATTCAAGGGGATTTCCGATTATATATATACATTAGTAATAACATAACCTCAAAATAGTTTTGTGGGTTCCATTCTAAAACAATACCTTCCATATCATTATTACTTTTTTAAAGTACTGTGAGATTTTGTACAATATGTTCTTACACAAACGTTTAGTTAAAACTAAAAAACATGTTGAAACAATATTTGTAGCAAACTGTTGATTTTATAAATTTGATTAGATGATTAATAATTACAAATTTTGCAATCAGCATTACCAATTCGTATGAGATGTAGGATATATTGCAAAGTTTAAACAGTATTTTATTTGTTCTTACAGCTGGAAGAGGATTTGGAAAATTATATGCGACTCCACGCGTTTCGGCTACGTTGAAAAAATCACTTTTTGAGAAAAAGTCGGGAACCATTAACACGTGAACTTGTATCAGATTATCTGGCTGTCCCTTTACTAACCCATCAGAACTTATTTTATGTCAAACTGGATTCTAAGTCGTATTAATCCACGATTCCTATCCCTTATGCACTGACTCCCGATCGCCAACATGCGCAAAGACGTCACAGTGCCGCTCGGCCAATAACAGCGTTTCGTCGGTCACGTGACAAAATGTGTAAGTTTTACGATATTGTATGTTGTTTGTTGATAAGTTACAATGAAAACCAAACGCTTTCTCTGTGGGATGTTTAATTACAGGTTATAAACTTTACGTTAAGACACAAAAAGGTTATATTATTTTTTTTCAGGAAGACCCTATTGAACTCACTCATGCCTAAAGGATTTTCGCGCGCAAGTCGAGCAATCACGGAGGCTCAATTATTTATGCAGATGACAACAGGCAAGTTAAGTCTCTGAATGAAATCACCAGTCCTTTAAGTTACGAAAAAAAATGCGAAATATCTTGTATATATGTACCACTAATTAATTGTTATATCATATGTGTTTATCGATCTCCGTCAGGAGATTTTCATGAATTCTTGAGTATCCTAACATGTTTTTTAAGCAAAATCAACTATAAATCTGCAAGTGTAGTTCAGGGAGGTGATTTCAATGTTAGATTTGGCACTGATAATGATAGGGCACTCTCACTAAGTGACTGTCTTCTGAGCTATAAAGGGCTAGAAAAATTAATTAGCTTTGCAACACGCAAAGCAAACTGTATAGACAATGTATTTTCAAACATTATAAACA
Organism: Othius punctulatus; assembly: GCA_951805005.1. Taxonomy (NCBI): domain Eukaryota; kingdom Metazoa; phylum Arthropoda; class Insecta; order Coleoptera; family Staphylinidae; genus Othius; species Othius punctulatus. The sequence continues at coordinate 74,247,024 of OX638138.1, forward strand.
TGCGATCAGAGTGTTTCCGATCCTATATTTCAGACCATGATGGTATATTAGTCTCAATAGAAAGCACAATCCCTACAAAACAAATTATAGCAAAAACATTTCGCCCTATAACACAGGACGGAAAACTGAAATTTTACTCGATGATCTCCAATATGAATTGGAGCTTTATAGACGAACAAGATTTTGATATTACTAAGAAATGGGACACCCTGGTTCAGTCCGTGATTTATTACATGCAACAAGCTTTCCCCTTGAAAATGCTTAAAGGTGATGTTAAACGCGTGAATTCAATCAATTGGTTCAATAATGATATAAGAAGAATGAGAGACACACTTCAATTATTAGAAGAGAATCATAAAATTCATGACTCTCTGGAATCAAGGATCCTAAAAAATGATTACCTTAAACAGTACAATACAGCAATAATGAACGCAAAAAAACAAGCAAATGACAACTTTATTAGAAAAGCCGCAAACAAGCCGTTGGCAGTATGGAGAACAATCAAGTCCAATAAAAAACACCCTGAAGCTAACTGTGATATTTCTTGTGATGATTTTAATACATTTTTTAGTACGGCTGCAAAGAATCTTACAAAAAACTTACCATCTACTGGATACATCTGTGATATAAAACCCAACTGTGATATAAATTTTGCTTTCGAAAAGGTTAGCGAGGTTAAAGTACGCGACACAATTAATGCTCTGAAAAACAGCAAAAGTACTGATATAAATGGGATTCCGGTTGATTTGATCAGGTCAACTAAGGACTTATTTATTTCACCACTGACCGCTCTCATAAATCTCACAATACAAACAGGAATCTTCCCTGCATCGTTGAAATTAGCGAAAATAATTCCAACTCATAAGGGTGGAGACAGAGAAGACGTTAATAGTTACAGACCCATATCTCTCCTACCAGTTTTTTCGAAAATAGTTGAATTGAAAAAGCTTTAAAGGAACAAATAGTGGATCACTTTAAGAAACACAAACTTTTCAGCAAGAATCAATATGATTTTCGCAGTGGGATATCTACAATCGATGCTATCTTTTACCTAGTAGATACCATTATAGCCACCTTTGAAGAGAAAAAAGTATTGATGGCCTCATTTATTGACCTGAGCAAGGCGTTTGATTGTGTTCAACATTGCATTATATTAAAAAAACTGAAGGCGTATGGTTTCAGTGCATTTAGCCTGAATCTGATTGAAATCTATCTATCAGATAGAAAACAATGTGTGTCCTATAATGGTAAAACATCGTACATCTCGCAAATTCACCGGGGGGAGCCGCAGCGGGCAGTATTGGGGTCCATCTTGTTCCTCATTTACATAAATGATATGCAGGAACACATAGACACGGCGGACACAATTATGTTTGCGGATGACAGCACTTTACTCATTCGGGGCAAAACCACTGAGGAAATTCTTGATAAACATGATCATGCTGTGAATGATACAGCCAACTGATGCTCCGATAACGGCCTGGCACTAAACAAAGCGAAAACAAAGAACATGGTATTAGCACTAAGCAAAATACATCTAGAGCTCGATGAATGTGCGTGGTTTCTAGGACTATACCTTGATTCCTCACTAAAATGGAATATTCATGGATCTGCTCTAGCAAAAAAATTGTCAAAAATAATTTTTGCTATACGAATGCTGTCCGGTACGGTGTCGGATAGAACATTAAGGATCGCTTACTTCGGGCAGTTTAAATCGGTTATGAGATACGGCATACTAGCGTGGGGTCACTCCTCATGTCGACATCGTATCTTTGGTCTACAGCGGAAGGCTATCAGAATTCTGGCGGGAGTTGGATACATGGATGACTGTAGAAGTAAATTTATAGAACTTGGTATACTAACACTGCCAGCTTTATACATATTGGAATGCCTCGTGTACATTAAAAATCACCCAGATAAATATTCCCATCGGGACCATCCTCATAAAACAAGATTTAAAGACGAATTAACTGAGGAATATCACAGATTAACGAAGTCACGGACAGGAATTACTACTACGCAATAAAATGCTTTAATAAACTTCCGGTCGGAATTAGGCAACTGCCAAGGATAGCTTTTAAATCAAAAATTAAGGAACTTCTGCTGAGAGGTGCCTACTATACAGGGAGTATAGATTTAGATTTACAAGATTTTTGTCCGACGATGTCGTAATACCTACAGAAGTAGGGCCTTGGCTTTAGCGTTCAGTTTCAAACCATTTTAAGCCATCTTAACGATATAGTATTACTGTTCTAAGCGAACAAACCTTCTAATTAGCTAATTAGGATTTTAATTAATATATATATATATATATATATATATATATATATATATATATATATATATATATATATATATGTGTTTTTTGAGTTATTATTGTTGTTGTAAGTGATGAGAATTGTATACATTTTTGTACTACTCTACTGTTCTAATACAGACTGACTTGTGTAAACATGTAAATGTGGTAACACCAAAATAAATAAATAAATAAATTAAATAAATAAACAAAGAAAGAAAAAGGGTGCTACCTGTTCTGGCGTCCTAGTGTCCTGATGATAGGCGACGCCGCTTCGTACGGGGCGTCCACGTGCTACGGTTCCTCTCTCGTCGGCGAGGGGGCCGCGAAATAGCGACGAGTAAACAAAACCATCAGTGGGAACCAAGGACGGCCTAAAGTGGAACGCGGTATGAGCACCAGATAGTAACAAATAAAGGAAGAAAAGTCTCACCAAAGTTAGGGAGTGGCCGTGTGGGTGTGTTTAGATTAGTAACTCCAGCCCTCGGCTGTTTATACGAAATGCCCACTCTCAGAGGGCTTATATCCCAATGATATGCTAATAGCTGGTCCGGAATCCAGTTTTTTACCACTCACTGAACTTATCCTTGACATATAATGGACCAGCGTGCACCAAATCTAAACCTGATCTGTCTTAGCGCTTCACCTCCGGCGCAAACAGTGAATAGGGGCGGTAGGGGAAGCGGTTTAAATCGCTATATGGGTATGGCCATAGGCAATACACGATACGACATAATTTTAAATTTACAATATTTTTCAACTCATTTTAAATCAAATGCATTAATACTAAACAACTCGACATATCGCACCCCGGCGAGAATAATGTCACAACTCAAAAGCTGCACATTTTGAGATTATGTCAGTATTAAATTCGTATAGTGTGTCCCCACATGTTTAAAATAACGTCACATATCTAACTCACATTTTAACCGCCAGAGGGCAGTTTTGTCACTTTTCTTTTGGGCTAGTTCATTATTCATCATTGCAAGAATAGTCAAAAGAAGACTCATATTCAATCCCCTCTTTAGGCGAAACATATTCCCACATTGTATAAGCCCATCTATGAATCGATATTTGTGTAAATTGTTTACTAATTATGTATGACCTATAAGCAGATTCAGAATCTGAATCGGCTTGCGTACAGGTCACACTATTAAGCTAATAAAACAGATAATTCAAACTTAAAATAAAACTAATATTTAATAAAATACAACACAACTCAGAGACCTCACCTCTTTTGACCAGGTAATACTATAACATATTCAACAAGAGCTGATTTACAGATTTTTAATATTCTTGCATAGCATATAATAACATTTACCACAGCAGATGGTTATCTGAAATTTAAAACAAGCTTATGCAATGCAATATAAGTTTTACGGTTTTCGTTTTTCGTTTTTTCTCAAAAATTGCATTTCTGAGTTTGTCACTTTTCTTGCCGCGCTGCGATATGTCGACCAAATTTTAACACAGCTACTTAACTATATGGATACACGTTGACTTTTATTTTAATATTAAATTCAAAATCAAATCTAGCCGCCACAATCATATAATGTATTGCAACCAACACTTGTAACACTTGTTACACTTTTAACACTTATAAAAATCGACTGTACGTAAAACATATCCTGAACTATTATGTGTACATTGTAAACTAATTTGTTGTCTTTGATGAATATAACTAGATTTGGATGGCTGATGACGGTCCCCAGACCGAAAGCGGTTCCATGTAAAGAGAAGCACTTTTTAAAAATATTTTTTATCACAAAAAGTCGAAGCCTGATATGCTCAAACCCCTATATTCACTCACATAGTAGGTAATATAATAATTGATTGTTTGCCAGTCAGCCCGAATAAAATTCTTTAGTTAAATTAATATTAAAATTAGCCATAATTTACTAACTAAAAATGTAAAGTTATAAAACATCACTGACACATGTAAAAAGCATTTACTCATATTCAGTTAAAAATATGTGCATTTATGCCTTTTAAAGCGGTCGGGAAGCAACTCATTGTATAATTTTATTTCCCGCCTAGCCGGGAAACCATTTCCCGGCTAGCAAGTGTCACTGTTACTTTAATAAATCACAAAACTTTTAAAGTAAACTAAGAACAGTATTAAACTATTTAGAACCTCGTCCTGTTTTTTTCGGGAATTAAATTGTGTGTTGCTTTTGCTGCAACTTCCCGCAGATCAGGCGGAGTACATTCGATTTCACTGTCCGACATATTTGAAAAAAGACGAAAGAATTTTTGATTGACAAAATATTTGCATCTGTCAAAATGACAAATTTGTTATTTTCCCTTGGCAACAGTTTCAGAGATCTTATCGATGAAATAACTTATTAAATTTTTATAAACCATGTTAGATGGTTATAAAATATTTTTTATCACAAAAAGTCGATGCCTGATATGCTCAAACCCCTATATTCACTCACATAGTAGGTAATATAATAATTGATTGTTTGCCAGTCAGCCCGAATAAAATTCTTTAGTTAATTTAATATTAAAATTAGCCATAATTTACTAACTAAAAATGTAAAGTTATAAAACATCACTGACACATGTAAAAAGCATTTACTCATATTCAGTTAAAAATATGTGCATTTATGCCTTTTAAAGCGGTCGGGAAGCAACTCATTGTATAATTTTATTTCCCGCCTAGCCGGGAAACCATTTTCCCGGCTAGCAAGTGTCACTGTTACTTTAATAAATCACAAAACTTTTAAAGTAAACTAAGAACAGTATTAAACTATTCAGAACCTCGTCCTGTTTTTTTTCGGGAATTAAACTGTGTGTTGCTTTTGCTGCAACTTCCCGCAGATCAGGTGGAGTACATTCGATTTCACTGTCCGACATATTTGAAAAAAGACGAAAGAATTTTTGATTGACAAAATATTTGCATCTGTCAAAATGACAAATTTGTTATTTTCCCTTGGCAACAGTTTCAGAGATCTTATCGATGAAATAATTTATTAAATTTTTATAAACCATGTTAGATTGTGAAAAAAATAGTATACAAACCTTGCAGGAAAGATCATTCCAGCCTCGTGCTTATAGCTAAAAGATCTAAAGAACAGCAAAGATCGGCATCTAAAGAAGCACTTGACTGTAATGATCCGTTTTCCCGCTCGGCATGTAAAGTATTATTAATATGCTGTTTAATTTCAATTCACCTATGATTTTGTTTAAATGTGTAACTTTTATTTCGTTTATTTTTTAGGTTATGGATAATGAAAAATAAAAAAGTTATAAATTGACGCAGTATTTTTTGCTGTACAACAGAGTTCATTACAGTTTTTCTCTAAAATAATTAGGGATGACAATATTTAAAAATATTGATGAAGCAGGATCGACGAATTAATAGAATTAAATACTTCTCTTTCTTGATATATAATCGAATTTTGTCATATTAAATTGCACATGCCTTTTCTTATTTTCTATTTTGCGACGTATTAATTTTCATTTTTCTCCAATTTGGCGCCCTTTCTCTTTGATCACTCGAGGCAAGTGCCTCCTTTGCCTTACACTTGTCCCGGCTCTGCTTAAAATAGTCGAAAGTAATACATTTGAAACGAGTATTTTTAATTGTTGAACATAAAGACGGTTATAATTACAATGTAGAATGTGATTCTTGGAGACGCAGCACAAAAAATTATCCACGGACTGGAAATGTTGACACTGACTAGTATATGAAACAAAAAGTAAACAAATCATAGATTAGATTATTGACATTTATATTCATATTTATATTCAGTATTTATTTATGTGGCAAAATAATATATGGGGAAGTTCTTTTGGTTCTACAAATAGCCTGAGCTTTTAAATGTCAGTTAAATAAATTAACATGATTTACAATATCGATGATTATTGGTAAAGTAACCTAACATTTTTTTAGAAGACTGAGTTTCTCTTATATGCTCTTATATGCAAAGTATGGAAAGTCTCATTTATTTTTAACGCCAAATCCGCTATCAAAATAGTAATCTAAAATGTAAGTGTAGCATTATTATACCACCAACATAAAGAATTGTAAATGGCATATTTTGAATTTATTACTTACGTTACTTCATTTAGGTTACTTCGTTACTTACTGTAGTATAAACATTTTCAAATACAGAAATGTATCTAATGTAATATTGTCACAATATAATTCATCAAAAACCGATGGATTCTAATAACAAAAAAAATCAACAGGGCGGTTGTCTAAAGATGATCCTCGACGAAGATGTCCTCATTACCCAGAGGCTCATAGAGTGGCTTCGTAGACACGTGGATATTCAAACCTGCTGGACGTTCTTAATGGTTTTAGAGGTGAGTACCTACTCTGCTAACATGCTTATTTGAGTACATTTTATAAGTACTAAACGGAGGCCTGGTAGTAACCAGTAGTATTTTCACAGGTGTCTTGCAACGGTATTCCCTTATCTATCTTCTGGATCCCCATCACGTGGATCACCAAAGACATAACACTCGCCAAGATGCAAGTGAATATGCTGTTTGGTACGTTCATATTACAATGTATTTGATGATATCGATAACAATACTAGTGTACTACGTTTTTATATTTGAATTTTGAAAAAATCAAAAATCAAAAAATATCTCATACATTGATGTTTTATTAAGAGTGTATGCGGCAGAGCTTTTAAAAATAACTAAAACAATCATTTTTTCAGGTCAGTAGTGATTCTAAATCTATTTTTCAAACTTTAATATTTAATTATATCATAGTGTCAGACGAGTCTAATTATAAACATACCGTATGTACTACAAAAAGGACCCTAGACTATAGCGACTTAAATTTTGTTATTTACCCATCAACAAACCGGATGTATTATTAAATGGGACAGTCTAACCTACAAGTGGGCCACATGTTTTTTAACACCTTTTTATTTTGGTGACGTCACAGACAATATTTTTAAATGGCTCGGTATAATTTTAGTCGGTGTATTCTTATAGAGAATTGTACTTTATAAAGATCTGAATTTTTAGTATTGTTAAACTATTATTGTTTTCCAAGAAATATAATAAAACTAATTTGAGCGCATATCCTGTTAAATGTAAAATTCTCTGGAACAAACAATTGGCGATAATAATTAAGCAACCTTAAAATAAACGTATTCGTTTGCAACCCAGTCAATTATTAAAAGTAAATTAATATTCTAAGTAATACATATGTTATATTATATTTCTTTTCTTGAACTTACTGGTAATATAATTAGGTCGTTTAGTTTTTTAAGTTTTTATTTATTTGCATAATTCGTTTTGGCCGATTATGGCCATCTTCACAGGCAATTATATATTTCGTTTTATTAAAATTTCAAATTTATTTAATTTGTATGTTGGAGTGACTTTGATTGACTCAAACATGCAAGTCAAATAAATTTGAAATTTTAATAAAACGAACTCTTTAAATAGTCTCTAAAGTTGGCCATAATCGGCCGAAATTAGTTATACAAATAAATAAAAACATAAAAACACTAAAATACCGAATTATTTTACCAGTAAGTGTAAGAAAAGAAATATAATAATAATTAAGATGTAATACACCTTATGGGGCGTAATACGTATTACGTCCTCACCGTATAAGGACGTAATTCGTGCTTTCTCAAAATGGGGAACACATGCGTTAGTGTTACGTTCGTGTTAATTTCACAAACCTACCTTAGTAGACTATTTTCGACGTATTATTATTATCACCAGTTGTTTGTGCCAGAGACCTTCGGAGGTAACACCCTAACAGCTCAAACTATTTTTTTTTACAATTTTTGCATAAATTTCATAATATAACCCAACTAAAAACCTAAACCGATGAAAAGTAGTTGACGTGCTCTACAAGAATACATCAAAATAACTACACCGACTCGTTAGAAAAAAAAATGGGGATAGTAGGTAAAGGGGCGCCTTGAACGACGGTTGTTTATTTGGATGCCTATTCAAAAAGATATATACGGGGGCCGTTCGAAAAAATAAATAAAAAATTCAAGGGGCGTAGATATATTTTTATGACGGTTGTATATGTGGTTGCCTATTCGGAAAAATATATACTGGACCGCTCGAAAAAATAAAACAAACGTGCAAGGGACGATGGGTATAATTTGTACATATGATCTGTACATCTGTACAATCTGTACATCCTACCTATATAGCAAATAATATACAGGATAATTAAAAATATATCCAATATGGCAACAGGAAATCATCCTCTGGTTCGTCGAATAAAAAATGGCGACCGAAAATGTCATTTCCGGTGCTGCAAAATAGGTTTTCATTGTACTCAAATGAAAAGTCTCGACGCACAGATGAAAACTCAAAAATAAAAATCAGCACTAGACCTGCTTCCAGGCTATACAAATAAAGAGTAACTTTAGCAACTTGTAGAGTACCCTGGATTTACATAAAATCAAAATAACACAACAGCTGATGCCAAAGAATGCTGCTCTCGCGCCACGAACAGCTATAACGATAAATAAAAGTTTCCCTGATACTTATAATAAGTAATCTAACTGGAAATCTTATCATTCCAAAGATGTTATGTCTTCAAAATTACACTTAGAACCACACACTACATTAATAATGACAATATTAATTTACAAATTATTTGAATAAGGCAATCACACTTTTTTTAGTTTTTTTTTTAAATCAGAAAAATCTACATACCTCTAAAATGTTAATAAACGTTGTGACGTACCTGTTGTGAAAGGTATTAATAACAAATTTAAATAATTAAACACATTAGTTATCAACATGTTATTACTTGGAAGTACATAAATACATTTACAGTCACTAAATAATAATCGAATTATAGATGTTCGGTTTAGAAGAAGAATTTTGCCTATACGCAAATTCTCATTCGTATGCCAAAGTGCGTGAACTCTGATGCTACCCGCCACAGCGTGTCGCTGCGTGCAAAGTTTTCAATATTTCGAGGACGAGAATACAGACCGGGAGAACTATTTTGACCGCACATTGAGTGGCGCTCTTTTTCAAATCTGTATTTTTTACTTTTAAAATAGATATAGTGAATGTTTCATATAATTAACATTCCCAACTGTTACATATGGTTATACAAATCTCTCTCTCTCTCTCTCTCTCTCTCTCTCTCTCTCTCTCTCTCTCCTCTCCCTCTCCCCCTCCCTCTCCCTCTCCCTCTCCCTCTCCCTCTCCCTCTCCTCTCCCTCTCCCTCAAAGAACAGCTTTAAGATAAAAAGGTATTTTTTAACAAGAACAATCATTATTCAATTAACCCCCCACTCAATTTTGCGCACAATTCTAGTCTAAACAATTCTAACGCGAACACCTTCAGAATTAAAAAACTCTTCAATAAAGACATATCTACTCTATTCTTGTTTGGAGCAATTGGATAAAAGTGTGTTGTACTATCACACAAACTCTGTAATCTATATTAGACGCTAGTGTAAATATTATGTACCAAGCGTACATTTTATAGGTGGAATGATTAGGTACTGCCCTATCATAAAACCCATAAAATCCATATTAGGGACTATTACTGGTAGTTCCCGTCATATTTTACTATTTAGTAATAAATCTTATTGTTGCAATATAAAAATTCATTTAATTCAATAATTGGTGCAATTTTTTTGACTTGGATTACACTGGAATGTTTGGAATAGCATTAAAGTATGTTCTGACAAAAACTATATAAATAAAATTACGAATTCTTTGTGAAATAACGTATAAACTACCGGATGGTTAATTTTTTTTTTATCGTCAGTTTTGGGCTTCATCTATATCTAAACATGTGTACTTATTTTGGATTTTTTATTTCAATTAGAAGTCGCCATTTTTGGCCCGGTAATAAAACTTGAATCACCCGGTATATATATATTTTTTTATGACTACGACTACTTATAATGAAGGTAACGTTAGCGGGTGTGAAGTCAAATTAAGGGAAGGAGATAATGTAGTATTACTATACGTACTTATTTAATACTAATTTCAACGTTTTCCCTTACATTGGATGCTTCAATGATGCTCATCAGGCTAAAAATATTTAGAAACAATACAAGCACATGGTTATGGGGGATTAAGTATGGAAACTTTCAGTTTAGTTATTAAGTGACCCCCAAAATACCTAGGCAAAACAAATCGCTATACATTTCGAAATGCGGCTACAGTTACCGGACTATTACACACAATCTATTGTAAAATCTAAATACTCACATTGTGAACTTAGATTAAAAAGTAAAATTAAATGATACTTTGCAATGGCTTACTAGTAGTTATACTAGGACAGTTCCAGATCGCCCCCCGCGAAGATTTCGATTAATTTAATCCGCGGTTTTTATTGGCGGATTAATCAATTACCGCGGGCAGTAACAATGGGTTGATTGCGGAAATCGCGAGTAATTTAATCACAAATACAGGATAACAATGGAATAATTGCAGATGCATTACTTTAATTACAGGTGCATTACTGCAATTACAGGTTCTTTAATTGCAGGTTAATTGACGATCCGCGCATTTAATTGGCAGTCTAATCACCGCGAGCAGTAACAATAGATTGATTGCGAGTAATTTAATCACAATTGCAGGATAACAATGGAATAATTACATCAATTGTAGGTACTTTAACTACAGGTTAATTGACGATCTGCGAATTTAATTGGCAGTCTAATCACCGCGGATCAAATTGATATCATAGATCGCTAGACTGAGGGCCGCCACACAGCCGCCGCCCCTCGACCCCGCCGCCCCCCGCGCCGCCCCCGGCCCCCCCCCACGAGGCCAGACGCAGCCGCCCCCGCGCCGCCCCCCGCGCCGCCCCACCCGCCCCCCGGGCACCGTGGTCCACTGTCACACCACCCCCGATGCGGCGCGCGACTTGAACCAGCGATAAGGCCGGGGTCAGCCGAAGGGTCGCCCCACCCGCGGTATGTAATGCGATACGGCAGGAAGTAATCACTCAAACCGGCAGGCCATAAACACATCAATTTTATCATTATGATTAAAATAAAACTGCCGGTTCCCAGACGGCTATAAAAAAGAAAAAGTGGCAGAGTCTGGAGATTAAGACAGCTGATAAACACGGGTGTCACCCGATACGGGTTTTCCGGGCGCAGCTATAATCATATCATTATAATTAAGTCACCGGGGCATTCAGACGCGATAACAAAAGGTCGGGGAGATAAGACAGACATGATAAATATATCAATTTTAACGATGTCGTAAATTGAATACTAATGGAAAATATAAAAAATTAGGCGGATGCAGCTGTGAATTAAGATTAGATATCTAACGAAATATGCACGTGCACCAATTAACTTGATGTCGCAACAAGTCGAGACTAGAACATTCCTGTCTGTGTGAAGAAGCACGCCATCACACCCCACCCCTGCGAGGGTTATTTAAACGAAAAACGTCGTGCCACGAGCATCAGTCTACTCCGACCAGTGTCGAAGCTCACATCTAGCCCTTCAAGTTTCTTGTGTTACCCTCTGTGCCAGCACCGATCTCCTAGTGAGTGTTATCGTGTTTTGATCAGGTAAGCTAATAAAAATTTAAATAAAAATTATTGCTGCGGGCAATAAATAAATAAATAAAGGATAAATACATCATGGAATTATCAAATATATCTCTATCCTAGATTGAAAGCAGAACAAATCAGCCCGCTCGCAACGCTTATAATAATTAAATAGGTGAGTCTGCAGCATTAAATCCAGAAACAAATACCAACAATATTTACAAATATAGGAGAACCGTAAATATTAATTTATCCTATTTCCAGATATATTTGATATATCTATATCACACCGCTAATTTTCACGCACACCGCAGCTAATCCAAGTATGTTATATCAAAGTTAAATGTATGCACGCGATAAAATGATTATTATTATTTTAAGAAATGTCTATTATGGAGACAGCAACCACGCTTGTCAGAGGCGTGGACACCTTCTGCAGGCAGGATGTTCGAGATCCTCGCATAATCGAGAGCTGGCTGGGGGCAATCCGCAGGAATGTGGCGGCGCTCAATATAGCTGTCACACAGCTGAAGGGAACCCCCGCCGGAACTCTCGGCCTCCTCAACGGCTTGACCAGCGCCATCACCAAGATGCAGCGTAGGCGGACGCAGCTCAAGGCGAGACTCATCCGAGGAGGTGGAGGAGCGAGACTCCCCGCTGCCATAGATTATGTGGACCTCAAGTCGGCGTTCGCTGGGCGGATCCGCACGGGGGCGTACCTCAACCGGACCCACAAAGACCCCATCAACTTCCTGGAGGATTGCGGCCCCAGGGTTGCGACGAGGACCCGGAACGCTCTGGCCAAGGAACCGTTCCTAAAAATTAACACCACATTCTGCGGAGAGTTCACCAAGATGGCGGGCGGTGAGGAGATCTGGGAGTACAAACATTTCAACACCAAGAATGTGGTGATTGATTTGGATACAGACTTGGCCGAGTGGTTCATGCTCCACGTCATGGTGCCGCTATTGGAGCAGCTGGAAGAATTTCAGGTTTGTACACCCCGCTAAATTTACTTTAATTTTCTCTAATATATCCATGTTTATTACAGGAGCGTGAGTCTGGCTGGGCCCTTGCAAGCGTGGTAAGCCTCAATGTGAACACCAACAAGTATACGCCGCTGCTGGGATCCTCGTACATTGAGCTGCCGCCGCAGATAAAATTGAAAAATTCCTGCGTCAATGTACGAAACAGCGATGAGGCTTGCTTCGCTTGGGCGGTCACCTCAGCGCTACATCCAGCCCTCACCAATGTCGATAGGATGCTGTCCTATCCACGGTATGAGAGCGTCCTGAACCTGGAGGGGATCACGATGCCCATGCAAAGGCCTCAGATAGAGAAATTCGAGCGGCAGAATTCTCTATCAATAAACGTATACATCTTGACTAAGAATAGAGGTAAATTTACAGTTAGTCCGTCGCGCCTCACCCGGGATAAGCGTGATAGACACGTAAATCTCCTGCTTATTCAGGATGTATATGTTGATGAGGCCGATGATGAAGACGATGATACAAACGGCGTCCCCGTCCGGTATCATTATGTGTGGGTGAAAAACCTCTCCAGGCTGCTCTCATCCCAGCTGAGCAAGCACGACGGTCAGAAATTCTTCTGCGACCGATGCCTGCATTACTTTAGAACCCAGGCGAAGCTGTCTTCTCACATTCAGGACTGTGAGAAGATGAACGCCTTCAAGGTGAACCTTTCCCCGGGAGGAAAGATCGTCTTTAAGGCGCATAAGAATAAAGAGCGATGCCCTTTCATCATTTATGCGGACTTTGAGAGCATCTTAAAGTCTACGGCAATCAAATTTGGCAGCACAGGTAAGAAATATTCCAATCGTGCTAATAATACAAAATACTAATAATAATCTTGTTTTGCAGGAGAAAAGTATCAGGAGCACGAGGCGTATAGCGTTGGTTATTACGTCAGGTGCTCCTACGATGATGCTCTTTCTTACTATCGGAGCTATAGGGGCGAAAACTGTGCTGCCTGGTTCACCGCTGAACTGAAAGATTTCGCAGAGAATGTCGAGACGGTGTTCAAATGTCCCCTGCCGATGAACGTGCTGACTGCCGAACAAGAGTGCAAGTTTCGGCAAGCGTCATCCTGCCACATATGTGAAAAGCCGCTGGGGCAGGACCGTGTGCGTGATCATGACCATCTGACCGGAGCATTCAGAGGAGCCGCTCACAACGAATGTAATCTGGAGTTCCAGGATTCACGCACCGTCCCGGTAGTATTCCACAACTTCAGCGGCTATGATTCGCATTTTCTAATCCGGGATGTCGCGAGAGGATTAGAGGGTAGGATGACGCTGATCCCCAACAACACAGAAAAGTTCATCTCGTTCTTTAAGAGCATGGCAGGGACAGACATCAAATACAAGTTTATAGATTCCTGTAGATTCATGGCATCATCCCTGGATAAGTTGAGCTCCTACCTCGAAGTCAAGAAGATAGTGCACAGCCAATTCCCGCTGTACAACGACGAGAAGATTGACCTGCTCACCCGTAAGGGAGTATTCCCCTACGAGTACGTACAGAGTTGGGTCAATCTTGACGAGACTAACCTCCCGAGCCGAGAATCCTTCCGGAGTCAGCTGACTGACTCCGAGATCAGCAGCGAGGATTATGCGCATGCTCAGAAAGTATGGCGGGAATTCAACATCACCACGCTGGGCGAGTATAGCGATCTATACCTTAAGACTGATGTGCTACTCTTGGCTGATGTCTTCGAGGCCTTCAGGGATGTCTGCCTGAATAATTACCACCTCGATCCAGCCCACTACATGACCGCACCGTCATTGAGCTGGGACGCCATGCTGAAGAACACGGGGGTCCAGCTTGACATGATTGGCGACGTGGATATGTTGATGTTCTTCGAACGAGGTATTCGAGGAGGACTCACCCAATGCTCGAAACGGCATGCCCGAGCAAACAATCAGTACATGAGTGGCCATGATTCAGCTTCACCGACTAACTACCTCATGTACTATGATATTAATGCCATGTATGCTTGGGCAATGTCGCAGCACCTGCCTGCAGGAGAGCTGAAGTGGGTAGAGGGTGATGTCTCCTCTTTTAACTTCAACCTCCCAGACGATACCCCTACAGGATATGTCTTGGAGGTCGATCTGGACTACCCGATGCATATTCACGACCGCCATAGTGACCTCCCTATGGCGCCAGCGAAAGGCAGGGCTCCCGGTTCGAAGCAGGATAAGATGCTTGCCACGCTAGAGTGCAAGCGTAATTATATAATTCACTACAGGAATCTCAAACAGTATGTAGCAGAGGGCCTGATTGTATCGAAAATACATAGGGTGATACAGTTTAAGCAGTCTCCATGGTTAAGAAAGTACATTGACCTGAATGCAGAGCTCCGGCGAAACTCTCGAAATGAGTTTGAGAAGAATTTCTTCAAACTCATGAGCAACGCCGTATTCGGGAAGACCATGGAGAATGTCCGGAACCGACGAGTAATGAAGCTCGTACACAAGTGGCATGGGAGATATGCGGCAGAGTCGCTGATATCAAAGCCGAATTTCCACAGCACCAGTATCATCGAGGATGACCTGGTGCTAATCGAGCTATTGAAGACGGAGGTCTTCTTCGATAAGCCTATTTACGTGGGGATGGCTATATTAGACATCTCCAAAACCGCTCTGTACGAGTTTCACTACTCGTATATGAAGAATAAATACGGTAAGGACTGTACCCTCTGCTATACGGACACCGATTCTCTGATATATGACATCAGGACTGCTGATATCTATCAGGACATCAGGATGGATATCAGCAGATTCGATACCTCCGATTATAGCCCCGACAATCCCTATGGCATACCGCTAGCAAATAAGAAGATCCCGGGCCTAATGAAGGATGAGAATTGCGGTAAGTAATTGAGTGTTGAAATCGATATGCTTGAAACTAATGTGCTATTTCTCTATTACAGGCCGCATCATGGAGGAGTTTGTAGGACTCCGGGCAAAGATGTATGCGTGCCGAGTGACATCATCTGCGGACACCAAGAAGGCCAAGGGCATCAAAGGGTATGTTGTCAAGAAACACATATCCTTTGCTGACTACCTGACCTGCCTCAACAATGGTGTCGAGATGGTGCACGAGCAGAGCTCTATCCGATCCTTCAACCACCAGGTGTTCACCATCAGGCAGAAGAAAATCAGTCTCAGTCCACGCGATGACAAGCGTCATCTTCTGCCAGGATCCCACGAGACGCTGCCCTGGGGACATTATTCGCTAGCGGTCATGGACATTTAGTGTAGTTTTTAATATGTATATGTGCGTGTGTATATATTTTTACAGTTTTATTCATTATCTTGTATATTTGTTATGTTTTTATTTATTATGTTTTATTTATTATCTTGTATATTTATTTATTGTATGTACATATTTTTTGATGATTTTTCTTTATTTAATATGATGTTCTCTCTATGCACTGTGGAGGGGGTGAATAAAATAAAGTTTTTACATTGTATTATTATTTTTTATTACCATATAAAATATCCATTACATACTCGTACAGAACTACAACATTCCTATAACTACAAGCTACATTCTTATCATTAAGTACATGAAGTCTACAACAATCTCGGGTTTTTAGCAGTTTGGGGCAGGTATCATACTCTTCTAAATTAACAACGTTATCAAAAAAATTACTGAGGTATACAGCCTTTGGAGCGCCCTTGACATAGACAACATCAACTGGATATCTCCTAAATAAGTTTCCAATGTTGGATAGATTTGAATAACCTCCGCTGTAGGGCAGTCCATGGTGCATCCTCTCCAGCCACACAATCTCTTTCTGGCAGCTCCGGCTCAGCGCGATGAATGGTTTGGGCGGCTTGAATAGGAATGTCTTTATCCCCTCTCCATCAAATGTTAGAGCCACTTCCTTGGGTGTAAATTCAGGTGTGCAAAAGCCTTGTATATCAACGACCAGCACTCGCAGCGTTGAAGCAATATGCTTGCGTAGAACAGGTTCCAGCATTCTCCCAGCTTCAGCTATGCGCCTCTCGAAACGTAGCCTATCAGCAACAATATGTTTCCACTGTGTATGCTGATCACCCTCATGAGGTCTATACATCAACGTTATGGGGCATAAATCAAAGCTTACTCTCTTCGGCATTTAAGTGAGCTTTTTAACCTCTCCTGTTAGAGGTCTGTACTCAACGATGCTATCGTACATAATGAGGCAATATGCTCGAGTACCGGCAGCAAATGCTGCGGTCGCCTCCAACTCGATATTCAAGTCGACTGTAGATGTTTTAATGCTATCATTCTGCTTTGATACGTCAAATAGAAAGATCATCTGATCTCTAAACTGAGTATAATCCAGCATAGGCATAGCATCAGCGCGGTCATAATAACTTTTTTGAAACTCGACATACATATGGTACGCACGCGTGTAATCGCCATCTGCGATATCGAGATTTAATGCATCGTAAGGATAAGTTTCCGAGTTTAGATGAACTCGAATATTTTTAATATTGCAATGATCAAATCTCGCGCAGTCTACGCCAACATTATTTCTCCTATTTTGCTGCAATACAATACCGATATAGCGAGGCTTCTCAAGATTACTCGAAGTCTTTACGGGCCAGATTTCTTTTTCAGTCTGTCGTAAAGCTGTAAGTTCACGCAGTTCACATCCGCGAAATGCTACACGAATCGGTGCATTCTTGTGAATATTTTGATAGAGAGCTAATCTATTCGCAGAACTTGGCTGTATATGAGGGACGTGCCATTCAACTTTATTGAGTCTAAGGACAGCTCCGGCAGTACCGGTATAGCAGTTAGTATCAGTGGCAGATCGCAAAAGTATTAATTCTTGCTTGATATTCGTAATCACTTTACGATAATCCTCTGCAAATCCGAGCCAGTACTTGAGCGGAATTATAGCGAAAAATTTGTTATTATTGACGACAAAGGTTTTCAAATGTCCGGTGGGACACCATCCTGCCATCTCAGCAGCGTTTATATCCTCACCTCGCATTGAGAGCAGCCCTTTGATTGTACTAGTTATGCCAACATTGCGAATTTTATCTACCTCAATGCCATTCAATTCATATCGCACCTCCTCAAATAAAAAACTGAATGCATTTTGAGTAAGAGAAAATTGGATGGGAATACCGCCTGCTCCTGCAGGAGGCTCGACCTCACCGCTAATATAGATGTAGCTATCGTGAGGCAAAGTCAGAATATCCTGCTGCTGGATCGTAATGCGGATTTCATCATTATTACCGAAATTTGCCGATCTGGGATGATATGCATGATGCTGCGTCTTTATGATATCGTCTTGGAAAACCACATCTTCAAAAATATTCAGCTCAGTCATTTCGTTAGCTTCTTTTTTAGATTATAGCCGATTTTAAGGAGCTTGCGCTTAACAGCAGATGATGTCGCGGCTGCGGTTCTTCGCCTACTACTGATTGATATTGAGCTCGTCTTCGTATTTATACTCCCGAAGCAGATGCCCATGTTAGCGTTGTCTCAGCTCCAATCGAACTAATATTTTCTCGCCTCTAAAGTTAACCGGATCGCCGCTCTGGTCCACTATCCTAATGATTATACTATCGATGCTGCTTGTGTTAATGACGGGTAGGTATAAAATGTTTCTGGGTTCTATATTTATAGCATAGCCCGGATCTACGGCAGGTGGGAACTCGAATAGCGTATGATATAGTCTGTTATCGTAATAGGATCCTGTGATGATGTTGCACTCTACCCTGATGCTCGATACTTTAATTATCTGTACAGGTATATCAGATGTATGCTGTGATCCTGCCTCTAATATACGCTCTCCCGAAAACCCTAATAAACTCCCGATAGTGCCTTTATCAGACGAAAAATCAACGCTGAATATACTTTTAAGCTCGCACTTTAGCGTATTATTGTTTGGCTTGAGCGAAAAAATATTATCGGCGAGCTGATCCCCACTGTCGGATAATAACTGCTGCTGCAAGTACGCCTCAATATCGCTAATTTCGTATGAGCCTGATGGTATTACAATTTCCTTACCTCCGTTATATATAAACTTATTACACCCTTCCTCAATATTCGGTATCGTATTATATGTATGTAGCCCTATTAAACCCAAGCAATAAGATGACCTATCATCGAGCTCGATCGGCGGATAATAATCAGCGCTGAGGATGTTATCTGTACCTTGCAAGGTGAATGTCTGAGACATGACTGAGATATGTCGGTACATGCAAGGCTATTTATACAAAAATTCCAAGCACAGATGACCACAATTATAAGTGTTGAACCTCTGATAGCGCTGTCTATTATATGTGATTTTGCTATCGCCCAGGTAGCATACAAGTTCCGGGGGCGGGGTCAAATCCCCAAAACTATCAAAATACTCGACTGATCTGCCGCGCTTTCTATAGGCCACCCAATGCGTGCCTTCTCCATCCCTGACATCCAAATTAACGATTGATGATTCATTGTAATGAGGTTTAACAGGCAATGTATCTCGCATGAATACTCCACGGAAATATTTTATATTTTTAGCATGCTCGTTTAGATCGATGTTTGTGAGGGCGCGCTTGGGCAGCTTAATTAGTTTTTTGGTGCAGCCAGGAATAGACCCATGCCTTTCCGATATGGCTTTAAAAATAGCCCCTTACCGTTTTTACCTAAAGCTATAGTTTTAGCGGACGCTCGAGCATCTCCCACCGACTTCACAGCCTTATATATGCCGGCCGCGCCTCCAGCCAGAGAGCCTAGAGCACTAAGTCCGGCGAATATGGGTATTAGCGGCAGGATACCTCCTCTCTTTGGGATTGGGATTATCCTCGGTACGCGGATTTTTTTCTTACCGCCAGCCTCGCGAACGGCCATTTTTGCTGCAGCTAGTGCAACTCGACTCCCCTCCTTAAATGCCTGAGAGCTACCGATTTTACGCTTAAACTTTTTTATAGCCTTTCTAGCCTTCATGACCACCCCACTTCGCATAGCTGTCTTCGGGAGACCCATCCCCATCTTCCTTTTCGCCTTCATCATGTTCGTCACTATCCACGCAGCGCTCTTCTCACCTAGCTTTGCGTTTTGCGACTTGACTCTGGCCCAGGCGGCCTCTTCGAGCTCCTTATCAGCTATATGACGCTCGCTCAAGCTTTTGTTCTGCGAGTAGCGGATGTCGTGTTGTTTACAGGCGCTGTCTAGAGGATTTATGCCAGAATCTCCTCGTTTTAACCTCTTTTCCAACTTTGTACCAGGACCACAGTACTGATAGCCTGGTATGTGTGCCTCGAACGGGAGTGCGTTTATTACTGAATTGATGATGCCTCGACCTTGATACATATTCATCTGAACCTTTCGATCCGCTCGACCCCTATATATAGCACATCCGCGGTGCAGGAGGTTTAGTACGATGAAGGTCGTCAAGCAGCAACAATCGCTGGAGGTGATCAATATGGATCAATGGACGGGTGATGGGTTTGAGGCGAGCTTCACAAGACACAGCAAATTGCTACCCAATACAATCAGGGCGCTAGTATGCGGACCCTCTAATTGCGGCAAATCAAACGTCATGTTCTCATTACTGTTCGCCGACAATGGCTTGCGCTTTGAGAATATCTATATCTTTTCCAAATCGCTATATCAGCCTAAGTATAGAATGCTAGAGCGATTAATGGCCAATATTCCAGAGATAGGATATTTTGCATATAAGGAAAACGAAGAAATAATCGACCCTTCCGAAGCCGAACCACATTCAGTATTTATTTTCGATGATGTTGCCTGTGATAAGCAGGAAAAAATCAGAGAATATTTCAGCATGGGTCGACACAGTCAAGTCGATTCATTTTACCTCTGCCAGACTTATTCTAGAATACCGAAACACCTTATCCGAGATAATGCAAACTTTATCATGCTATTTAAGCAAGATGATCTAAATCTCAGGCATGCATATGAGGATCATGTTAGTGCCGATATGAAGTTCGAGCAGTTTAAGGCTATGTGTATGGCGTGCTGGGATGGGAGATATTCCTTCATAACGATAGATAAGGATAGCGATATAGCTGAGGGCAGATATAGGAAAGGTCTGGATGAGTTTATATTACTCGATTCGCGCGTCTAGACAGGTTTTGACGTGTTTAAACTTGTCTCGACAGGTCGAAACACTCTCGCTGACAGCTAATTAGTATAAATTACGACCGCATCTGGTAACGCTTCATTGTGAATTCTACCTTGGTACAGTACACATCATGAGCGATTTAATAGAGCGGCAGCTGGTTGATATTGAGAATGCGATACGTCGTAAAGTATTTGCATTAAAATTAGAACGCGGTGATAATAGCACGATGCTGGAGCGTCGCTATAAGCCAATCACAGATCCTCTTAAGAAGTTAACTCTGGCTCAGGCTCCAGTGCCGCCGGCAATGCAGGCTCAGCCCTTAGTACGACCACCGCCACCAATACAGGCTCAACCCCCCGTACGTTCACCGCCTCCAATGCAGCCTCGACCCGCAGCACGTTCTGCTCTACATCAACCGTCCACATTCAACATATCCTATACACCGACAACTCCTCCAACACGTTCTGCTCTGTTTCAACCGCCTGCAACCAGCATGTCTACACCCATCATTCTCCCGCCTTTACAGGCAACACCTGCAACCCCTGTTATACGTTCCACACCGAAAGCAGAAGTACAACGCCGTATCGACAAGCTACAAAAGGCTTCGAGGGATCTAAAGTTTTCGGAGTATGGTAGTGAGGCTGACGATGAGCAAGATATGGATACATCGTCTAGAGGGGATGAGCTCTTACATTTACTGGACGGCATGCTGCCTACACCTAGAAAATATTTCACCATGTTAGTTAGGGGTGATGATAAGGACTTAGATAAGACATTCGGTGTAGTCTATAATCGTCATACTGGCGGATTTCATCTGGGTAACTCACCTATTAACCCAGATGGGGAGGATCTTTTAGTCGGGCGAAGTATCTATGCGGGGACCCCTGGCCTCTATGATCTGATTTTTAGTAAGAAGCCAAAATCATTTAGCGACGCAGATGTAACCAATTATGCTGATATCATCGATAAAACCAAAATCGCATATTTCAATTTCGATGAAAACAGCCGCGTTCGAGGAAATAACACACATAAATATAAGAAGTTTATCGCACCTTTATTAAAGAGCACGAGTTCGCCAGCTCTAACTAGATCTCGCGTTAAAACTACTGGAGGTCTAGGGTTCGACTCTGAGATGCAGTGCGACTTAAAAACCCCCGTACAATATCGTTATTGGGATAATATAGAAGAGCTGGTGGATAGGCTATGTCTGCTACATGCTGCTAGGAATGCTGGGAATAGTAGCGTCGGTAATGAGATTCTGGCTATTGAAGAGGAGCTCCGCGAAGCTGATATAATTGAATAAAACGAACGACATGTGCGCTACCTGCTCAAATATACGATGAGCGTCGACAAGTTCGGACGTTTCTTTAGAGCGGGAGGTACGCGAAAATGCTCTCGAGGTCGCGATGGCATAGGATTTATGCTAACGCCGAGCGGTCATTATGATTTAAATAATAGACGCCTCACACGCATAAAGGAGCCCGCGGATTTGGACGATGCGGCTAGCAGGAGGTTCGTGGAAGATTCTTTGAACAAGATGGAGGCTGATATTTTAGAGCGTGCGGCTGGTGCTGCTCGCAAGAAACTGGCACTTTATTCGCAGGCTGCTGCGCATAATATGCAAAATCTGCAGAAAAATGTCGATGCGAAACTATCTGATCTGAAGAAGCGGCAGGAGGAAAAACTGCAGGCTAATGTGTGGGAGTTAGCTATCCTGAAAAAGCAGCAGGAAGATAAGCTGCATGCTTATGGCGCTACTATTAAGCAGGAATTGGATGCTCTGAAGAAGCAGCAGGAAGAAAGACTACAGATCCATGATGTAATTGCTGCTCGTGAGTTAGCCGATCTGAAGAAGAAGAGTGAGGATAGCGATGTAAAACTGAGAGAGGTGGTGTTCACCAGAGTAGAGCAGCTGCGCGAGTTATTTGTTCAGTTGTCGGCTGAGAGAGAAAAACTTCAGGCTTATGGCGCTGCTTTTAAGCAGGAATTGGATGATGCAAAGAAGCAGCAGGAAGAAAGAATGCAGGCTCACGATGCGCTTGTTATAGGCGAGTTAGCCGACCTGAAGAAAAAGCGCCAGGATGATGATGTACATTTGCGAGAGCTGATACATACCAAAGTACAGCAGACTATAAGAGAGAGCAGACGTACTCCGGTCGTCACTCCTCGCAAGCCCGTAGCCGCACATAAATAATGAGTGCTATTAAGAGCGGTATCGTTGATGAGCTCCATAGACCCGCTCGTGTTAACTTTGGGAGAAGGAGGACTATCATTAAAGGACTTGATGATCTATGGCAAGCTGACTTGGCGGAATTCTCCTTTTACGCTCGAGATAATAAGGGGCACAGATTCATTCTGGTGGTGATTGACTGCTTCTCCAAGTTCCTATGGACTCGTCCACTAAAGGATAAAACTGCTAAATGCGTTAGTGCCGCTTTCGCTGATATTTTTCGCGGGCGTCGTACTCCGAAGAATTTGCAGACTGACAATGGTACTGAATTTTACAACTCTACGATGAAGGCGCTGCTAGCTAAATATAAAGTGAATCATTATTCATCCTATACTAAAATCAAGGCATCCATGGCTGAGCGCGTGATACGTACTATAAAAAATAGTCTTTATCGATCGTTTAGTTTGAGGGGGACATATTCATGGATAGACATTCTCACCGATGCCGCCGCCGAATATAATGCCAGGAAACATCGTACTATTGGCATGAGACCCTGTGACGTCACCAAGAAGCATGAACAACATCTTCTAGATACCGTTTATTCACACGTTAAAATGTCCGGTGTGCGAAAGTTTAGCGTTAATGATGTAGTTCGAATAAGCAGGCAGAAAGCGTTATTCGAGAAGGGGTACACGCCAAATTGGTCGGCTGAATTATTTAAAATTAAGCAGGCTCAAATCACAGATCCTGCCTCATATCTGCTCGAGGACATGCATGGGACCCCCATACGCGGAGCATTCTATAATGAAGAGCTGCAGCTGACGAAACATCCTGATACCTACCTCGTTGAGAAGGTCTTGAAGCGGAAGGGCAGCAAAGTCTTTGTCAAGTGGCTGGGCCATGATAATGTATTTAATTCCTGGATAGATAGTACAAATGTATTGTAATATATGTAATTCCCTGATAGAGATGCAACATGATGAGCAATAAATCTGTATTATTATTATCCGTTGTTTTTTATTTTCTTTATTTATTACAGGTGGTTAATAAGACACATAAATAGATATAGGAGATATTTATTTTAAACTTTCATATGTTGACAGTATAGCATCATTATACATGTACAAATATTCTAACATTATTTGTGCTCGAAACAATTTTTTATGTGGATCTATTAACATCATAATATTATCCATTAAATCACCATTATTCATTTTTGCACACGCGCACAGCAGACTATTGTAATAGTCTTTAAATGCGCACTCTGTTAAAATATCCAATTTAGAGTCTATTAGTTTTTTAATGCGCACCAGGGTATGTACAGCCTCTTCAGACAGAGCTATCTTGAACTCTCTCTGTTCGATCCACAGTGAGGCCTCTCTATATATGTCGAACTGCTCCATCGAGATGGGCTCTGTCAATCCTCCAATGTTGAGGGCGGTAAACTGCTTCCACTCGTCCGCTGTGAAGAATATCGAGGCGAATGGACCCCATATTTTGACGATGGGTATGAAACCCGCAGTAGGACTTATCCCAATGCTCACGTGCTTTGTTTGGGATTTATTGAGTGAGAATGTAGAGCTGCCCAGAAGCGTCTCCTCCAATGTGAATTCTCTGTCAAACCTCTTCATGAGGATATCGATGCGGTCCATCTCTTTGTGCTGACATTAAAAGACTAAACACTTATTTTTAATGATGCCATCTGCTTGATGATTTCGAAGCTGCGCTTGCGCGTCTCGATCATCTTTTTAACCTCGGCGATTTTACGCTTCATCAACAACGTCCTATCGCGCAGCTCTCTCTTCATCACTCTCAAACGACAGTCCATTGTCCGATCTCCTGCTGATGTACAGACCGCGTGCGACTGCCTCCCCAAACTCATCGCTACTGATGCTGTTGAAACGCTTCGGTAGGAATAGGATCCCCTGCTCCAGCTCGAGCGTTTGCTTCTCGCCAAATTTGGTGGTGATTTTCCTGCCTTCGATGATGCGGTGTTGAACGTCCTGCTCCAGTTCGCCGATTTTGATGATAGCTTTTACCATCCCAATCTTATTCAGCTTGCTTATGAAGTCCATATCTGCGAGCAATAAAATACAAACTATTAATTCATGCTGATTCAAACGCTACATTAAATTACGATGTGAGGCATCTGCTATATATCCAGGAAAATGCATTTAAATCGATTAAGTTTATACCGCTGCACTAATAATTTTTATTTAAATTGGGGCCCGCGGATATTTAATTTAATATAAATAAGCACTTACCTATTCGAAACTGGTCGGGCACTGTATGTTGAATGGTGAGTTAACACGATAACACTCACTAGGAGATCGGTGCTGGCACAGAGGGTAACACAAGAAACTTGAAGGGCTAGATGTGAGCTTCGACACTGGTCGGAGTAGACTGATGCTCGTGGCACGACGTTTTTCGTTTAAATAACCCTCGCAGGGGTGGGGTGTGATGGCGTGCTTCTTCACACAGACAGGAATGTTCTAGTCTCGACTTGTTGCGACATCAAGTTAATTGGTGCACGTGCATATTTCGTTAGATATCTAATCTTAATTCACAGCTGCATCCGCCTAATTTTTTATATTTTCCATTAGTATTCAATTTACGACATCGTTAAAATTGATATATTTATCATGTCTGTCTTATCTCCCCGACCTTTTGTTATCGCGTCTGAATGCCCCGGTGACTTAATTATAATGATATGATTATAGCTGCGCCCGGAAAACCCGTATCGGGTGACACCCGTGTTTATCAGCTGTCTTAATCTCCAGACTCTGCCACTTTTTCTTTTTTATAGCCGTCTGGGAACCGGCAGTTTTATTTTAATCATAATGATAAAATTGATGTGTTTATGGCCTGCCGGTTTGAGTGATTACTTCCTGCCGTATCGCATTACATACCGCGGGTGGGGCGACCCTTCGGCTGACCCCGGCCTTATCGCTGGTTCAAGTCGCGCGCCGCATCGGGGGTGGTGTGACAGTGGACCACGGTGCCCGGGGGGCGGGTGGGGCGGCGCGGGGGGCGGCGCGGGGGCGGCTGCGTCTGGCCTCGTGGGGGGGCCGGGGGCGGCGCGGGGGGCGGCGGGGTCGAGGGGCGGCGGCTGTGTGGCGGCCCTCAGTCTAGCGATCTATGATATCAATTTGATCCGCGGTGATTAGACTGCCAATTAAATTCGCAGATCGTCAATTAACCTGTAGTTAAAGTACCTACAATTGATGTAATTATTCCATTGTTATCCTGCAATTGTGATTAAATTACTCGCAATCAATCTATTGTTACTGCTCGCGGTGATTAGACTGCCAATTAAATGCGCGGATCGTCAATTAACCTGCAATTAAAGAACCTGTAATTGCAGTAATGCACCTGTAATTAAAGTAATGCATCTGCAATTATTCCATTGTTATCCTGTATTTGTGATTAAATTACTCGCGATTTCCGCAATCAACCCATTGTTACTGCCCGCGGTAATTGATTAATCCGCCAATAAAAACCGCGGATTAAATTAATCGAAATCTTCGCGGGGGGCGATCTGGAACTGTCCTAGTATAACTACTCTTACTGTACCTATATGTATTTTTCTCCTATGTGAAAGTAGCATTTTTTCCACGGCTTACTATACCTGAAAATAATACATTTTACTCACAATATTTTCACATCAATCAATATCGTAGGAAAAATGTTGTTTATATGTCTTTTTTTATTCGTGGACTTGCCGCATTCAACGCTAGCGCAGCTCGTGAACAACTGTCTACTTACGAAGAAAAACTGTTGGCGCAAGATATACTGTTATTACATCTATCATAAATCTTGTTTTATGCTTATCTGATTTAATGATTTTGCAATTGCTCTTTGTTGTTTCAATTTTTGTTTTGTATTTGTATTGTGTTTTGTCTTTATTTGTATTAAGTTGGTATTCTAATCATAGTTGTTATATTATATCCTATTATTCGCTTACTAATTAGTGACTGTGTAAATGTAAATATATACTTTCAAGTAATAACATATTGATAATTAATGTGTTGAATTATTTATATTTACTAATAATACCCATTTAACGAGTAGGTAACATATCATTTAATTGAATATCAGATTTATGTGGATTTTTTTGAAAAATTTCATCATTAGTATGTGTGCTTTATTCAAATAATTTGTAAATTTAGATACTCATTATTAATATAGCGTGTGAGGATTGAGGTTAAACTTTGGATACATAACCTTACTTGCTTTGTAGAGGCTTGATTTCCAGTTAGATTACTTATTATAAACATGAGTCTGAGGGAACATTTTATGTATCATTAAAGCTGCTCGTTGTGCGCAACAGCAATTTTTAACATCAGCTGTTGACTTATTCTGATTTTATGTAATCCCTGGGTACTGTTTAGGTTATTAAAATGAATCCTTATTTTCAAGCCTGGAAGCAGGTCTTGTGCCTATATTTATTTAGGATTCTTCATCTGTGCGACCTTTCGTTTGAATACCATGAGAACCTATTTATCAGCACCGGAAGTGACTTTTCCTGTCACCATTTTTCATTGGACGAATCACAGATTGATTTCCTGTCACTATATTTAATTTATTTTTTATCCTCCTGTATATTATTTGTTAGGTGCCAACTTGGATTTAATTTTTGGAGACCCGGTATATTGTTTATTTGAACTTCCTGTATAATATTTGCTAGGCGCTACCTTGGATTTTATGTTGGGACACCCGGTGTATTATTTATATAAACATCCTGTGTACAAATTGTACTCATCTCCCCTCGTACGTTTGTTTAATTTTTTCGAGCAGGAGCCTTATATTTCTTTCTGATTAAGCAACCAAATGAACAATTATCGTTCAAAATCGACCAAGGTGCCCCTTACCTACTGGTGATGCCACAACAATAGATAAGACTGTCCTATTTAATAATATGTATGTTTTTTGATGGTTGCATAATAATTAAATTCGCTATAGCCTTGGGCCTTTTGTTATAGAATATTTTGTATATGGAACAGTTTTCCAAGAATTATTTAATTTAATGTATGAGTTTTCTTGCACTTGGGGGCAGTTTTGTTGGCGTTGCTAATTAAGTGATTAATGCCTTGCTATTTATTTGCCTTGGTAGTCTGCCTTTGAAGTCTGTCTTGGTAGTGAATGAACTTACTAACTGTCTCGATAGTTTTGACTTAATAGTCTGTCTTTGTAGTTTTCTGGTACATACTGGGGCTTGGCAATGGAACACCATGATAGTGTATCTTTGAAGTCAGTCATGCTGTTATTGTGTTAATTTTCAGACTTACCTCGGGTTGATCTTCTGCCATACATATGTATGCAATACAGACAAAACCGAAAATTAAACCAACGAGGATTCACACTCAAGTAATTTATTTGAAATTAGAAATAAAAATGAACAAAACTGACAAGACAAATAAGAACTACAAAACGACGAGGACTAAGAAATCAATAATCTGTAAATTAAATTTAAAAAAATACAAATCGGACAAGACCAACAAGAAAGTGAAAAGAGCGAAGCTGCTAGAGTCGGAGAGTATATTGCAGATTATAAATAACGCGTTTACAGAACTGACAAGACATTCAAGAACTACGAAACAACTGGAATTAAGAAGGGCAATGATTTCCAAATATGTAATAATATAAAAATTATACATACGAAGGTGGAAAGACCCCATGCGATCGCTAGCTCTGTAAAGAGTGTCCACAAATATATATATATATATATATATATATATATATATACAGGGTGACTACGCTAAACAGTTCGTTAAAAGTTTACGGGGTCACGGCAACCCCGTGACTAAAAATTTCAAAAAAATCGTCGTCACACGTTGAATCCGTTATTCTCATGTGAAATATTTTCAACTTTCTATCCCTTCCGGTTTCACCGGAAGTGGCACCAACTGTCTTATTTTAATTGAAACACCCCAAATATTATTATATTTTTGAATTCCCCGCTTAAATTGGAACATATTTTGTAGGAACGTATTTACACTTATCTGTTTTAGTTTTCAAGAAAAAAATGTTTTTCTAAAATTTTGACCTCTAAAAGGTAGCCTGAAGTCTGTCTATAACTTCTCTTAGGAATAAGATACAATTATGAGTTACATCTCTAATTGTATCTAAAGAATGCCTCTATGAGCAAATTAATTGGAAACTGCCCATTCTGATAATAAGTGTTCATAAAATGTAAATATCTAAGTACCCTCTGAAATATCTCGTAATTCAATTTTTTAAATGGAACAACCTACTTTTTATCACATAGCATGATTGGGAGAAAATTTTACTATAAAAAATGTATAATACAACCATACGCCTAAAGCAAGAAATTTTTGAATTATTTCGAAGATTACTTTTTCGTTGCATATCTGCAGGGTATAATTTCGCATGTCACAAGTGCACTTTAGCAGGCATGTGATATGCTTTTGTTTTGTCGTTATTGTAATGCAAACTGTCAAATAATAAAACTATTTAGAATGAAGTATTACAGAAATCAAAATCAACAAAATGAATCATTACACTGATCAACAAATTCTCAATTTAATCTTTATACATGGTAACTGCTATAGAATTGTTGTTCGAACATGTAGAGTATTTAATGAAACTTATCCACATTTGCCGCCGATGAATAAAACAAGATTTAGAAGATTGGAATCAAATTTTGTTCAATTTGGAGAAGTGCATGCAATAAGACATCGACAAAAGCCAGTTGTGGAAAATGAGAAAGTGCACGAAATAGTGTTGGACTATTTTCAAGTTAATCCTCAAATCATCTATCTTGTGATATGCGAAATTATACCCTGCAGAAATAGGACGAAAGAGTAATCTTCGCTATAATTAAAAAATACTTCCTTTAGGAGTGTTGCGAATTCTCGCAGCGTCCCGGTTGTGGAACGCCCTGTTGGGTCTGGATTTGTTCTGAGCCTAACTAGTGGGTTAGGAGAATGAAACACCCGGTGTTGTCCGTATGTTTATTCTGACCTACCACTCTCAGGCCGTACAAAAGACTCTCGATTCCGTGTTACATGAGGCGATCTCCTTGCCGTGCGCACAAAATAAAAAGGGGGGCCATGCGAATTTGGTTGCATACATTTTGGTCGAAATGGTTGCGAACATGCCGGCGGCCTTGAAATACCTCCCGTTTTCAACAGAGAGTCACATATAACAAAACAGATTACATATAACAAAACAGATTACATATAACAAAGGATATTACGTAAAACAGAATAACAGTTCCAAAGACAAAATTAGAAGGAAATTAGAAATACTGAACCAAACATACAATTTGATAAAAAAGAGAAAACATAACAAAAGTTCAGGTGGTGGCGTTGTAGTCAACACTCTCGTGGTTCGATGGGTAGCACGCAAACTTTTGATATTGCACGTTTAAGAATGCCACTTGCGCACTTAACCTTCACAACTCGTGTGATTCCATCTTGTCCAGGTTGGACTTCCACTACTCGTGCGAGCATCCATTTGGATGGGGGTAGGTTGTCTTCCTTCAGGAGGACCAGTGCTCCTACTTCTATGTTCTTGGAGCGTTGCTTCCATCTTGTTCGCTGTTGAAGGCTGTTGATGTATTCCTTCGACCAGCGGTCCCAGAAATGTTGGTTCAGACGCTGCAGGTACTGATATCTGTCGAGGCGATTCAGAGCAATATCCTTGACGTCGGGATCAGGTAGTGATGTAAATGATCGTCCGATTAGAAAATGTGCAGGCGTTAATACTTCGAGATCATTAGGGTCTGGAGACATTTGGGTTATAGGTCTTGAAATTAGGATTGATTCAATTTGTGCAAGTACGGTGAATAATTCTTCGTACGTTAAAGATGCATCGTACATTACGCGTTTGAGGTGATGCTTTACGCTTTTTACTCTCGCTTCCCAGAGGCCACCAAAGTTTGGAGAACGTGCTGGGATGAAATGCTAATTTACGTTTTCGTTGGTCATTTGCTGAGTTAATTCCGGTACATTGTCTCTAATGAACTGATACAATTGCTTTAAGTGTTTATTAGCACCTACGAAATTGGTTGCATTGTCACTATATATGTGAAGTGGTTTACCTCTACGAGCTATAAACCGTCAAAGGTTGCAATAAATGCGTCCGAGGTCAGTGAAGTTACAGGTTCAATATGCATTGCCTTTGTTGAGCAACAAACAAAAATACAAATATAACACTTAGAGAGGTTTGCCCCTTTGCCCCTTTTATTCCTGCTCATTAGTGGACCGGCATAGTCTACACCAACTGCATGGAATGGTGGCATTGCTGTGAGACGCTCTGTGGGTAGATTTCCCATTAATTGACTTTGAACCCTAGGGTTGAAACGGAAACATTTAACACAGGTGCGAACCGTTTTTCTGGCTAAATTGCGTCCAGAGATGGGCCAGAATTTTTGTCTGATTGAGCTTAATAATAAGTTTGGTCCTGGATGAAGGAGCCGTTTATGTTCTTGTTCGAACAGTAAATTGGTTAGCTTATGATTTGATGGTA
This sequence comes from Othius punctulatus, assembly GCA_951805005.1. NCBI lineage: Eukaryota > Metazoa > Arthropoda > Insecta > Coleoptera > Staphylinidae > Othius > Othius punctulatus. The sequence goes on from OX638138.1 coordinate 74,278,572, forward strand.
ATAGTATGGGATGTTTCTTTCCAAATGAGAATTGTGAGTGTTCGAGTCTTCCACCTACTCGCATTAATCCCTCTGAATCAATGAATGGTGTGAGGCTTAAAATTCGACTCCTTGTATCTAAGTTTCTCCTTGTATCTCGGTTGTGAAGTAATTTATTGTAGTCATCTGGAAATGATTGTATTTGAACAATTTTAACGAGTCGCGTAAATGCGGAGGTTATTTCTTGATTGGTAAGAGAATTTGATTATCTTTCTCGGGGTTGCTTTGAGCAGTTTGTCATAAATCGAAGACAATAGGCTACTGTGTTAGTTAATCTCGTCAGATTAGAAAAGTTTTGAAAGGGAAATGCATTAGTTATCGCCGTGAGGAATGCTTGAATGACACCCTTTGTATCTGGGATATCGTTCGTTAATGACTGAACACTTAAATTTGGATAGCTATTGCGATGACCCTTTAGCCAATGCGGACCGTGCCACCAGATGGGTGAGGTTAGAATTAGACTTGGCGGACAGCCTCTTGAGACAATGTCAGCTGGGTTTTCATTGGACCTGACATGATGCCAATCTGTGCTGTCGGAGAGTTCTTGCACTCTTGCTACGCGGTTTGCAACAAACGTAACCCAACGACTTGGACATGAGCGCAGCCAACAAAGCACGTTTTGGGAGTCTGACCAATAGTATTCACGATCAAAGTTTAACTTCAATATGAGTTTGAATTTGTGGGTTAGTTCAACGAGGAGTACTGCTGCTAATAACTCAAGTCGCGGTAATTAAATCTTCTTGAGTGGAGCCACTCGTGATTTGGCGGCTAGTAAGTGAGTTGTGCATGCACCATGCAAATTCACAGACTTAATATATATGCAAGCTCCGTAGCTTGACTCCGACGAGTCTGAAAACTCATGGAGTTCTAGTTCTGTAAAATTTGGAAGAAGGCAAAATCTAGGTATCTTTATACTGTTAATCTGCTTCATTTCATCATTAAATTGTATCCATTTTGTATGTAGATTTAGAGGAATTGAGTCATCCCAACTAATCTTTAGTTGCCACAGCTCCTGAATGATGAGTTTAGCAATGAGGACTACTGGGGCCAACAAGCCTAGAGGGTCGAATACTTGCGCTGTGGCAGAGAGAATTGAACGTTTTGTAATTTGGATGTGAGATTTGCTATCTGACACAACATACGAGAAACAGTCTTCCTTTGGGTTCCAAAGGACTCCCGAGGTTTTATTGGTTTGGTTAGAAATATAAACATGAGTATTTGGTATATTTTCATTATTTTCGTTAACATTACTTTTCCACTTGCGAAGTGAAAATCCATATTGTGATAAGATTGAAGTTAGATTTGATTTAATAGTCTGTAATGAATGTACGGAATGTGACCCGATAATGAAATCGTCTACATAGAAATCTTGATTTAAGATGAGAGATTCTAAAGGGTACGACTTCTCTACTTGTGAAGCAATTTCGAACAAGCATCGAATGGCTAAATATGGAGCAGCTGAGGTGCCATAAGTTACGGTATTCAAGTCATATGAGTGGACGGTATCTGTTTGATTCCCCCGCCATAATATCTTCTGGTATTTGCGATCATTTGGATGGATCCAAACTTGTCTGTACATCTTCTCGATGTCTGCTATGAGTACATATTCATGAGTCCGAAATCTAGCTATTATTGAAAACAAGTCTTCCTGGATCGTAGGACCTACACATTGTGCGCTATTAATTGAAATGCCTGTTTCAGGTGGGCACGATCCATCAAATACTACTCTCAACTTGGTAGTTTCGCTTGATGCGTTAATAACAGAATGATGTGGTAGATGAAAAGAACTTAGTTCATCGTTGTCATTTAGTGTCATGTGGTTTAACTGAATGTATTCATTTATAAACTCACTATAAGCTTCCCTTAGCTTTGAATTTTTTATAAAGCGCTTCTCTAGCATCTTCAATCTTGCCCGTGCAATATTTACTGATTCACCCAGTTGTGATAAATTGGATTTAAACGGAATTCTAACGATAAATTTCCCGTCTCCGCCACGAGATGTTGTATCCTTGAAGAAGGTTTCACAAAATTGTTCATCTTCGGTGAAATTGTGAGAAGTTTGAGAATATTCGTCAACTTTCCAAAACTGTTGTAGTTCAGTATGGAGTTGTTGTAGTAATAAAAAGCTCGCGGTCTGGTTGCGTTCTCCATTAGAGATGTCACCAGACACTACCCATCCCAGCTTGGTTTTTTGATAAGTTGGCTCACCAGGTTTACAAATTTGACCTGCGCACAGGAGATTGTAAAATATGTCGGCTCCGAGCAACATGTCGATCTGACCAGGTCGATCAAATGTCGCATCGGCTAGCTTAATGTGGGAGGGTATTCGTAAGTTTGTAACATTTACCGCGGAAATTGGTAACATATTTGCAATTTTCGGTATAACTAAACATCGAACTGTTGTCGAGAAATTATTGTGTTGTGATGCAATGGTAACATGTGTTTGATGTTGAACCGTTGAGCACGTTCTTTGATTGATTCCCGTGATTGACATGCTGATTGACTCTCTTTTTTGATCTAAAAGATTACAAGCATGCTCTGTAATGAAATTTGCTTGTGAAGCTGAATCCAGGAGAACTCTTAAAGTTATTGGCTTATTTCGCGATGAGAAAGCGTTTATTTTTGCAGTTGAAAGCAACACTTCGCTAATTGGGCATTTTTTAATCATTGTTGAGCACGTTGTAGTTGTTTCAACGTTAGGTTGCGAAGAATGTTCAATGTCTGCGCTATTAGCCTTAGACAATTGTACGTGTAATAAAGTGTTGTGTTTTTTGTCACATAATTTGCACATTGAAGACTGGCATTCGCTTACAAAGTGTCCCTTACGTAGACAATTCAAACATAATTTAAGTGATTTTAGTAGTTTACTGCGCTCTGGGATAGATAATTTTAGAAACGACTCACAGTTACGTATAAAGTGATTACCGTCGCAGTTCGTGCAGCCCATGCCAGCACTAGTTGCAAAGGTTTTGACTTGACGTTTAAATTCTTTACCCTGATAGGTTTTTTGTTGACTAACTTCAGCAATTTTTGGCACAATCGCCTCTAAGGGTTCCTGTCTTGTATGTAAAAATTCCAGTAACTCTGTGTACGTGGGTAAAATATTGTTTGAATTTGGCTTTGCATTAATTTTGTGTTTCCATTCCTTAATGGTGAAAAAATCTAATTTGTAAATGATAATTGGAATTAACAATGCATCCCATGCCTCGGTTGGTTGCCAGAGTGCTTTAAGGCAATCTATGTTGTTCTCAATTGTGCTAATAAATGACCTAAGGGTCTTGTGTGAATCCTTGGAGTCCTTGCCAATTGGTTCTGTGTCTAACAAGTTTTGAACATGATTATCAATAATACGCCGTGTATTGTCGTATCTTTGTCTTTAGTGCCTCCCACGCAATTGTGTAATTGGCGTCGGATGTGCTTAGCGACTTCAACCGATAGGCGGGTTCTCCCCTTAACGTGCTACGTAAATAAATAAGTTTCTGTCCATTCGACAGTTCATTGTTATTGTGAATTAAAGCAGAATAAACATCAGCAAATTCCCTCCAGTGCGTAAATGTACCGTCAAACGTCGGCAAATCCATTTGTGGCAATTTAACATTACTTAATTTAGTATGAAGCGTCTGGGAATGGTTACTTCTAATTGATCCACCTGAGCTGGACCGAGCATCGTGATTGTTTTTAAATAAAATGTGTGCAGCTTGACTTGTGAGTGTGAAATACATGTTTTGAAATGATTCTTGTGCATCGTGGTTTTTTGCTTCATCACTTTCTAGCGTGTCTATTTCCGATTGAATTTCGTTAAACGTATCATATAATTGTTGAATTTTTACATATCTCTGCTGCAGTGATTCTAGTTCTAACCTCGTTAAATTGTCTGACTCTAGATTATTTAAATACCTTGAAAATAGTGTTAATTGGATAGTCACGCTACCGCGCGTGATTTAACGTTTTCAATTCAGTCATTTTGCACAAACTGAATCTAATATAGCTGAGAAATAAATAATAGGACGATCTCACGTGTGTGTACTTTCTGTGTGTGTGTGTTCTACTGCACGCTTCGACTTGTCCAGGCTTGTCGAGCGTGGGTTGTTGTGATGTAGTTGACCAGACGCTCCTCGTGTGCTCGTGCACGATTCCACGTTTGCGAATTAAATCCGGTGCTGAAGGACCATGTTGCGAATTCTCGCAGCGTCCCGGTTGTGGAACGCCCTGTTGGGTCTGAATTTGTTCTGAGCCCCTGCAAACTAGTGGGTTAGGAGAATGAAACACCCGGTTTTGTCCGTGTGTTTATTCTGACCTATCACTCTCAGGCCGTACAAGAGACTCTCGATTCCGTGTTACATGAGGCGATCTCCTTGCCGTGCGCACAAAATAAAAAGGGGGGGCATGCGAATTTGGTTGCATACATTTTGGTCGAAATGGTTGCGAAGAAGGAGTATGTTTTTATAATACTTTTTTGTAGAAAATTTTTCTCCCAACGTGCTATGTGATACAAAAATGGGTAATTCTATTTAAAAATATTGAATTAAGAGATATTTAAGATGGCACTTAGATATTGGCATTTTATGAACACTTATTATGAAAATTCACAGTTTCCAATTATTTCACTCATAGAGGCATCCTCTAGGTACAATTAGAGATGTAACTCATAATTGTATCTTATTCCTGGGAGATGTTATAGACAGATTTTAGGCTACCTTCAAAATAGGCTAGGTCAAAATTTTATAAAAACAATTTTTTCTTGAAAACTAGAAGAGATAACTGTACATAGGTTTTTACAAAATATGTTCCAATTTAAGCGAGGAATTCAAAAAATTTATAATATATGGGGTGTTCCATTTAACATAAGAAAGTTAGTGCTAAATCTAACACTTCCGGTGGGTTCCACCGGAAGTGATAGAAAGTTGAAAACATTTTACATGAGTATAACTGATTCAGCCGTGTGATAAACTTTTAACCAACGGTTTAGCGTAGACACCCTGTATATATATATATATATATATATATATATATATATAAATATGTTTTTGTAATTTGTTCTCTGTATTAGTAGAGAGCCGGGTATTCGGCCAGAGTCAATAAAAACACAATATTTGTTTTAAACTTCCAAGCTTTCGGACATATGGTTGTGTCCTTCGTCAGGGATGTTACTAAAAACATTTATTAATTATTTTAGAAACCAAAGAAAACAGTATATACATATATAGGTAATTATCAGATTAGTTAAAATGAATACTTACAATTAACTTGTGTTGTATATAAATGAGTGTCATTAAACTTTTCATGACAGAAAAAATATTTTATAATTAAATTTGTTTTTAAGAACATATATCTAGATTATATGTCTAGATAATAATTTTTCTTTATTTTTGTGTTATTTTGTCAGTCCTAGATAAATCTATTAAAAATTAATAAATATTACTGAGACCGTCGGTATCAGATTTAAAATTCATGCTATTTTTGATGTCTTTATTTATATGATACATCTCTAGAAAAAGTCTCCCTTTTTGAGAGTTGCAATAATCTACCACAGCAGTGTTTTTGAAATCAGGTCTATAGTCAAAATTATTGGAGTGTATAGCTAAAGCACATGATTTTTTGTTGAGCTTACAATCGCTTCTATGTTGTGTTAATCTAGATTTCAACCATTGGGTGGATTGGCCGTAATACGTAAGGTTACAATCACTGCATGGAATTTTGTATACTATATTTGATTGTAGTTCTGGTTTACATTTACATTTTAATTTTGTGAAAAATTTATTATATATAGTGTTCACGTTATAGAGTCCAATTTTAATGTTATCATTACTAAGGGTAGAAATTCGGCGTATATATATATATATATATATACAGGGTGTAACAGAACTACGTGTGTTAATTTCAAACATTGGTAGAACTCGTTATATAAAACTGTTTTTCAATATTTTTTTTCAAAATTTGCAGGTTTTTTTAAATATTTTTTTACCCCCTAATTTTGACCGAACAAGCCGTTCTCAGGTACTGTCACTATAATTGTCAAGTGAAGTTTATTTCAAAATTTTTCTAATCAAGAATTAACAGATATTGTGTTGGTAGCCGAGCTTTTGGAAATGCCGCAGAAGCCCGTAGATTGTACAGTGCACAATATCCTGAACGTGTTTTGCCTAACAGGCAATGATGTACCTTTATGACACCGTCGTTGCCATCACAACAAAAGATTTTATCGCTGCATACGTTTAACCATAGGCGGGTACGCGTTTTAGTAGAAAAACTGGAACATATTTTAAATCAGTTCAACGCTGGTTTTTGAAAAAAAAACATATAGAAAAAATGTTTTATTTTACGACTTCTACCAATGTTTAAAATCAACACACGTATTTCTGTTACACCCTGTATATATATATATATATATACAGTGTGCGCCTAAGGTACGGAATAAATTCATTAAAACCAAAATGAAACATTTTGGAAAAAAACCTTCGAACACGTCGATTTTCTTTGATAAAAATACACATGTTTGCATGACAGTCGATCTTCAACCTTCATTTGGTTTTGGGTAATGTCGTCATCCATTGTTTTTCTAAATGACAACCCAATATTTTGTTCTTGATTTTGAGAAATCTTTTCATTGTGAAAGTGATAGTATAAAAATGTTACATAAGAAATTTTTTGAATAAATCATAATTGAAAGTGAAAAACGGCAAATCATGAAAAATGAAGCTAAAATGTCATCAGATTTAGTTTTTCAAAGTGCTTGAAGTTGAAACAAACCATAATCCCCCGCGCTAATATAAGCCGTCTGCTATTAGCCTCAGTAGTACAAAACTCTTATTGCAATTTAGGCATACTGGCACATTTAACAATCACACAAAAATATGAAATTTTAATAATTCTCATCACATGTAGGGATAAGAACTCGGCAGAAAGTATGCGTTTTGTTTAATGCACAATATCCAGATCACCCCATCAGCCAATCTATAGTTAGTAATATTAAATCTAAATTTCGAGAAACTGGTGATGTTAAAGATACACCAAAACATGGATGTTTCCAGGTTTCAAAAAATTTCATTTTTTTGTGTGACAGTAAAATGTGCCTTTATGCTAAAATTGCAATAAGAGTTTTGTACCGCTTGGACTAATAGCAGACGGCTTATAATAGCTCGCGGGGTTATCGTTTGTTTCATCCTCAAGCACTCTGAAAAACTATATCTGAAGACGCTTTTGCTTTATTTTTCATGATTTGCTGTTTTCAACTTTTAGTGGTCATATACTCGAAAAATTTCTTATGTAACATGTCAACATTTTTATATTGTCACTTCGACAATGAAAAGATTTCTCAAAATCATCACAACAATAGGAGGTTGTCGTTAAAACAAACAATGGGTGACGTCATTACTCAAAAACAAATGATGGTTGAAAATCGACTGTCATCGAAAAATGTGTAATTTTTTCAAAGAAAATCGACTTGTTCAAGGATCTTTTTTTCTTTTTCTTTTATTTCAGTTTTACTGAATTTATTCCATATTTTAGGGATACCCTGTATTGATATATATATATATATATATATATATATATATATATATATATATACAGGGTGAGTTTTTTCGGATGTTTTGTATGGGGATATCGGAAACTAGCGGAGATAGAGGAACGATTAAATGGGGAAAGAATTGCAGTTTTACGAGTTCAATTTCATGAGCTATTTGTTTTTTGGAAAAATTTCATGGCTAACTAGATATCTCGAAAAAATATATTTTAAGTTATTTGGTTCGGTGCCTATAGATCTGTTATTATTGACTTTAGAAAAAATGTGTAAAAGAAAAAGTTGTACGTAATTATGTGCTTAATAATACAATTTCGCCGATTATTTTAATAAAGCTATAATTTTTGAGTTATGAGACAAAATTAAGTTTTTTCTAATGGAAACCATAGTTGGACATGACTTGTATTTTTTCTAATGGAAACCATAGTCGGCCATGACTTTATAAAAAAGGTCTCTTTTCAACGATTCTAATGATATATCATATTATATAGGTATTTTCATAAATAATTAAATTATGGGAGTTTTTTCCTTTCAGTTTCGAACTATTCGAAGTAGTACGATATAGAAACAATTGATAGATACAAACGACAATTATAGAGGTGGCCGATCTCCCGATCTCTCTGTTTTAGATTTTTATTTATGGGGAATGGTAAAAGATAGAGTGTATCAAACATCGTACGTCACAGTAGATGACCTTAGAGAAGCTGTACTTACAAGTTACAAGTGTTTGCTAATATTGATGGACGCTCCGTTAGAAAAGCAACAAATTCTGTTTTAAAAAGGTGTGCATTAATCACAATGGTGAACCTTTTGAACATATTTAGTCTTAAATACTTTCCTAACTTTAATTACGTTATTTTGGTACCACTTTAGTTACGTTCTAATAAGCTTTTATTGTTTCTCAATTTATCGTCTGTAATTCCTTGTTTAGTAGTTTTGTACTTATGTAATTTTGGTTTATCAGAAATAATTTTTATATAAAATTGTAACTCCAACGAAATAAACATATATACATAAATATACCAAAATAATAATGTTTATAATTTCGAAATGAAAAGAAAAATTATATATATATATGTATATGAAAAATATGTATATATATATATATACATATTAATACGGCAAGAAGTAGCGGACGTTACTACGTAATGTAAGAGGGATAACGGGAAAATAAGTTCTTGACAGTCCAATGTGTACGTCACATAGGGAGCTTAGTTGATTTAATGCTCAGTCCAGTTTATTGCTAATACAAGCTAACGTTTTCATTGTTTCTACGATGACCATTGTTTTTATCACTCCGTATGTCTTGAGTTTGTCACCTTGCATAGCCCGTCCGTATAATTTTGCTTACTTGTAAGTTGTGTGTCATAACCTTAGTGGTTCTTGGAAATCTGTCTTAATGTAATGTTTTAGGCTCTGAAGACGCACCAAATCAGGTACGAAACGTTAGCTTGTATTAGCAATAAACTTGACTGAGTATTTAGTCAACTGAGCTCCCTATGTGACGTACACATTGTACTGTCAAGAACTTATTTTCCCGTTATCACGCTTTCATTACTTAGTAACGTCCGTTACTTCTTGGTACTAATTGAGTTAGGATTTTGATATTTTGCAGACTTTACTTGCATTCTGGTGCGTATTTGAGGAAAATATGTTTGATGATACAGGGTGTCCCAAAAAAGTGCGACGTCATCATGATGTGTATTTTTAGATTGCATGGTATACTTTTTCTTGCTTATTTGGATGCCCTTTATGTACCCACATACCCATAAAATTTTATTCAAATCGGTTTAGTGATTTTAGCCCAAAAAAAAAACTGAAAAAAATCAGTTTGAACCATTGGTTAAGAAAATTAATATGGGATAAAAATAGTGCCTCAATAATAAAACAAAAAAAAAACAAGATGGCGCTCGCGGTGCACGTTACGAGTGTTGATCTCACCTCGACGAATTACTCGAGTAATAATAAAACAAAAGTGCTATATTCAGATGAAGTGTTAATATCATTAAATGGAAATTATTCGCGGTTGGAGGAAACTGTGCTGAAGCTCCGGGTGCGTCACAAACTTGTACGAAAGCATATGGGTGGACATAACCTGGAAGATACAAGTGTAGAAAGGAAAGGAAACAAACCAAACGAACGGATCCAAGGTGCAAAGTCGTAAATTGGAACATAGAAGGCTACAATAATGTGGTAACTACAATGCCTGAGGGCGACCCTTTCTTAGACGCCGATATAATAGCTCTTACAGAAACCCTTGCTTGCACTGCCATCTATCATCGGGCGTACTACACTTTCTCGTCACAAGCATTTAAGCAGGAGAGAGGAATGCCAGTAGGTGGCATATAAATACTTGCGAAACCCTACACGCAACCATACTTACAGCTAAGTGAAAAGAACTACATGGCAATATACACCGTTTTTGGGGAAATATTCTGTTTTTATTTTAATTCGAACACCGAACTGCCAGACATAATGCAATGCTTAACGGAAACACTGCATGATAACACACGCTGCACTGTGGTCACAGGAGACTTTAATTGTAGAGTAGATTCAGACGACTCCAGAGGCACGGAACTAATCGAAACGATGCTACATCTCGGTTTCCGACTTTCATCGGACGATAGGGAGTCCCATACTTAGTTTTCTCACAATGGGAAAAGTCAAATCGACCTGATATTAAAAGTACCAAGAGCAAGAAACATCTAATAAATACAGGCATGGTGCTTAATCAAATTAGGAAGCACCAGAGGAAGCACCAGAAGACAACTATTAGGAAAAAGCGCGTAGCAATCGAGCGCAAAGAGCATCAAATGGGGGTCTGCAGGAGGATCAACTTAGATAAACTAATGTCCCACCCGGAGATACCAACACTCAAAGGTGAGAGCATTAATGAAGCTGAAGTTTTAACACGCATAATTTCAGAGTCGGTGGATGAAAGAAAGAGAAGATTTAATGCCAAACCATGGTTTGATCAAGAATGCAAGCAGGCAAAAAGATCTTGTATAACGCTACTACAATGCAAGAAGCTCAAAGAATACGAGGTCGCCGATATACAATATACGAGGTCGTCGATGTAAATTATATAAAAATAGACAATGGTAACGAACTGTCAGATCCGATAACACAGAAACACGGACTGCAACAGGGCGACTCGTTGAGCCCGACTCATTTCCTGGCCTTTGTACACGATTTACCCAACTTCATCAAGTGTCATTCCACCGATTGTATAATGTATGCAGACGACCTGGCTGTATATTTACCTAGTCTGCAACAACTACAACTAAGTCTAAATCGTCTCAATTTGTGGTGCAGCAACAATACACTGAATATTAATGTAACTAAACGTAATATTGTGAAGTTCAGGCGAGGAGGAAGATTGTCGACAAAAGACCAAGCTTATATAGGGAATCAGTAATTAGGCTTTGTCAACGAGTACAAATACTTGGGAATCACTCTTCAGCCCCAGTTAACATTAACTAAACATGTGAAATCTAGAAGTAGAAAAATAGCCAGAATAATTGGGGGTTTCAAACATTTACAACGCGTCAGCATAGACACTGCGATAAAGCTGTATAACATCAAAATATGGTCGTCAGTGACTTACGGCTTTGAACCTTTATGTTCACCCCTAAAATGTAGCCACTTGCTACTGCTAGATAAAATCATGGCAAGGTTTCTAAAGAAGGTGCTAGCGTTACCATGGAATTCACCAAACACCCTTGTTTTCCACATGGCAGGAGTGATTCCAATAGGGGAAGAAGTGATTCAATGCTTCCAGGACGTATCGAAACAGGTTCAGACGGAATATCGCCGTACTATAGAAGAAAATAATATGACGTTTGTAGCAGAAAACTTCACGGTGGGCCCAGCCTTCAATTCAGTCAAGTGGAAGTCCGCAAACCATAGGGATAGGCATCAAACAACAAGATTCACTCTGCACGGATTCCACCACCTCATCTGCGGCAAATCACATTTCCATTACTTAGAGGAGGATTGCATATGTCGTTTATGCGTAGCTACGATGGACAGGTACCACCTCGCGCAATGTAAAAGGAAGGAAGGAAGGAAGATCATTATCGCAATTTATTAATGACATTTCTAATGTAAAATGACAACTATGACAAACTGTATAGTAACACTGCTTTTCTTTGTATCTATCTGCCTCTACATATGAGGCGAAATAAAGATTATTATTATTATTATTAATAAAACCATACAAGGTACTCATTAAATAAGGTCTCATAGTTGCGTTAACAAAGTTTTATTGATATGCATTATACAGAGTGTCCAAAATTTAGTGTCAAACTTTTCAAACTTTAAAGCACTTTGTTTTTTTATTTTAAATAGGAACCCCGGTATATTTTTATGCAATTTAATGCGGAATTAAAAGACAAACATTTTTCCTAATTGCAACCCTATCTCAATTCCTAGCACATTAAATGTTGTTTGCAGAAAACTCGTTTTATCAACAATTCCAATGGCTATTTAAATTAATCAAAATCGTAGGTGGGTTTGAAAAACAATTTATTGACATTAGAGGTTAACAAAGTGACAAGAGCCAATGTTGATTGTAGTAATATAAAAGTTTAAAACTCTTTTAGTTAAGGTCTTTATACCCAAGTTACCAAAAAATATTTTTTTGTCATGGACTACAACCGAGACGAACTGGTTGATATGATTTTCATATTAGGAGAACGCGAAAGGAACTCATTTTTGGCAAATCAAGTTTATGCACAGCGTTATCCGGAACGACGACATCCAGACAAAAGGAGGCTGCAAAACTCATTAGAGAGGTATTATATTATAGGTATTATACTAACGGGAAATGTAAAGTATACAAAACCAGTAAGAAATAGGCCGGTCCGAACTAAAGAAAATCGATTGGCTGTGCTATTATCAGTTATCGAAAATCCTTCCGTTAGTCAACGAGCAGTCGCTGCTGCCGTGGATGTAAGCCAAATAAGCGTTCGACGAATTTTAAAGGACAACCGTTTCCGTACCTGTCATATCCAATTCCATCGACAACTCTTTGAACAAGATTTTGATCAACGTGTAGAATTTTGAACTTGGCGCAAGCTAAAATTGGGATAAACTGCGACTCTTTTGATAAGGTATTGTTTTCTGATGAGGCCACTTTTCATAGGAATGGATTTGTGATAACTTCCATTACTACTGCGACCACATTCTTAGAGATTTTAGGCAAGTTGATCATCAACACAGATGGGCAATTAATGTGTGGGGGGAATTATTGGTGAACATATTATAGGCCCTCACTTTTTTAACGTACATTTGAATGGCCCACCGTATTTGGATTTTTTGCAAAATCAATTGCCAAATTTATGTGAAAATTTACCAATAACTGTGAGGGTTTCAATGTGACTGCGACATAATGGAGCTCTAGCACATTATTCATTACAAGTCAGGGAATATCTCAACACTACCTTCCCCAATCAGTGGATTGGAAGAAGAGGGCCAGGTAAGTGAGCGCCCCGATCACTTGACTTAACTAAATTAGATTTCATTTTATGAGGCTACGTCAAGGAAATCGTTTATCAAGAACTTCCAACCACTCCAGAAAACATGCAGCAAAGAATCTTAAACGCATTTCTATATATTACACTGAACCTGTTACGAAGAGTGGCAATGTCATTTCATATTCGTCTTCGTTTGTGCCTTCAAGAGGGCGGAAGACATATCGAACATAAGTTCTAACAATTAATTAATTTTAGAAATGCACAGTTATGTTATGTTTTTATGAAATGTTATTACTAAAACTATTTTTTATACAAAACTTAATACTTTTACGATGTGTAACAGGTTTAGACAAAGATCTGTAAAACCATTAATACTTTCTAGATATTAATTGTAACTACAAAACATGTTATGTCAATAAATTATTTTTCAGTCACCTTCGAGTTTTATTCATTAAACTATTGAAATGGTTGATTAATCGAGTTTTTTGCACATAACTTTTAATGTGTTAGGAGTTGCGATAGAGTCGTAATTAGGAAAAATGTTTGTCTTTTAGTACCACATGGAATGACAAAAAATATACAGGGCTCCAATTTAAAATAAGAAAAATAAAGTGCTTTAAAGTTTGAAAAGTTTGACACTAAATTTTGTTTTATTTAATTATTTATTTAATGAGTACCTTGTATGGTTTTATTAACGAGGCATATTTTTATCTGTTATTAATTTTCTTAATCAATGGTGCAAATCTGATATTTTTCAGTTTTTATTTTTTTGTGCTAAAATCACTGAACGGATTTTAATAAAATTTTATGGGTATATAGCCATCCATAAAGGGCACCTAAATAAGCAACAAAAAGTATATGATGCAGTCTAAAAATATACAGCATGATGACGTCACACTTTTTTGGGACACCCTGTATAATCAAAAATATTTACCTGAAATACGCCCCAGAATGCAAGTAAAGTCTGCAAAATATCAAAATCCTAACTCAATTAGTAACTGAGCTATAGAAGACGGGAGGTGAAATCACGGATCCTATATATATATATATATATATATATATATACAGGGCGTCTCAAAATTGACGCCCATTCTATAGGGATTGAATCAAATAGGCTAAAACAAATTGAAAACTAAGAGTGGAAAATTTTTCGTTTGTTCTTTGTTATAGAGTTAATGATAAAAATGTAAACAATAACTTTTTCCTACGGCCACTACTCAAAACATGATTTTATTGATTAATTTTATCAATTCTAGAGACATAACTGTCAGATTTGATAATTAGTTGTGTAACATAATTCAATTAGGTTCAATTGGTAAGTATTTTGATTTTGTGTCTCGTATTTTGTGTATTATGGAACGATACTACAGTAATCGAGATTATGTCGATATGTTGAAAGCGTTACGTGCATGCAATGACAATGCCGCTGCTGCGGCTAGGGCATATGCCGAGAAGTTTCCAAATCGTCGGCACCCTGATGCAAAAACTATTAGACGGGCCGAACAAAGATTACTGGATACAGGTAATTTGAATCCTAGACAAAATCAGGCAGGACGTCGATCTAAGCTAAGCATCGATCCAGAACAGCAAATTCTTGAATTTGTTAAGGCGGAACCAAGTACAAGCCTTCGAATTATATCGTCTCAAACTCATGCCCTCAAAGATACAATTCACAGATTGTTAAGGAGAAATAGTTTGCATCCATTTATACCCCAAAAAGTAAAAGTTTTGCATGACGGAGATAGGGAGCTTCGAATCAATTTTTGTAGATGGTTGCTTCATAGCGTAAACAATAATCCATATTTCATTGAAGAAATTCTGCGGAGTGATGAATCCACATTTACCGAGACAGGTATCATAAATACTAATAACCTGCATGAATGGAGTGATGAAAACCCCTACTTAATACGCCAAAGATCTTCTCAAAGACGATGGTTAATTAGCATTTGCGCTGCCTTATTAAATACTAAGGCAACCATCGCATCGCACGGTCGCATTCATATCTGCTCAACGATCGTCTAACGTATTATCGCAAATATAGCAGAAATTAATCCGCGAAAATTAGTTAACGACCGCAGTGACTACCAACACTCGACTGATAAAAGGACACAACCTCACAAGGCCCACAAGGGCCTGAAAAGTAACATGGACTCCATCTTAAGCGCGATGGAAACAGGACAAACTTCGTCAGATGGAGAACACAATAGCTCACAATCCAAGGCATATCCATGGCAAAAACCACAGTTCAAGCGGCCGCGAGGCCGGCCGCGGAAAGACGAATCAATTAACAAAAAACCCAAGACACAAACACGGAATGAACCATCGCAGCAGACACCTGAAATACCTACACACAAAAAAGCACTCACACACACACAAGCAGCCGCTCCCACACAAGGAAGCCAAATCACACACACAACACAACAAAAACCGCAACCAGCAAACAAATACAACCACTTCAAACACCATTATGAAATCTTCACTAAAACCACCACCACACGTATACAACTTGCACGCCTGTGGGAAACGCACATGCCCAATAATAAGGACATAATAATACAAATAGAAAACAACCACTTCAATTTAAAAACAAACAATAACGAATCTAGAATCAAACTCCAAGAAATTGTGGACAAGCACCTCATCCAAATGTTCCGAACCCTACAAGCACAACTGCTCACCAAACAAAACACACAACGTATATACACGGAATCATACTCCATAATCCTCACTGGTGTGGAAAGAGAAATCCCAGACGAAGATATCGGCAACCAACTCAGAAACATGAACTATACCTACAGATATTGCAAACGCATAACAGCAAGAACAACAGACACACCGACTTCGTTGCTAAGAATAATAACGGGAGACATAGATTCCTTTGAAAAAATGACACATGACGGAGGGTTATATTACCTAAATAGGTTCTACAGATTCATACAAAGCTCACCACCAAAACCTATACCACAAGCGTGCAGCAAATGCTCCGCATACGACCACACAACAGAAGAATGCAAGAAGGGGAAAACATGCACCAAGTGTCAAGGGGCACATGACACAATAAAATGCGATTCACCACTGCCACCAAAATGCGCCGCCTGCAACGCCGAGGACCACGCAGCTTGGTCACCCAGATGCCCAAAGAGACCCACAACACCCATAGAAGGCATCCCCAACATCAGGATCAAAAACATAAACAAAAAATCAGCAGGTATACCAAAGTCTATCACCCATAATAATAGAATCCATAATCCACTAACCATACATGACCACATCATCATCACATATACACAGGACATAAACAACACACAGAACACGAACAGAGAAGAGCTCCTTAAAAAACTTAGAAAACGATTTATAATCGAATATCACATTGACACCCAAGCTGTATTCTCCGGTAACAGGATGTATATAATCATGTTCGACAGACAAGCACCAGACAGCGTATCACCGACAGAACCCTCAAATCACGCCACACAAGCCATCACCCTCATACAAAACGACTGACTGACTCTCATATACGCAAACATTAACTGCTATAGTAACAAACGGACACTAATAAATAACTACATAGAGACAAACGATATTCACGGATGCCTCTTCGTGGAAACCAAGAACAAAACCGACACAAACGTGACATACAGGAACTGGGAAACCATACAAAAACATGGACACATCAACATCAATACACGAGGAGGATCACTGATACAGGTAAACCCACGATACAGACCACAGAAAGCCAACCCACCAGTACTAAACAACCCACTAAACGAATGCCTCCACCTTACGATCTAATTCGACAATGACAAACTCCACATCTTTCTCATATACATCCACCCATACTCTCCAATCGAACAGAACATCTTCATAAAAGCATCCCTGTATAGATATTCGATTATCATCGGCGACTTCAATCTAAACCCACAAAATAGACGACAATTACAGACGTTCATAAGCAACTCAGACTTCATAAGACAGTACATGCAACCAACATTCATTATGCCCAACAATAACGACACCACACCAGACATATTACTGCATACGGACAATCTAACTAACAACATAATAGAAATAGAAGTAACACCTGACCTCTGCTCAGATCACCTGGCCATTAAATTCACAGTGAAGCTTGACCGACCGCCAACGACCGAAACAAACAAGACGAAAATCAACCTGAAACTTACAAACGCAAAGGCAGTAAATAAAGACATGATGACATACGTGAACAAAATCGAAAGACAAGACATAGAATTGCACCACCTAACGGAATTTCAGACAAAACTCAATAGCTCAATAATAAAACACAGTCCCCAAACAAACGAAATATTCTACAAACATAGGCTACCTAAGTATATACTTGCACTAATCAAGAACAAGCGACAAATGTACAGAGAATACATACGGACAGGTAACAGAGACGCCAAAACAACAATTAACAGACTAAACAGAAAAATACAGACAATGACACAACAATACAAATCACACAAATGGCTCGAAGTGTGCCAAGAAATTGAGAAAGACCGAGGAACAACCTATTGGACTAAAATTAAACGACTGACAAAATACAAAAAGACATCACGAACACCTACACTCGTACAAGGCAACAAAGAGCATACGACAGACGAACAAAAGGCATCCGCCTTCGCAAACCACTTCAAATCAGCTTACACCCCCATCGACGACCCTACATATAATAACGATAACTTTACATATGTGAACGACTGGTACGACAGACATCTAAACCAAAACACAGACAACGAAGAACCACCAAACATAACTGAAGACGAATACTACGACATATTAAATACAGGCAAAAACACCGCCCCTGGCATTGACCTAATCACTAAACACCTGCTCAGAAGCCTGTCAGATGAAATTCATAAACACATAATAAAACTATACGAACTATGCCTACGAGAGAAAACTTACCCTGAAATATGGAAGAGAGGCACCATAATAACAATCCCAAAACCCGGTCTAGACCACTCACTACCTAGCAGCTACCGACCAATAACGTTACTCCCAGTTCTCGGCAAAAACTTCGAACACATCCTAAAAAAACGAATATCTATACTAGCAGATGCAAATATACCCACATACCAATTCGGCTTCAAACCTAATCACTCGACCACCCACCCACTATTTATCATGACAAATAACATACAAGCTACACACTTACAGAACGGACACACGGCGGCGGTATTCCTAGACATAAACAAGGCATTCGACACTGTCTGGCACAAAGGCCTCCTGTACAAAATGTACACTCTAGGAATACCAATGTACCTCATAGACATCACCAATCAATTTCTAACAAACAGACAAATACAGATCAAGACAAACAGATCACTCTCACAAACATTCTCACCACTTCAAGGGGTGCCTCAAGGCTCCCCAATCTCACCAATCCTCTACAATATATACTGCCATGACATATACAACCATAACTTCGCCGACAAGACTCATATAAACCTCAAATCATATATTTTACAATACGCAGACGACACCGCCATCATATCTCATGACAAAAAACTAGACGTTACAATGCACAACCTACAACAACTAACAGACACTACAATGGAATGGTTCCGTATGTGGAGGCTCACACCCAATCCTACCAAATGCCAGCTCCTTATCCCCAACCATACTATTACCAACTACTCACCCACAATCGACATCCAAAATATTACAATACGACCAGACACGAACATTAAATACCTAGGCATAATATTCGACACAAAAAATAAATTCAAGACACATACGCAACGGACAAGGACCGAAACTATCAAACGATCAAAACACTTCCGCAGCCTGACGTATAAAAACCAAGGCATTTCAACACATACAGCGGCTAAAATATATAAATCAATATGCAGACCTATCATCGACTACGGACACATCATATTAAGCAACGCCACAGAACTCACAAAACGCACAATACAGAAGACAGAACGAAAATCAATCAGAATCATCTCCAAAATCAGACACCCCGACAACCCCCTTCACAATATATCCAACGCAGAACTGTACAACACCACAAACATCCCACCTATACTGGACAGACACGGAAAACTCAGACAGAAATTCAAACAAAATGAAACAAACTGGACAATTATGGACAAACTATGCATCGAACGAGCCACTAGACGAACAAACATAAAGCACCCTTCAAACACATTATATGAAATATACAAAGAATGACTTTGGCATACCTGTTCTCATTATTCACATCACCACTGCTCACCATCATCATCATCATCATCATCATCATCATCCATCATATAGAATTACAATGTATACAATATATAAAATGTAAAACCTAAAGGCGGAAAGACCACATAAGTCGAAGCCTAATAAAGATTGTCTACTACTACTACTAATGTAATTGGTCCTTGCATTCTACCTAACCGACTTAATTCAGCATTGTATCTACAATTTTTTAATGAAAATTTACCACATCTATTGCTTGATGAAGTTCCATTAGCAGGTAGATTAAATTATTGGTTCCAACATGATGGTGCACCGGCACATTATGGAATAGAAGTGAGAAATAATCTGAATATAAAATTCCCTGGGAGGTGGATTAAAAGAGGTGGGTCCATCCTAGATCGCCGGATCTGAATCCGTTAGATTACTTTTTCTGGGGTTATTTGAAAGAACAAGTTTACCGCGAACCTGTTCTGAACCCTGAAGATGTTGTAGCTCGGTTTCACGTTGCTGTGGCGTTAAAAGATGAAAATATGCTAGTCAGTTCGTGCTTCCATGATAAATCATGTGAATGTTTGCCTTGAAGTAGGAGGCGGCCTATTTGAACACATTTTGTGAAAAAATATGTAGAGAATATCTAGTTTTTTAATATTATTAGCATTTAATTAGTTGAAAAGTTTTTTTTTATCAATAACTCTATAACAAAGGGCAAACGAAAAAATTCTTAATTCTTTCTTCTTAATTTCTTTATTCTTAATTTTCTATTTCTATAAGCCCCTGGATCAAATCCCAAGAGGACGGGCGTCAATTTTGAGACACCCTGTATATATATATATATATATATATATATATATATATATATATATATATATATATATATATATATATATATATATATACAGAGTGTCTTTAAATGACGTGGAAATGGCTTAACAACAGATTACTGGGATTAAAAGAGGACGATTTAACAAATTTGATCTATATACAAATGCGTTTGGTTTAACCAGTATTTAGCTTCAAAGTTAATTAAAATAATAAAATTTGCTTATAAAAAGAGAACGTTTACATTGATTTGGATGTTCTTTGGTATGACACTTAATACGGGTATAACTTATATTTTGACATCATATTGTTATTATCAGTAGACCGGTTGTGTATAAAACAGGTGCAGCCCAACATTAATACATTCATATTTTTTAATGACAAAAGCAAATAAATTTAAAAAAATCAACTCAGACGCAGGCATTCATTATTATGTTTTTTCTGTATCTTTATAGTTATTGATACCTGTTACAGTTTGGACACAAAAAATAAAATATGACTAACTGCGCTACACTCGTTTGTATACAAATCATCAGTGAACAGAATTTTCTGGTTAAAAAGTATATGTTGTAACGGTTCAATACAGGGGTATCATTATAAATTGTAAATAATTTATAAACGTAGTTTGGCTCGTAATATAAGTGGCTGTACTTCACCTGTGTTTGATTCATGGAATCGTTATAGTGACAGGATAGCTGGTTCGTTGTTCAAGTATTGTGTCTGTTACGGGGAAAATATCAAATCATACGCATACACAAATATCATCATACAATAATTTATTCATTTGGTAATTCATACGGTTTTACACTTTAGGTTAGCAAGTAAGGATTGGTTCATTTGGTTATGGTAAAATAATACGCTGTACATTTATGTGGTGACTAAGGCTTTATTTAGTAAATAATAACACACAAATAATTACGAATGACGATTTATTCTCAATTAAAGTTTTGAAATGAGTAATGATTTTTACGTGGTTTCTGACTATTTCATTTGGTTATGGTAAAATAATACGCTTTCCATTTATGTGATGACAAAAGGTTTATTTAATAAGCAATAACACATAAAGATTAAGAATGACGATTTATTCTCAATTAAAGTTTTGAAATGTATTTACTAAGCAAATAACACACAAATAATTAAGGATGACGATTTACCCTTAATTAAAGCTTTGAAATGTATTTACTAAGCAAATAACGCACAAATAGTTAAGAATGACGATTTATTCTTACTTAAAGTTTTTAAATGAATTTAATAATTATTACGTGATTTCTGACTATATTTCGTAGTATTCTGACGTGAATTAACGTTGTGATTCAAATTCTACTGATTACTGTTACATGCGACTGTTACATCCCTGCTATGTACGGTGTTTTAGTTACGTCATTCATTCCACATGCGTTCGTTCATCCATATTTTTATTTTTTATTTACTTGATTTGATTTATTCTCAGATAAAGTTTTGAAATACATTTACCAAGCAAATAACACACATATAATTAAGACTGACGGTTTATTCTTAATAAAAGTTTTGAAATGAGTAATGGTTCTTGCTTGGTTTCTGACTATCTTTCGTAGTATTCTTTTCTTTTGTTTTGATTTGGTCTCAGATGCACCTAATCATGAGGTAAATTACGTTCGGTGATTTGTGCACGATGGTGAGTTGTGTCTGGCAAAAGTACATATATCTGATCTCATAGCGAGTCTCATACCCTAACCTTTTCGTCTGACGTGTATGAAACATAAGCTCCTCGTTTGTTTTTGACTCTTTTTATTTTTATTATCTTTTCTTTTGTTTTTAAAATTTTCATTTATTTTTAGTTTGTTTTTGCTTCGTTTTTGTGACAATTGGATTTACCTAGCGGAATTGATTCTGCATGATTTTGACTTTGATTCATTCACTGATTTATCTCTAACATCCGCATGCTCATGCTTCAGAACTATATTGACTCGCATTCATTCATTTCTCACACGCTCAAGAATTCAAACATGCAAATACTGACCACATGCATTATCGATGCTGAGGGCTGTTTTATTTCACCGTCATGCAATTACGACTTATTAGTTCGATCACTCACTCGGCTGATTGATTAGTGATATTAGCTACGCAACGTTAAATATAAGTATTTAGTGGTTTGGTATGACATGATGATATTTGCTGATTTATGTAATAATTATTGACCTTCACGGACACCGATTTTTAGATCCCGTTGCGACCGACACCTGGGAAATCCCTTGAGTTTATATCTGTTAAAATATGCAGTTGAGGATGCTTCTAGGGCGCACATCTGTTTCAAATGCGTCGCGAAACCCACATATCGCTCTTAACGTATTTACACACCTTTGCGCCAATTTAGGCGATTTGTTCTTTCGCAATTTTGTCACAGGATATTTTCCGGCGGATTGCCGAGTTAATTTACTTGATACGCGTAATGACTCATCTGCTAAATATTTCGCAGTGCCCTTCGATATTGGCGGTTTGACTCGCATTACTCGATATCATTTGCGTCAGTACTCACTCATTAAGCATTCCTATCTCTCGCCGACTGGACAGCCGTACTGATGTCGTAGTGGCCCTTGCCATTGGTAGTAGTGTAGGAACACCGATACGGGGTCAATTTCCCCTTAAGAAATACATGGGCCGATTTCTCGCTACTTTCCGCCATTTAGTTTTTGTACAATGGGCTGCCTATGTGTAGTTTTGGCAGCGCGCCAATTTGAATTGCGCGTGAGTTTTATTTATTATTATTATTATTATTATTATTATTATTTATTATTATTATTATTATTATTTAATATAATGACCAACGGGTTATCATTATTATTAACAAAAGCATTTTTAAGATCGAACTGCGCTCCCGCCACATCTGAATTTGCTTACATGTCGTCAAGTTGGGGGCTGATATTTGTAAAACCGTTAGGGGGGTGGGGGATATTCGTATGTGGGGCCTTCACTGCTACCGGCAAAGGCAGCCCCCCCCCCCCCCCTCAAGGCCTCCATCCATACGCATCCATCCTGCGAACGCCGACTTCAGGTCGCGCCCCTCCACATCTGAATTTGTTTACAAGTCGCCGAGCTGGAGGCTGATGTGCCCCAAAAGCCGCGTCGCCGCAAGGAAAGAGCCCATCTAACGAGCGATACATGTACTATAAAAATCCAGGTGATAACTGAGAATACCAACTGTAATACCAACTTAAATCTTTCATAATCCCTGTGATTTGATAATATACGGGTACCGATTGAGATATAAATTTCGGGTCAATATACGAGGTAGTAAAATATTAAATCGTGTGCGAGTGTAAATTCAAGATGGGGTCCGGCGTAACATGCACAGGAGGATCGGTGTAACAACGTGTACCGAGAGTTCAAAAATAAATCAAATGCTATATTAAGGTAAACTGGTAAAACGTACATAGTCTAATTGTTTTTCTCGATAAGTATGGAATAGACGTCGGGGGTGTGTAACATAATTAAATAATATTAACTCTAGGTGACTCTATAATGTTTAAAAATACATTTAGTTAGAAATTCATTTGCTAATGGCTGTCCAAAAGGTGTAGGTGTTTTTATCAACTAAAAATTGTAAGTCTAGCGATAACACTTCTGCGGTTTTATTTAAAAAAAGATGTGTATATTTTCACACACATAGGTAAATATCAGCATTCATTAACTACGAGTGATCACCTGCAGATGCCCAGTATGCTTGACACACCCCGTCAAACAAGCCATGATGAAGCAAATAAGAAGAGGAAAGTGGAGGAACGCCTAGCACCGGTTTTAAAAACACACATTTGGCTTGGTACAGAGACTTAGAGTAGATGTGACGATGATCTACAGATAACTGTAATTTCCGTATCAGTCGTGTGTCACAACGGCCACAACAGATGGCACCCCAAACGTCAAATTCAAACTTACGATATCGCCGTGAACCAACGTGCACACTCACGTCGCTACATCCCTAACAAAAATCCTCCGCAAGGTTCGGCTGCTCCTATCTCCGCAATGTGCTCCCCACCAAAGGCTCGCCACTATTATTAGTATGGCACGAATTAATTTTAATTACGAAATGCGTCAATTTAGCGCTAATTAATTTGAAGTATCTGATTCATCGTATGTTGTCGGTGGTTGTCGTCATCGGTGGCGCGCGAGTTTTGATTTATTTGAATATTATATATTAATTAAATTAAATATTTTTACGGAATTAGAGTCCATTCATTTTCGGTGTTTACAAAGCGAGAGATAAGCCCAGTGCGTCAACTGATAAGAACCGTTTTAAACGTTTGTGTTAAATATATATTCTTGCAACGGAAGAGTGGAAGAGCAACGAATGGCACACAAATGTGCATTTTTTATCAACTAAAAATTGTCCCTTTTCAAACAAACAAAAATAATATGAGGGAAAAATTTTATAACAGATTCCACAAATGCAGCAATTGGTCGCATCATAAATGAGGATTGACTAACCATAAATTCACGACGTGATGTTCCGGCTTTTGATTGAAATTTGTAGTAACATAACCTCAATATCATTTTACATTAGATTTCAACCAAATGATTTTCAGTGTTGCCATGTGTAAATTACAGTGTTGGCGATTTGTTGTTTTATTAATTAACCGAGCATAAATTAAATTGATTACGCCTGTTCATATCTAATAAATTATACTATCGTAACATAACTTAATTTTGAATTAATTAACCATGAGCCACGCATCAAGTGTGAGTGCGATTGACACCCCAGCCAATGTCTGCATCAAACGAGGACAGCGCACCGGGAAACAGTAAATCTAACACAGACACAGACATCTGAAATACCCACATACAAAACCGCACTCACACACGCATACACAGCCTACTAAAGCACACACAAGCGCACACAGAACACAGACGAGATCACAACTCCTACAAACACCACTATGAAATAAGAACGAATGCCACCATCACACGCATACAACTTGCGCGCTTATGGGTAACGCACATGCCCAACAACAAGGACATTGTCATACAACTGATAAACACTCTTAACTTCACTCTTAAAACAAACAATAAAGAATCCAAAAATAAACTCCGGGAACTGATGGACAAGTTTACCACCATCAGCACCACCACCATCACCAGCACCAGCACCACCACCACACCATCACCATCACTAGCACCAGCACCACAACCATCACCAGCAGCACCACCACACTAGCACCACCACTAGCACCAGCACCACCTCCACACCAGCAACAGGTATCTCACGGGTATCTCACAGGTGTCTCAGAGCTCTCTCACAGGTGTCTCACAGCTCTCTCATACGTGTGTCACAGCGTCACACATGTGTCTGACAGCGTCTCACGCGTTACATTTTAAGAATATTTTAGTCAGGTACTAGTATGATTTAAGTCTGTTTAAATATTGAGCTATTTTATCATGAAATAATAGATTTTATGTGTTTATGTATTTCGTCTGATTGGCTACGAAGAAGGTGTTTTGTGGTAAGATCTTGCCCGGGGCGGTGTTTTTGCCGGTATTTAGTATGTCATAGTATTCGTCTTCTGTTATGTTTGGCGGTTCCTTATTGTCTGTGTTTTGGTTAAAATGTCCGTCGTACCAGTCGTTCACGTTTGTGGAGTTATCGTTGTTATATGTAGGGTCGCCGATGGGGGTGAAAGCAGATGTGAAGTGGTTTGCGAAGGCGTATGCCTTATGTTCGTCTGTCGTATGTTTTTTTTAAATATCTTGTAGGAGTGTAGGTGTACGTGACGTCTTTTTGTATTTTGTCTGTCGTTTAATTTTGGTCCAATAGGTGTTCCTCGATCTCTCTCAATTTCTTTGCATACTTGGAACCATTTATGTGACTTTTATTGCCATGTCATTGTCTGTATGGTGTCGTTTAGTCTATTCATTAATGTTATTGTATTTCTGCCCCCTGTCAGAGTGTATTCTCTGCACGTTTGTCACTTGTACTTGATTAGTGTAAGTATGTACTTAGGTAGTCTGTGTTTGTAAAATGTTTCGTTTGTTAGGAGGCTATGTTTTATTATAGAGCTAGTGAGTTTTGTCTAAAATTCCATTAGGTGATGTAGTTGTATGTCTGCTCTTTCGATTTCGTTCAGGTATGTCAGCATGAATGTATTTACTGCCTTTGTATTTGTGAGTTTGAGATTCAATTTCGTCTTGATTGTTTCGGCAGTTGGTGGTCGGTCTAGTTTAAATGTAAATTTAATAGCCAAGTTATCTGATCAAAGGTCAGGTGTTACTTCGATGTCTGTTATATTATTTGTTAGATTGTGAGTATGTATGTAGTATACCTGGGGTGGTGTCATTATTGTCGGGCATGATGAGTGTTGGTTGTGTGTGTATTGTCTTCTGAAGTCAGAGTTATTTATAAGTCACCATTGATAATCGAATATCTATTCAGGGGTGCTTTTATGGCAATGTTCTGTTCGATTGGTGAGTGTGGTTGAATGTACGAGGGCTGTTTGACGGAAGAGTGACTTTTCAAAGGTTGGTAACACTTCCGTTATAATGATTATGTTGCTAGCTCCTGAGGTCTTTCGGAGGTCTACTGTCAAAATTTGGCACCAATCTGACAGATAGATTATGTTTTATACTTATTTGAAGAAAACTGTTTTCGTTGTTTTGTAAATATGTAAAAAAAAAAATTCGAGTGTTGATTAAACATTATTTTCTACGTGAAAAAACAATTAAAGAAACCGAGGAAAAGTTACGTAAATATTATCCAGAATCTGCTCCGTCCCATGGAATGATTTGTAAGTGGTTTCTGCTTTTAAAAGTGGCCATATGAGCACGGTTGATGCAGATCGTCCGAAACCATCATTTACTGTGACTACTCCAGAAATGGTTAATAAACTCTATGGCCTTGTAATTGGCAATCGTCGAATAAAAGTTTGTGAGATAGCTAATGAAGTAAACATCTCAACCGAACGGGTATACAATATTTTGCATGAACATTTCAATAAGAAAAAGCTATCCGCGAGATGGTTGCCGCGTTTGCTTAATGGTGATCAAATGCGCGCCCGCATTAAGAATTCAGAAGAATGTTTGGCCGTTTTCAACGTAACTCAAAGGATTTTTTTCGTCGATATGTCGCAGTAGATGAAACTTGGATACATCATTATACTCCAGAAACAAGAATACAGTCTAAATACTGGATTTCTCCATGCGAAATGCTCCCAAAAAGGCAAACACACTTTTTTCGACCAATAAGGTCATGGCCACAGTTTATTGGGATTCTAAAGGTGTAATCTTTATTAATTGTTTACAAAAAGGAAAAACCATAACTGGCCAGTATTATGCTGATTATGCAGACATGTATTGATGCCGAACTTGAAAAACAACGACCGCATTTGATGAAGAAAAAAAGTGTTGTTCCATCACGATAATGCGCCCTCTCATTCGTCTGCAATTGCTACAACTAAATTGACTGAATTGCATTACGAATTACTGCTTTATCCGCCATATTCGCCAGATCTGGCTCCCAGTGATTTCTTCTTATTTCCAAATTTAAAAAAATGGCTGTGTGGAAAAAGATTTCAGGCAAATGAAGAGGAGATAACCGACACAAATGCATATTTTGAAGACTTTCCGAAAGATTACTTTTTGGAAGGTTTAAAAAAATTGTAAACTCGCCGGGCTAAGTGTGTACACTTGCAAGGGTGTTATGTTGACAAATAAAATATATTTTGAACAGAAAAATAACGTTTTCATTCAAAAGGGATCGTAAAGTAGAGGCAATTGTTACTGTAGCAGTTGCTGTTTGCGTATATGAAGGTCAGTCGATCGTTCTGTGCATGCATGATGGCTTGTGTAGTATGATTTGAGGGTTCTGTCGGGGGTACGCTATCTGGTGCTTGTTTGTCCTACATGATTATATAATTCTGTTACCGGAAAATACATCCTGTGTGTCAATATCATAGTCAATTATAAAGCGTTTGCGGAGTTTTTTGAGAATCTCTTCTCTGTTAGTGTTTTGTGTGTTGTTTATGTCATGTGTGTATGTGATAATGATATGGTCGTGTATAGTCAGTGGGTTATGGATTCTATTGTTATGAGTGGTTGACTTTGGCATATCTGCAGATTTTTTAGTTATGTTTTTGATCCTTATGTTGGGGTTGCCTTCTATGAGTGTTGTCGGTCTCTTTGGGCATCTTGGTGACCACGCTGCGTGGTCCACAGGCGTCATATTTCGGTGGCTGTGGCGAATCGCATTTAGTTGCGTCATGTAGCCCTTGACACTTGGTGCATGTTTTTCCTTTCCTGCATTCCTCGGTTGTATAGCACTTGCTCCATGCTTGTGGTATTGGTTTGGGTGGAGAGCTTGGTATGAACCTGTAAAACCCTTTTAGATTATACAGTCCTCCGTCATGTGTCATTCTTTCGAATGAGTCGATGTCTCCAGTTATAATTCTTATCATCGATGTTGGTATGTCTGTTGCTCTTGCTATGATGCGTTTGCAGTATATATACGTGTATTTCTTGTTATTGAGTTGCTTGCCAATATCTTCGTCTGGGATTTCCTTTGCAACTCCAGAGGATTATGGAGTATGATTCGGTGTATGTGCGTTGTGTGTTCGGTGTGGTAGTAAGTTGTTGTTGGGTTCGGGATGTTTTGATGAGATACTTGTCCATCAGTTCCTGGAGTTTATATTTGGATTCTTTATTGTTTGTTTTAAGAGTGAAGTTAAGAGTGTTTATCAGTTGTATGACCATGTCCTTGTTGTTGGGCATGTGCGTTACCCATAAGCGCGCAAGTTGTATGCGTGTGATGGTGGCATTCGTTCTTATTTCATAGTGGTGTTTGTAGGAGTTGTGATCTCGTCTGTGTTCTGTGTGCGCTTGTGTGTGCTTTAGTAGGCTGTGTATGCGTGTGTGAGTGCGGTTTTGTATGTGGTTATTTCAAATGTCTGTGTCTGTGTTAGATTTACTGTTTCCAGGTGCGTTGTCCTCGTTTGATGCAGACATTGGCTGGGGTGTCCATCGCACTCACACTTGATGCGTAGCTCATGGTTAATTAATTTAAAATTAAGTTATGTTACAATAGTATAATTTATTAGATATGAACAGGCGTAATCGATTTAATTTATGCTCGGTTAATTAATAAAACAACAAATCGCCAACATTGTAATTTACACATGGCAACACTGAAAATCATTTGGTTGAAATCTCATGTAAAATGATATTGAGGTTATGTTACTACAAGGGTCAATCAAAAGCCGGAACATCACGTCGTGAATTTATGGTTAGTCAATCCTCATTTATGATGCGACCAATTGCTGCATTTGTGGAATCTGTTATCAAATTTTTCCCTCTTATTATTTTTGTTTGTTTGAAAAGGGACAATTTTTAGTTGATAAAAAATGCACATTTGTTTGCCATTCGTTGCTCTTCCACTCTTCCGTTGCAAGAATATATATTTAACACAAACGTTTAAAACGGTTTTTATCAGTTGACGCACTGGGCTTATCTCTCGCTTTGTAAACACCGAAAATGAATGGACTCTAATTCCGTAAATATATTTAATTTAATTAATATATAATATTCAAATAAATCAAAACTCGCGCGCCACCGATGACGACAACCACCGACAACATACGATGATTCAGATAATTCAAATTAATTAGCGCTAAATTGACACATTTCGTAATTAAAATTAATTCGTGCCATACTAATTAATAGTGGCGAGCCTTTGGTGGGGAGGAGATTGCGGAGATAGGAGCAGCCGAACCTTGCGGAGGATTTTTGTTAGGGATGTAGCGACGTGAGTGTGCACGTTTGTTCACGGCGTTATCGTAAGTTTGAATTTGACGTTTGGGATGCCATCTGTTGTGGCCGTTGTGACACACGACTGATTCGGAAATTACAGTTATCTGTAGATCATCGTCACATCTACTCTAAGTCTCTGTACCAAGCCAAATGTGTGTTTTTAAAACCGGTGCTAGGCGTTCCTCCACTTTCCTCTTCTTATTTGCTTCATCATGGCTTGTTTGACGGGGTGTCTCAAGCATACTGGGCATCTGCAGGTGAGCCCTCGTAGTTAATTAATGCTGATATTTACCTATGTGTGTGAAAATATACACATCTTTGTTTAAATAAAACCGCAGTAGTGTTATCGCTAGACTTACAATTTTTAGTTGATAAAAACGCCTACACTTTTTGGACAGCCATTAGCAAATGAATTTCTAACTAAATGTATTTTTAAACATTATAGAGTCACCTAGAGTTAATATTATTTAATTATGTTACACACCCCCGACGTCTATTCCATACTTATCGAGAAAAACAATTAGACTATGTACGTTTTACCAGTTTACCTTAATATAGTATTTGATTTATTTTTGAACTCTCGGTACACGTTGTTACACCGATCCTCCTGTGCATGTTACGCCGGACCCCATCTTGAATTTACACTCGCACACGATTTAATATTTTACTACCTCGTATATTGACCCGAAATTTATTTCTCAATCGGTACCCGTATATTATCAAATCACAGGGATTATGAAAGATTTAAGTTGGTATTACAGTTGGTATTCTCGGTTATCACCTGTATTTTTATAGTACATGTATCGCTCGTTAGATGGGCTCTTTCCTTGCGGCGACGCGGCTTTTGGGGCACGTCAGCCTCCAGCTCGGCGACTTGTAAACAAATTCAGATGTGGAGGGGCGCGACCTGAAGTCGGCGTTCGCAGGGTGGATGCGTATGGATGGAGACCTTGAGGGGGGGCTGCCTTTGCCGGTAGCAGTGAAGGCCCCACATACGAATATCCCCCCACCCGCCTAACGGTTTTACAAATATCAGCCCCCAACTCGACGACATGTAAGCAAATTCAGATGTGGCGGGAGCGCAGTTCGATCTTAAAAATGCTTTTGTTAATAATAATGGTAACCCGTTGGTCGTTAAATTAAATAATAATAATAATAATAATAAATAATAATAATAATAATAATAAATAATAATAATAATAATAATAAATAACTATAATAATAATACTAAATAATAATAATAATAATAATAAATAATAATAATAATAATAATAATTAATAAATCAAACTCACGCGCAATTCAAATTGGTGCGCTGCCAAAACTACACATAGGCAACCCCACATACACGCCAACAAGTCCTCTTGGCCCATAGGCAGCCCATTGTACAAAAACAAAATGGCGGAAAGCAGCGAGAAATCGGCCCATGTATTTCTTATGGGGAAATTGACCCCGTATCGGTGTTCCTACACTACTATTGGTGTCGTTTTAATTACTCCGCCGTCTCCCCGAAAAAATCTAACTGGATCAATACTGCCCTAATTGAATTATCAATTTCCCTGACTATTTATACTAATCGCGCCCCCGTTTACACTTTCGCGATTTCTCTCGTGCCCTCGGCCATCGAGAATCAAGTGATCTCTCCCTCCTGCTTTCGCATTTTCTTATATGTTTACCTCCACCTTCTCCCCGCGCCCCAGGGCCCATACACTGTCGTTCCCGACCTTCCACGGTGGTCTTCTTGCCCTGGCTAAGTGCCTTTTTGTTCGATGCATGCGCAATAGTTTTTCCCATATGTTCAAGCCATTCGAAATTGCTGGCCGATTTATGTTTGCTACCGATACAAATTATGTCCCTTCGTGGTGTGAGTTATCCAGGCCAAATGTGCCCTGTTCTCAGAATTTCGGTAAGCGTGCATGTACCTCGCGTTGTTTATAGTACTTAAGTTTCTTAGTACTTTTAATTCTATAGACCGTAATATTATACTTTTGGTTATTGGAACCCCCGGAACTGTACACTGTCGGTCAGTAGCGCATCCCCTGTCTGGTCACGAGTAATTTATATTTCCTGAACTGTTGGTATTTTCGCCCGACTGGTAAACTTTTGTTACACTTAAGTTAATGGCTTTATGGCCCCCATTGTCGACTGAATTATCCCGGACTGGTTCATGGGTCTACAGCCCCAATAGTCACGCCTGTTTACGTATTTTTAAGCCGGAATACGATACTTATTTATTTATTAATACGAACGATTTCTCAGCAAATAACACCTTTCTCGCCTACTCGTTGTTTTGCTAAATAAAACATGGTATGTCGTGGGTCCTTTCAATGTTCAGGTCGCTCTTTTTTCTGAATATGACAAAACGCAAAACGTAGGTCATAATCAGCTGGTAAAAGCTCTTTTAATATTTGGATATGGTATAAATGAAACAATTGCTGTAATTTCCAAAATTTCTTCCTCGTTATTAGAGCTCCTAAAATCCTAAAATCAGCAACATATCTGTTTTATCGGCGTAAGTGCACTTTATATTCATTATTGTGAATAAACTATAATCAACCCGGTAACTAGATTACATTTGTTTCCAAACGAGTGTAGGGCAGTCACTCATATTTAATTTTTTTGTGCCGAAACTGTAACAGATATCAAAAACTATAAAGACACAAAGAAATTTAACAATGAATGCCGGCGTCCGATTTGATTTTTTTAAAGGTATTTGCTTTGTCATTAAAAAATATTAATACATTAATATTGGGCCACCCTTGTTTCGTACACAACCGGTCTACTGATAATAACAATATTATGACAAAATTTGAGTTATAACCGTATAGAGTGTCATACCAAACAACATCCAAATCAATGTAAACGTTCTCTTTTTATAAGCAAATTTTGTTTTTTTAAAATTAACTTTGAAGCTGAATACTGGCTAAACCTAACGAATTAGTATATAGATAAGTTTTGTTAAATCGTATTTTTTGATCCCGATAATCGGTGGTTAAGCCATGTCTATGTTATTTAGAGACACCCTGTATATATATACCGCGCGTTTTTTAAATCGCTGAACATAGGGTATGTTTGGTTTCAAAACGACGGAATAAATCCTATGCTAATATTCAATTACATGCAACCATACTTATTAGCGTGTGTGACTCGATCATTTAAAAATAATAACAAATTCATAACGTATATTTACGTAACGTATAAAACGTCAAAACTGTTGACGGAAAATGTATTCAACGCAGGAAAGTATTTAAATTTTCTTTATAAGTATCTTCTTCGGCATAACATAACACGTTTAATTTCATTTCTTCGGTCAAAACGTGGCATCTCCTAGTTATTTTATGATGACTACCGGAGATGCATCCTCTACTTTTAAATTTGGCGATTATATTACAAATTGTTCCGATTGACGGTATTGGTCTCTCAGGATAATGCACAGAAAATAAATCGCTCACAGTCCGTATACTAATGCCACATTAATACCAGTGCACTGTATTACTGTATTTGTGCACTTGTACAGATGCACTGGCCAGGTTGTATCTTTTCTTGCGTTGAATACATTTTCTGTCTACAGTTTTGACGTTTTATTGAAGGGGTAATGATTTTTTTTTTATATAATTGAGTTACCCACGCCAGTAAATTTGGCATGGACATAATTTTAGCGTAGGATTGATCGTGTCGTTTTAAAACTGAACATATCCTATGTTCAGAGATAAAAAAGAACGCGCGATATATATATATATATATATATCGGGTGTACATTTCTAAACCAGCCAGTTTAAATAACTTTTGAATTCAAGCTAACTTGATAAAACAAAAAAACACATCGATTGATTTTTGGAGGAAGAAGTTTAAAAACAATATCAAATACATTTTAAGTATCACCCCCTCCTCCCTAGCCACCCCCACTTTGAAATCTCAAATGGCACCCCCCAACTTCCTGAAAAAATTGTAAAATAATTTATATTGAACACATCTACGTTCCTTTCAATAAAATTAAAAAAATAAACTAGTTCCACGAGTTTTCGGGGCAGATGTTACAAAGTAGGGTAATTGAATATATAGTTGTGCATCAAGGGCGGAAAATTGGCTCCAAGAAATAAGGGCAGCTAAAGCCTTTCGGCCTGCGGGACACACGCTATTTTTCCACCTAACTACAATATCTGACTTTTTTGCTCTATAATCAACCGAGTTTCGTTTCAGGTACGGCTGCACTTTGATGAATTTTCTTATGTCAATATTTTGTTTTATTTTAAGAACCGTCTTCAACATTGAATGTTCAACCACAATCTAGTACTATGTCTTTCTTGCTGCTAAATACGCCAGTACTGTATTTTCTGTAATGTTTTTTGACCTTTTGACCGTTTTCCAATTACAAAACTTATTATATTGGAGTACATACCGAGTCTAAGATTTGATAGGTTAATTAGATTAATGGTAGCGGCAGGGGCAACTTCCTTTATATCAAGTGGTGTGAGCCAAGTCTGCATCGTTGCTAACATCAATTGCATTTAATACACCTTTTAATTAGAAAGTGTAGGTATAATATATCTGTTACTGTCACATTTGTTTATAAAAAAGTATGCTGCCATCTATGGGAAAATTTCTGAAAATGTTTATAGGCCCTAGAGCTTCTAAATCTCACTTTCCGCCCGCAATTTAGGACCGAAAAATGAACGTTCAGAGCAGGTAGGCGAAATAAAATATTACCCCCTCGCCCTAGCGACTCTCACTTTTATAACATATTTTAAATTACAACCTTACGTTGTGATACCTTGTTTTAAAGCTTAAAACAAATACAATATAGAGGTATAACAAACATATATTTACGTCAGTACGTTTCCATATACAAAATATATTTTTCAAAAATAAATTATGTTTGAACATTTATTTTTTAAATTTAAATAAAAACATGTTTATCGATTATTTCTATTGATATATTATCAATGTATTAATTAAGGTATACTTGTTTATTGATTGTAAAGATATATGTGTAACTAAAATGTGTAAAAGTACATCGACGTGATTTTTTAATCAAATTGACAACTTATTGAGACAGGTGACTCCAGAAATGAACGTCAGCATAATTTATTTTTGAAAGATATATATTTTGTTTTAGGAAACGGGGTGACGTAAATATGTGCTTATTACACCTCTATATGGTGTGTGTGTGTGTGTGTGTGTGTGTGTGTGTGTGTGTGTGTGTGTGTGTGTGTGTGTGTGTGTGTGTGTGTGTGTGTGTGTGTGTGTGTGTGTGTGTGTGTGTGTGTGTGTGTGTGTGTGTGTGTGTGTGTGTGTGTGTGTGTGTGTGTGTGTGTGTGTGTGTGTGTGTGTGTGTGTGTGTGTGTGTGTGTGTGTGTGTGTGTGTGTGTGTGTGTGTGTGTGTGTGTGTGTGTGTGTGTGTGTGTGTGTGTGTGTGTGTGTGTGTGTGTGTGTGTGTGTGTGTGTGTGTGTGTGTGTGTGTGTGTGTGTGTGTGTGTGTGTGTGTGTGTGTGTGTGTGTGTGTGTGTGTGTGTGTGTGTGTGTGTGTGTGTGTGTGTGTGTGTGTGTGTGTGTGTGTGTGTGTGTGTGTGTGTGTGTGTGTGTGTGTGTGTGTGTGTGTGTGTGTGTGTGTGTGTGTGTGTGTGTGTGTGTGTGTGTGTGTGTGTGTGTGTGTGTGTGTGTGTGTGTGTGTGTGTGTGTGTGTGTGTGTGTGTGTGTGTGTGTGTGTGTGTGTGTGTGTGTGTGTGTGTGTGTGTGTGTGTGTGTGTGTGTGTGTGTGTGTGTGTGTGTGTGTGTGTGTGTGTGTGTGTGTGTGTGTGTGTGTGTGTGTGTGTGTGTGTGTGTGTGTGTGTGTGTGTGTGTGTGTGTGTGTGTGTGTGTGTGTGTGTGTGTGTGTGTGTGTGTGTGTGTGTGTGTGTGTGTGTGTGTGTGTGTGTGTGTGTGTGTGTGTGTGTGTGTGTGTGTGTGTGTGTGTGTGTGTGTGTGTGTGTGTGTGTGTGTGTGTGTGTGTGTGTGTGTGTGTGTGTGTGTGTGTGTGTGTGTGTGTGTGTGTGTGTGTGTGTGTGTGTGTGTGTGTGTGTGTGTGTGTGTGTGTGTGTGTGTGTGTGTGTGTGTGTGTGTGTGTGTGTGTGTGTGTGTGTGTGTGTGTGTGTGTGTGTGTGTGTGTGTGTGTGTGTGTGTGTGTGTGTGTGTGTGTGTGTGTGTGTGTGTGTGTGTGTGTGTGTGTGTGTGTGTGTGTGTGTGTGTGTGTGTGTGTGTGTGTGTGTGTGTGTGTGTGTGTGTGTGTGTGTGTGTGTGTGTGTGTGTGTGTGTGTGTGTGTGTGTGTGTGTGTGTGTGTGTGTGTGTGTGTGTGTGTGTGTGTGTGTGTGTGTGTGTGTGTGTGTGTGTGTGTGTGTGTGTGTGTGTGTGTGTGTGTGTGTGTGTGTGTGTGTGTGTGTGTGTGTGTGTGTGTGTGTGTGTGTGTGTGTGTGTGTGTGTGTGTGTGTGTGTGTGTGTGTGTGTGTGTGTGTGTGTGTGTGTGTGTGTGTGTGTGTGTGTGTGTGTGTGTGTGTGTGTGTGTGTGTGTGTGTGTGTGTGTGTGTGTGTGTGTGTGTGTGTGTGTGTGTGTGTGTGTGTGTGTGTGTGTGTGTGTGTGTGTGTGTGTGTGTGTGTGTGGTCGCATAATGAAAATTGTGTTGTGTGTGGTCGCATAATGAAAATTTGTATATCAACTTTTCAATATACGCTTCCAAATACAGCGCCACCAATGTCAATAACGTTAACTAATATATACAAAAATATACAAAGAAAACCATGTGGCTATCCATACCGCGTCCAAGTCGATTTTCGCCAATCGATTCTAAATGGTGCATAATGGCAATAGAAAAAATTTTAAAGGCGATACAATAGAGCGTCCATATTCGGACGTTCCAAAGCGAAGGACGCCGTAAAGATAGCAAAATGTCAATGTGAGGACAGCGTAAAGATAGTGGGATATATATATATATATATATATATATATATATATATATATATATATACAGGGTGTCTACGCTAAACCGTTCGTTAAAAGTTTACGGGGTTGCCGGTGTCCTAAAAATTTCAAAAAAAATCCTCGTCACACGGTTGAATCAGTTATCCTCATGTGAAATATTTTCAACTTTCTATCACTTCCGGTTCCACCGAAAGTAGCACCAACCTTCTAGTTTTCAAGAAAAAAATGTTTTCTAAAATTTTGCCCTCTAAAAGGTAGCCTCAAATCTGTCTATAACTTCTGTTAGGAATAAGATAAAATTATGAGTTACATTTCTAATTGTACCTAGAGGATACCTCTATGAGTGAAATAATTGAAAACTGTCAATTTTGGTAATAAGTGTTAATAAAATGTCAATATCTAAGTGCCATCTTAAATATCCCGTATTTCAATTTTTTTAAATGGAATAACATTTTTTATTGCATATCACGATTGGAACTATTGGAAAGATCATGCTTTAAAAAAAACAAAAATTAAATGATTTTTCTAAATATTTCTGAACAGTCTTTAACAGTTTAGATGTGGTTTAAATCAATTGATTTCATAACGATTCAAATAATTTGATTTTGTTTTTATAAATTCTTTAATTTGAATAAGAATTGATGATTAAAAAAACGGACCAAAAATGGAAGAAAAGAAAATTATTTTACTTACTTACAATTATCTATTTTAAAGCATGCTAACTCTATAGTTTAATTATATGTATTTTTAATTGAACACCTATTACAAAAACAATTTTTAACAAAACAAAATTTAAAAAAAACCTATTTTGATTTAAATCAATGATTTATTTAAAAATATCATTCAAACGGCCGAATCAATTGATTAAAATCACACCAACCTTAGATTGATTTGTCATCACGGACGAGGTACGGTTGCCTGCCAGCGAAATAAATGTAACATAATTCCCAAGAAAGGCGTGGTCCCTTTTTGGACCGTAACAATGTTCGATACGGCGTTGTTGTAGTATGTTGGTTGGATCGGTAACGTTCCTTACAATATCATATAACAACATACATTAATCATTATACTAAAGAAAAGATAATTGCGCAAATGACGTATAAAATCAAAAGGAAAAAAGTGAATAATAAGTAAAATATCGGCTTCGTCGCAGACACATTTTTGACCAATTACGCGTGCAATCTCTCAGCCATTAATTCGAATTAATGTTCGCCAACGCGAAACCTAGCAGAGTAGATATATGCAAAAATAGGTGATAGTAATTCCCACAAAGACAGAGATTGTATTTTTTAGTTTTTTAGTACGTTGTTGGTATAATTAATGTTTAAATAATCGTAAAAATCGTGTGTGGTATTCTATTTCGGAAAATTTCATGCTAAAAAAGATTATAATATTGGTTTAAAAAAATAAAAATAAATAACAGAATAGTGGCAGAAAAACTGAAAGCTTTTACAATATTAAAAAATCTTGCATCTTACATAAGAGGAAAGCTAAACCTAATAGTCTTCTTCACTTTCTCTCAGTGCACAACAGAACAGTTACAATATATGTCAATAAATTCCATACCATCGCGTCGACACGTACATCTACCACTTGTAGTATCTATGTATCATACGGATCATTTATATCCGCTTTGCAGGTGCAGCGGAATATGTTTAATAATAACTCTGGTGCAGGGCTGATTTCACATGTTATGGGCTGCAGTTTGTGTCCCACTATTTTCCAACCCCACTATTTGGGATTTCCAATATTGGTATTTTCAGTTTAGTTCATAGTTTCTACGAAATATATGTGTAAATGAGCGCGGAGAAGATGATGAATAGCAGTATGTTCTGTACTTTTGGCAATTGTGATTTTTTCAAAATAGAAATTATATCGAAGTATGTTCAGGTCTCTGTTTTTCCTCTGTATTTCCATAGTACAATAATATACTCTGATTTTTTTTAAACTGGCGTTCACGTCGTCAAACAGCTGTGCGAGGTTTTTTCGTTTTTTCTCTATCTCTTCTAGTTACCGAGATCCGCTATAGAAACATCCAAATTGGGCCACCCTGTACATCCATCCTACAATTTACATGCACATAATAACTCTGCAGAGACCTTGTCACGGTCAGTTCTATCAGATACAGATAAGATTAACGTCCCGGAAATAGCAAGCTCGCCCAAGCCGCAGGCGCGGCGTCAGTCTTCTCAAAGTGCGGTTCATACAAATAGTGCAACAACGGATTTAAAGACGTACTCTGATATTGCTAAATTACCAATGAGTGATACTACGCCGAAAAAAAGAACTGGCAATAAAAAAACGATGATTATCGGCAGCTCTGCTATAGCAGGTAGCAAAAATTTAAAACTCCCTGCAGCGCCAACGCCCTTGAAGTTGATAAACATCCACATTACGCGTGTGAAAACCGCAACATAAAGTACTCAACTATAATAAGAATAAATTAGTCCAAGATACGAATGACACTTCCAGTGCTAATGATTGTAAAGTCGCAAAACTAGATTCGAAATTTCCGGACAAGTACAGTTCTTTTAACCTTTTATGCAGCGCAGAAAATGCAAACATAGTCTTCGACCCATCTTTTTGGCCCAAGAGCATTGCTATTAGAACATTCTATGAGGCTAGACGTGGTACAATGCGGGTAATTAGTGATAGACCAGCAGCATCTTCTACAAGGAGTTTGAACATTTTTTTATAAAGAAGTCGAGCAATATACTTAACACTCAAACATTTCAAGTAGGTACTTTACCAAAACATACAGTGCATCGGAAATAAATCTGATGAAATATATATCTTCCTAAATAGCATTAATATTCCAAATGTAATCTGCATCACGGAGCATTGGCTGACTGCCAATGAAAAAAATTCCCTCGGCGGGTACCTATTAGCGGGTCATCATCTATATTTTGCTGAAGATAACACTAGAGGAACGGCGATTCTTACTTTAAATGTCTTAAAGTGCAGTAGTATATCGATGTATAGAAGAAACTATTTTTGAATTTTCGTGTATATTTATTGAACATTTAAATTTATACATTATTTGTGTACATAGATCACCACTTGGTAATAATGATAACTTTTTGAGAAAAAAAAACTGGGCGAATTATTAAAACAGTTTCCCAGCCATTCTGAAATACTCAATGGATTTAAAGGTCAATTTTAAAGAAAATAGTCATCAAACAAATAAATTGAAAAATTTCTTTAGAATGTACAGGGTGGCCCAAATTGGATGTCTCTATAGGGGATCTCAATAACTAAAAGAAATAGAGAAAATCGGATGGCGTATCCACGATCTCTTTTTTGAAGACCAACTCAATGGTGAAAATAAAAATTGGCCAACGTCTTTTGTTTTCAAGTTATGGCCAAAAACTCATTATATTGCATTTCTTAATTTTATCAATATTTCATTTACTATCATTTTGTTAAGATAATATTTGCATATTCTTCAGGCACATTTATCAGAATTTTACAGGATTTTTATATCTTCGTTAATAACCAAGATACAATATAAAGTTATGTTTTTTTAAATAGAATACATAGTTGGCTTTGGCCTTAATAAATAGGTTGTTTTTTCCTTTTTTTATTGATGTATCATATGTGGATGTTATAATTGCATTTTTTGATGAAATCTATTAAAATTCTATAAAAATGTCATATGTTCTCTTATTGGGCGTAGCAATTTGTTTTGTTTTAATTATTTATTTGTCAAACTAACACATTTAACGTGATCTTTTTATTTCTATTTCGAAGTGTTAAGCAATGCTGTACATACTTTATACAAACTACATACATACAAACATATGTTTATCGCTATCCGGTAAGAAGACAACCGGATCAACAAGTTTTCAAAGATTAAAAGAAAATCTTTTTAACCACGGATCTTTCAAGCAGCCAAGTCTTACAATATTGTAGACGCCGAAGAAACTGCTTACCAATGTAATTGGAGCTGTAATAGTGAATCCAGCAATTTCCAGCAGGCAAATTTAGGCTGAATCGGGATTTTTGAAGAATCGAGCACTTAGAATTTTGAAGGAATATAAATTTAGACCATAGATTATTCGAAAAAACACTGGTACAGGCTCAAAATTGTTGATAATCCGAATTTTTCTGTGACACGTGAGTTCTGCGGGAATATTCAATAGGCACAATGCGCACTATACGTCCGATTCCATCCCCAACCACACCATTGATGTCCGGTTTCAACAGCGGTTTTTTTTTTGGTTTTTTTATTGTTTGGTGTGCCATGATTGGAAATCGAATTTTATCTTATCGGACAATGTTATTATCAAGTTTTAGAGCAACACATTATTGAACATTATTTAGACGATTTAAGTTTTAATTGAATGACGGAATGTAAATTTCTAACACGATGGTGCACCTCCACATAAAATTCGAACGGTGTCAAATTTTCAAATTTTGGGGCCAAATCGTTAGGAACAAACGGACCCGTGAAATGGCCACCATTATCACCCGACTAGACGCTGTTAGATTTATTTTTTTGGGGACAGTAAAGAACAAATTATGTAAAATGATAATATTATTAATTTAAGACAAAATTTCACTGATTGTATAAATTCAATTTCAAATGTTCACATTCATATATTCGTTTATTGTAATTTAAATATTCTGTCTATGCCTTTTAAT
The DNA here is from genome assembly GCA_951805005.1 of Othius punctulatus. Classification (NCBI taxonomy): domain Eukaryota; kingdom Metazoa; phylum Arthropoda; class Insecta; order Coleoptera; family Staphylinidae; genus Othius; species Othius punctulatus. Next base: position 74,319,996 of record OX638138.1, read on the forward strand.
GATCCATTTACGGGGTTTTCTTTTAATCTTCGAAAAATCAATTTATTGGGTTGTCTTCCTTTTCGATATTGGATTTAGCCTTGGATATTTCCAAGGACTAGCCAAAAATCATCATTAAAATGGGATGACCATTTAAATGTTGTATGCAGCAAATAAGCTTCGAGTTGTTATGCGATCACAACCGTTGTGAACTAGATTTTCATGCTGGAAAATTAACCTATCACTCTTTGTTTGATTCCCAAGCAAGATATGCTACGAGGGCAGTTTGATAAGTCAGTGACTTTTTGGACAAGGACATTTTTTTTCGGCAAAAAAACGTTTAATTTCTCTACATAATCTCCTTTCAGCTCAACACATTTAGCCCCCGAGCCATTTTTTCAGGTTTGGGAATAGGAAATAGTCGCAGGGGGCTAAATCGGGAGAATATGCTGGATGGGGTAGCAGTACGTAGCCCAGGTTATGATTATGTGAAGTGGTTACACGGTTGCGCTTATGGTCGAGTGTGAGCAATCGCGGCACCCATCGGGCGGATAGGTTTTTCATGCCCAAATGTTCGTGTAAAATGTGATGTACATACCTCTGTTGAGGTGCTTACAGCCTCAACCAGCTCACGCACTTTCATTCTCAGATCGTCCAATATCATTCCATGGATTTTATCGACGATTTCTGGCGTAACAACCTCTTTTGGCCGACCTGAACGTTCGGCGTCACTTGTGCTGGTACGGCCACAACGGAATTCAGTAAACCACTTTTTAACCATTGAAATTGATAGTGCAGAATCCCCATAGTATTTTTCAAGCCTTTCCTTGGTTTCGGTGACAGTTTTTTTACGCAAAAAATAATGCTTAATGAGCACACGAAATTCACTTGTATCCATTTTCGTCGAAATTCACGAGGTCGTCTGCTTTCAATAGCTACCAAACACAAACCAAATGACGCAGCTTGCTCAAAATTTTACAGAAGTCTATTGACAGATGGTAGTTGACATGGGCAGTATTGCATTTTATGTTACTAGGCGGGAAATTCGAAAAGTCACTGATTTATCAAACTACGCTCGTATTGTGTTTTGGGGCTTCAATAGTAGTAATTCCGTTGTGGCCGTACCAGCACAAGTGACGCCACGGCCACAACGGAATTCAGTAAACCACTTTTTAACCATTGAAATTGATAGTGCAGAATCCCCATAGTATTTTTCAAGCCTTTCCTTGGTTTCGGTGACAGTTTTTTTACGCAAAAAATAATGCTTAATGAGCACACGAAATTCACTTGTATCCATTTTCGTCGAAATTCACGAGGTCGTCTGCTTTCAATAGCTACCAAACACAAACCAAATGACGCAGCTTGCTCAAAATTTTACAGAAGTCTATTGACAGATGGTAGTTGACATGGGCAGTATTGCATTTTATGTTACTAGGCGGGAAATTCGAAAAGTCACTGATTTATCAAACTACGCTCGTATTGTGTTTTGGGGCTTCAATAGTAACAAGAATCTGAACATAGTTTTCAAAGTACAAAAAATAGCAATGCGTATTCTGGCGAATGCAAACTTCAGAGATCAATATCGCGGTCTATTTATGCTACACAAAAATCTGGCAATTTATTCGATATTCTTACTAGAAGTTATTTCTTCAATACACAAAAATTGGTCAAAAAATACCATAGCGCCGGCTATTCATTATCACAAAACCCGTTCACACCAGAATATTTATTTGCCAAGGTCTAGCACTCAAAGAACAACAGAATCCTTTTTTAATACGGGAGATCACTCTACAATAAACTGTCAAGCCGCACGAGATCGATGTCTCTCACTGAGTTTAGATAATTCGTTAAAACATATTTCTTAATGAAAGGGTACTATTCTATTGAAAAGTTTTTTTCAGATCGTCTGTGATCTGTAATTATTTGTGTAATTGTTATTATTTCTGTAAAATGTAGACGAAACTATAACTGAATTTTACACAGCTATTGTACAACACTATGTGTTTTTTCAATAAATGTTATTATTAGTAATGATTATGAGGAGGATTTGGAGTTGATAATGCAACTCTGACACGATTTTTTTACCTTGCATTTTCTTGTACCCTTTGTAGTTACAGCATTAGTAATAATCCATCTATTATTTCTTAATCAAACGGATTACAATAATCCTTTAGGAATTAATAGTAATATGGATAAAATTCCTTTCCATCCATATTATTCTATTAAATATCTATTTAAGTTTATAATTTTAACACTAAGATTTAATATTTTAACAATATGAAGCTCATATCTTTTAGGAGATGCTGATAATGTTATCCCTAAAATCCTATAGTTACATCTATCCGTATTCAACCAGAATAATGAACTCTTCAAGACTCCCCAGTGAAGAACATACGATGTTTTTGGATGTAACATATAATTTAAACTTATTCCTATGTCATCCAAAGTTCATGCCAAAGATGATTTATCACTTTTTCTCAATAACTTTTGACAAATCAGTTTGTCAATAGTCTCAATAGTTTTTGGATCAAATGGAGACAAAGGAATTGTAGATAATTCATAATTGAAGTTCTCCTTTTATTTTCCCAGATCAGGATTAATAGACAAACATACCAGCATTCTCTGAGTGAGAGTCCTACATCAATATATTGAATGTCTACTAACCTACTAAAAATATTATCTAGCTGAACGCAATCTGAATTAAATGGATTGCGATCTTCATAAAATTGAAGTGACGGAAGAAAATCATGCATATCTCTCAAAAATGTAAGATTGTGAGATGTGAGTGAGATTTTTCTTAGCAATAATAACTTCACAACATGCAGGGTGGCTCAGTATCTATGAAGTTTGTTGAGTATCACCCATGCTTCTTCCACGTGTTAACCCACCTAGACTTTTATTGATCGCATTAAGCCTAGTTTATGTATTTATTCATGATTTGTTAAATTTTAAAGCATTTAACGCGGGAACATATACTACACCAATAAGAACAAAAATTGGAGCTTGAAATACGGTGTAATTTGATACCACACATGATTTTTAATTTTGTTGTGTTTTTTCAAAATTTCAGTGCAACAAATAGATACAAACAAAGAAAAAAATCAAATTCAAACCACGTTGTTGTGCGAATTATTTCCACCCAAAAACCTATCTCTACTGTACTAACCCGTTATCACTCGAGGGGAGAAAATAATTAATTTGCGTGCCAGGATCTCCTCCGCAGATATCCTCATAATCATCGCCGTGTGTAAAAATTATACTGTTACAGATTTCTAGACTTTGCCCTTTCTTGTCAATATTGCCAAGTTAGAACTATGTCTATTGTTATTTATTTGGCTTGATTGATTAATCTAGTATTTATTTTGTCAGGTTTAGCACCTTTTTTATTAAATTTTCTATCACGTATTTGATATGTCAGCTTGTCTTGAGCTGTCAATTTTATCGATTTTATTAAATATTTCTACCTATCAGTTTCTTCAGCATGATAATCATTCTTATCTTATAACTATTGTTAAATCAGAACAATTTATAATATAATTATTTGGGTTGTCTAGCATGAACTTTTTGTGAGTCTTAGTCTTATCTAAGTGTATAGGTACATATTATATATATTTTCAATTCAAGTTTGTCAGATTTTTAAGTGTATTCAATTTTCACGGACTCATCAGACATGTTAGTTTTTGACTTTTATATTTTATCGATTTTATATGGTATGAGGTATAAGTATTTGTGTATCTTTTCCCAGTTTATAAGTATTAAACATATTTTATACATCAGTTTTTTTAGGTGTATCATCTTTTAAATTTTATCTAAATTATCTGACATGTCAGTCGGTCTTGTCTTGACTTATCAATTTTACTAAACATTGTTATAATTATCATTGTCTTTGGTATGTTCATTTTCCTAACATGTCACTCTTGTCAATTGAAAACTATTTCTAATATTATTTATTTGTCGTATTGGTGATATTTGACATGTATTTTTTATCTGGATTGAGCTACGTTCATAACCTAAATTAGTAATTAATGCCATAATTAGGAATTAGCTTAAAAGTTTGGTATATGGAAATACACAAAGTTGTTCACAAAGACCAAATTAGAAGTTAGTGCAAAATTAGCGATTAACGCGAAATCAGAAGCTTGCAAGGTCTGAAGTCTTGCGTTAATTTTCACTGTGAACTACAATGAGCTAATATTGTATTCAATACATTCAACTATATTTATTCAGCTGGTATAATCAATGATAACAAATAAATAAACGAAACAAAACATATTTGAAAGAAATAACCTAGCTTTGAGATACAACAAAGGCAAAGAAACAAAATAAAATGGGCTGATTAAAATGTGAACAACAAATCAAAAAGTTAAACAAAAATTGGGTACTGCTGGCATTGGGTACTGTGTCCCTTACTTTACATGTAAAAAGTACTAGGAGTCTCTAAATTTCTAAATTAGTATACATAATTAGTGCTATTGTGCACTAATTTAAGGTACTAATTTTAAGTACTTCGTTAATTACTAATGTAGCTTTAGCCTTTTCTATTTTGTCACTTATCTGACATGTCAGTATTATTTATTATTATTTGTCATTTATTTGGCTTGCCAGCACTTTCTGCCTTTGTATTAACGTAGTATTACCTAACTAATCATTTATTTCCCTTGTAGTCTTTGCCTTACTCTATCTACTGTGTTTAATAGTTTAATTATATCTATTGCAGTTTTGTTAGTTTTATCAACTATATAATTACCTCCGATTTCTCTAACTCATGTCAGTTATGTGCACTGTTTACATATTTTATTGGTTTCATTGATAGAGTGTTGATAGGGTTGGCAGTTCTGCCTGTTTAACCTCCTTCTATGAAACTTTCCGGTCTTGTTGGCATCTTATTGTGCTTATTTGCATTGATATATGCCTAGTTATAGCTTTTATGGGCATTTGTATAGTAAAGAGTTGTTTATGTATCTCTTATCTCTAGGGGTTGCGAAACTCATAACGTGTTAGCACCGCAAAAAACAATTTTCTACTCCCACATGAGTAAGTCGTGAATTACACACAGACTTCAAGGCCAGTAAATTAGTTAAAACGTAATAGTGTTATGTAATGAAAGTCACAGTTAGGGAGGAATTATTTGTATGAGCATTGGCAACATTGTGATATTTAGTATTGAAATGATCAAAATAGTCATATGAATAATACTCAAGTGAGAATAATATTATTACTAAATATTGCACGTGACTATCCATCACGGGCGTGGTACGTGAACGTTCTGTGTGTTTTTGGGTGTTATTGTAGTAAATATTACCAACCTGCATGGTCATTGGTTGTGTGGAAACTTAGTGGATAACCATTTACAGATGCAATATGCCATAATACAAATTACCTGGGTTATAAGTTGTTTTAAAATTATAACCTCAGTGCAGTAGTGTTTGCACTGGACCAAAAATAACCGAATCATAGTTAGATGCGCGGATTTGCATCTCGCACACAGTGCGTCTGATAACGTTCTCTCGCTAGTCCAAGTGAGCGGACTGTGGTGAATAGATTCAGAGTTTGCGCGTTCGAGTTTTTCGCAATTATTATTATTTTTGTTTTCTGTTTTTCTTTTATAATTCTGATTTATTTTTATATGTAACTATTCATAGACTAGTTACTATATTTATTGGTGTAGCGTATAAAATAGATATAAAACCATATTCCGTTTTTTTTTTATAAAGGGTAGTAGTTAGGCTATACGGTTTCCACTTCACCTCTCGCAAAAACATTGCGAAAAATTGGCGCTTTTAATTCGCGCAATCGGCGCAACGAGAGGGGGCGGAAGTCATTACTCAAATTCCCAGACATAATAAATATGTCAATGTTAAGATAGGGGGTGGATGCTATAACACATCTGGCGCGCAGATGTCTGGCGGTAATGGGCGCAGAGTGATTTATGGGTGACAGATTCAATTTAATCGGGGGGGGGGATGCACATGTGCTGTAACACATCTGGTGCGCAGATGTCTGGTGGTAAAGGGCGCAGAGTGATTTATGGACGACAGATGCAGCCGGTAATTAAGATTAGATATCTAACGAAATATGCACGTGCACCAATTAACTTGTTGTCGCTGAGCAAGCTGAGACATGTTTATTCCTGTCTGCGCGAACACATGGGCCGCCACACCCCACCCCAGCGAGGGTTATTTAAACGAAATACTTTGGGCCACGATAACCAGTCTACTCCGAGCAGTATCGAAGCTCACATCTAGCCCTTCAAGTTTCTTGTGTTACCCTCTGTGCCAGCATAGATCTCCTTGTGAGTGTTATCGTGTTTTGATCAGGTAAGCTAATAAAAATTTAAATAAAAATTATTGCTGCAGCGGTATAAACTTAATCGATTTAAATGCATTTTCCTGGATATATAGCAGATGCCTCACATCGTAATTTAATGTAGCTTTTGAATCAGCATGAATTAATAGTTTGTATTTTATTGTTCGCAGATATGGAGTTTGTAAGCAGCTTGAATACGATTGGAGAGCTAAAAGCTACCATCAAAATCGGTGAACTGCAGCAGGACGTTCACTATCGCATCATCGAAGGCAGGAAAATAACCACCAAATTTGGCGAGAAGCAAACGGTTGAGCTGGAGCAGGGGATCCTATTCCTACCGAAGCGTTTCAACAGCATCAGTAGCGATGAGTTTGGGGAGGCGATCGCACGAGGCCTCTACATCAGCAGGGGGTCGAACAATAAACTGTCATTTGAGAGTGATGCAGAGAGAGCTGCGCGATAGGACGTTGTTGCTGAAGCGTAAAATCGACGAGGTTAAAAGGATGATCGAGACGCGCAAGCGCAGCATCGAAATCATCAAGCAGATGGCATCATTAAAAATAAGTGTTTAGTTTTTTAATGTCAGCACAAAGAGATGGATCGCATCGATATCCTCATGAAGAGGTTTGACAGAGAATTCACATTGGAGGAGACGCTTCTGGGCAGCTCTACATTCTCACTCAATAAATCCCAAACAAAGCACGTGAGCATTGAGATAAGTCCGACTGCGGGTTTCATACCCATCGTCAAAATATGGGGTCCATTCGCCTCGATATTCTTCACAGCGGACGAGTGGAAGCAGTTTACCGCCCTCAACATTTGAGGATTGACAGAGCCCATCTCGATAGAGCAGTTCGACATATATAGAGAGGCCTCACTGTGGATCGTGGAACAGCGGGAGTTCAAGATAGTTCTATCCGAAGAGGCTCTACATACCCTGGTGCGCATTAAAAAGCTAATAGACTCTAAATTGGATATTTTATCAGAGTGCGCATTTAAAGGCTATTATAACGGTCTGCTGTGCGCGTGTGCAAAAAATGAATAATGGTGGTTTAATGGATAATATTACGATATTAATAGATCAGCATAAAAAATTGCTTCGAGCACAAATAATGATAGAATATTTATGTATGTATAATGATGCTATACTGTCAACATATGAAAGTTTAAAATAAAGACCTCCTATATCTATTTATGTGTCTTATTAACCACCTGCAATAAATAAAGAAAAATAAAACAATGGATAATAATAGTACAGATTTATTAATTGTCATGTTACATCTCTATCAGGGAATTAAGAATATTAAAATACATTTGTACTGTCTATCCAGGAATTAAATACATTATCATGGCCCTGCCACTTGACAAAGACTTTGCTGCCCTTCCGCTTCAAGATCTTCTCAACGAGGTAGGTATCAGGATGTTTCGTCAGCTGCAGCTCTTCATTATAGAATGCTCCGCGTATGGGGGTCCCATGCATGTCCTCGAGCAGATATGAGGCAGGATATGTGATTCGAGCCTGCTTAATTTTAAATAATTCAGCTGACCAATTTGGCGTGTACCCCTTCTCGAATAACGCTTTCTGCCTGCTTATTCGAACCACATCATTAACGCTAAACTTTCGCACACCGGACAATTTAACGTGCGAATAAACGGTATCTAGAAGATGCTGTTCATGCTTCTTGGTGACGTCACAGGGTCTCATGCCAATAGTACGATGTTTCCAGGCATTATATTCGGCGGTGGCATCGGTGAGAATGTCTATCCATGAATATGTCCCCCTCAGACTAAACGATCGATAAAGGCTATTTTTTATAGTACGTATCACGCGCTCAGCCATGGATGCCTTGATTTTAGTATAGGATGAATAATTATTTACATTCTATTTAGCTAGCAGCACCTTCATCGTAGAGTTGTAAAATTCAGTACCATTGTCAGTCTGCAAATTCTTCGGAGTACGACGCCCGCGAAAAATATCAGCGAAAGCGGCACTAACGCATTTAGCAGTTTTATCCTTTAGTGGTCGAGTCCATAGGAACTTGGAGAAGCAGTCAATCACCACCAGAATGAATCTGTGCCCCTTATTATCTCGAGCGTAAAAGGAGAATTCTGCCAAGTCAGCTCGCCATAGATCATCAAGACCTTTAATAATAGTCCTCCTTCTCCCAAAGTTAACACGGGCGGGTCTATGGAGCTCATCAACGATACCGCTCTTAATAGCACTCATTATTTAGGTGCGGCTACGGCCTTGCGAGGAATGACGCCCGGAATACTTCTGCTCTCACTTATAGTCTGCTGTACTTTGGTATGTATCAGCTCTCGCAAATGTACATCATCATCCTGGCGCTTTTTCTTCAGGTCGGCTAACTCGCCTATAACAAGCGCATAGTGAGCCTGCATTCTTTCTTCCTGCTGCTTCTTCAGAGCATCCAATTCCTGCTTAATAGTAGCGCCATAAGCATGCAGCTTATCTTCCTGCTGTTTTTTCAGGATAGCTAACTCCCACACATTAGCCTGCTGCTGCTTCTTCAGATCAGATAGTTTCACATCGATATTTTTCTGCAGATTTTGCATATTATGCGCAGCAGCCTGCGAATAAAGTGCCAGTTTCTTGCGAGCAGCACCAGCCGCACGCTCTAAAATATCAGCCTCCATCTTGTTCAAAGAATCTTCCACGAACCTCCAGCTAGCCGCATCGTCCAAATCCGCGGGCTCCTTTATGCGTGTGAGGCGTCTATTATTTAAATCATAATGACCGCTCGGCGTTAGCATAAATCCTATGCCATCGCGACCTCGACAGCATTTTCGCGTACCTCCCGCTCTAAAGAAACGTCCGAACTTGTCGACGCTCATCGTATATTTGAGCAGGTAGCGCACGTGCCGCTCGTTTTATTCAATTATATCAGCTTCGCGGAGTTCCTCTTCAGTAGCCAGAATCTCATTACCGACGCTGCTATTCCCAGCATTTCTAGCAGCATGTAGCAGACATAGCCTATCCACCAGCTCTTCTATATTATCCCAATAACGATATTGTACGGGGGTTTTTAAGTCGCACTGCATCTCAGAGTCGAACCCTAGACCTCCAGTAGTTTTAAAGCGAGATCTAGTTAGAGCTGGCGAACTCGTGCTGTTTAATAGAGGCGCGATAAACTTCTTATATTTATGTGTGTTATTTCCTCGAACGCGGTTGTTTTCATCGAAATTGAAATATGCGATTTTGGTTTTATCGATGATATCAGCATAATTGGTTACATCTGTGTCGCTAAATGATTTTGGCTTCTTACTAAAAATCAGATCGTAGAGTCCAGGGGTCCCCTTATAGATGCTTCGTCCGACTTAAAGATCCTCCCCATCTGGGTTAATAGGTGAGTTACCCTGATGAAATCCGCCAGTATGACGATTATAGACTACACCGAATGTCTTATCTAAATCCCTATCATCACCCCTAACTAACATGGTGAAATATTTTCTAGGTGTAGGCAGCATGCCGTCCAGTAAATGTAAGAGCTCATCCCCTCTAGACGATGTATCCATATCTTGCTCATCGTCAGCCTCGCTACCATATTCCGAAAACTTTAGATCTCTCGAAGCCTTTTGTAGCTTGACGATATGGCGTTGTACTACTGCTTTCGGTGTGGAACGTATAACAGGGGTTTCAGGTGTTGTCTGTAAAGGCGGGAGTAAGATGGGTGTAGACATGCTAGTTGCATGCGGTTGAAACAGAGCAGAACGTGTTGGAGGAGTTGTCGGTGTATAGGATATGTTGAATGTGGGCGGTTGATGTAGAGCAGAACGTGCTGCGGGTCGAGGCTGCATTGGAGGCGGTGAACGTACGGGGGTCTGAGCCTGTATTGGAGAGGGTGGTCGTACTAGGGGTTGAGCCTGCATTGCTGGCGGTGCTGGAGCCTGAGGTGCGATCTGAGCCACGGTTAACTTTTTAAGAGGATCTGTGATTGGCTTATAGCGACGCTCCAGCATCGCGCTATTATCACCTCGTTCTAATTTTAAAGCAAATACTTTACGACGTATCGCATTCTCAATATCAATCAGTTTTCGCTCTATTAAATCGCTCATGATGTGTACTGTACCAAGGTAGAATTCACAATGAAGCGTTACCAGATGCGGTCGTAATTTATACTAATTAGCTGTCAGCGAGAGTGTTTCGGTCTGTCGAGACAAGTTTAAACACGTCTAAACCTGTCTAGACGCGCGAATCGAGTAATATAAACTCATCCAGACCTTTCCTATATCTACCCTCAGCTATATCGCTATCCTTATCTATCGTTATGAAGGAATATCTCCCATCCCAGCACATCATACACATAGCCTTAAACTGCTCGAACTTCATATCGGCACTAACATGATCCTCATATGCATGCCTGAGATTTAGATCATCTTGCTTAAATAGCATGATAAAGTTTGCATTATCTTGGATAAGATGTTTCGGTATTCTAGAATAAGTCTGGCAGAGGTAGAATGAATCGACTTGACTGTGACGACCCATGCTGAAAAACTCTCGTATTTTTTCCTGCTTATCACAGGCAACATCATCGAAAATAAATATTGAATGTGGTTCGGCTTCGGAAGGGTCGATTATTTCCTCGTTTTCCTTATATGCAAAATATCCTATCTCTGGAATATTGGCCATTAATCGCTCTAGCATTCTATACTTAGGCTGATATAGCGATTTGGAAAAGATATAGATATTCTCAAATCGCAATCCATTGTCGGCGAACAGTAATGAGAACATGGCGTTTGATTTACCGCAATTAGAGGGTCCGCATACTAGCGCCCTGATTGTATTGGGTAGCAATTTGCTGTGTCTAGTGAAGCTCGCCTCAAACCCATCACCCGTCCATTGATCCATATTGATCACCTCTAGCGATTGTTGTTGCTTGACGGCCTTCATCGTACTAAACCTCCTGCACCGCGGATGTGCTATATATATATATATAGGGGTCGAGCGGATCGAAAGGTTCAGATGAATATGTATCAAGGTCGAGGCATCATCAATTCAGTAATAAACGCACTCCCGTTCAAAGCGCACATACCCGGCTATCAGTACTGTGGTCCTGGTACAAAGTTGGAAAAGAGGTTAAAACGAGGAGATTCTGGTATAAATCCTCTAGAGAGCGCCTGTAAACGACACGACATCCGCTACTCGCAGAATAAAAGCTTGAGCGAGCGTCATATAGCTGATAAGGAACTCGAAGAGGCTGCCTGGTCCAGAGTCAAGTCGCTAGGCGAGAAGAGCGCTGCGTGGATAGTGACGAACATGATGAAGGCGAAAAGGAAGATGGGGATGGGTCTTCCGAAGACAGCTATGCGAAGTGGGGTGGTCATGAAGGCTAGAAAGGCTATAAAAAAGTTTAAGCGAAATATCGGTAGCTCTCAGGCATTTAAGGAGGGGAGCCGAGTTGCACTAGCTGCAGCAAAAACGGCCGTTCGCGAGGCTGGCGGTAAGAAAAAAATCCGCGTACCGAGGATAATCCCATTCCCAAAGAGAGGAAGTATCCTGCCGCTAATACCAATATTCGCCGGACTTAGTGCCGGCCGCTTAGCGCGGCCGGCATATATAAGGCTGTGAAGTCGGTGGGAGATGCTCGAGCGTCCGCTAAAACTATAGCTCTAGGTAAAAACGGTAAGGGGCTATTTTTAAAGCCATATCGGAAAGGAATGGGTCTATTCCTGGCTGCGCCAAAAAACTAATTAAGCCGCCCAAGCGCGCCCTCACAAACATCGATCTAAACGAGCATGCTAAAAATATAAAATATTTCCGTGGAGTATTCATGCGAGATACATTGCCTGTTAAACCTCATTACAATGAATCAGCAATCGTTAATTTGGATGTCAGGGATAGAGAAGGCACGCATTGGGTGGCCTATAGAAAGCGCGGCAGATCAGTCGAGTATTTTGACAGTTTTGGGGATTTGGCCCCGCCCCCGGAACTTGTAAGCTACCTGAACTATAGCAAAATCACATATAATAGACAGCGCTATCAGAGATTCAACACTTATAATTGCGGTCATTTGTGCTTGGAATTTTTGTATAAATAGCCCTGCATGTACCGACATATCTCAGTCATGTCTCAGACATTCACCTTGCAAGGTACAGATAACATCCTCAGCGCTGATTATTATCCGCCGATCGAGCTCGATGATAGATCATCTTATTGCTTGGGTTTAATAGGGCTGCATACATATAATACGATACCGAATATTGAGGAAGGGTGTAATAAGTTTATATATATAACGGAGGTAAGGAAATTGTGATACCATCAGGCTCATACGAAATTAGCCATATTGAGGCGTACTTGCAGCAGCAATTATTATCCGACAGTGGGAATCAGCTCGCCGATAATATTTTTTCGCTCAAGCCAAACAATAATACGCTAAAGTGCGAGCTTAAAAGTATATTCAGCGTTGATTTTTCGCCTGATAAAGGTACTATCGGGAGTTTATTAAGGTTTTCGGGAGAGCGTATATTAGAGGCAGAATCACAGCATACATCTGATATACCGGTACAGATAATTAAAGTATCGAGCATCAGGGTTGAGTGCATCATCATCACAGGATCCTATTACGATAAGAGACTATCTCATACGCTATTCGAGTTCTCACCTGCCGTAGATCCGGGCTATGCTATAAATATAGAACCCAGAAACATTTTATACCTACCCGTCATTAACACAAGCAGCATCGATAGTATAATCATTAGGATAGTGGACCAGAACGGCGCACAGTGTAGTATTTTGCATATCTAGCGGGACAAAATTAAATATGACACTAAAATAGCAATCTATTATATGAATTTATTTACAACTGTGAAATAACTAACCTATATATAGAAAAAAATACATAATATCATAAATTCACACATTATCTCCACCACTACCACTACCACTACCAGAATCTTCAGAATCACTGGCTTCACTAGTAGAAGCATTACTGCAATTTCCTTGTGCCTCCTCTTTAGCTTGCTCGTGGATATTTGGTGACTAAGGAGTTTTTGAACAGAAGGATGTATATCTGCTACATTATGCTGAAGAAATCAAATGATTGTGCAGTATGTCCGTATTGGTGGTCGTCCTTGACACTTTTCTTGAATATTCAAGTCGATATTTCCGAATTTCTATATGGCGAGACTCCTGAGCCTCCTCGGACATTAGTTCGATAGGAAGTATGAAGTGCTGAATTACTTCTGGCCCATGCAACAAAATCTTGTGTAATGTAACGGGCATTGGATACCAATTATACAGTGATATGTATAAAGTGGCGGTCTCGTCGCAGTATTCTGTAAATGCAGGTATATATATCTTATATCCACAGGTCAATGTGCGTAATATTACATTAAATCGGTCAATTAGAGACTGATCGACTCCTGTTATATTAGCAGCCAAAGCAGCATTTTTAAAAAATCTTCTAGCACTATTACCTTCATTCGTATTGCCTTCACATTGTCATTGTTTCGGAGTGTCTAGCAATAGTCCTGTTTCCGACCTATTTTTTTCTATAATGAGTTTATTTCTATTGGCTATCTTTAATTTGTATTCAGGTGTACGGCATTGCCATTTTTGTATATCTAACCTATACGCAATATGTAACACACATTCCATAAGTCTTATTTGAGCATGTAATGTGGATAAGTCCCAAGAAAATGTCTGTGGATCGCTTATACATCGCCGAATTATTATTAAATTATTCATGTCTTTGGATGTTGCTTGACAAATATAGCACTTTTGAGTGGCTCTGTTGGACGCTAAAATGTTGCATATTTTCCCATCAACCATCGTCTCTTCAAATTTATGTTTGACTTCAAGAATAATTCCATTGCATTCTACCAAAGTTGGCAAAATTTCTAAAATTTGCCTCCTCACGTTTATACATTCCTCTAGAATTAATTGTTCAGCCTATTTGGCAAATCTAAATCTTGCAGGTCTACAGTAGGAAGTTGACGATGGCCGTGGATTTTGCCATAATATGTTTTTTTTTGTTTGTTTCTCCAAGAACATATAACTGCAAAGGTACCAATGACGTTGCTAAAATATTTGAATCTTCGAATTCATTTGAGTTTGAGTTTGCATCCCCATTTGAATATCATTGTCAAATTCATTGGTACTGTCATTTTTTCAACAAGAATACTATTCAAAACTTCGGCTTGCACAATACAAAGTCGTTTTAAAGTCAAATCAACTATTGATTGCAACTTAATTTCTGGCAATGAATCATTTAAGCAATCATCGTTAGGTGGATAGCACTTTATTTTGGCACCTTTTATTTGTTCATATGATGGGTATAATTTCAGACCTTTTCCAATTGCAGATTATCTTATAACTGGATATTCCCGGTAAGATAATTTTGTTGCAGTTATTAAAGCTAACGCGTCATCAGATGAATACTTAGGTGTTTGAATGAAATAATAAATATGAAATATAAAAATGAAAATATGAAATATGAAATATAAAATAATTAAATAAATATTTCATTTACTATGTTCCACAAAGTAACGGCTACCAGTATACAGTACTTAGGTGTTTGTTACGCTGCTCCGTGAAACGCTTGTTTGACCTTAGTTGCTCTTTTGGAACTAGAAACCAATTACGTCAGCATATAAGCAACGTCCCTTTTGCCAGATTGCCTCAGCTTCATATTTGTAGCAAGAGTTAACTCGCTTAATGTATGATCTGTAAATAATCGTTTCACCTTTCTCGCTTTTGATTTCAAACCACTGGAGCTGAAATCTAATTTTCTCCGCCCACCTTTTCTTACACTATGTATACCACTTGTATGTACTGGTTGCATCGAGGTCATTTATGGTTACAGTGGTATTCAACCAATCATTATATTTTTTTAAGAACACATTCTTATTACAATGGCACGTCCTCCATCTTTTATTGAACCCAATCATAAATGAATGGGTAATCCGGTTCAATTCTTCAAACAGTCGTTGAGAACAGTGGTGTATGTTGAATTTCATTTTCAGATAATTCACAAGTGTATGTTCCGGCTTAACAGAAGATGTTCGGCTGTTATCATCCTCATTTCTTAACACTTCGAAAAATTCATTTTTTGATACGCTTTCTAGCATACCTATAAAAATACAGATATTTTTGAAAAACGCAAGTTGTTGCATTCAAATTTTATTGTATACAATTGGTATGACTTCTAAAATTATAAAAAAGAACAAATCATGATGTACAAATGTGTACAAAAAGTTTGGCTGTCTAAAGAATTCACTACTTCTAGTTAATTTTTGACTATTTTTCCAATCCATTTCAACGGTAATTCTTTAAATATTCATGGTTAAAGAAGCTTTTTTATACACTAAATATAAACTAAATACCTTCACGTATATTATCCATGATGAAAATGTTAACTCAAATAAATACGATAGCAGTAAGATCTTAAGAACTTAATGCGTAGGAAACCACAGGAAAATGATTATAAAATAAGCAGGACAAAACCCTATTTTGTCCGCAGATTGACGCTAAGAGTGGGCGCCTACAGATATATATTTTGTAAATGTCTTATTTAGTGTGTCACCTCTATTTAGAGTGAATAATAATTGCATATATTGCATACTGTTTTTATGTATTTTGACCCGCTAGATTCGCAAAATACTACACTGTGCGGCGATTCGGTTAACTTTAGAGGCGAGAAAATATTAGTTCGATTGGAGCTGAGGCAGCGCTAACATGGGTATCTACTTCGGGAGTATAAATACGAGGACGAGCTCAATATCAATCAGTAGTAGGCGAAGAACCGCAGCCTCGACATCATCTGCTGTTAAGCGCAAGCTCCTTAAAATCGGCTATAATCTAAAAAAGAAGCTAACGAAATGACTGAGCTGAATATTTTTGAAGATGTGGTTTTTCAAGACGATATTATAAAGACTCAGCATCATGCATATCACCCCAGATCGGCAAATTTCGGTAATAATATTAAAATCCGCATTACGATCCAGCAGCAGGATATTCTGACTTTGCCTCACGATAGCTACATCTATATTAGCGGTGCGGTCGAGCCTCCTGCAGGAGCTGGCGGTATTCCCATCCAATTATCTCTTACTCAAAATACATTCAGTTTCTTATTTGAGGAGGTACGCTATGAATTGAATGGCATTGAGGTAGATAAAATTCGCAATGTTGGCGTAACTAGTACAATCAAAGGGCTGCTCTCAATGCGAGGTGAGGATAAAAACGCTGCTGAGATGGCAGGATGGTGTTCCACCGTACAGTTGAAAATCTTTGTCGCCAATAATAACAATTTTTTCGCTATAATTCCGCTCAAGTACTGGCTCGGATTTGCAGAGGATTATCGTAAAGTGATTACGAATATCAAGCAAGAATTAATACTTTTGCGATCTGCCACTGATACTAACTGCTATACTGGTACCGCCGGAGCTGTCCTTAGACTCAATAAAGTTGAATGGCACGTCCCTCTTATACAGCCAAGTTCTGCGAATAGATTAGCTCTCTATCAAAATATTCACAAGAATGCACCGATTCGTGTAGCATTTCGCAGATGTGAACTGCGTGAACTTACAGCTTTACGACAGACTGAAAAAGAAATCTGGCCCGTAAAGACTTCGAGTAATCTTGAGAAGCCTCGCTACATCGGTATTGTATTGCAGCAAAATAGGAGAAATAATGTTGGCGTAGACTGCGCGAGATTTGATCATTAAAATATTAAAAATATTCGAGTTCATCTAAACTCGGAAACTTATCCTTACGATGCAGTAAATCTCGATATCGCAGCTGGCGATTACACGCGTGCATACCATATGTATGTCGAGTTTTAAAAAAGTTATTGTGGCCGCGCTGATGCTATGCCTATGCTGAATTATACTCAGTTTAGAGATCAAATGATCTTTCTATTTGACGTCTCCAAGCAGAATGATAGCATTAAAACAGCTACAGTCGACTAGAATATCGAGTTGGAGGCGACCGCAGCATTTGCTGCCGGTACTCGAGCATATTGCCTCATTATGTACGATAGCATCGTTGAGTACAGACCTCTAACAGGAGAGGTTAAAAAGCTCACTTAAATGCCGAAGAAAGTAAGCTTTGATTTATGTCCCATAACGTTGATGTATAGACCTCATGAGGGTGATCAGCATACACAGTGAAAACATATTGTTGCTGATAGGCTACGTTTCGAGAGGCGCATAGTTGAAGCTGGGAGAATGCTGGAACCTGTTCTACGCAAGCATATTGCCTCAACGCTGCGAGTGCTGGTCGTTGATATACAAGGCTTTTGCACACCTGAATTTACACCCAAGGAAGTGGCTCTAACATTTGATGGAGAGGGGATAAAGACATTCCTATTCAAGCCACCCAAACCATTCATCGCGCTGAGCCGGAGCTGCCAGAAAGATACTGTGTAGCTGGAGAGGATGCACCATGGACTGCCCTACAGCGGAGGATATTCAAATCTATCCAACATTGGAAACTTATTTAGGAGATATCCTGTTGATGTTGTCTATGTCAAGGGCGCTCCAAAGGATACATACCTCAGTAATTTTTTTGATAACGTTGTTAATTTAGAAGAGTATGATACCTGCCCAAAACTGCTAAAAACCCGAGATTGTTGTAGACTTCATGTACTTAATGATAAGAATGTAGCTTGTAGTTATAGGAATGTTGTAGTTCTGTCATATTAAATAAAGAAAAATCATCAAAAAATATGTACAATATTATTTAAATATGCAATGCAGAAATATATACAAACAATATGTAAAATATACAAGATAATAAATAAAATCATACAAAATATACAAGATAATAAATAAAAACATAAGAAATATACAAGATAATGAATAAAAACGGTAAAAATACATAAATAAATGAACTATAAAATAGATAAAAAATATATACACAAGCACATATACATATTAAAAACTACACTAAATGTCCATGACCGCTAGCGAATAATGCCCCCAGGGCAGCGTCTCGTGGGATCCTGGCAGAAGATGACGCTTATCATCGCGTGGACTGAGACTGATTTTCTTCTGCCGGATGTTGAACACCTGGTGGTTGAAGGATCGGATAGAGCTCTGCTCGTGCACCATCCCGACACTTCCAATTTCATGACAACATACCCTTTGATGCCCTTGGCCTTCTTGGTGTCCGCAGATGATGTCACTCGGCACGCATACATCTTTGCCCGGAGTCCTACAAACTCCTCCATGATGCGGCCTGTAATAGAAAAAAATAGCACATTAGTTTCAAGCATATCGATTTCAACACTCAATTACTTACCGCAATTCTCATCCTTCATCAGACCCGGGATCTTTTTATTCGCTAGCGGTATGCCATAGGGATTGTCTGGGCTATAATCGGAGGTATCAAATCTGCCAATGTCCATCCTGATGTCCTGATAGATATCAGCAGTCCTGATGTCATATATCAGAGAATTGATGTCCGTATAGCAGAGGGTACAGTCCTTACCGTATTTATTCTTCATATACGAGTAGTAAAACTCGTACAGAGCGGTTTTGGAGATGTCTAATATAGCCATCCCCACGTAAATAGGCTTATCGAAGAAGACCTCCGTCTTCAATAGCTCGATTAGCACCAGGTCATCCTCGATGATACTGGTGCTGTGGAAATTCGGCTTTGATATCAGCGACTCTGCCGCATATCTCCCATGCCACTTATGTACGAGCTTCATTACTCGTCGGTTCCGGACATTCTCCATGGTCTTCCCGAATACGGCGTTGCTCATGAGTTTGAAGAAATTCTTCTCAAACTCATTTCGAGAGTTTCGCCGGAGCTCTGCATTCAGGTCAATGTACTTCCGCAACCATGGAGACTGCTTAAACTGTATCACCCTATGTATTTTCGACACAATCAGGCCCTCTGCTGCATATTGTTTGAGATTCCTGTAGTGAATTATATAATTACGCTTGCCCTCTAGCGTGGCAAGCATCTTTTCCTGCTTCGAACCGGGAGCCCTGCCTTTCGATGGCGCCATAGGGAGCTCACTATGGCGGTCGTGAATATGCATCGGGTAGTCCAGATCGACCTCCACGACATATCCTGTAGGGGTATCGTCTGGGAGGTTGAAGTTAAAAGAGGAGACATTACCCTCTACCCACTTCAGCTCTCCTGCAGGCAGGTGCTGCGACATTGCCCAAGCATACATGGCATTAATATCATAGTACATGAGGTAGTTAGTCGGTGAAGCTGGATCATGGCCACTCATGTACTGATTGTTTGCTCGGGCATGCCTTTTCGAACATTGGGTGAGTCCTCCTCGAATACCTCGTTCGAAGAACATCAACATATCCACGTCGCCAATCATGTCAAGCTGGACCCCCGTGTTCTTCAGCATGGCGTCCCAGCTCAATGACGGTGCGGTCATGTAGTGGGCTGGATCGAGGTGGTAATTATTCAGGCAGACATCCCTGAATGCCTCTAAGACATCAGCCAAGAGTAGCACATCAGTCTTAAGGTATAGATCGCTATACTCGCCCAGCGTGGTGATGCTAAATTCCCGCAATACTTTCTGAGCGTGCGCATAATCCTCGCTGCTGATTTCGGAGTCAGTCAACTGACTCCGGAAGGATTCTCGGCCCGGGAGGCTGGTCTCATCCTTACTCCCTTACGGGTGAGCAGGTCAATCTTCTCGACGTTGTACAGCGGGAATTGACTATGCACTATCTTTTTGACTTCGAGGTAGGAGCTCAACTTATCCAGGGATGATGCCATGAATCTACAGGAATCTATAAACTTGTATTTGATGTCTGTCCCTGCCATGCTCTTAAAGAACGAGATGAACTCTTCTGTGTTGTTAGGGATCAGCGTCACCCTGCCCTCTAATCCTCTCGCGACATCCCGGATTAGAAAATGCGAATCATAGCCGCTGAAGTTGTGGAATACTACAGGGACGGTGCGTGAATCCTGGAACTCCAGATTACATTCGTTGTGAGCGGCTCCTCTGAATGCTCCGGTCAGATGGTCATGATCACGCACACGGTCCTGTCCCAGCGGCTTTTCACATATGTGGCAGGATGACGCTTGCCGAAACTTGCACTCTTGTTCGGAAGTCAGCACGTTCATCGGCAGGGGACATTTGAACACCGTCTCGACATCCTCGGCAAACTGCTTTAGCTCGGCGATGAACCAGGCAGCACAGTTTTCACCCCTATAGCTACGATAGTATGAGAGAGTATCGTCGTAGGAGCACTTGACCTAATAACCAACGCTATACGCCTCGTGCTCCTGATAATTTTCTCCTGCAAAACAAGATTATTATTAGTATTTTTGTATTATTAGCACGATTGGAATATTTCATACCTGTGCTGCCAAATTTGATTGCGGTGGACTTTAAGATGCTCTCGAAGTCCGCATATACAATGAACGGGCACCGCTCTTTATTCTTATACGCCTTAAAAGCGATCTTCCCTCCCGGGGAAAGATTCAACTTGAGGGCGTTCATCTTCTCACAGTCCTGAATGTGAGCCGCCAGCTTCGCCTGGGTTCTAAAATAGTGTAGACATCTATCGCAGACGAATTTTTCCATCTTGTCCTTGCTCAGCTGGGATGAGAACAGCCTAGAGAGGTTTTTCACCCACACATAATGATATCTGACGGGGACGACATTTGTATCATCGTCTTCATCATCGACCTTATCAACATATACATCCGGAATAAGCAGGAGATTTACGTGTCTATCGCGCTTATCCCGGGTGAGGCGCGACGGACTAACTGTAAATTTACCTCTATTCTTAGCCAAGATGTATACGTTTATTGATCGAGAATTCTGCCGCTCGAATTTCTCTATCTGAGGCCTTTGCATGGGCATCGTGATCCCCTCCAGGTTCAGGACGCTCTCGTACCTCGGATAGGACGATGCTCGATGATTATTATCGGCGGTTGGATATAGCGCTGAGGTGACCGCCCAAGCGAAGCAAGCCTCATCGCTGTTTCGTACATTGACGCAGGCATTTTTCAATTTTATCTGCGGCGGCAGCTCAATGTACGAGGATCCCAGCAGCGGCGTATATTTATTGGTGTTCACATTGAGGCTTGCCTCACTTGCAAGGGCCCAGCCAGACTCACGCTCCTGTAATAAACATGGATATATTAGAGAAAATTAAATTAAATTTAGCGGGGTGTACAAACCTGAAATTCTTCCAGCTACTCCAATAGCGGCACCATGATGTGGAGCATGAACCACTCGGCCAAGTCCCTATCCAAATCAATCACCACATTCTTGGTGTTGAAGTGTTTATACTCCCAGATCTCCTCACCGCCCGCCATCTTGGTGAACTCTCCGCAGAATGTGGTATTGATTTTTAAAAACGGTTCCTTGGCCAGAGCGTTCCGGGTCCTCCTCGCAACCCTGGGGCCGCAATCCCCCAGGAAGTTGATGGGATCTTTGTGGTTCCAGTTGAGGTACGCCCCCGTGCGGATCCTTCCAGCGAACGCCGACTTGAGGTCCACATATTCTATGGCAGCGGAGAGTCTCGCTCCTCCACCTCCTCGGATGAGCCTCGACTTGAGCTGCGTGCGCCTACGTTGAATCTTGGTGATGGCGCTAGTCAACCCGTTGAGAAGGCCGAGAGTTTCGTTGGAGGTCCCTTTCAGCTGTGTGACAGCTAAATTTAGGGCCGCCAGGTTCCTGCGAATTGTCCCCAGCCAGCTCTCGATGATGCGGGGGTCCCGAACATCCTGCCTGCAGAAGTCGTCCACACGTCTGACAAGGGTGTTGGCCATCTCCATAATAGACATTTCTTAAAATAATAATAATAATTTTATAGCGTGCATACATTTAACTTTGATATAACATACTTGGATTAGCTGCGGCGTGCGTGAAAATTAGCAGCGTGTGATATAGATATATCAAATATATCTGGAAATAGGATATATTAATATTTACGGTTCTCCTATATTTTGTAAATATTGTTGGTATTTGTTTCTGGATTTAATGCTGCACACTCACCTATTTAATTATGATAAGCGTTGCGAGCGGGCTGATCTGTGCTGCTTTCAATCTAGGATAGAGATACATTTGATAATTCCATGATGTATTTATCCTTTATTTATTTATTGCCCGCAGCAATAATTTTTATTTAAATTTTTATTAGCTTACCTGATCAAAACACGATAACACTCACAAGGAGATCTATGCTGGCACAGAGGGTAACACAAGAAACTTGAAGGGCTAGATGTGAGCTTCGACACTGCTCGGAGTAGACTGGTTATCGTGGCCCAAAGTTATTCGTTTAAATAACCCTCG
The DNA here is from genome assembly GCA_951805005.1 of Othius punctulatus. Lineage (NCBI taxonomy): Eukaryota > Metazoa > Arthropoda > Insecta > Coleoptera > Staphylinidae > Othius > Othius punctulatus. Next base: position 74,342,525 of record OX638138.1, read on the forward strand.
CTGGGGTGGGGTGTGGCGGCCCATGTGTTCGCGCAGACAGGAATAATCCTGTCTCAGCTTGCTCAGCGACAACAAATTAATTGGTGCACGTGCATATTTCGTTAGATATCTAATCTTAATTACCGGCTGCATCTGTCGTCCATAAATCACTCTGCGCCCTTTACCACCAGACATCTGTGCACCAGATGTGTTACAGCACATGTGCATCCCCCCCCCTTGATTAAATTGAATCTGTCACCCATAAATCACTCTGCGCCCATTACCGCCACACATCTGCGCGCCAGATGTGTTATAGCATCCACCCCCTATCTTAACATTGACATATTTATTATGTCTGGGAATTTGAGTAATGACTTCCGCCCCCTCTCATTGCGCCGATTGCGCGAATTAAAAGCGCCAATTTTTCGCAATGTTTTTGCGAGAGGTGAAGTGGAAACCGTATAGCCTAACTACTCAGGGTGTCTCATAATTGACGCCCGTCCTCATGGAATTTGATCAAGTAGGCTAAAACAAATTGAAAATTAAGAGTGGAAAATTTTCCGTTAGTCCTGTGTTATAGAGTTAATGATAATAATTTCTACGGCCACTACTCAAAACATGATTTTGATTGATTAACTTTATTAAATCGAGAAACATAACTGTCATATTTGAAAATTAGTTGTGTAACATAATTCAATTAGGTTCAATTGATAAGTATTTTGTGTATCATGGAACGATACTACAGTAATCGACATTATGTCGATAGGTCATATGCTGAGAAGTTTCCAAATTGTCGGCATCCTGATGCAAAAACTATTAGACGGACCGAACAAAGATTACTGGAAACAGGTAATTTAAATCCTAGACAATATCAGGCTGGACGTCGATCTAAGCTAAGCATCGATCAAGAACAGCAAATTCTTGAATTTGTTGAGGCGGTACCAAGTACAAGCCTTTGAATTATATCGTCCCAAACTCATGCCCAAAAAGATACAATTCACAGATTGTTAATGAGAAATTGTTTGCACCCATTTAGGCCCCAAAAAGTTCAAGTTTTGCATGACGGAGATAGAGAGCTTCGAATCATTTTTTGTAGATGGTTGCTTCATAGCATAAACAATAATCCATATTTCATTGAAAATATTCTGTGGAGTGATGAATCCACATTTACTGAGGCAGGTATCATAAATACGCATAACCTGCATGAATGGAGGAATGAAAACCCCTACTTAATTCCCCAAAGATCTTCTCAAAGACGATGGTCAATCAACATTTGGGCTAGCTTATTAAATAATAATGTAACTGGTCCATGCGTTCTACCTAACCGACTTAATTCACCATTGTATCTACCATTTTTAAATTAAAATTTACCACATCCATTGCTTGATGAAGCTCCATTAGCAGGTAGATTAAATTATTGGTTCCAACATGATGGTGCACCGGCACATTATGGAATAGAAGTGAGAAATAATCTGAATATAAAATTCCCTGGGAGGTGGATTGGAAGAGGTGGTCCCATACCATGGCCTCCTAGATCGCCGGATCTAATCCGCTCGATTACTTTTTCTGGGGCTATTTGAAAGTACAAGTTTACTGCGAAGCTGTTTTCAATCCTGAAGATGTGGAACCTCGGTTTCACGCTACTGTGGCGTTAATTGATGAAAGTATGCTACAGTGAGTTCGTGCTTCCATGATAAATCGTGTGAATGTTTGCCTTAAGTAGGAGGCGGCCTATTTAAACATATTTTGTGAAAAAAGTTGGGGACAATTTCTTGTTTTTAATATTATTAGCATTTAATAAAGTTTAAAGTTGTTTATTTTTTATTTTTATCAATAACTCTATAACAAAGAGCAAACGGAAAAATTTCCACTCTTAATTTTCATTTTCTATAAGCCCCCGGATCAAATCCCAAGAGGACGGGCGTCAATTATGAGACACCCTGTATATGCGCATATAAGTACACGATCGGGACATGCGACATCTGCGATGCACACAGTCCCCGCGACACACATATATACCTGCACTTATACCTGTACACACGTTGTACGAAGTTGTATTTAACAGTGAGGAGTTTAATCAGCCCCCTCCTCCTTAATCTTGAAAGGACCCACGACATACCATGTTTAATTTAGCTAAACAACGAGTAGGTAAGACAGGTGTTATTTGCTGAAAAATCGTTCGTATTAATAAATAAATGAGTATCGTATTCCGGCGTAAAAATACGTAAACAGACTCGTGGGGGGCGCAAACCCCTGAACCACGCCGGGAGAATTCTATCGACAATGGGGACAATAAAGCCAATAACTTAAGGGTAACAAAAGTTTACTTGTCGGGCGGAAATATCAACAGTTCATGGAAATATAAATTACAGGGGATGTGCCACTGATCGACAGTGAGCAATTCCGGGGTGTTCCAAAATAGAAAGTATAATATTACGGCCCATGGAATCATTAACTTAAGTACCATAAAAACAGCGCCAGCTACATGCACGCGTACCGAAATTCTAGGAACAGGGCCCATTTGGCCTGGATAACTCACACCACGAAGGGACATGATTTGCATCGGTAGCAAACACAAATCCGCCAGCAAAATATCGAGTTGCGTAAACATGTGGGAGAAATTATTGCGCAGGCATCGAAAAAGGCACTTAGCCAGGGCGAGTGGACTACTGTAGAAAATCGGGGATTACAGTGTTTGGGCCCAGGGGCTTGGGGAGAATGTGGAGGTAAACATATAAGAATCTGCGAAAGCAGGGGGGGGAGGTCACTTAGTTCTCGACGGCCGAGGGCACGAGAGAAATCGCGAGAGTGTAAACGGGGGCGCACTTAGTATAAACAGTCAAGGAAATTGATAATTCAATTAGGGCAGTATTGATCCAGTTAGATATTTTCGGGGAGACCGCAAAGTAATTAAAACGACACCAAGGGCATGGGCCACCACGACATCAGTACGGCTGTCCAGTCGGCGAGATATAGAAAGGGTTAATGAGTGAGTACTGACGCAATTGATAATCGAGTAACGCGAATCAAACCGCCAATTTCGAAGGGCACTGCGAAATATTTAGCAGTCAAGTCATTCCGCCTGTCAGGTAAATTAATTCGGCAATCCACCGGAAAAATATCCTGTGACAAAATTACGAAAGAACAAAACAACCCAAACCAACCATCACCAATTACCTCACCTAATTATCGCAACGGAAACTAAAAATCGGTATCCGTGAAGGTCAATAATTACTACAAAAAACAGCAAATATCATCATATCATACCAAATCACTATCTCCTTGTATTTAACGTTGCGTAGTTAATATCACTAATCAATCAGCCAAGTGAGTGACCGAACTAATAAGTCATAATTGCATGACGGTGAAATAAAACAGCCCTCAGCATCGATAATGCATGTGGTCAGTATGTGCATGTTTGAATTCTTGAGGTTGTGAGAACTGAATGAATGCGAGTCAATATAGTTCTGGAGCATGAGCATGTGGATATTATAGATAAATCATTGAATGAATCAAAGTCATAAGTCATGATCGGGCGAGAAACAAAGTTAATAAATACGATGCATAACGGCTAGGGAGAATGAATGCGAATCAAGATAATCCAGAAGCATAAGGATATAAATCAGTGAATGAATCAAAGTCAAAATCATGCAGAATCGCCTCCGCTAGGTGAATTTTATTTCACAAAAACGAAGTAAAAACAGACTAAAAACAAATGAAAATATTAAAAACAAAAGAAAAGATAATAAAAAAATAGAAAGAGTCAAAAACAAACGAGGGGCTTTTGTTTCATACACGTCAGATGAAAGGGTTAGGGTATGAGACTCGTTATGAGATCAGATATATGTACTTTAGCCAGACACAACTGACCATCGTGCACAAATCACCGATCGTAATTTACCTCATAATTAGATGCATCTCAGACCAAATAAAAACAAAATAAAAGAAAATAAACATAAAAAGAGTCAAAAACAAACGAGGGGCTTATGTTTCATACACGTCAGACGAAAGGGTTAGGGTATGAGACTCGCTATGAGATCAGATATATGTACTTTAGCCAGACACAATTGACCATCGTGCACAAATCACCGATCGTAATTTACCTCATAATTAGATGCATCTGAGACCTAATCAAAACCAAAATAAAAAAAAAATAAAAAGAGTAGCAGATTAAGTTAGCAGAGGTGAAAATGCACCTCGCCCTTCGGGCTCGGTGCATTTTCGTCGTTGGGGTTGAAATTCGTTGTATTTATAAAATCATTATCGATAATGAGAACACCACTTGTTATATTACCCCAGGAAATACACTTCTAAACTTTATCTGAGTATAAATTAAATCAAGTAAATAACAGATAAAAATATGGATAAACGAACGCATGTGGAATGAATGACATAACTAAAACACCGTAATTAGCAGGGACAGATCGCATGTACTTGTAACCAGTAGACTTTGAATAACAACGTTAATTCACGTCCGAATACTACAAAATGTAGTCATAAATCAAGTAAGAATTACTAAATTCATTCCAAAAGTTTAATTGATAATAAATAGTTATTCGTAATTATTTGTGTGTTATTACTTATTAAATAAACCCTTAGTCTCCACATAAATGTAAAGCGTATTATTTTACCATAACCAAATGAAATAGTCAGAAACCACGTAAAAATCATTACTCATTTCAAAGCTTTAATTGAGAACAAATCGTCATTTTGAATTAATTGTGTGTCATTACTTATTAAATAAACCCTTAGTCACCACATAAATGTACTGCGTATTGTTTTACCATAACCAAATGAACCAAACCCTATTTGCTAAATTAAAAATGTAAAACCATATGAATTACCGAATGAATAAATTACTGTATGATGATATTTGTGTATGCAAATAATTTGATGTTTTCCCCGTAACATACACAATACTTGAATAACGAACCATCGATCTTGTCACTATAACGATTCCATGAATCAAACACAGGTGAAGTACAGCCACTTAGATTACCAGCCCCTCTACGTTTATAAATTATTTACAATTTATAATGATACCCCGGTATTGTACCGTTACAATCTCTACAACCAGAATATCACAATTAGAGATTGGTTTCTCTTCGGTTTTATTAATCTGCTACTTACTATTTCCATGTTTAATATTTATATCACATTTTGCCCTGAGGTAATGATTCCTTGTCCGCGGCCTACCTTTTGTGTATTTGTTTTTTAAGTGTCCCTGTTGTGTTTTTGTAACTTTAAACTGTACTATAATGGGTAAGTTAAAAATATGTGAGTAAAAGATTTTAGAAATTAAGAATCACCTGGGGAGCATTTTGCATTCTAAAAAAGGAAATAATGAAGTCCTATCAAACAGATTCCAAGAAGCGTTAAATTCTAGCTTTTTAATGTAGGACAGTGGTCTGGATATCTCCAACTCGAGCATTTATACTATTGTCAATCGTGGAAAATCAACCGTAACTAAACAGAGCCATTTTTAAACTTCAGAACAAAATAAAGTACTTACAGCAACAAAGAAAGTTTCTTCAGGTTTCAGTAAAAAAATTAAAACGATATTGTGACAACGAGATTTATAAAACCACTCCACATAATACGGATAGAAGGAAGAATGCGACCACTGAACTGAAACCTACACCGCAAAATATCACAAATTCAATTAAAAAATCCATAAAAAATTAATAAAAAATCAATCAAAAAATCAATTACTCGCAAATGAAACAAATAAGTCTAACAAGCATAAAATGTTAATACTGGCAGACAGCTATGGCAGGAATGTAGCGAATCTGCTACAGAAATATATATCGAACACAAAACTTCAGGTGTCCGCTTTTATTGAGACAAACGCATTGTTTAACGATGTCACTTCCGATGTAGAAAAAATAACAAGAAGTTTCACAAAGAAAGACACCTTGATAATTATGGCTGGAACCTATGATGCTATAAACGGAAAATCAATAAAGAAAGCATATTTTGAGGATTTGTTTAGCAAGCTGAAACATACAAACATAATTATTATAGGTACGCCATACTGGCACAATCGAAAAGTGTTGATCGATCTCTTATATAGAATGAACACAACATTATACAGTACGTGCAACCTATTTAGTTCTTATTCAACTTATATTGATGTAAATGCAATAGTTAAAGCTCACTATAAGGATAGTGCCGTTTCATTTAACAAATACGCTAAGGGAGTTGTGATGCATCAAAATCTACTTTAATAACAAACTCAAATATCTCCAACAATAACTCCAGAGCTAATGGTAATCTAATTTACATAGATCTCTCGACAAACATTGTCAGCAGTGACAAAAATAATTCAATGCATTTGCATCGGTCTACAACAGACATCGACAAACATTAATTTGAGTAGCAGCCGAAATAAAAGACAGAAGAACCATAAGACCGGCAGCAAATGCTCTCCTTTTTTAGAAGTGGAAACAATTTAATTCAGGAGAACACCCACAATATGGTGCAAATGGAAGCAGAAGTATCTGATATCAAGCTGCAAAATATTTCTACAAGAAAATTGTCATTCAGCATCGCTGCACCCATCTCCAATGGTACAGTGAATCGTAAACATTTAACACTTTTCCATGCCCATATCCAAGGGATAGCTGGGAAAATCAATCTTTTGGAAACATCACTGCACAAAATTAACGTGGAACCTTCTGTTGTATGTTTGACGGAACATGGGATGACAGCAGTGCAATCCGAAGTCACGAACATATCGAACTATTATGCTGCATCGTCTTTCTGCCTATCATTACACATCCATGGCGGCTGCAGTTTATACGTTAAGAATTATTATTCGAACTTTTGTAGAGAATTAATTTTTATTAAGGAACTATCTGTTGAAATGCATGTGGAAATGACGGGTATCTATTTTTTTGACTCGATTTGTATTGTGTGTATATATAGACCGGGTGACCTGACGATTTTTTTTACCAATTGTGTACCACATTGAATCAAATTATTTTGTACTTTAAACATATTGTAGTAACAGGAGAATTCAAAATTGAATGTCTGACTGTCTGACACTCCTGAAAACAGTAAATTCAAGGATCTACTGAGTGCTTACCAGTTAATTTCGCATATAAATGGACCTACTCGGATTGACAGACGCGGTTTTCTATGTCATATCTAATATGCCGCTTGCCGACTGCTATAATACGGAATTAGTGTTATCAGATCACATGAGCCTCTTATGTACTTTTGAAGTAGAACTTTACTCAAACTCAATATCTGACCAAACCAACCAAACAAAGGAAATGCGACTATTTACCTCTAGTAATATGGGCGAATTTGAGTATTTATTTTCTCGTCATTACAGTATGGACCACAGTAGAGTACCAAGGGGAGTTGTGCCGCATTTTCCCATAAGGATTAACAGGGGGGGTCGAAAACAACTTTTCCGCCATTTTGTTTTTCGGGTTGTCGAGATGGCAAAGCCGTATTTGTACATCGGGTTGCCTATGGGGTGACTGACTTGTTGGCGCGTATGTTGGGGGGCCTATGTGTAGCTTTGGCAGCGCACTAATTTGAATTATGATGAGTTGGTTGTGTACGTTGGGCATCGTACATGTGAGCGAATTAATCATAGATATATTGACATTATTTTGAAGTTTTTGAATGGCGCGTGAGTTTTAAAAATAAATAATTAATTACTATTATTAATATTATTAACCTAAGCATTTTTGCCTAATAAAAATAGTACACGGCGTGCTAGAATCGAACCGCGGTCCGCAGCGTGGAAAGCGGGTGCAATAATAATAACAATAACAAATGATTTATTTTGTTTCATAACGTATAACTGGTTGCATAAATACTAAACTAGGTGCGCCACCCTCAGCTCAGGGCTGTTTATGGCGAGTTTTCGTCTTTATTAAATATAAAAATTAAAGAAAATTCGAACCAGAAGAAACTAACAACTCTGGGTTTTATCCTCGCCTGCCAGAAACCCCAATTTCGTGGGGTAAACTGACCCAGGGGAAAGCAGGAGCGTACAAAATGCTCCAAGCATCCAGTTATTAAGACCGCTCTCAAATAATCATTTGAATCATTTGTTTCCTGAAGCTAATGGTTTTGTTTTTCTTTCTGCTTTTGTTATTATTTTTTCCATAACAGTAGATTATGTGACTGGGAGAAGTTCCGCTTAGTGATGAGTCCATAGGCAACCCGTCGTTCATTTTATAGAAGTTGTTGAATACACAAAAAAGTTTTTTTTCTAAAGTTAATTTAATTAGGTTGAATATGCGTGTGTAGTATTGTTTTTTTGTGTATATTTTTTAATGAAGTTAGCAAGTAAGTGATTCTGTTATTGGTATATTTGTATATATATTTGTTATGTCAAACGAAGCTAGAGAGTAATATGTTGGTAATTTTCATTGTTTATGTGGCTTATAGGTTCTATTATGTTTTTAATTGTTTGTTTAGGTTTTGTATAGAATGATGTTATTAATGATGCTGTTTATGATTTTAGCTATGTTATGAGTTGGCGAGTTAATTTATGTATTAATTGGTCTGATTGGTATATCTTGTTTTTTAATATTTGGAATTGGGTTTTGATTATTGATTTTTTTCTGTACTTCATGTTTAATCATTTTTATGCATTCTCCTTTCATTTTTTTGCCTTTTTGTAGGTGATATTTTATTGCTACGTCTAGTTCTATTGTTAGTAGCAGGAGGTAGCATTAAGTAATTTTAATTCTTCATAATTAAACGATTATTTGAGAGCGGTTTTAATAATTTGATTCTTGGAGCATTTGGTAACACTCCATCTTTCCAGGCTGCGGGCCGCGGTTCGATTCTAGCACAGCATACAATTATTATTAGGTAAAAATTCTTTGGTTAATAAAAGTAATAATTAATAATAATAATTAATAAATAAAACTCACGCCCATTTCAAAAACTTGAAAATAATATATATCTAGGATTAATTCGCTCACATGTACGATGCCCAACGTACACAACCAACTCAACATAATTCAAATTGGTGCGCTGCCAAAACTACACATAGGCAACTCAACATACACGACGACAAGACAGTCACCCCATAGGCAACCCGAACACAAAATGGCGGCAAAGTAGTTTTCGACCCCCTATGTTAATCCTTATGGGAACATGCGGCAGAACTCCCCTGGGTATTCTACTGACCACCATGGTGGTTTTGACAATGTTGATGATCTTTTTGGATATTTCTGGGACAGCTTGAAATGGTGTCTGGATGTAGCTTGCCCAAGACTTAGTAGGAAGTTCTCAAGCAAACATAATAATATAAAAATCAGAGCAACCCTTAGGAAATAAATGAATTATCTAAATATATCTGTTAAATCAAATCAGTAACGTAATTCAATCCGACGAGTATAACGAAACTTTAAGGCAGGAGCGACAATTAGTAAGAGACAGTATTATACGTGAATCAAATTCTCCAACTTTCAAAAAATTGTCGAGTCCTCAAATATGACTAAGACTTTGTGGAGCATTGTAAATAATCGCATTGCAACCGAGGCAGTAAACTCAAAAATTACACCAAATATTCAGGGTTCTCTGATAAGTCACTGCTATTAGGAAATTATTTGCTATTTTGACAACTCATATACAAAGAAAATTCAAGCTCATTTTAACAAAATCTTATCATCTACATGCACGATTGGCCACCGATTTCCGCAGTCTATCTTTGTATCCCCAGTCACTCAACATGAGATAGAAGAAATTATATCGAGGCTTCTCAACAAGAACTTGTGTGGCATTGACGAAGTCCCAAACAAACTTTTGAAGTTCTCTAGGGAATCTCTAAGGGCAATTATCTCAGATCTCATTAACAAATCTCTGGAATTTGGGGAATTTCCATCAATGCTCAAGATGGGCAAAATTGTCCCACTCTTTAAAAAAGGGGATAAAAATATGATTGCAAACTTTAGACCGATTACACATTACTAAGCGTGTTCTCTAAAGTGTTCGTGAAGGTAGTTGTTGTGAGACTGCAAAATTTCGTCCAATATTATAAAATATTAAATGAATCTCAGCATGGTTTTATTCCAGGTAGGTCCACTAAGACTGCAATTACGGATCTCGTGCAGTGCGTTCTCAACAAACTTGATTGTGGCAAACATACTGCAGCGGTCTTTTTTGATCTATCAAACGCGTTTGATGGAGTGAACCACGCTATAGCGTACTACTTCGAATAGTTTGAAACTGAAAATAAAAAAATTCCATAATTTAACTATTTATAAAAATACCTATGTAATATGGTATATAATTAGAATCGTTGAAAAGAGGCCTTTTTTATAGTCATGGCCGACTATGGTTTCCATTAGAAAAAATACAAGTTTGTGTCATAACTCCAAAATTATAGCTTAAATAAAATAATTGGTTAGACTGTATTATTAAGCACATAATTTCCTATAACTTTTTCCTTTACACATTTTTTCTAAAGTCAATAATAACAGAGCAATATGCTCTGAACAAAATAATAATAAAAAAAAAAAATCGAGATATCTAGTTAGTCATGCAATTTTTCCAAAAAACAAAAAGCTCATGAAATTGAACTCGTAAAACTGCATTTATTTCCCCATTTAATCGTGCCTCTATCTCCGCTAGTTTCCGAGATCCCCATACTAAACATCCGAAAAAACTCACCCTGTATACAACAAAATACCTAAAGGTATGAGAGAACTCAAGAAGCTAAACCAGTTCAAGGCAAGTTTAAAGAATTTTCTCCCTGCCAGTGGGTATTCATCTGACTGCCATTATACGCTATCTGAATAAATGTTATTACTTATACTTGTAGTTTTTCTACTACGTTGTATTTTTTCTATTAGACATGTCATAATTTTTATCATCCTCTATGTAATTATTATGAGAATAAATTATCTATCTATCTATCTATCTATCTATCTATCTATCTATGATGGTCAATATCAAATATTACCATGAGCATCATGGCCATTAACAAAAATGTATCAATTTGTGCAAAATTTTTCATAATTATGACTGGGAGTAGAAAACATAGCGTACATTACTTGGTGTACGCAATTACGCACACGAGAAACTACGTAGCTCGCCGCTGCTCGACTTGATACGTGAACTTTCTCTTCGTGCGGAATATGCTTCGTACAACCCTCGTCATGTAATATACTGCAACGGGCTATAGACTTGGATTCCATGACAACATATAATATTTAAAGCGTACATATGTACCTTGAAACGTCTAAACAAAATCGACATAAATATATCTGTCAGATTTTCTCTGACAAATCTGTCACAATTTAGTTATTGCGTTCCACTACTGCAAAGTATTTTATTAAATATTAATACATTCAAATGCCCATAAAACGTTGCACAATGCTCGACTATTACCTGAAATTCACAGGGCCGCATAAATGACAGACTCGCTGGCACTCGCAAGTTAACTTTCTGTACTCGCCTGTAAATTCTGTATAACGGTGTTGCAATGTAAATAACTATTATTCTTTACACACGCGTAATGTCACTACAACCAGCCTGTACACTAACCTGGTAAGACCTAATAAGATTATAAAAGTGATACGAGGCAGTGTAAAGATTGTACTTGTCACGTGTCAAATTTACACGCTCGCATGTTTTTTATCATTTTATTTCATTTAATGTTTATTCATTATCATTTAATTTGCTTGTTTCAACTCTGCCGTCGTTCGATTTAAATATAAATGTGCAATTATAATTGAAATTATGATATTGTGTTTATAATTTTGATACTGACAGGCGATAATATTGTTACTATTAATATCAAGTTATTATCTTAATTTAACTGTTTACAAGTGTTTACCACATAAAATTATTTACATTATACACCAGGTAATAGCTTTTATTGGCTCTACAAAGCGACCAACTCGCCTGCGGCTCGCCAGTCATTGCCTTGTATGGCCAGTAAAGACTGTTTTACCTGACTTAATGTAAAATACTATTATGTGTCTAACATAGACAGTTGTGACACTTTTTATTCGCTTTGACACTTTTTGCATAAATATCAGTCATGTGTTATCTAAAGTTTCCCACTTATTATTATCTTAGTTTAGGTTTACTTCAAATCGGCGCCAGTGTTGGACTTCTGAAAGCCGTAACCAGACGTGAACGTCCTCCAAATATCGACGACGATACCACCGTCCATTATGGCCCAGACAAATACAGTTTCCCGTCAGGTCACGCCAGCACAGCCACATTTATTACTTTTTTCTTTTTGTATCTGCACCCTATCCACCCCATTTTGCAACCGATCGTAGTTTTGTGGGCAGTGGCAGTCTGCCTCAGCAGGATTCTGTTGAACCGCCACTACGTCTTGGATATACTCGTGGGGAGCTCCATGGGGTTTGTCATCGGGCATCTGATGCAGTCCTTCTACGTGGACGACATCACAGCCCAATGGATGGTAAAGTCGTTGATCAATATATAAATATTTATTGTTAATTTCGGAAATGCTAGGAATTGTTTACGCTTCTGCAGCATAAAGCTATAATCAAACAGTGTTTTCGTCATTCTAGATGTACTTCTTAAGCACTCAATGATTTATAATTTAAACATCTTCTTCCGGGCGCTGAATAGACAAGACCCACTAAATCAAAAATTGTCGAAGATTCAAATATTTCAATATGTATTACTATTACAAAAAAAAAACATGTATGCTTAACTAAGTTTCAATATATTGATTTACAAAAATTGAATGCAGAAAGGTTCGTTTTTTTTTTTTAATTTATAAATTTTATTTAGGAAAAATAATGGCATAAAAATTGTGTCAATCTTCTCTTGAATTAATTTTAGAGATGGAAATAATGGAAACAGGAAAGGTAAAAACGAAATATCCCTGTCGTGAGTTAGACGAATCTACAGACGAAGGATACTTCTCAGGACGTAATTGTATGTCTTGCAACGCCGTGCATTTTATTACAATGTTATTTGTTACATACCATTCAGAGCGCTCATGAAAGTGGTGTCAACTTATACGCTGGTTACTATCTGAAAGTAACTAGCTGATAGAATAGCTGATACAGTTCAAAATTCAAATCAAATATAATAAGCAAAATTGGTAGCAGAGTTAGTATGGTAAACTACAGGGTGTCTGGACCATTTCATTGGTCCAAATAAAATGTCAATTAAATTGATTTCGCAAGATTTTCAATCAGCGATATCGGGGATATGATAGGCCACATTGATACCATTGGTACACTTGGAAATCGCCACGAGACAATGAAGAAATTATAGTCAGGAATCAAATCGACTATATTCTCGTCAATCAGAGATACAGAAATGGAGTGAAACAAAGTGCCAAAGCATACCCAGGAGCAGATGTAGGCTCAGATCATAATCTTCTTGTGGCGGAGATTATGCTGAAGCTCGAGGCGTTGAAAGTCTCGTAATGCCAAAGACATATTGATACCAGCCTACTAAGAAATACTAACGTGAACGCGAAGGTGCACCAGGAGATAAATGGAAACCTAACTAAATTAATAAACACCCGTTCAGCAACTCAGAATCAACCTGAAGACATGTGGCAAAATTTAAAGTCGGCCATCATAGAACCTTGTAAGAAACACCTGAAACCTGAGAAAAGAACAAACCGAAGAGATTGGATGACCAATGAAATATTAAGGCTTATGGAAGAAAGGAGAAACCTAAAGAATTCAGACACACAGAAGTATAAAGAAGTACAGAAGGAGATCAAATATAAATGTCGACAAGCTAAGAAAGAGTGGCTGAAAGAGAAATGTACTGAGATAGAAAATCTACAGAAACTGCACGACTCTCATATTGTGCATAAGAAAATAAAAGCGTTCACTGGAATTGGTCGGAAACAATGATAACATATTCTTACAAATGAGGAAAGAAACATTGTGCCGAATATTGAAGATCAACTGACCCTATGGAAAGAATACATAAAATCCCTTTTCAATGATCAAAGTGAAGATATAATTAACAGCCGTAACAATGACACTGGACCATCTATTTTAAAAGTACAAACAGCAATAAAATCAGCCAGAGATTGAAAATTTCCTGGCCCTGACGACCTACCTGCAGATGTGCTTAAGCTGATTGAAGAGACGCATTTAGATACTATAACCTCCCTATTTAGTAAGATTTATGAAACAGGAATAATACCACAAGAATGGCTTCAGTCAACGTTTGTCACAATTCCTAAGAAGCATTATGCCAAAAAATACGAAGAACACCGTACGATTAGCCTTATGAGCCATACTCTATAGTTCTTTCTCAAAGTCATCTCCCGTAGGATTTATAAGAAACAGGAAGAAGGTATAGCAGATACCTGGTTTGGCTTTAGAAAATGAGTTGGCACAGGGAAAGCCTTGTTTGCCTTCAATGACTTGATGCAGCGGTGTCTGGATGTCAACCAAGAGTGTACGCCTGTTTTATAGATTATAATAAAGCATTTGCTAAAGTGAGACACAAACAATTAATAGAAGCATTGGAACACAAAAATATCGACACAAGAGATATACAAATAATAGTAAAACTGTACCTAAACCAAAGTGCGTCCGTTCGCGTATAATCCGAACTAACGAAAGCCGTTGAGATCAAGCGAGGAGTCAGACAAGGGTGTGTTCTCTCTCAACTCCTCTTTAACATCTATTCAGAAGAAATCTTCACCGAAGCCCCTCGAAAGAGAAGACGGTGGAATACGAGTTAATGGCATCCCACTGAACAACTTGCGTTACGCGGCCGATACAGTACTTCTCGCCGAAAACATGCAAGACCTTCAAAATATGTTGAATAACGTCGTCAAAACTAGTCGAGGATATGGGCTGACACTCAATGTTAAGAAGACCAAATACATGATTGTCAACAAAACTCAAGTACCAAATAAACATCTGTATGTGGAAGGCGAAAAGCTGGAAAGAGTCGAGAGGTATGACCATCTAGGTACAAACGTCGACTGCGCCGTGGATTACTGTGCAGAGATAAGGATTCGCATTGAGAAAGCCCATGCATCCTTTGTGAAGATTAAAAAGCTGCTATGTAGTCGCGACCTGAGCTTGGACCTCAGAACCCGGATGCTGAAATGTTACGTATTCCCAGTCCTTTTGTATGGTGTAGAATCTTGGACTCTCAACGTGTAATTGCGAGAGGAAATTAGAAGCCTTTCATGTGTGGACGTACCGTACGAAGTTGAGAGTTTCATGGACAGAACATGCGACCAACGTGGAGGTTCTGAAAAGAATGGAGAGACAGAGAGATCCTACAGGAAGTGAAAAAAAGAAAATTGCAATATCTCGGCCACATTATGAGAGGTCCGAAATATGAGATTCTACGACACATAATCCAAGAAATAAACGTGGGGAAAAGATCTATCGGACCGAGAAAAATGTCCCGGCTTAGTAATCTGCGAGAATGGATTAATGCCACGTCAGCTGATCTATTTAGGGCTGAAGCTTCAAAAATTAAAATAGTAATGATGATAGCCAACTTTCGGAATGGAGACAGCACATGAAGAAAAAGATTGATACCATTATATCAATACGTGAGATTTTAATCACCATAAGTGATATCGCGAGTGTGGGGGTCAACTCAAATTCATCCAATTAAAATCACGATTAATCCCGCGAACTTCGTATTTAATTAGGGCGATCATATCAAACCATTATAATGCTGTTTGCATGCCCGCACCTCACTTCCGATCTACCTCCCTTCTGATTGGACGCCCACGTGATTCCTTGCTTCTGACCTCTATTCTGATTGGCCGAGTCCGACCGCCTCGCAACTTACGGCCACCGCGCCCCGACCCTGATTGATTGATGGCCACCGCTGTATATTGGAATATCGACAGGATAGGATTTCTACCTGAAGTCACCCTGGTCACCCTTTCCCCCTTTTCTCCTTTCCAACATTTCGATCTGATCTCCGGCTGCATATAATTGGTAAGAGGGTTTCTAATTGTACATCCGCCCCACAGCTCAGAGCAAATGCACACCATTGGTACTCATAAACTATCGGGTACAAGCGACGCCCGGGGCACAGCACGCTAAGCAGTTTTATGACTCACATCGGCCCCACCTTTATCTGGATGCAAGCGACGCCCGGGTGGTCATTGTACAACATCCGACCGTAGGCGACATATTTGTCTAAACGTCATTCGGCGTCTAAACCGGGTATCATGTTACATTGCCGGGAGGCATTAGTAAATGATGCGTGCGCTTGCAAAGGGAAGGCCTGAGCTCATGCATCAATCACCAAACCGAACTACGGAAAATATATTGTTAATTGTGTTGCATAACTAAAATATCTCGAAATATTTAAGTAATGATATAAACAATCGATCACACGACTTTAACATTAGCGACGTTTGATTTGACGGGATTTAATGCTCTGTAATCTTGTGTCTCTGTTGTCAACACACCTACATCAAATTTTAAGTTTAATTTTAGGTATAACAAGAATAGTTTACGAAATTATCCTCCGACATACCACTCAACCTGAACAAATTAGCGGCTATTTATTGTTTCATTTTGCACTGGCAATTTCATTAGATTATTAGTTGTAAATTTGGCATGGTTAAACTACATTCACGACCCCTCATTTTATAATTAACGTAAAATTTGGTTCTTCCAAAACGAAGTTCTTCACAACGGCTAAATTAGTACTTAATTTTTGCTGCAACTACAATAAGTGCAAACCAATTATTGCTCTATAGAATGCCAATAAATAATGGAGTAAAACAAATTTTAAAGTTTTACCCATGGCATAGCAAAAATGTGCGCCCTTGTCAGATTACATCAATAAATCAAATACGAAGGATTAGATCTTTTATTAATTTCAACATCAAATTTGCAATGTAAGGCTTACGGCAATATTAGGGACATTAGAATAAGTACAAATAGTAAATATCTAGAAATGTACTTTACGTACGTTTATAGATGCTAATTGATCGATTATACCGTGCGACCAAAAATTATTTTCATCCAACAGGGCTTGGGATGAAAATAAGGGCTCGGTTTAGATCACAATTATAAGGGGACGATATATCTAACCAAATCTTGGTTAAAATTGTGTCTAACACATGACGTGCCAAACTGATGAATTTTAAGCTAAGGTGTATGGCTTTGAAACGCACGGTATGAGCAAAATTTATTTTTTTCTGTTTTTTCTCGTTCTTCACTCAAAATAGCAAGATCCGATAATCTTGATGGGCCAATGAAGTTCTTAAATAAGATATAATCAGTTTAAATTTACTGATGTTTCACAACTTTTTGAAACCGATACGGTGAGCATACTTTGAATAGCAATTATTGGATTTCGAAAAACTCTTCATCTCCATATTTAACTATAAAAATAAGTAGTTCTTCAGGTTTTGAAAGAATTAGGGTTTACCTACTACTAAGTTAAGTTCTGTTATCTACTATGTCATTGTACCGTTGCGGGCTTGTTTCAAAATTCCCCTTCTGATGCAAAAATATTACAATCGGCCTTTTTAAATGTTGATGTGACAATAAATGTTTGACTTTTCACCGATTTGATATTATAAAATTTAAATCTGTAACTACTCAACGTATTTCAACAAAATTGAATAAAATATTGCATACAATTACTTGTATATACAATACTTGTTTCATAAAACAAGTAAACTAAGGATGTTTTTTCAAAAACATCCCCTTAGCTCACTTGTTATATAAATAAATATTTACAAAAAAAATAAAAAATGTACAGCATTAATTTGTGCTTTTCTAAAAACCGTATTAGCGTCTATCAGATGTACCGAGTAATTTTTACTTACCCAGAAAATCTCGTTTTTCAAAATGATGAAAATTGAAATAATGCTAATTTTCGGAAATCGCGCGAGATATCATTGATATATTTTTACTGCAAGTTAGTTTTAGATTACTGAAACATTTAAAGGACATGCTTTTTTGTTATCTGTAACTTTTGCAAAAATTAGGTTTTCAATGTTTTTTCATATTTATCATCTCAACATTTAGGCCAGTATAAATGAACACATGCAGGGTTTTTGTGGAACTAAAACATTAACAAGAGGAGGTTAATATTTTTGGAAGCTATCTAAATAAATATTAATTATCATTGAGAAATATTTCTCCTAAAAAGCACCTTGCATCAAAAACGTAGAAACTATGCAGTGACATAGCATTTTGATGAATAAAATTTCTAAAGAAATAATTAGTATTCCGAATTGTCTTTGCTACCGATACATGTTATAAGTTTTTATCAAACCCGAAAATAAAATTTGAGATTTAGTTTTCGTAATATGAACCATTAAAATTTTAATTGTTGCAAAAGTTGCAGAAGACAAAAAATACTTATGAACTGTAAATAATTCAGTAATCTAAAACTTACAAGCAATAATAGAATCTCATCGATATCAGGCGTGATTTAAAAAAATTGGCAGTATTTCCATTTTCATCATTTGATAAAACAAGATTTACTAGATAAATAATAATCACTCGGTATATCTGATGGAGGTTAATAAGGTTTTTAAACAAGCACAAATTAATGCCGTGAAAAAGTTTTTAACAGCAAAAATAACATTGGTGAATTATTTTAGGATCAACTATTGCTGTTGAAATGAAACACAAATGAAGCAGCAAGTAGTAAAATGTATTAAATTTAAGTACATAACTTTCACATTGCTCCACATTATTGTTAGATTTTACTGACTCAATACAACTATCACCATTTAATTATCTGTAGTAATAACCCAATAGTAAGGTACAGTTTATTTAATTTCAATTAGAGTTTTCGAAAGCACATTGCTTTGCAACAACCCGACGCCGAAAGCGGAGGGTTTTTAAGTGAAAACTATCCATGGGTAGTAATCAGTCTAATGTTATTTTGATTGGATATTGTCGCACACGTGACTACAGATACACGAATTTGATTGGATTTATACTTCAGCAAACAGCTCTTAGCAAACATCATAAACATTTGTTTATCTACAAGTGAAATAAAATGTTCTTGAATCCGCCAGTGAATTAATATTTATTTATATAACAAGTGAGCTAAGGGGATGTTTTTGAAAATAGATCCTTAGCTTACGTGTTTCATACAATATTTTATTCAATTTTGTCGAAATACGTTGAGTAGTTACAGATTTAATTGTTATAATATCAAGTCGGTGAAAAGTCAGACATTTATTGTCACATCAACATTTAAAAAGGCCGATTGTAATGTTTTTGCATCAGAAGGGGAATTTTGAAACATGCCCGCAACGGTACAATGACATAGTAGACAACAGAACTTTACTTAGTAGTAGGAAAACCCTAATTCTTTCAAAACCCGAAGAACTACTTATTTTTATTGTTAAATATGGAGATGAAGAGTTTTTTGAAATCCAATAATTGCTATTCAAAGTATGCTCACCGTATCGGTTTCAAAAAGTTGTGAAAGATCAGTAAACTTAAACTGATTATATCTTATTTAAGAGCTTCATTGGCCCATCAAGATTATCGGATCTTGCCATTTTGAGTGAAGAACAAGAAGAAACAGAAAAAAATAAATTGTGCTCATACCGTGCGTTTCATAGCCATACAGCTTAGCTTAAAATTCATCAGTTTGGCACGTCATGTGTTAGACACAATTTTAACCATGATTTGGTTAGATATATCGTCCCCTTATAATTGTGATCTAAACCGAGCCCTTTTTTTCATCCCAAGCCCTCTTGGATGAAAATAATTTTTGGTCGCACGGTATAATCGATCAATTAGCATCTATAAACGCACGTAAAGTACATTTCTAGATATTTACTATTTGTACTTATTCTAATGTCCCTAATATTGCCGTAAGCCTTACATTGCAAGTTTGATGTTGAAATTAATAAAAGATCTAATCCTTCGTATTTGATTTATTGATGTAATTTGACAAGGGCGCACATTTTTGCTATGCCATGGGTAAAACTTTAAAATTTGTTTTACTCCATTATTTGTTGGCATTGTATAGAGCAATAATTGGTTTGCACTTATTGTAGTTGCAGCAAAAATTAAGTACTAATTTAGCCGTTGTGAAGAACTTTGTTTTGGAAGAACCAAATTTTACGTTAATTATAAATTGAGTGGTCGTGAATATAGTTTAACCATGCCAAATTTACAACTAATAATCTAATGAAATTGCCAGTGCAAAATGAAACAATAAATGCCACTAATTTATTCAGGTTGAGTGTTATGTCGGAGGATAATTTCGTAAACTATTTTTGTTATACCTAAAATTAAACTTAAAATTTGATGTAGGTGTGTTGACAACAGAGACACAAGAGTATAGAGCATTAAATCCTGTCAAATCAATCGTCGCTAATGTTAAAGTCGTGTGATCGATTGTTTATACCATTACTTAAATATTTCGTGACATTTTAGTTATGCAACACAATTAACAAGATATTTACGGTAGTTCGGTTTGGTGAATGACGCATGAGCTCAGGCCTTCCCCTTGCAGGCCCCCGGAAATATAACATGATACCCGGTTTAGACGCCGAACGACGTTTAGACAAATATGTCGCCTACGCATCCGACCTGCGATTTTTATCACCAGATTCTCTCCGCTATCGGACGATTGTGATCCTTTTTGGGGATTTGATTGGGGTTTTATGAATCACACCGCCCCAGCATTATTCGGAGGGCAATTTTAATAAATCACACTAATAAATCAACATTACCTGATGTCTGGGCCATAACTACTGCATTGTACAGGGGGTTTTATGACTTATGACCATGCCAGCATTATCTAGAGGGCCATTTTAATTTTATCACCGCATAATCAGCAGGCGAGTGGCTTTTTTAATTGCTTTCAAACACGTTGCTGCATGTCGAGGCTTGTTGGAAAGTGTATGTGCATGCCCCGCGGAACCGTATGATATATACCAACTGATCTCAGACATCGTCAGCCCAACTTGGTAAGTGCACCTTCAATTATTATTAAATTTATATCTGCAAAATCGAAACGTATTTAAGTGTTAATTGTAATATTTTTTCTAGATTTCTGGACTATCGCTAGGAAGATTCATATACAGCCGTATTTTACCAGCAGGTATATTAACTCAAAGTTAAATATATGCACGTTTTAAAATTATTATTTTTACATCATTTCAGAAATAGCTCTTTTAGGCGCTCTTAACAAGATTGGATGGATGCCCGTCTTCATGAAGATCACGGATCTAGAAGTCTAGCTACAAAATCAGCGCTACCACGAGGACAACCACCAAATACGGGGAGGTTTATACCATTACTCTCTACTCTCGACGATGGTGCTATCCTGTATCTGCCCAAACAAATCAATATGGCAAAGTTCGAGAGGGCGATTACAATGGGATTTTGCATAATTAGAAGGCTTGACAATTGTCTTGTGTATGAGAAGCGCAAATAAATTATCATTGATAATAAATATATTACTATTGTACCCGCTTAAGCGTTCGCCCTCACATAACCTCTCTTTTTTGCTGAACACACAAATTATCCATCTCACATATATTGTGTGGTATGTCACAATTTATACATCCCATATTTTTTAAAACGTCATGCACTTCTCGCATCCCCCTCTTTCATTGCCTCGCAATCTCACTCGCACCCATTGCCTTCAAAAACTCGCGTGCCTCGGCACAATTCGACCAGACATGCGATAATATTTAACACATACATTTTGTGTGACTGTTATTAGATCCGAGATTACCGTATTGCGTAAAGCCTCGGGCTTTTAATATGGAAGTATAGGATCAAAATCAGCCGGTCGTAATAATTTTTAATTTAATTAATTAATTAATTAATAATTCAAATAATTCAAAACTCACTCCCATGTAATCCTAATGGAGTTTCTGCCGCAGTACTCTTATAGCTTCTTTACTGACTGTAAACTAAATATTTTATGCGGGTATGATTTTAAAATTTATTTTTTTGTAATACCTCTGTGTTATTGACATTTATCAGTACTGTCTGCTAGATCGATATCACAGGCGTAAAGGCCTTGGCCGTTATAATAACGGCCGTGGACGTTATTTAAATGACAACGCAAATTTATGAGCAATAAAGTCTTCATATTCTTTCTCATACCTGCTGCTGCTTTTTTGGGGAAGTAAATCGATTGTGGCAGCATTTGCTTCATTTAGTACATCTTCGGGGATACCACAAAACGAAGAACTTTGCACATCTGACATTATTTTTCTAATTTCACTTTGATTTGTTTGTTTGTATTTGAACCGTTGATGTTGCTATGGTATCAAATTGCGCCTGGATAACTAGTTTATTAATTTTGAAATTTAATATTGATAAATTGGCTAGTTTTTGTAATTTAGGTATTACAAAAAGTATCGAACAACATACGGCCGATATGCAAATAACAGGCTTGGTTGAATATAAACCTCGGCTGCGCTCCGCTCCGCTTCGCTTCGCCTCGGTTTACAAACTTCAACCCGCGCCTGCTATTTGCTACATATCGGCCTAATGGCGTTATATACTATTATGAACTGGTCCTGTACATTATTTTATAAAAACATATCTCCTGGGTGTCTGGTGTTTTGTCATAGTGACATTTACAGTTTATTAACTTGTGACTACCAAAATAGCTGTTATGAAATAAATGAAATATAAAATGTTAACAATAATAATGATCTGGTCGATATGTTTTTGATATATCGACTATTATTTTGCTAGTCTTAAGTTAATCATTTGCTAATGTAATTTTCACAAAACACCTTTTTTATATAAATAATGCACAGAACGGGAAATACCAGAAATATGTCTATAAATAACTATCAGCTATCTATATTACAATAATATCAGCTATATTAGCTATCACCGAAGTGAAATGATCTCATTGCGAATAAATGATATCATAAAAAATAATAAAATGACTTGAAATAACCCAGTAAAAGGAAAACGCAAAAGAATATATTTTGATCGTAGGTGGTCCTAATTTCGTATATTAAACCTTCTGTCAGTTCGAAATAATTTTTCCAAATAATATCATTTTTGCATATTATTAATAACAGTTGTTATTGCTCTTGTCATTTTACATTTTTTTTATAATACCCCGTCTACGCAAGAAGATCATTTCACTTGGGTGATTAGTTGAAAACATGAAATCATGAAATCATTTTTCCATGTGTCCAACTTCCTGCCGGACGCTGTATATGGAGCATTGTATATGGAACATTGATTCTGGAGCCTTTATTATGTATCAGAAATAATATTGATAATTGTGAAATCGTGGCAAATAAATAGTCATTAAACTTTTATTCAAATGATTTTTATACTGATAATAAAGGCTCCAGAATCAATGTTTCTTAAGATTTTTCATTTACATTATATATTATTATTATCATTATATTAGGTATTATTTATTCAATTCGAAAAAATTAGCCTCAGGAGACGATAGAACACATGGGAACCTTCGTGACCTTCCCGGTTTTTGTTATTAGCTAAAGTGATTTTATCAAAATAAAATAGTTTTCACTTGGGATCAAAAATGGCATTGAAGACAAGAATGCAAGTATTTTCAAAACTCAACCAGTCAGCATACAACATGACATCAAATTTTTTTTTGTCAATAAAAAATATATTTAAGGTGATAGCTAGTTACCATTTTTTAACACTAAGTCTCGTTCAGAATAAGTTGTTTCTTTGGTTGATTCGTAGTCCGGAGCCCTTAACTCCGGTCGCTCAGTTCGAGCCAAATCCTGATTTTTTCTGCCGCGACTGAGCTGTAAAAGTAAGAGGCACAGAGAATTTAACATAACCCAAAAGTAGTTACGAACATTCTGCAGCTATTTTCATATTTAATACTGAGCAGTATTTCTTTCTTTTAATAGTACATTATACAACGAGTTCCCCAAGTCAGTGTTGATAGTATGAGTCCAAATTTAAAAAACAACCCGAGTTTTTTTAACGGACGAATGCTAGAATTGACTTATGAAAGAGTTTTTTACACAATTTTTTTATAATTTGCGCCTTATTAAAATAAAATAAATATGTATTTTCTATAAGTTCCATTGACTACGTTGCGCCTGCCTGGTACTGTTAGGGCTCTTACACACAGCTCGTTTTTATTACTCGGCGGCGGCTCACTAAAACCGACTGACACTATACACACGGCACCAGTCGGCAGAGATTCGGCTTATCTCCTGCAGCCTCACACAGCGCGCGTTTCCAGTGACTTTGGAACGTAGAAAAGTGCATTTAAATGAATAAAAAAATTAAATTCATCTAACTTAATAAAAAAAAAATTAAATAAAATTTGTTCTGTTGACAAAAGGTGTAATTAAAATTTAAAATTTTAATATTTAGAAAACAATTGTGTGTTGAACCTGGGTTTATTAAAATTTGTTTCTTGTCTTGATCTGTACTATCACCTGTAAGAGCGTTGAAACTATTGTTATTAACCTCTTGTATATTTTATATTTCAGCTAAAAGAGGAGATAATGGTAAAACCATTGGGAGACCATATTTTTGTATATAAACATCACGAAATAAATTAAAATTATATTGATCATTATAATTTATTGAATTTATGCATAATTAAAAAATATTTTAATTAATTTTATGATTTTTATATAAAAACATGATCTGTCAATGGGTTCACCATTATCTAATAATTTAGGTGAAATGTACATATTATGTCTTAAAATATAAATACAATGATACATTTACATATAAAGATCGCTTCTCTCTATTATGTTTAACTATGTAAAAATCAAATATGGAATCCATTTTAAATAAGCAAGATGCTATAAGTACCTCAGAACCCGTCATATTGAATTTTGTTTTGACAACATTTTTGAGTGTGTTTAATAAAGTCAAGTAATTTTTGTCTGAAATATATACATATACATTTACATATAAAGATCGCTTCTCTCTATTATGTTTAACTATGTAAAAATCCAATATGCCATCCAATTAAAATATGCAAGATGCTATAAGTACCTCTGAACCCGTCATACTGAATTTTGTTTTTACAACATTTTTGAGTGTGTTTAATAAAGGAACTGCAGTTATGTAATGTCTCTACATAACTACATTACATAACTCTGTGTGTGACAGTTATGAAAAATTTGACGTTTCATAATGTCAGAAATGCCTTATTGTATCATAATATAATACGATACGATACGATAATTATATCGTAAATAACTATTATGTACTGTAACCATTAATATTTGATAATCTGACGGTTCTTGATTAAATATTATAACTCGTATTACATGATAAATATGAAGAGAGTTCCCAATAGGCAAGCAAATAAAAAAATCGAAAACACATCATGTTGTAAATTATCAAGAAACAGTTGTGAACAAATAAGTTACGTTTAAATTAACATAAATAGTAAAATAGATAAATAATTGAGATATTTTAGAAGCACTAGAAATTAAGGAGGCGTTAAAATGTAGGACTACAATTGTCAACAATGAAATAGATATGACGGAAGATATTTTAATATCCAGCGTTTTCAAAATACTTGTAAGGTTACTGATATTAAATATTTATGGATAAACAAGTGTATAAATTATACAAATAAATAATTTATTATTAACTAAACAAAAATGTTGCATGTTCGAAATAATATTATACTTTTTTGTAGTACAGTTTTCTCCCAATCGTGTTATTCGATAAAAAATGGGTCATTCCATAAAAAAAAATTAATTACGAGATATTTAAGAGGGCATTTAGATATTGACATTTTATGAACACTAATTATCAAAATTGACAGTTTCCAATTATTTTACTCATAGATGCATCCTCTAGGTATAATTACAAATATGACTCATAATTTTATCTTATTCCTCAAAGAAGTTATAAACAGATTTGAGGCTACCTTTTAGAGGCCAAATTTTAGGGAAAAAAAATTTCTTGAAAACAAACAGATAAGCTAAGGTACATACGTTCTAATAAAATATGTCCCAATTTAAGCGAGGAATTAAAAAAATATAATAATATATGGGATGTTCCATTTAAAATAAGAAAGTTGGTGCTACTTCCGGTGGAACCGGAAGTGATAGAAACTTGAAAATATTTCACATGAGGATTACTGATTCAAACGTGCGAGGAGGTTTTTTTTAAATATAATTAGTACTGCGGCAACCCCGTAAAGTTTTAACGAACGGTTTAGCGTAGCCACCCTGTATATATATATATATATATATATATATATATATATATATATATATATATATATGACTATATATATATGACTATATACGTAAGAAACGAGTAAACTTTCGTAGTAATATAAATATATATAATCGGAAGTAATAATAAAATAGAAATAGAAAATACATTACATAATCACCCTTACTATTTTTTTTTTAACAATTGTAATTAATTCTGTGATAATATAAGTTTACTTGTCCGCTATTTCAACTTTTTAGCACATAATAAAAAATGAAATAAATATGAAAATCTATTGCAAAGTAAGGGCGCTGGACGACCTGGCGATAGTCGTATTTTTCATAATTTTCGTTACTACCCGCATAGTAGGAATCCTCTTATAATTAATTATTTCAATATTTACTTCATTCAATGCCTCCAAACTCGAACGGTTACAGGCGAGAAGCCATAAAACTCAGGTACTTCCAAGCGCTCGCGTTGTGCCCATAAGGCGACGTCTCATTTCGGGTGTAAAGGTTACTTCTGGACACAACTGTACCAGCGTTATGGTAAAACCCGGATTAGGTTACAGACTATCTTTTCGATTTTAGGAAAACGGAGATCGGCAATACAATTGCACATTGAGCAGGCAGAATGCCGCATTATGTAAATATTTTGCTTAACAATTGTTCACTTTAAATCGCATATTTAAGTTGTATTGTATAAGTTATGTTGTATATTGTATAGTTTACGTTTAAATTTCGCAAGCCTAATAAAATGCTATTAACATAATGTGTTTATTACGGGGTTAGGGCTATAAATCCGTTAAGTGGCCGCTATTCTATCAACAAATTTTGCAATGGTTTTGTTCAGTGCCTATTGTCAGTCTCGGAATTTACTGCAGATTATTATTGTGTACGAGTTTATTTCTTTATTTTGGGGATTGTATTTCCCCAGATTAGGACAGTCGCGAAATCGTGTATTGCTTACAATGTTAAAAAATATCTTAATTTCATTATCAATATTCGAATGCATTTTACGATAACCAAAGTGGGGTCTTGGGGCAAAAAAAATAGATAAGAACCCATAAAAACGCAGGCGGTTGCTCGTCCGGAGCAGGGTACGCGCGCGGCCCAAGCGGCGCTTAGAAATTCTGCCGCAGAACCATTAAATAACCCTCAGCCTGTCGTTATATATGTCATCGCCAAGCTAAAACCGCGCGTTTAAGACAGGCGTTTTTGAAAAACCGCTTGTTGTGTATGAATACACCCTATGCTTTGCATGAGACCATGTGCCGAGGCGGTGCCATTAAGCGGTGCCTCGCCGAAACCGCCTCGTGTGTAAGTAGGCTTAGCCTACTTACACACGAGGCGGTTTCGGCGAGCGGCGCACCGCTTAATGGCACCGCCTCGGCACATGGTCTCATGCAAAGCATAGGGTGTATTCATACACAACAAGCGGTTTTTCGAAAACGCATGTCTTAAACGCGCGGTTTTAGCTTGGCGATGACATATATAACGACAGGCTGAGGGTTATTTAATGGTTCTGCGGCAGAATTTCTAAGCGCCGCTTGGGCCGCGCGCGTACCCTGCTCCGGACGAGCAACCGCCTGCGTTTTTATGGGTTCTTATCTATTTTTTTTTTGCCCCAAGTCCCCTTAATTTCTAGTGCTTCTAAAATATCTCATTTAGATCTATTTTAATATTTATGTTAATTTAAGCGTAACTTATTCGTTCACAACTGTGGCTTGATAACTTACAACATGATGTGTTTTCGATTTTTTGATTTGCTTGCCTATTGGGTACTCTCTCCATATTTACCATGCAATACATGTTATAATAATTAATAAAGAACCGTCAGATCATCAAATATTAATGGTTACAGTACATAATAGTTATTTACGATATAATTTTCGCATCGTATCGTATTATATTATGATACAATATGGCATTTCTGACATTTGAAACGTCAAATTTTTCATAACTGTCACATAGAGTTATGTAATGTAGTTATGTAAAGACATTACTTAACTGCAGTTCCCACGAAGCTTCAAAGTTTGTGTATGCTACAGCGTGTCTATTTCTGGATTTTTCTGCTAGTTACGTAGTTACGTAACGTCAAATGGTAACCTTAAAATATTACTTTTATATATTTATGTGATGCCGTGATGTGTGATTTTAACTTAAAAAAAGTTAAGCCGCAGTAGTTTTGTAATAACCATGTTTATTGATTTTAAAATAATTTGAAATTTGAAATGACACCGTTGCCTTGTGATACATCGTTTGAAACACATCCAATCAAGAACTGAAACGAAAACATATTTTCTCAACTACGTTTCCAAAACAAACGTTTTTTTTTTAAATAAATGTTTCTTTTATAATATTGTTTTTTAAATATTTTTTTCCTTGAAAATGTACTGACGGAAATATATTTCCGTTACACCTCTTGATTATATGTGTTTTAAGCTTTCAAAATATGGTTCATGGTGTAATTTAAAATATCAAATTGGGGTCGCTAGGGGGAAGGGGGTAATTTTTCAACTTCAATTAACAGGTTATTAATCTCTACTATACTACATTATCTGTTATCTTTAATCTTTTAATTTCTATCTTTATCTGCTATCTTTTATTATGTTTTATCCTTTTATCTTTTAATCTCTACATTATTGAGATATCGCAAGGTGGGGGTTTGGGCCATTTCAACTTTAAGAGCAGTGGTGGCTAGGGAGAAGGCGGTTAGACCCCCTCCTCTAATTCAAAATCGACGTGTTTTTTCTGTTAATCCAGATAACTGGGATTTAAAAAATATTCAGACTGGCTAGTTTTTAAATAAACACCGGTATGAATATATACACGGTGTCCCAAATCAAGTGGCTACCATGGGTATCTTTCTTATTATTACAGGAAAAATCCCGATAACCATTTTTGTTTTAAATTTCGATTTTTTTTATTACACTATTTTTTTATATCACATTAGTTTTAAATATAACATTTTAGGCTACTGGGCAAAGTTGTGCAGTTTTGAGCGTCTGAGCATATGCCGGTAAAAACTTTAAAAATTGCGGAAACTTTGGATTTTATTAAAAAAAAAAAAAATTGCAACTGAAATAATTTGGTAATTGTAACATTATAAAGACATTTTTCAGACAAAAATTACTTGACTTTATTAAACACACTCAAATATGTTGTCAAAACAAAATTCAATATGACGGGCTCTGAGGTACTTATAGCATCTTGCTTATTTTAAATGGATTCCATATTGGATTTTTACATAGTTAAACATAATAGAGAGAAGCGATCTTTATATGTAAATGTATCATTGTATTTATATTTTAAGACATAATATGTATATTTCACCTAAATTATTAGATAATGGTGAACCCATTGACAGATCATGTTTTTATATAAAAATCATAAAATTAATTAAAATATTTTTTAATTATGCATAAATTCAATAAATTATAATGATCAATATAATTTTAATTTATTTCGTGATGTTTATATACAAAAAGATGGTCTACCAATGGTTTCACCATTATCTCCTCTTTTAGCTGAAATATAAAATATACAAGAGGTTAATAACAATAGTTTCAACGCTCTTACAGGTGATAGTACAGATCAAAACAAGAAACAAATTTTAATAAACCAAGTTCAACACACAATTGTTTTCTAAATATTAAATTTTAAATTTTAATTACACCTTTTTCTAGTAAAATTGTTTGCTAAATATTAATGTCAACAGAACAAATTTTACTTAATTTTTTTTTTATTAAGTTAGATGATTTTTTTTTTTTTTATTCATTTAAATGCACTTTTCTACGTTCCAAAGTCACTGGAAACGCGCGCTGTGTGAGGCTGCAGGAGATAAGCTGAATCTCTGCCGACTGGTGCCCTGTGTATAGTGTCAGTCGGTTTTAGTGAGCCGCCGCCGAGTAATAAAAACGAGGTGTGTGTAAGAGCCCTTAGCCTACTTACACACGAGGCGGTTTCGGCGAGCGGCGTACCGCTTAATGGCACCGCCTCGGCACATGGTCTCATGCAAAGCATAGGGTGTATTCATACACAACAAGCGGCCGCTGCTAGATTTTTCGAAAACGCCTGTCTTAAACGAGCGGTTTTTGCTTCGCGATGACATACATAACGACAGGCTGAGGGTTATTTAATGGTTCTGCGGCAGAATTTCTAAGCGCCGCAACGACGCGCGCGTACCCTGCTCTGGACGACCAACCGCCTGCGTTTTTATGGGTTCTTATCTATTTTTTTTTGCCCCAAGACCCCACTTTGGTTATCGTAAAATGCATTCGAATATTGATAATGAAATTAAGATATTTTTTAACATTGTAAGCAATACACGATTTCGCGACTGTCCTAATCTGGGGAAATACAATCCCCAAAATAAAGAAATAAACTCGTACACAATAATAATCTGCAGTAAATTCCGAGACTGACAATAGGCACTGAACAAAACCATTGCAAAATTTGTTGATAGAATAGCGGCCACTTAACGGATTTATAGCCCTAACCCCGTAATAAAGACATTATGTTAATAGCATTTTATTAGGCTTGCGAAATTTAAACGTAAACTATACAATATACAACATAACTTATACAATACAACTTAAATATGCGATTTAAAGTGAACAATTGTTAAGCAAAATATTTACATAATGCGGCATTCTGCCTGCTCAATGTGCAATTGTATTGCCGATCTCCGTTTTCCTAAAATCGAAAAGATAGTCTGTAACCTAATCCGGGTTTTACCATAACGCTGGTACAGTTGTGTCCAGAAGTAACCTTTACACCCGAAATGAGACGTCGCCTTATGGGCACAACGCGAGCGCTTGGAAGTACCTGAGTTTTATGGCTTCTCGCCTGTAACCGTTCGAGTTTGGAGGCATTGAATGAAGTAAATATTGAAATAATTAATTTTAAGAGGATTCCTACTATGCGGGTAGTAACGAAAATTATGAAAAATACGACTATCGCCAGGTCGTAGCGCCCTTACTTTGCAATAGATTTTCATATTTATTTCATTTTTTATTATGTGCTAAAAAGTTGAAATAGCGGACAAGTAAACTTATATTATCACAGAATTATTTACAATTGTTAAAAAAAAAATAGTAAGGGTGATTATGTAATGTATTTTCTATTTCTATTTTATTATTACTTCCGATTATATATATTTATATTACTACGAAAGTTTACTCGTTTCTTACTTATATAGTCATATATATATATATATATATATATATATATATATATATATATATATATATATATATATATATATATATATATATATATATACAGGGTGGCTACGCTAAACCGTTCGTTAAAACTTTACGGGGTTGCCGCAGTACTAAATATATTAAAAAAAAACCTCCTCGCACGGTTGAATCAGTAATCCTCATGTGAAATATTTTCAACTTTCTATCACTTCCGGTTCCAGCGGAAGTAGCACCAACTTTCTTATTTTAAATGGAACATCCCATATATTATTATATTTTTTTTATTCCTCGCTTAAATTGGGACATATTTTATTAGAACGTATGTACCTTAGCTTATCTGTTTGTTTTCAAGAATTTTTTTTTTCCTAAAATTTGGCCTCTAAAAGGTAGCCTCAAATCTGTTTATAACTTCTTTCAGGAATAAGATAAAATTATGAGTTATATTTGTAATTGTACCTAGAGGATGCATCTATGAGTAAAATAATTGGAAACTGTCAATTTTGATAATTAGTGTTCATAAAATGTCAATATCTAAATGCCCTCTTAAATATCTCGTAATTAATTTTTTTTTATGGAATGACCCATTTTTTATCGAATAACACGATTGGGAGAAAACTGTACTACAAAAAAGTATAATATTATTTCGAAGATTACTTTTTCGTCGCATTTCTGCAGGGTATAATTTCGCATGTCACAAGTGCACTTTAGTAGACATGTGATATGCTTTGGTTTGTTGCTATTGTAATGCAAACTTTCCAATAATAAAACCATTTAGAATAAAGTATTACAGAAATCAAAATCAACAAAATTAATCATTACACAAATCAACAAATTATCAATGTATTCTTCATATATGGCAACTGCGATAGAATTGTTGCTCTAACATGTAGAGTATTCAATGAAACTAATTCACATCTGCCGCCTATGAATAAAACAAGATTTACAAGATTGGAATGAAATTTTGTTCAATTCGGACAAGTGAATGCAATAAGACATCGACAAAAGCCAGTTATGGAAATTGATGAAGTGCAAGAAATAGTGTTAGCCTATTTTCAAATTAATCCACAAGCAATATAATTTTAATTTATTTCGTGATGTTTATATACAAAAATATGGTCTCCCAATGGTTTCACCATTATCTCCTCTTTTAGCTGAAATATAATATATACAAGAGGTTAATAACAATAGTTTCAACGCTCTTACAGGTGATAGTACAGATCAAGACAAGAAACAAATTTTAATAAACCCAGGTTCAACACACAATTGTTTTCTAAATATTAAAATTTTAAATTTTAATTACACCTTTATCTAGTAAAATTGTTTGCTAAATATTAATGTCAACAGAACAAATTTTATTTAATTTTTTTTTTTATTAAGTTAGATGAATTTAATTTTTTTATTCATTTAAATGCACTTTTCTACGTTCCAAAGTCACTGGAAACGCGCGCTGTGTGAGGCTGCAGGAGATAAGCTGAATCTCTGCCGACTGGTGCCGTGGGGTCTATATCATTGAATACGTTTTCAATGGATATCTACGTCTTTCGGAGCACACAGAATTGGGTGTCGAATGCTTCGGATGTTTGTATCGTTGAGTATTGTATTAATGGAAATTGTATTGCTGGGCGCCGGTATTACAGAATACACGTATCGATGGATATTTTGTCGATATATCGAAAAAAAGTGGGGATGATGATTGCAGAAATACATGTGGCAACGCTGCATTTCGCTGTCAGATCAGATGTTTGACTTTGACAATAAATACTTTCAGAGCATGTAAAATGCAAAACAAATATATTAACCTTGTTTGTTAATGACACTGTTGTGTCCACCGGTGCACACTTGTGTTGTACTGCTTGTGTTTAAAACAATCTGGCTTAGTGTGGAGGCCAAGCAAACGACAGAACAGAATGTCAGGACGAGGACATGAAGCAGTGATGGTGCTGGGAGGCTAGAGGTTACCCCCACAATGAGTTGGCCGAAAAGGGCAGTCAACGGAGTCACACGGGTCTGTGCGGAAACAATGACGGAAGGAAACCATGGCACCGGATTATTATAGGTGATAGTTGCACGTCGTAGCGATTTGGGTCTGATCTGCACCGTGATATCCGTGAAAGATTATTAATATTGAGTTACATGAAGACGCTACACCCTATGCATCTACCCTATGCTCTTCGAAGATTGTACCTACATGAACTTTATGTCGAGTTGATTGTTGTGAAGTGTACACGTGAAGTGTTGTGAAGACGCTACACCAACTATACTAACTTTGTGTCGAGTTGCTTGTTGTAAAGTGGACATGCCACGTCCAAAAACACATTATATTTGTACATGAAACTATTATGTAAGAAACAAATTGAATATCAACATTGTCACACCTTTTTTATCATATTTACATTTGTCCACTTCTGTGAGTACTAATCCCGAGTTTCGTTGTGTCGTTATTGGATAAACACTTGTATGACTGAAAAAAATTAAATATCTTGGATAGATATTCATAACAAATTAAATTGCAAAACCCATTTGTTGACAGTTAATTTGTGAAATGTCATATATGTACATGTTTCGTGGACATAAAAATTGTCTCTGCTTATTTGTTGGCTATCTTTTTTTATATTTCGTTATTAATCGGTACTGTCCTTCTAAATTAAAGGTTAGCAGCTAATAGTTAATATCTGTTAAATACTTCTTTGACTTACATTAAATAACTACGTTGCTTTTAAATAAGTTGCGGAAGAATTTAAAGAATTGTTCAATGAATTTTAACACTTAACTGTTAACTTCTAATTTAGAAGAACAATTTACATTAAAAAATAGAGTATTAAATAAAATTACACCGCCATAAAATGAGCAGTGACATTTCTTATGTCCGCCAGTTTTGTTTTTCAATTGCTAGGTTGCATGGCTTGCACTTTGTGAATGTTTTCTATCAATGTATACGTGTTTATTATATTTTATTCTTTGTTAAATTTTATTCTTTGAGCCAATCTATTAAGAAATTATTGTACTGTATTATGTAAATAGTCTATGATTTTTAAGCCTTGTGTTATATTTATTATTTATTATATTTATTATAATAATCCAAAAAAAAAGATATTTTCAAGTGTTTTTTTTTAAATTTAATGTGGATTAGATGCACCTGATAAATTTAAGCCCTATCTTACAGTCTCCGATTACCTATCTAAAACCGGCAGTTATTCATTTGATACTATTGCGGAGACAGAAAACTAACCATCAATTAACCCTCGAGCGCACGAATGTCCAATATAGTAAAAGTAGTAGTTTTCATTAATATTCTTTTATTGGTTTTAAATTTTATGTACCTTCCTAAAACAAGTTAAGCCTAGTAATTGACTTTTTAAAGAAAATCAAATTTTACTTTTTGAGTGACTAAGATTTTTGGTCCCACAGACCAACCGTTGTGTTAATGGGGGTTTTATATACAAAATAATTATGGTTATGCATATTAAATATGCCATCACGAGCGAAGGTAAATTCATCTGTCCACAACTGCTTTTGATTCAAATTCTATTTTTTATTTCTATTTATTGCATCTAGCATCCAACGACAAGACTTGACATTACTCCATACTCTTATTTAAAAAGTTTGAAGACTAATGCAACAATAGTAATAGCAATATTTTATTCGCATCGACCTGCGGTCTTTCCGCCTTGCAATAATATCTTTTTTCCACTCCTTGCATGGTAAGTACATAACATTGATTTAGTGGAAGTAAGTACCACTTACCGATAAAGCTTTGGTTACTATGAGCAACGGGAAGTAAGTAATCACTTTTACTTCCCTCGGGGAAGTAAGTAAAATAATTTCAATAGCGTTCTTTCTCTGGCACCAGTCTTTAAAACACTTTTGATAACACCCCTTCGACTTCTCCGGCAGTAGGAAGGAACAGACAGCATCTGCAGCTTCTTCAATTGCCATTTCTTGTTTGTTTTCATTGGAATTCATTTTACAACTGAACGAATGCAATTTCTGACATTCACACTTTGTTTGAAAAATAGTCTTAGCAACCAAAGCTGTACTGACATTTGGTTCATGTTGCGAAAATAAATTAATCAAACACAAACAATTAAACCAACTTCAGGAGTGGAAAAACAGTTATAAGCAATTTGAGAGGTAAGTTTTGACCAGTCTCGGTCTTTATTGCTAGCCCTCGCTATCGCTCGGGCGCAAACTCGACCTCGACTGGTAAAAGATACTTACCTCTCTTAATGCTTAATAGTTATTTAAAGCTTTTTAGAGTTATCAATCAATTTAGGTATTTATTTGATTTACGGTAGGGAGATACCGTTTTAAGTTTAGTCTTACCACAGGAGCTGAAGACCTATTTTATTCTAGCTTTACAATCGCTCTAGCTTTCTGCATCAGAGTGAGATGTGGCATTTTTGTAAAACACTTTCAATATATTTTTTATATCTAGTGTCAAACTGTGACATTTTAGGTCGCTTATGATTTAAAGTAAAAATCAAACTGTTAAAATAAACTTCACTTTTGGAACTTCACCTTTGTACCAATCTCTTACTAATTGTAAAACTATTTTTGTTGTAACAATTTTGCAAGTGCAAAAATTAAAGAAATGGAAGGACTTTTTGGGAAAATGTGTAGGAACTAGGAAATTAAAAAAAAGTCTTTTAATTCAAATATAATAACATTGGTTCCCTTGCAGAAAAAGATCGACATTGAGGACATATGGCACTAAAATTATAAATTTCTTGTGAACAAACTCCACAATAGATATGTCCACATTCTAATGCAAACCTTTTAGTGCGAAACACACATATGTTACACATGTAAGTACCTCCTGGAGTGCAATCTAAAAAAGAATTTAGAATTAACAGAGTTCGTCATAAAAAGATTATTATCTCGTATGACTAATATTAATAATAACATTGTACAAAGTTACTGATTTTTCATTGTTCAGCTAATACCTGCTGAAAAGTTAGAGTTATATAATTTTTTTTCAAATGTAATAGCTTGTATATTTTTAGAGAATCAAATTTTAAATCAAATTCTCTTTACAACTATGTATCACAAGTACCATTTTGGTTTTAAATTATGCTCAATATTTCAAATCGCAGAATTATTATAATCGGCAGTAACATTGATTTGTATTTTTTTTTAATACTTTTCATATCGGATAGAAATAAGTGTTTATTATCCCTGCTTAAATAAGATAAATTATTAAAGAATAAACAAATGAAAACGTAGATATAGTATTCTATTTTTCACTAGTAAACACATACAGAGAATCCCACGCAAGTCATTGGTTTAAAGCTTAAAGGGTTCCTGATGAAATAAGAACTTAAAAATAATCACAGAAACATGGTTCCTTGTGTTCTCCTAAAAGAAAATACGTAATACTTCTATCACTTCCGGTTCTAACAAAAATGTCCATCAACTTTGCAGTATTTGCTTCAAATGACGATTTATAAAAAACATAATCTTGATTTATTTATAGCGACATTTTTTTTTCGCGCCAAATATAATTGTTTTGGTTTGCTTAGTTGCATTTAATTGAATTTGTAACATTTTCTTGTTATTTACCTGTTTCTACTCCTTCGGGTTGCCAATCGTGTATTTGTTGTCTTGGTATTTCAATTATATCGTCTATATGCTGCTCCCAATCTACAAAGGAACAATATAAATTTATTTACAATTTTAGGTAAGTTTTAATATATTCAAAGTGTCCAAGATAAAGATGAATAGCATGAGGATATCGGAAACCGTAAAAGTTACAAAGGCGTTAAATTGTGACTTTTGTGATTTTTGACACTTTTTGAATATGGCGTCATCGATACTTTTTAAAAATATATTTATTTTATTAAAAAATTTGATAGCATTTGTTTTTCTCTTTACCAATATGTAAAAATACCATGGGTTTGCCTAACAAACATTTCTTAGAAAATCGAGTTTAATGCCTGATTACAAAATTGTGAAAAATTAAAGATTGCCTTGGGAAACAAATGAAACAAGTTAAACAAATACGATTTACAATGTTAGTTCGTCTTTATCAAATAAGGTTGTAAATTAAACTGTATTAGAAAGTGTTTCTCAATAATAAAGGTACGTTTAACAGAAACAAAACGCATCGAAATTTTGATGATTAACAAAGATTGATTGAAATTAAAACAAACATGTAAATGAAAAAAGTTCGTATTTATAACACAAAAAAAAGAACTATTTCACTAAAACCATTACAAACAAAATTTAACAATACTAGTTACCAAAAAAGATGCTCCCATTGTTGTCCATTAACTATGACCAACAATATGCGTTCCATTTCTCTTAAACAGAATAATAAAATATAATTATTGAGAAACAAACATTAATACAGTTTAATTTACAAACCTATTTTGGAGACAGAAACTGACATTAGTAAATTATTATTTATTTATTTCTCGTAGGTATTTTTTCAGCTTGTATAATTTGTTTTCATATTTTTGTCAGGCATTAAACACGATTTTCTTAGAAATTTTTGTTATGCAAACTCATGGTATTTTTAGAAATTCGTGAAGAAGAACACAATTGCTCTCAAAATTGTTAATTTAAAAAAAAAGTTACTATTTAAATAATAATCGATGACGTCATTCCTAAAATATTGACGCGTCACAAAAAAATTAAACTGTCAAATTATTGCAAATAATTAGACATCAAACTTTTGTTTAATTTTTTTTTCTAAACGTAATAATAAAGGCTCCAGAGAGGTGGTATCTTACTTTTTACTCACCCATTATGTGTACATTAGGGTGGCCCTTAAAAAATAATGGGGACGCCCCCTGGACTGGTTCGAAAGAGTGAAAAAAATATTCTGGATTATATCAATAATATATTCTGGATTTTTGTCAAACATTTATTTCTAACCCTATTTTAATAGGGTTAGTAATAGGGTTTAAGAATATATTTTCAATTTTTTGTCCTTGACAGCTATTCAAAATTATTTCAAATAAAAGTTGTAGGGAATATTTTCCCCTGCAAAACGAAAAAAAAATAATTAAGAAATCGAAGAAATTGGGAGTTGTTTTTGTTTGAATTGGAACTAGTTTAGGGGGCGCCAACTTAAATTTTCGTTGAAAAAAGCTATATTAAGGACCACATATTAAGGACAATGTACATACTATGAATGAGCATTAAGAGTGACTATGCCCCATATCTATAGCCCGTATTTGAGCATGAGTTCGACTCAAGTCGTATATTTGCGTATATTTGGTTGCGTTTGGTGCATAAACGTTGATAGAAAATACGCAACCAAATGTACTACTTAAGTCGAAGTCATACTCAAGTACGAACTATAAATACGGGCCTATAAGTATTACTTAGTGTAACTTTATAAGTTAAAAAATACACCAGTAGATATATTACCAGAGCGTGCACTTTCGTCGCTCTCATCAATAATTTCCCGGTTTTCTGAAAAATAACTATTAGTAATTTCCCCTTTTGCACATTGTTACTCATATTTACCTTCTTCTATGTTAACTACATTTATAGGAATTGGATTTTCAGTGTTTGGAGGGACAGCGTCATCAAATGTTTCGTCTGAAAATTTGCTCAAGTTAGATATTTTTTAACTGTTCATATTTCAATAGTTTAATGTTTTCATTCATTCACTGACCAGGCAATGGATGTAGCAATTCAACGACTCCATCCGTAGTGTGCCTCATGGCGGTTAAAAAGGCTCGCACATTTTGGTCACCCGCCAATCTTATTTGAGCTAATTCTAAAACAGTTTGAGATATAAGTAAAAAAAATTTGTCATCATTTGTTTTTCAGTTATGACGTCATCGATTTTTATTTTAAATGGCAATCCTAATTTATTTTATTTTATTAAAGATTTTCTTTTTCCTGGAAAAGCGGTATACATTTTTCATATACGAAACATCTCATATACGAAAAAAAATGTTCGCTTGAAACTATCAGATTAACTGAAAAATGTGATGCGAGTGTTAATTTATTTCATTGGTTTAGTGCTTAGATTTTTGTAAAATAATATAATAGACAGTTTTTAATCGACCCAGTATTTCTACATTTAAGAAATATCAATGCTATAGTATAATTTGGATTAATCTGGATATTTTTCATTTGTTTCCATAAATAAAGCCGCTATAAAATGTGCACTATAAAATTAAATTTAAAAATGTAATTGGTTACTTTTGGATAAATTTGTGTACCTACTAATGCAGTAGCTTCAATAGATTATCCAGAAAAAAAATTTAAGAAGTTTCTGTTTTGGCAGATTTAAATTAACCGTATGAAAAATAAAGATACGTAATATTTTTATCAGAGATTTGTATTATAAATTATTATATTTTAATTGAATTTCCTATGGTGCGTTTCACGTCACCATAGGACACCATTGATGTCTATTGAAACTACCAGGTGCATTGTTGAATTTTATATTTGTAATAAGATGTAGAAAATTCGGTATAGCTATTTATAATTACCACAAAAGACTATATTTACCTATTCTGCTGTTAAGTCGGACGTAGTGCCTTCTCGCACAAGCCTCTACTTGTGTGCCCAAATTAATCCTTTCAATATCGCAGGATTTTTTGTGGCTCACAAGCTTTAGCTTGTGCAAGAAGGTCCAAAAGGTAGGCCTTGTCCTACCGATAATTGTGAGCAAATATTTGTGGAATGACTCCACTGAATTATTGGTCCTAATGTCCTGTCCGTGGACAGATACATTTTTTCCGGCCCACTGCCTATTTATGTATTCAACAAATGGCCCTGTGCCTGCTACTTCCTCAATAATTCTCACAGCATCGAAGAAGTATTGCTGAGGAAGCAGTGGCAAGCACATTGCCATTTTTGTTGCATTAATTAGGGGTTCGGTGCAGGCCATGTGCCCTATTATCCCTAATTGTCGAGCTAAAAATAATTAACATCATTATTAGTTATGGTCAATTTAACTGTAAGGAGAAATACCTTTGAGGAAAACTGCTTTACAAAAGTGAAACCAGCAACCTAAAATTGTACACTGTGGGAATTTTAATAAGAGGGATCTTCTTAAGGCTCCCTCATAATCCGCCATCACAGTAGAAAATGCAATATTTAGGTTGCTGGCCATCCACTCGAATATTAAATTATAGTCTTCTACAGTCCTTCTTTCCATAAGACAATATACCAATGGAAAAGTCTACAAAATGATAAAATTTGTATGCTTTGGAATCTAATTATTAGTTTATATGTACTATAGAGCAGCGATTTTCAAACTTTTTTTTTACCGCGGAACCCCTATGCGATTTTCTGAATATTAGGGAACCCTTGACATACCTTTGTAAAATATGCCGCAATGTTCAAAAGAAGTACTTAAGTGGGGAAATATTAGTTATAAGTATTCCTTAAAAGGTGATTTACTTACATGACCTTTGTGCTGTATATGTATTATAAATAATTGGTGTGCACCACCTGCTCTTGGCACCACCTTAAAAGTACCATCCATTTGAAACAAGACTTGGCCGTTATCACGCACAATATTTTCATATAAATGAACAGCTGCCATTGAAACAAACAATAATATTTTTGATGTTGTGCCCAGTATACCGCGGTAAAATTTTTGGGCCTGGTCCCCCAGCTCCATTGTTAAAGGAAGAAATCTGCAAGTATTCATATAATCTATTTTTTATTTGTTTATTTACTACGCCCTATTTATGCTGCTATGGCCAATTACCGTCGT
Organism: Othius punctulatus; assembly: GCA_951805005.1. NCBI lineage: Eukaryota > Metazoa > Arthropoda > Insecta > Coleoptera > Staphylinidae > Othius > Othius punctulatus. The sequence goes on from OX638138.1 coordinate 74,383,485, forward strand.
CAACGAGCAAACTACTATAGGCACGATTTTCCCTCGAAAGGAAAGGTAATTTAGGGCACACGGGCTCGACCCTATGGCCTTGGCGTGAGAGGCAAATACGTTGGCATATAGGCTATTATTTTCAATTTGTTCTAGTTGTTTGATTTCAACATATTTTTACCTTGGCTCCATAAAAATTTCATCCAAATGTGTAAGAGATATTGGGTTTGGGGGCGCCGTTCTCTTCCTGGCACGCTGCATTAGCTGCTTTACAGCATTGTAACCTCCTACCTATATCAGACCGAAATGAATAATTAAATTATATAATTAACTATGAAAAGTAGTTTTTCATATAATTATGTGGTTTAGATGTAAAGGGGAACAAATGATAAAATATAATTATTGAAAAAAAGACAACTAAAGTTAGTGTTCAATAATACAGGGTGAGTCAATAGGACGGGCAGGCTCGATTACACCTACATTGTTAATGGTATCGAAATGAACCAAAATACACTGCAAACGGGATGCCAAAGGGCAGATTGTAAAATTATTTTGTCACATACAGGGGGTTCCATTTTTGCAGGGCAGCCTTCGACCTAGTTTTTTTAAATGGCACCCCCTGTATAAATTGACATATTTGAATTTGCCCTTTTTTGAGCTATATAAATCCGTTTAGTTTTTGCAATTCGCTTGAGCCGTTCAGAAGTTGTTTATGTTTTTCTAAAATGTAATGCATTTTCGGGCACTTATTAAAAAAATCGCAGAGCGCTTGTTTTCTAGGATATCGGGTTGGGACTTTCCCAGATTCTAAACATCTGTCTGGGGTATCTTCTGGCGGCAAGATCATTGATTTGCGTTGTGGCATCAACTTGCTGTAGGACATTACTTTTGGTAAACTTCGAAGGGCCATAACTTGATTTTTTCAAATGGCACACCCTATATTTCATTACTTAGTCGTATTGAGCATATTATTTTACATCTGTTTTGCCCCTTATATTTTTTCTTAAAAATTTATAGTTTGAGAAATAATTTGGATTTTCTGAAATCCACCCTGTCCAACTACCCTGTATATTAATTAATTTTATTAAATATCCCTCTGCCACAAAACTGAAATGAACTTCAAATCTCTAATACTGCACTTATCTCCATTTTAAAGAAAATGTCACTTGTACCCCTTTGCATCTAAGCCACACAATTCTCTTGTTGTAATTAATAAACGCAAAACAATTATTTTACAGGGAGTTTCAAATTAAACCACCCAAATCGTCATTTTGATCCATCAGTATCAATGTCATGAGTTGAAGTTTCAAGATTTATTATAAATCAATATTATATTATGTATGTCCTACTTGGAATTCATACATCCAATTCATATTTGAAATTCGTTCTTGTAAATTAATTAAAGGCATATTTATTAGATATAGGAAATTATTTAAATAGTCAGTGACATTTGGACACTTTTTAAAGAATTAAAAATGTACACATTGCCAAACTTTATACTTTTTTTTAAAGAAAAATTACGACCATCTGGTGGCTGGAAATGGCGTTTTGGGTAGTTTAATTTGAAACATTCTCCATTGGACCTACTTGTACTGCTGCTGCTGGATGTTCAACTTCAACTTCTAAATATATTTGCGATAGTGGTAAAAGTGTTGCTTCTGACCGTTCCCTTAACACAGTTTTAAGTCTAGCGACTTGTACCTCAATTGTAGATGGAGGATGGTTGTGCCCTCTTGTCAGAATAAAACTATCATGTTTTGTACTAGCACGTCCACTACATATGGTTCTTCTGCATCGATATAAATCAGCTTTGGATGTCTTTACATACGTATAATTGTTGCTATCGATGTAAATCGTTTGATTCGATTTCTCCCCATCTAACCGTTCCATATTACCGGAATCTGGAATATGCAAGCAGCATGGATGAAAAATGTTTTTTTTATTTTTTATTATAGACAGATATTAGATTAAATGGTGGCAATATTGTGTAGTCATCATGTGTACTAAATCGTATTGTATTAATTCTATATGTGAAATAAAAAATATATACAGAGCCATTCCGAAAATAGCTGAGAAGTGCAAACTGTATTTTTTTTAAACTTAAATATTTACGTGGTTCTGAATATTTTGTTGTTTGAATATGTATGTGGCTTAGTTGTATTAGACAAACTATATATAAAATATAACAAAGTAGGTGACAATAAACAAAATTTTGTTACCTACGTGTGAAATTAAAAAGAAATGAAACACGAAAAAAAAGGGGTTTTTTTGCAAATTGTTATTCAGCATATAATTTAGTTGGATTTAAATCGGTCTATAAAAAATTTTGAAAGATTTATTTTGACATCACTTAAACATTTTGTCAGAAAACAACGATCCGAATTATTTATTAATAATTAAAGATACAAATCGATAAAAAAAACAGTAACGTTATTTACTTCGTAAACAAAGAATGTGACTTTTATTGAAAATGTTTCAAATATACATTCAATGTGCGCCTAAAGTATGAAATAAAATCTTCTTCGATAAAAATACACATTTTTGCATGACAATCGATTTTCAACCATCATTTGTTTTTGAGTCATCCATTGTTTTTTTTTATGACAACGCCTATTTTTGTTCTTGATTTTGAGAGATCTTTTCATTGTCGAAGTGACAGTACAAAAATGTTGCCATGTTACATATGAAATTTTTCGAGTAAATGACAATTGTAAAGTGAAAAACGGCAAATCATGAAAAATAAAGCAAAAACGTATTCGAGGATTTTTTTTCCAATTTTTTTAAATTTCGGATCTAATGAATTTATTCCATACTTTAGGCGCACACTGTATATTATATTTTCAAGATTTTTATATCAAAACTATTACACGAGAACACTGATCCATGCTAATCTAGTTTTTTTTCAAAACTTATACAAATCTAGATTTTGTTCTTGAAATATTAATATCAAATTTATTCAATGATCTGCAGTCATTTTTAAAGTATCATTTTATTTCTGTACATTCTGTGTTGCCTCTAACAACTTGTTCTGCGCATGATAACTTAAAAGGAACTCCTCAATGTAATTGTAAAAAATTGAAAGTGGGTATTTACTCATTTATTAAAGATATTTTTATTTCCTACATTTTCGTGCACACTACTAAGTCGAGATAATTTAATTGAAATATAATTTTATATTTTTTTAGTAATAAATATTTATTTAAAAAAAATTATCGATTATACAAACAATAGTTTTATATAACACCTAAATCAAATTATCTTAAACCTGACTTAATTGAGAATATAAAAAGGTCATCGGTTTGTAAGAAAATTATTGTTAAAAATAATTTAATCACTGGAGAAAGTCATGTGCTGCTCACAATAAATGTTTAAGTTCAGTACTTTCGAATTATTGTTTTATGCGAACTCCTCAATGATAAATTTTATATTTTTTTTAGGAAAATCTGCTTTGAATCAGAACGTGATTCACCGACAAACTACATTACATTTCCCATTTAATCGAATCTCTATCTATAATCTATATTTATTATAACAAAGATAGCCATACAATACCACTCACTATGGCCCAAAATCGTAAATGCTAACTTAATAAAAAATATTTTTAAATGTAACGCATCTCTACATACTGTGATACTTTGATTTAATACTAAGTATTTATATAGTTATGACCGTGAGTTACATTTCTAAAATAAAATTCAAGTGATGGTTGGAAGAACTGCAAGCATGATTTATAACTGAAAATTAATAAACCCCTGCCTACAATCTCTCGGTGATACACACATAAATTTATATCTTCTCTTGATGCCATCAGTTATATTTAAAGTATTTTAAACATTGAGCACTTACCTTTTAATTGTATTATAGAGTAGGTAATACAAATTATGTGGGCAGATTGAAATACACTAGGCACTGACACAGATAAACAATAATTGAGAAAAGATAAGGTCGGATGAGAGTACTGTTGTAGGTTAGACAACAGAATGTGGAATTACCGGGGTACCTAAGAAAATGTGCAAAATTCACGATAAAGCTGATGCAGCAAAGGGGATTTACCGCTTTTTCTGGATGGCTGAACCGACTGAATTTGCACAGAGATACGACTCTCGAGTCGGCAATATTTACAAACTCGCAAAAAAAATATTAGAAGTCTTATTTACGTGCCCCACGTATTTTGTTTAATAGTAAAACGCACATGTATAATTATTTTAAATAATTCGAAAATAAGCTTTAGAGTTTCGCAATTGCAAGCAATAAACTGTATCTCAAACAATGCGAAAAATAGATTCCAAAATAAAATACCAGACCCAGTGCCTTCTCCCAAATGGGGCCCGGGTGTACATAGATTGTGTAGCCCTTTGCCGCCCTTTCATTGACAATTAAAAAATAGGTAATTGAAAAGAAAACACAAGGATATAAAATCAATCATTTTTTACTGGACGGATCGTGCATATAAGTACCTACAATTCTGTATAAAAAATATACATTGTGTTATTGCAAGTCTTCCATTATACAATTTCTTACATACGAGTACCGAGAACTCAATAAAACAATCGTACATGCTGTTAAACAAATTAATTATACTACGCTTGGGTTTTTATCGGATACCAGATTCCGCCATAGTTTTGAGGGCCCCATGGGGACCGGGTCTGGGTGCCCTACGCCAGGTGAATTCCCCAGTGGCCGTGCCTGGGGCCCTGTTCTCGAGTCTCGAGCTACTCGACGCAGTCGCATGCAAAAGTGTCGTAATTTTCGAGCGCTAGACATGAAACCGCTAGACATGATGTCAATTTCGCTTGCGATAATGTCGAGTGATCTCGAGACTAGGGCCCCTGGGTCCTACCGGCTCCCTGCTCGAATTCCCAAACGAAAAGGATTTGGGCCAGCTATAATTCTGCCCCCCCCCCCCCCCCCCACTGCGGGGTTTGGCGCATTGTAGTACCGCCACTGCTTGTATTTATTAACTCTTCAAGTGCGTTACATGTGTCTTTAAATTGCTCATGTACTGCTCTTACCGAATCTATTTTGGGTTCCCATGGTGTCTCGCATAGCGGTTTAAGGGTACTATTTAGATGTATTTTTATAATATCCCATCTTTTAGTAGATGCAGCAAAAAGAGTATACAATCATTGATGCACAGTACCAAAAAAATGTTTGCGATGAATGCTACTGCAGGCAGCATCACTTATTAATAAATTAAATGAGTGTGACAAACACGGTACGTACATTGCATGATTATTTATGGACTGCACATCTTTGTGATTCGCCTTCATTTTGCTTCCATTGTCGTATGCTTGACCTCTACAGTACTTGATGTCTAAGTTAAGTTTTTTCATAAATTTGTCATAGTTGTCAACGACAAATTAATAAGCAAAAAGTCAAATCGACATTATTACAATTATCTTTACAGTGCTGAATTATGATTTCCAATGAAAGCGATTCATCATTAAGCTGTACACCCCCCGATATTCGGCAGTCCGCGAATGATACATATAAATCATTACTTCCGGAAAAGTCGAAGGCAAAGTATATTATATTATATTAATTCTAATATATTAAATGTATTGAATGATGAATGACATTCAAATGTGTCACACTGACATTTATTTGTAAATACCATTTACATAACATTGTTATTCGTTTTTGTCGTAGAAAAAGTAGTGTGTACAACTCGAGTGGATTGCCCATATCCACTCTAGTTGTACAAACTACTATATTACTATAAGCAGTAAGAATCTCTGCCTGTGAGCGGTGTGCTAAATGATGAACAATTCTTGTGTTTGTATCCTTAATTCTAGCCAAAAAATTGAAAAATGTCCCGACTTTTGAAAGATTGGGTTCTTTTTCGGGGTGATCTTTTATTCGCTATTTTGAAGTTATCAGCTTATATATATTTCGCCAATATCTGTATTTGGTAGCGGCGCTGCAGGGGCCAAAATACAAATCGGTACTTTAAAAACATGCCTCGTGTTTATTATATTTGTAAATTTGACATTATGTTTCATGTTGTTAAAAAAATTGTAATATAATATTATACAGGGTGTCTCCTAAAAAACGCCGTAAGCGATAACTCCTTTATTTATAGGCCGATTTCAATAAAATGAAAACAAAACTAAATGGCTCCACATGTCTACAAAGGAGCGCTGAACATGTGGAAACATTTAATTTTGTTTTTGTTTTATTGAAATCGGGCAATAAATAGTTATAGAGTTATGGAGTTATTGGCCAGCGGCGTTTATTAGGAGACACCCTGTATATTTTGCGTTTTCATTCTTTGTTAATTAATTTAAAAATCAACCCTCCTCCCCCCCACCCCCCCACCAGCTGTCCCGCTTTTCTATCTTTAGGATCTGGTCACCTTATACATGGTCCATCAAAATACGATCATACTAGCTTAATAATCTAAATATTATTATCACTTGTACAATTTAAATTGAGACATATTGTAGAACGCATTGTAGAATTATAATTCTTGCCAAGAAATAAATGTTTTTAAGTGACTTTTTAATAACTCATGATTACTGATGAATTACTGAACTCAATTCAATTCAATGTGGTCGGCCCTGGGTTGTTAGATGAACTAAATGTGCAAACTGCTATCAGCATATTAGGAATAATACATTGAAAGTAATGTGAATGTAATGTAAATGTTATCATGCCCCGCATTTTTTTTTTTATAGAGATAGTATATTACAAGTACTTATGTCACATTTCCGGTTAGCAACCCTACATGCCTTTTACGCATATTACGAATGACGATGAATAATATTTAATTAATTTGAAATCAACTTAATACCAACAAATTCCTGTGTCTGCGAATCAATGATCTGGGTACTTTTTCCATTAATTACTATATACGCACATTTGGGCTTGCTTGCACGTCATATATAGGTACAGGGTGTCTCAGTTACCGTGCTCAACATAGAGATATTGTATACGATAAGAGATATTCTTATGTGACAAATATATTATTAAAATGTAAAACGGCATTGTCTACATTACAATATTTATTGTGCGTTTTTGTATTAGAAAGATAAAATATAACACACTATTGATAATTATCTATGAAAAACTTAGCTTATTGAGAATTTAGATTAATACGATTAACATTGATATAAAATAACAGTTGCTACATTATTTGCGTGCGATATATATAATTATGAAGATTACTTCTTTCTGTCAACATTTCAAAGATTACTGTAAAAACTACAATTATTACTGCCAACATTACAATTATAATCATTTACATGTTTTTTTTTTTAATATTACTATAGAAACGTAATGATTACTGTTAAAGTTTTAATATCAGCGAACCCTTTAAACGTTACTTAAAATATATGATTTTTTAATGAAATTTTAATTATTATGACTTTTAAATTTAAAAAATTCTAAAAAAAGTTAAAAATCTCTTAATATTTGAAGGCGAACTGTCAAAATATGATCACATGATCAATAAAATATGAGTGGGAAAAAAATAAAATTTGCAAATAATATCTATTATTGACGGTAGAAAATTTATAAAATCGTAAAAAAAAACAGTGTCAAAATTATTACTGATTGGTTTTAATATCGTTGTCAATATTTTAATAATTCCTACAAAAATTTCAATCAATGTTTTTAATTTCAGTTTATTTTAGATATATCTATTAAAAATAAATTATTTCTGTCTGCATGACTGTCAAAGTTTATTTTATTTCTATCACAATTTTTACATTTTAATTATTATAATCAAATTTTCAATTATTTCTGTCTGTATAAAATTTTTATTCTCCGTAACTTCAAAGACTGAAGGAAAATTTTGAATCATTACTATAAATTTTCTGTTTTCTGTACCAAAATTTCGAACAATACCATCAATCATTTTCAATCAGAAAATTTTGGTGCGCTGCATAATATCATGCAGGAGATATTCAGTTGAAAATGTTTTGCAAAGACTTGATCAGCATATAAGATGAAAAGCTCGAGTAGATGTTAACCAAGAGACGGTAGGTAGGCAAAGCACAGCAAAAACTGCCCAAGCTGAGGAAGCTGTTTTGCAAGCCGATGAAGATAATACTAACACCAGCATTAGAGGAATTGGATGAACTTTAAATGTAAATTACAGCGTCATTTAGTGTATTTTAAAATCAGAAGCTTACTACCACTTCCATTATACAAAAGTACAATCTCTGTTAGAAGATGATTTCTCTCTTTATGTCAAGTCGTTGAATGCAAGATGTAATTGATTTGAATTAAAATTTTAATCAAAACCAGTTGTGGACAGATGAATTTAAATTCGCTCGTATTTATTTATATTTTCGCATTATTTTACATATAAAACCCCCCGGTTGGTCTGTGGGACCAAAATGCTTACTTACTCAAAAAGTAAAATTTAATTTTCTTTAAAACGTTGTTAATTACATGGCTTAATATGTTTCAGGAAGGTACATAAAATTTAAAACCGATAAAAGAATATTAATGAAAACTATTACTTTTACTATATTTGACATTCGTGCACTCGAGGGTTAATTGATGGTTAGTTTTCTGTCCCCGCAATAGTATCAAATGAATAACTGCCTTTTTTAGATAGGTAATCGGAGACTGTAAGATAGGGCTTAAATTTATCAGGTGCATCTAATCCACATTAAATTTTAAAAAAAACACTTGAAAATATTTTTTTATTAGATTATTATATTAATATTATATTACACAAGGCTTAAAAATCATAGACAATTTACATAATACAGTACAATAATTTCTTAATAGATTGGCTCAAAGAATAAAATTTAACAAATAATAAAATATAACAAACATGTAAGCATTGATGGAAAACAATCACATTAAAGTTTAAAGTATTATAATCCCATGCCCATCCCAAAACTGGCGGACATAAGAAATGTCACTGCTCATTTTATTGCGGTGTAATTTTATTTAATACTCTATTTTTTAATGTAAATTGTTCTTCTCAGAAGTTAACAGTTAAGTGTTAAAATTCATTAAACAATTCTTAAAAATTTTCCGCAACTTATTTAAAAGGAACGTATTTATTTAATGTAAGTCAAAGAAGTATTCAACAAATATTAACTATTAGCTGCTAACCTTTAATTTAGAAGCACAGTACAGATTAATAACGAAATATAAAAAAAGATAGCCAACAAATAAGCAGAGACAATTTTTATGTCCACGAAACATGTACATATATGACATTTCACAAATTAATTGTCAACAAATGGGTTTTGCAATTTAATTTGTTATGAATATCTATCCAAGTTATTTAATTTTATTCAGTCATACAAGTGTTTATCCAATAACGACACAACGAAACTCGGGATTAGTACTCACAGAAGTGGACAAATGTAAATATGATAAAAAAGGTGTGACAAACTTCATGTAGATACAATCTTCGAAGAACGTGTAGTTGGTGTACAGTCTTCACGTAACTCAATATTAATAATCTTTCACGAATATCACGGTGCAGATCAGGCCCAAATCGCTACGACGTGCAACTACTCTGTCACCTATAATAATCCGGTGCCATGGTTTCCTTCCATCATTGTTTCCGCACAGACTCGTGTGACTCCGTTGAGTGCTCCCTTGGGCCACTCATTGCGGGGGTTGATAGAAAACATTCACAAAGTGCAAGCCATGCAACCTAGCAATTGAAAAACAAAACTGGCGGACATAAGAAATGTCACTGCTCATTTTATGGCGGTGTAATTTTATTTAATACTCTATTTTTTAATGTAAATTGTTCTTCTAAATTAGAAGTTAACAGTTTAGTGTTAAAATTCATTGAACAATTCTTTAAATTGTTCCGCAACTTATTTAAAAGCAACGTAGTTATTTAATGTAAGTCAAAGAAGTATATAACAGATATTAACTATTAACTGCTAACCTTTAATTTAGAGGGACAGTACCGATTAATAACGAAATATAAAAAAAGATAGCCATCAAATAAGCAGAGACAATTTTTATGTCCACGAAACATGTACATATATGACATTTCACAAATTAACTGTCAACAATGGGTTTTGCAATTTAATTTGTTATGAATATCTATCCAAGATATTTAATTTTATTCAGTCATACAAGTGTTTATCCAATAACGACACAACGAAACTCGGGATTAGTACTCACAGAAGTGGACAAATGTAAATATGATAAAAAAGGTGTGACAATGTTGATATTCAATTTGTTTCTTACATAATAGTTTCATGTACAAATATAATGTGTTTTTGGACGTGGCATGTCCACTTTACAACAAGCAACTCGACACAAAGTTAGTATAGTTGGTGTAGCGTCTTCACAACACTTCACGTGTACACTTCACAACAATCAACTCGACATAAAGTTCATGTAGGTACAATCTTCGAAGAGCATAGGGTAGATGCATAGGGTGTAGCGTCTTCATGTAACTCAATATTAATAATCTTTCACGGATATCACGGTGCAGATCAGACCCAAATCGCTACGACGTGCAACTATCACCTATAATAATCCGGTGCCATGGTTTCCTTCCATCATTGTTTCCGCACAGACCCGTGTGACTCCGTTGACTGCCCTTTTCGGCCAACTCATTGTGGGGGTAACCTCTAGCCTCCCAGCACCATCACTGCTTCATGTCCTCTGTCCTGAAATTCTGTTCTGTCATTTGCTTGGCCTCCACACTAAGCCAGATTGTTTTAAACACAAACAGTACAACACAAGTGTGCACCGGTGGACACAACAGTGTCATTAACAAACAAGGTTAATATATTTGTTTTGCATTTTACATGCTCTGAAAGTATTTATTTGTCAAAGTCAAACATCTGATCTGACAGCGAAATGCAGCGTTGCCACATGTATTTCTGCAATCATCATCCCCACTTTTTTTCGATATATCGACAAGATATCCAACGATACGTGTATTCTGTAATACCGGCGCCCAGCAATACAATTTCCATTAATACAATACTCAACGATACAAACATCCGAAGCATTCGACACCCAATTCTGTGTGCTCCGAAAGACGTAGATATCCATTGAAAACGTATTCAATAATGCGCTCCGGGTGCCGTGTGTATAGTGTGAGTCGGTTTTAGTGAGCCGCCGCCGAGTAATAAAAACGAGGTGTGTGTAAGCCTACTTACACACGAGGCGGTTTCGGCGAGCGGCGCACCGCTTAATGGCACCGCCTCGGCACATGGTCTCATGCAAAGCATAGGGTGTATTCATACACAACAAGCGGTTTTTCGAAAACGCATGTCTTAAACGCGCGGTTTTAGCTTGGCGATGACATATATAACGACAGGCTGAGGGTTATTTAATGGTTCTGCGGCAGAATTTCTAAGCGCCGCTTGGGCCGCGCGCGTACCCTGCTCCAGACGAGCAACCGCCTGCGTTTTTATGGGTTCTTATCTATTTTTTTTGCCCCAAGTCCCCTTAATTTCTAGTGCTTCTAAAATATCTCATTTAGATCTATTTTAATATTTATGTTAATTTAAGCGTAACTTATTCGTTCACAACTGTGGCTTGATAACTTACAACATGATGTGTTTTCGATTTTTTGATTTGCTTGCCTATTGGGTACTCTCTCCATATTTACCATGCAATACATGTTATAATAATTAATAAAGAACCGTCAGATCATCAAATATTAATGGTTACAGTACATAATAGTTATTTACGATATAATTTTCGCATCGTATCGTATTATATTATGATACAATATGGCATTTCTGACATTTGAAACGTCAAATTTTTCATAACTGTCACATAGAGTTATGTAATGTAGTTATGTAAAGACATTACTTAACTGCAGTTCCCACGAAGCTTCAAAGTTTTTGTATGCTACAGCGTGTCTATTTCTGGATTTTTCTGCTAGTTACGTAGTTACTATTCACGATTGACAGTCCCGATTTTTAGAAATTTGTCCCGCATCCCGCGACGTTTCAAAAATGTCCCGACTTTTGAAAGATTGTTTTTTTTTCGGGGTGATCTTTTATTCGCTATTTTGAAGTTATCAGCTTATATATTTCCCCAATATCTGTATTTGGTAGCAGCGTTGCAGCGGCCAAAATACAAAACGGTACTTTAAAAACATGCCTCGTATTTATTATATTTGTAAATATTACATTATATTTCATGTTGTTAAAAAAAATGTAATATAATATTACAATATTCTGGTCTGTTAATATTAATAATTAATATTAGTCTGCTAAAAAACGCCGCTTGCGATAACTCCTTTATTTATTGGCCGATTTCAATAAAACGAAAACAAAACTAAATGGCTCCAAATGTCTACATGTGGAAAATGTTAAAAAAAAAAATTAGGGCCTCTTAATTTATTTTTTGCAAAATCTAGCAAACTATGGCTGAAATGAAAGTTGAGAGACACCCTGTATATTTTGCGTTTTGCGTTCTTTGTTAATTAATTTAAAAGTCAACAATCACACCCCCCCACCCCCCCGTCCCGCTTTTGTATCGTTAGGATCTGGTCACCTTAGTAGTTACGTAACGTCAAATGGTAACCTTAAAATATTACTTTTATATATTTATGTGATGCCGTGATGTGTGATTTTAACTTAAAAAAAGTTAAGCCTCAGTAGTTTTGTAATAACCATGTTTATTGATTTTAAAATAATTTGAAATTTGAAATTACACCGTTGCCTTGTGATACATCGTTTGAAACACATCCAATCAAGAACTGAAACGAAAACATATTTTCTCAACTACGTTTCAAAAACAATTTTTTTTTTAAATAAATGTTTCTTTTATAATATTGCTTTTTAAATATTTTTTTTCCTTGGAAATGTACTGACGGAAATATATTTCCGTTACACCTCTTGATTATATGTGTTTTAAGCTTTCAAAATATGGTTCATGGTGTAATTTAAAATATCAAATTGGGGTCGCTAGGGGGAAGGGGGTAATTTTTCAACTTCAATTAACAGGTTATTAATCTCTACTATACTACATTATCTGTTACCTTTAATCTTTTAATTTCTATCCTTATCTGCTATCTTTTATTATGTTTTATCCTTTTATCTTTTAATCTCTACATTATTGAGATATCGCAAGGTGGGGGTTTGGGCCATTTCAACTTTAAGAGCAGTGGTGGCTAGGGAGAAGGCGATTAGACCCCCTTCTCTAATTCAAAATCGACGTGTTTTTTCTGTTAATCCAGATAACTGGGATTTAAAAAATATTCAGACTGGCTAGTTTTTAAATAAACACCGGTATGAATATATACACGGTGTCCCAAATCGGGTGGCTACCATGGGTATCTTTCTTATTATTACAGGAAAAATCCCGATAACCATTTTTGTTTTAAATTTCGATTTTTTTTTATTACACTATTTTTTTATATCAAATTAGTTTTAAATATAACATTTTAGGCTACTGGGCAAAGTTGTGCAGTTTAGAACGTCTGAGCATATGCCGGTAAAAACTTTAAAAATTGCGAAAACTTTGGATTTTATTTAAAAAAAAAATTAAATTGCAACTTTATTTTAACTGAAATAATTTGGTAATTGTAACATTATAAATACATTTTTCAGACAAAAATTACTTGACTTTATTAAACACACTCAAAAATGTTGTCAAAACAAAATTCAATATGACGGGTTCTGAGGTACTTATAGCATCTTGCTTATTTAAATATTATAATGCTATATTAAATGGATTCCATATTGGATTTTTACATAGTTAAACATAATAGAGAGAAGCGATCTTTATATGTAAATGTATAATTGTATTTATATCTTAAGACATACTATGTATATTTCACCTAAATTATTAGATAATGGTGAACCCATTGACAGATCATGTTTTTATATAAAAATCATAAAATTAATTAAAATATTTTTTAATTATGCATAAATTCAATAAATTATAATGATCAATATAATTTTAATTTATTTCGTGATGTTTATATACAAAAAGATGGTCTACCAATGGTTTCACCATTATCTCCTCTTGCTGAATATCTATCTATATATCTATATCTATATTTATCTCTTATAGCTGAAATATAAAATATACAAGAGGTTAATAACAATAGTTTCAACGCTCTTACAGGTGATAGTACAGATCAAAACAAGAAACAAATTTTAATAAACCCAGGTTCAACACACAATTGTTTTCTAAATATTAAATTTTAATTACACCTTTTTCTAGTAAAATTGTTTGCTAAATATTAATGTCAATAGAACAAATTTTATTTGATTTTTTTTTTATTAAGTTAGATGAATTTAATATTTTTTATTCATTTAAATGCACTTTTCTACGTTCCAAAGTCACTGGAAACGCGCGCTGTGTGAGGCTGCAAGAGATAAGCTGAATCTCTGCCGACTGGTGCCGTGTGTATAGTGTCAGTCGGTTTTAGTGAGCCGCCGCCGAGTAATAAAAACGAGGTGTGTGTAAGAGCCCTAAGAGCCCTTAGCCTACTTACACACGAGGCGGTTTCGGCGAGTGGCGCACCGCCTGACGCACCATCTCGACACATGATCTCGTGCAAAGCATAGGGAGTATTCACACAGCCGAAACGGCCGCCGCTAGATTTTTCGCATACGCCGGACTTAAACGCGCGGTTTAAGCTTGGCGATGACATATATAACGACACGTTGGGGGTTATTTAATGGTTCTGCGGCAGAATTTTCAAGGGCCACTTTCGCAGCTCGCGTACCCTGTTACGTTTTTATGGGTTCTTATCTACTTTTTTTGCCCCAAGTCCCCACTTTGGTTACTGTAAAATGCATTCGAATATTGATATTGAAATTAAGATAATTTTTAACATTATTAATTTACTCAATAAAATAATAAAATTTTATGTATTGTAAGCAATACACAATTTCGCGGCTGTCCTAATGTGGAGAAATACAATCCCCAAAATAAAGAAATAAACTCGTAGACAATAATAATCTGCAGTAAATTCCCAGACTGACACAATAGGCACTTAACAAAACGATCGCAAAACTTTTTTTTATAGCAAATTCACCTGATAATTTAAATTTAACTTATTACCTAAAATACAATTTACTTAATTCTAATTTACTCAATCTATTCGTATACCGCATAATTCGAATAAAAAAAATATCTCGCATCAAAATCTGTTTTAATAAAAATTTAAAAATACAAAATTTAATTTTAATATGGTGAGTACACCAACACAATTAACCCATTAATCCCCAAGGGTGCGCCAACGCAACATTTCACATACGATTTTTTTTAAGTGATAGCCACGTATTATAAAACGCTGAAATTTTTATATTCGTTTTAAAGATGTCCTGTATTTATTATATGCCATGCAAATTATTCTAAAATTATATTGCTTTCTACAAAAAAAATCTACAAACCAGTAGTTTTGTCCATTTGGGCAACGGGTACACAAACTAAAGAAAAGGAAAACTTTATAAGCTAAATGTAAAATTTTCAGTCCGATACATTATTACTATGTTGACTGCAGATATGCACCACAAAAAAAGTAATAATTTATTGATGGCAATTGTATATTACCAGTTGTCTCTGCGCTGACTCACGCTTGGGATCATCCGTATATCTCACGCGCCGAGCGCGGTGCCGATTTTTGTGTGCTCCGTCAGCGTTTTCGATAGGGTAAATAAATATGTTATGAATACCGGTAATGTACAGTGACCAAACTAATAAATAGGAAAGAATCCGCAAAAAATTGTTTACGCAGTCCTTATTTCTAATAGAAAGGTCTCAGTTTGAAGCTTTTGCGTACTTGACGTCTGCTGTTACATATTATACAAAGTTCCATATTAAATTGTCGCATCGTAAAAGTTGAAAGGCAAATTAATTGGCAAATAGGTACTGACCACAGACATTGCAATTTATCTAGTCACCTAATACAATCACACAAAGGAGTGACAGGACAGGATGATAATCACTAATCACTAATTACTATAAAATTCACAAAAACTTACAGCTCACGTGTGGTCAAGTAGTGTAGAGCACGCGTCTCGTCTTGCGAAAATGAGAATGGAGGTTAAATGGCCGAGATTTGGTCGGATGCCACATAAGTAAGGTGACCAGACGTCCCGATTTTTAGAAATTTGTCCCGCGTCCCGCGACGTTTCAAAAATGTCCCGACTTTTGAAAGATTGGGTTTTTTTTCGGGATGATCTTTTATTCGATATTTTGAAGTTATCAGCGCATATATTTCGCCAATATCTGTATTTGGTAGCAGGACTGTAGCGGCCAAAATACAAAACGGTACTTTAAAAACATGCCTCGTATTTATTATATATGTTACCGGCAATCTGTATAATTCAGGCAATCTATACAATACCTAGGCAATGTATAGAATACCTGGGGCGTCCAGGCAATGTATAAAATATTATGAATATTATTGACCATTACATACTTTACCTAGGTAATGTATACAATTCCTAGGGATTGTATAGAGTACCTGCTGGTCCACAGGCAATGTGTAAAATAAATAGATTTTGGTCTATATTTATCAAGTTAACCGGCCTACCTATAAAATGACGGGCAAATAAAACATGTTCTACTACTTAAAATCAACTTTATTAAAATGAACAATTGGGGTGCTCCTAAGTAACATAATGTAATTTGCTTACAAGTACTCAGGTACGTAATAAGTATAAAAAACTTAAGAAACAATACAATTCTGTAAAAATAATAAGTAGGTTAGGTTAGGTTAGGTTAGGTTATGTTAGGTTAGGTTACACAAGCGGCCCTGCAGGCAGTCCCCCCCTGAAGCATGCCGGAAGGCGATCCCGGGGGACGGGTAACGAAACTGCCAGAGGGGGTTTTAGTGGGTCGGCGCCCATCAGCCAGCCCCACACTACCGCGCCATTCTGGCGACGCGGTGTCAGGTCACAGATTTCCCCCTCTCAAAAAAAAAAAAAAAAAAAAAAGGTTAGGTTACACACATTGCCGGCTGCGCATTCGGTATTGTATAGAATACCTAGGCAAAGTATGAAATAAATTTTATTTCATACATTACCTACAAGTTTTAGGTATTCTATACATTGCCTAGGTATTGTATAGAATACCGGATTATACAGATTGCCGGTAACATATACAGGGTGTCTACGCTAAACCGTTCGTTAAAAGTTTACGGGGTTGCCATTGTACTAGAATTTTCAAAAAAATCCTCGTCACACGGTTGAATCAGTTATCCTCATGTGAAATATTTTCAAGTTTCTATCACTTCCGGTTCCACCGGAAGTAGCACCAATTTTCTTATTTTAAATAGAACACCCCATGTATTATTATATTTTTGAATTCCTCGCTTGAATTGGAACATATTTTGTAAGAACGTATGTACTCTTACCTTTACTAGTTTTCAAGAAAAAAATGTTTTTCTAAAATTTTGACCTCTAAAAGGTAGCCTGAAATCTGTCTATAACTTCTCTTAGGAATGAGATAAAATTATGAGTTAAATTTCTAATTATACATAGAGGACGCCTCTATGAGTAAGATAATTGGAAACTGTCAATTTTGATAATAAGTGTTCATAAAATGTCAATATCTAAGTACCCTCTTAAATATCCTGTAATTCAATTTTTTTAAATGGAATGACCCATTTTTTATCGCATAGCACGATTGGGACAAAAAATTACTACAAAAAAGTATAATACAACCATACTCCTAAAGCAAGTATTTTTTGAATAATTTCGAGGATTACTTTTTCATCGCATTTCTGCAGGGTATAATTTTGCATGTAACAAGTGCACTTTAGTAAGCATGCTTTGATATGCTTTTGTTTTGTCGCCATTGTAATTCAAACTGTCAAATAATAAAACCATTTAGAATAAAGTATTACAGAAATCAAAATCAACAAAATGAATCATTACACAAATCAACAAATTATCAATTTATTCTTTATACATGACAACTGCAATAGAATTGTTGCTCTAACATGTAGAGTATTGAATAAAACTTATCCACATTTGCCGCCGATGAATAAAACAAGATAGAGAACACCCCATATATTATTATATTTTTGATTCCCCGCTTAAATTGGAACATATTTTGTAAGAACGTATGTTAAGTATACATACTTTACCAAGAAAACTTTTTTTTTTCTAAAATTTTGACCTCTAAAAGGTAGCCTGAAATATGTCTATAACTTCTCTTAGGAATAAGATAAAATTATGAGTTATATTTCTAATTGTACTTAGAGGATACCTCTATGAGTAAAATAATTGGAAACTGTCAATTTTGATAATAAGAGATAATTGTGCATGCCACGTTTTTTCAAAATTTTCTGTACTGAAGATTTATCAACGCCTAAATCTTCTTGAGCACAGCGGATAGATGCTTGTGGATTAACTTGAAAATAGGCCAGTCAACACTATTTCGTGCACTTCCTCATTTTCCATAACTGGCCTTTGTCGATGTCTTGTTGCATTCACTTGTCCAAATTGAACAACATTTGATTCCAATCTTCTAAATCTTGATTTATTCATCGGCGGCAAATGTGGATAAGTTTTATTGAATACTCTATATGTTAGAGCAACAATTTTATCGCAGTTGCTATGTAAAAAAAATAAAATTATAATTTGTTGATTTGTGTAATGATTCATTTTGTTGATTTTGATTTCTGTAATACTTTATTCTAAATGGTTTTATTATTTGACAGTTTGCATTACAATAGCGACAAAACAAAACCATATCACACGCCTACAAAACGGCACTTGTGACATGCAAAATTATACCCTGCAGAAATGCGACGCAACAGTAATCCTCGAAATAATTCAAAAAATACTTGCTTTAGGAGTATGGTTGTATTATACTTTTTTGTAGTAATTTTTTCTCCCAATCGTGCTATGCGATAAAAATGGGTCATTCCATTTAAAAAAATTGAAGTAGAGGATATTTAAGAGGGCACTTAGATATTGACATTTTATGAACACTTATTATCAAAATTGACAGTTTCCAATTATTTTACTCATAGAGGCATCCTCTATGTATAATTAGAAATTTAACTCATAATTTTATCTTATTCCTAAGAGAAGTTATAGACAGATTTCATGCTACCTTTTAGAGGTCAAAATTTTAGAAAAACATTTCTTTCTTGAAAAATAGAAGAGATACGTGTACATATGTTCTTACAAAATATGTTCCAATTTAAGCATGGAATTCAAAAATATAATAATATATGGTGTGTTCCATTTAAAATAAGAAAGTTGGTGCTACTTCCGGTAGAACCGGAAGAGGTAGAAACTTGAAAATATTTCACATGAGGATAACTGATTCAACCGTGTGACGATGATTTTTTTGAAATTTTTCGGACAACGGCAACCTCGTAAACTTTTAACGAACGGTTTAGCGTAGACACCCTGTATATATAATCGATCTTTATTGGGCTATCGACCCCATATGGGGTCGTGTTTATTATATTTGTAAATATGACATTATATTCATGTTGTTAAAAAAAATTGTAATATAATATTATACAGGGTGTCTGCTAAAAAACGGCGCTAGCGATAACTCCTTTATTTATTGGCCGATTTCAATAAAACGAAAACAAAACTAAATGGCTCCACATGTCTACAAAGGGGACCTAATTTTTATTTTGCATAATCTAGCAGACTATCACTGAAATGAAAGAAAGTTGATTTTGCAAAAAAAAAAGAAAATTAGGGCCCCTTTATATTTATATGGCCAGCGGCGTTTTTTAGGAGATACTCTGTATATTTTGCGCTTTGCGTTCTTTGTTAATTAATTTAAAAATCAAATATTTTTCCCCCCTTTCGTGTGTGTTTCGTGAATTTCGGTAAAGCGTCACTGTGGACGCACCATTAACCCTAATTTCCACACACCTCGACCGCTACTACTGGAGCTCCCTGAGCCCCAATCGACTTCGATCTGTCGGTGTGCAGATCACCAATCCACACCGTGGCGCCCGACATCATCCACAACGAGGAGATGGGACCTGGACTCGCCGCCATCGAGAGGCTCTACCGCAGCCTACAGCCCATCTCCAACCACTCAAAGACGATGACACCTGTCATTCCGTTTCGTGCTGTCTTGGTATCGAACCTGGACTTCGCAAGATCCAGCCGTGATCAAGAGACCAGTCCGATGTCCCAAGACCCACCAATCAACACATCATACACCAACCGCGACCTGAGGATGTCATCTTGCAGCCGACTCCCTGGCTAGTCAGCCGTGACTACCGGAGCCCGACCGACTGCATAACCACACCATCTTCAGGGGCGCAGAAGTCTCAGGAGCCGCCGAGACGTCACACGAGGTCGCCCAGGGATCCAGCCGTGATCCTCAAACACCTGCATGACTACCAGTGGCATACCCCGAGACCACAGATGCTGCAATGTCGACCAGACAAAACCAGCATAGTTCGACTTCTAAACCCCAAGTTCGAAGATGTCGACCACCCGACCTCAACCAGCAGACCGGACTCTCACAGAACACCGCTTAGAGTCTGGCCCATCGCCGAGGAGAGCAGACGACGCCCAGTGGCCCCATTGCCACCAGCAGACGACAACCTTCCGACCCAAGACGAGGACCAGACCAAGACCAGAGCTACGACGGTTACGTGAAAATTGATTCATTTTCGGGGCCGTTTGTTACCGGCGACTCGCGCCGGCAGCGATTAAATCGTTACCCATTACGAAAAGTAACTTCAGTCAGTACATTTTATTCACAATTTAATATTTACCAAATGAATCAGTTATCACCGCACGATTGTAACAGGCGCCAGAAGGGCGCTCATTCAGGAAGGCACCCCGTGGCGAGATCCTGGCTTGAACTTTCGACGTTACGCCCGCCCGGAACAATAAATTCCTATTGACACCTCTAATACGCAGAATTGCGTCGTGCGTGTGGTCGGAACTTGGCTAGCGCCGGATGCGCGAAATCCACACTCGCGACTTACTGTCGCCGGGCAATTATAATGCAACGTGGGAATCATTTTCCAAAAATCGTAATTTAACCCGATTCCCACGTTGTAACATATCATAACAGCGCATAATTTCAGTGGCAATACAGCCATGGTGACCATTTTACTGTACGAAGACGCGCTCGCGAAATCATTTTTATTTTGTAACTTCATTAAATTCACTCGAAAAGTAGGGATGTTTCTCCCCACTCATCTAAGTTCGCAACGGCCACGAATTTGGGGAAGGAGAATCTCCCGGAATTGATAAAAGTCGCGTTTTTCAAAAACTTAAGATCTCTTTCAAATCACCGCCGTGTCCTAATCACCTCGCTCTCTTTCAAATCACCGCCGTGTCCTAATCACCTCTCTTGCAAATCATCGCCGCCTCCTAAGTAGCTCCTTTAAACCACGGCTCTTGCAAATCATCGCCGCCTCCTTAGTATCTCTTTCAAATCATCGCCGTTCCCAAATCATCTCTTACATCGCGTCTCTTACACCGTCACTCTTTTAAACCACCTCTCTTGCAAATCATCGCCGCCTCCTAAGTATCTCTTCTAAATCATCGCCGTTCTCACATCGCCTCTCCTAATCATCTCTTTCAAATCGTCACTTACACTTCGTACAGTAGAATATCACGTGCCCTACGCACACGCTCAGTCACGTGCCTCTTCGCACCTACATTCAGCCCTCAGCCTATCTTATTTTACCTAATTGTTTTTATACCGTTAAATTTTGTTATTTATTTTGTTATTGTTTTTTTTTTCTTCAATATAATTACACACGCATTCCTATTCATTTAATTGTGCCACCCTTCGCCTCCCCCCCCCCCCAAAGTGAACCAAAAGTACGCCGCCAACGATCTTCGATCCAGGACCTGGAGGTCATCCCCGACGCCAGAACCAGCAGCAGACATCAGTAGGGGGCGCATACCAAACCCCCTGCAAACAGGTTAGTGGTGAAGCACCTCTCGTGCGTACCGACTCTAGCCGGAGTTAATTGGGTGAATCACACCTGCCGGACGGAGTACCAACTCTTTCTCCGAGTCCGGAGGTGCACTCCGATTACAGATAGCATATGAAAACGGAAGTATGATTAAATTTTCAAAATAATATGATAGATGCGGTTAGTAGGCGATTTGGAACTATACAAGCAAATAAGATCGTTGCAATGGCAACTGTCTTGGATCCAAGATTTAAAAAGACTTCATTTAACCTCGAGGAAGATTCGAATAATGCAGAAAAGTGGATTACCGAAGAGTTGACTGACCTGTTAAATATTAACACTGAGATAACTTTAGTAAACGATCGTGATTTGGTAGCGTGTGAAAAGAAAAATAAATCCTCAACTTGTCTTTGGGAATATTTTGACGAGAAAGTGGCGCGATCCAGTACTGCAGTTTCTCCATGCACTAGGGCTACTGCTGCAGTAAAGCAGTTTTTAGATATGCCACATATAAGTAGGTCGGTAAATCCACCAGACTTTTGGACGAAACACGAAAAAGTACTTCCGGAACTGTATCGCCTGCATTTAAAGTATGGGTACATTCCTGCAACATCGGTATTTTCTAAAGCAGGGCTTATTAGTAATGATAAAGAACTAACTAGAATACTAAAGAAATAGGTTGTTGCCGAAAAGTTTGGACTAACTACTATTTTTAAATAGCTATTTGTAAATTGATACTAATGTGTTATGGCGAGAATATTTATTATTTCTGGTAAATTACAATAAATCTATTTTTGCCGCATTACAATCTTAATGTTTTATTTTGTTATTTTGTAACTTGAATTTTTAATATAATGTGATCGTACCTCTAAAAGTTAAGAATATTTCTATTTTAGTTATGTAGTTTTAATTTTAGTTTCTATTTTTTTATAATATAATTTATTTTTGTTTCTCAACACCTGCATTTTTATTATTTATATAAACACTTCCATCAGCAATAGAACATAAACCGGAATCAGAATATGATGGGAATTAAATCGGAATAGGAATAAAAATCGGAATCGGAATAAACATCGGAATCGAAATAAAAATCGGAATCGGAATAAAAATCGGAATCGGAATAATAATCGGAATCGGAATAAAAATCGGAATCGGAATAAAAATCGGATTCGGAATCGGAATAATAATCGGATTCGGAATCGGAATCGGAATAATCGGATGATTTTAAAATATTCCGGAATACGAGATTATTTTAATTTCGGTATCGCCGATTATTTCATCCGAATGGGCCCATCACTACTTATAATACTTTAAGAAGGGATAAGTATGTATACAAAATTTTTGTCCTGAGGAGATAACGAGATAAGTTATTGGGTCGTTAATAACTGCCATCTAAATACTACCTCTGTTACATAATAAGTGAGCCATTTGAGTTTTCTTTCAAACTTATTGACACTTAGTTTTTTTTTTTTTTTTTTTTTTTTAGGGTCTTGGAGTCCCGCCTTCAAGCCATAGGGCTTGGCTGCGAGCTCCCAACCCTGGCATAAGGTACGAGCCTACAGCCAGTTCAATGATGTCAGGATTATATATTTATATTTTTATTTGGCAATTTCTAAGGAAGGTAGTGATTGATGTGAAAATTTTTCTATTGTTTAAAGCTAGCAAATGAATAATGCTTACGGGGAGTGGGATATTGTAATTTGATAGGTCGTTCATCAGTGTTTTTCGTGGTGAGGAATATTTTTGACATGAAAAAATTATGTGGTTTAGTGTCCCTTCACCCTCATTGCATTCGCATTGGGGATTTGGGACTATCCTTATTTTAGATAGATGGCTGGGGAAACAGCCATGGTTAAGTTTAAGTCGCGTTATAGAGGATGAGAAAAAACGAGAAACATGATAATTGTAGATATAGTCAATTTTTCCGGGAAGATGAGGATGGATGATGTTGTATGAAGTATGATGGCCGCGTGTGAATATATCGTAGAGGTCCTCCCATTTTCTGGTTAATATTTGTTTAAACTTAATGGTTAGGTCTGTATATGGCACATAGTTGTCATATATGTGCAGCTGATTTGTGTTTTTAGCAGCTTTGTCTGCAGTTTCGTTGCCCTTTATACCTACATGTGCTTTTATCCACACAAAAAGTAAAGTTTTTTTTTTAATTTCTATTTTTATATTCTTAATATACGCCAAATTCTTAATCATATGTGATATGGACGTCAAAATATTTGACAGTTTAATTTATGAAAAGCAACAATTAAAATTCGAATTTTTAAGCGAAAGTGTTCTGACGCCGGAAGTTTCAAACGATGAGAAAACCAAATGTAATCAACCAAAAACGAACAGCTATTGTTCAGTTTTCACTAAAACATCAGAAAAATTGACGGCTGAAAAAGGAAGCGGCGATTTTGGCAATTGAACAATTTGCCAATAGTACCGATTTGAATGTGCTCGATCTATTTTTTTTTTCGTCTATTCAATCATTACATCAGCCTTCACTACGCAATTACTAAGAGTAACGGACGAATTAATAAGAGTTGTCGAAGAATCCTTCGAAGCGGAGACTAGACATACATTAGAAAATATTTTATAAGTTTACAAACAGTTAATGAAATCGATTATAGATTATCTCGGTAACAATAATTATAAGCTTCAACATATTAGCAAGGCAAAGGGAAAATCGCTTGCCTACTATTCATTTATACTAACACTTTGATGTTATTGTGAAAAAAATATATATAGTACTTCTTAGAAACGAAAATGGCTCACTTATTTTGTAAAAAATAAACATTGGTAATGGCTCACTTATTATGGAAAAAAATAAAAATCGGTAATGGCTCACTTATTATGGAAAAAATTAAAGTCTGTAATGGCTCACTTATTATGGAACAGAGGTAGTAGTTTTTTGGACACTTGAAAGAGGTCACCAAGAGCTTGCTTATATTGACACCAAACATTTGATTTTAAGTCAAAAATAAGAGTATTTAAAATAAATATGGTCTCAGTTTACTTATAGTTTTATTAGGGTGAAATTGAAGTAAATTGGATTTCCAATGTTATTTCCCTGTGTTCCGCGATCAAATAACCCCTCGTCACGACAACGAATATGGAATTGGCTGTGTCAGGCATCTATTTATTTTAAAATAAAAGTGATCTTAAAGTGTAAGACATGATTCATATACCTTTTTTGGCTAATAAGCTTACAGTAATCTTAATAAGACTCAAATTTAGTCACATAAATTACAAAACTTGTTAAAGGATTTAGTGAATTTAATTAAAAAAATATAATAGTTTTAAGAAATTATTCCCTGAATTAAGAGGCCTCTTTACCCCAGCTATTATACGGCATTATTAATAAGCGACAGCCAAATAATTCATGAACGGGTTAACATAATTACAATCGGAGAACTGATATAGAAAGTTTAGACATTTATCTACAATTAGACAAAGTTTTAAGAAATAAATTAAAGGTGACTTAGATCTGATCACCTAATCGGATTTATGTGCAGACAAGAATACTTTATTATAATTCAAGATATTGGAACAAAAAAAGAAGGTGGTTCGCAACAATATTAGCTCCAAATAAATCGAGGGAATTTCCATTTTATGTTCCCTGTCTTAATTAAATAAATACAGAAGAACATTTCACAAATGTGCTAAACATGCCATTCTTGTAATAAACTTAATAAATCACCGTTTTATTATTTCCTAAAACTACTCGGCTAAAACTAAATTGTAGATAAATATCTAAAGTTTCTAAACCAGGTCTCCGATTGCAATTATGTTGACCCGTTCATAAATTATCTTGGCTGTCGTTTACATGCAATTCCACATACCGCCTTTCTGTAAAGACGGCTCTTAAAATATATAATATAATATAATAATAATAATAATCATAATAATAATCCCTACTACTCCTCCACCTATGGCGTAATTGGTTACTGTTATTGTTTGAAAGAGAATTCTGACCCAATTACATAATATAATGTATCGGAAGTAAAGTGTTCACTCATAAATTAGCATCGAAAAAAATCTCGCGCTGCTTCATCGTAAAAATATTTGTAGCCCGCCGCAAAAAAGGCTGGCTATACAAATTAAACACATGGCAACATGTTCAATTTTTTGCACGCAAACTTCGTTAGTAAGGAATGCACAACATATTACAGAGCGCTTTTAAATCAAATCCTGGCGGATTTATTAACAACCAGGGGCCAGTTTTCGCGCCAAAGCCCCGCTCCTAAGGGAAGATGAACAAATTATGAACAGATGGAGGGAACATTTCATGGAATTATTGAATGCTGAGGAAAACAATGATAGAGAGACAGAAGAAATTACACAAAACAGAGAAAACAAACCCGAGAACGTAGAGATAACAGAAAAAGAATTAGACATATCCAAAACCAAATAAACAGCAGACCAAATAACAGCAGAAATGACGAAAACCATCGGCGAAGACGCGAAGAAACTACTATTAAAAGTATATAATGGAGTATGGGAAGAAGAGCGGATACCGGACGACTGGAGGACCGTACTTGTAGTATCAATATACAAAAAAGGCGACAGAAAAGAATGTGGTAACTATAGAGGCATCAATCTTATAAGTACTAGAATGAAAATATTAGAGAAGATTATAGAAAACAAAATAAGGACAACAGTAGAAACGACATTACACGAGGCACAAAGTGGTTTTCTGAAAGGGAGATGTATACAAGACCACATTTTCACAATTAAACAGATCATAGAGAAGAAACAAAAACAAAATAAGAAAGTATACATGGGCTTCATAGACATAAATAAGCATTTGATACGGTCAACAGAAAGAAACTTTGGAAAATATTGGAAGAAAGAGGTTCGAGCGCGAAAATCATAAACATTATCAAAATGATATACGAAAACAACCACAATATAATAGTGTACAACAACAACGAACAACAAGTGCTTCAAGACCAAAGACGGGCTGAGACAAGGAGGAAGCCTAAGTCGGATTATATTTATCATCTACATGGACGAGATAATAAGAAAATGAAAACGGGAACAAGAGAAATGGAAATAGGATACAGAAGAATGAGGAACATCAGTATGAAAGAAGGAGCGTTCGCAGACGACGTTGTATTACTGGCGAATGAAGAAACAAAATTACAAATGAACTTTGAGATATGGGAAGAGATACTTAAAAAGTACCAAATGGAAATAAATACGGATAAAACGAAAGTAACGGTAGTGGGAGGTATGGAAGCGATAAACATCAAATTAAAAGACACCAAAATTGAACAAGTGGAGGAAATTAAATACTTGGGGGTAGTATTCAACAGTAACGGGGAACAAGTGAGTGAGATTGACACGAGGATTAAGAAGGCTACACGTACTTACCATGAACTGAACAAAACCATCCTACGCAGAAAAGAAAAAGCGACCAAAACAAAAACTAAGTTATACAAGATACTGCTAAGACCAGTATTAACTTTCGGATGTGAGACGTGGAATCTGAAAAAGAGGGAGAAGGAAAGAATACAAGCTGTGGAAATGAAATACCTGAGAACGAAGGGGGGTAACAAAATTCGACAAGATCAGAAGCTCAGTAATAACAAATGAACTAGAAATAGAATCGACCCTGGAATTTATTGAAAAGAGATAGTTAGGATAATGGGGTCACATGCACAGGATGAAAGAAGATGGACAACCAAAACTTGTATGGGAAGCAAAATGTAAGATGACCGGACGAGGTAGACCAAAGAAAACTTGGGACGACACGATTAAAGAGATATTAACAAAACGAGGACTAACAACGATACAGGCAAAGAACGTGACAAACGACCGAAAGAAATGGAACAAATTTATAGAAAACTAATGGAAAGAAGAAAATGAGAAATGTAAAGAAAAACCCCTACACTAATTGGTAGAAGGTGTAATGATATATATATACCGGGCTTTTTTTTTCTTATTACACATATGATGGACCATGTATAACTGGTTGCCTGCATCTACCCGCAAGAAATTTGCTATGTGTAATTCTAAAAAAAAAAAAATCAACTCATTAGCTGCGTCGGTGCAGGCAACCTGTCAATTTTGGCATATGTTGCACACAGAGGTTATGTTTGTATCAATAAAGGAATCAGAAATATTCCTTTATTAGTACAAACATAACCTAAAAGCGGCGTCGGTGCAGGCAAGTGTCAATTTTGGCATATGTTACACAGAGAGGTTATGTTTGTAACATAATGAGGTTATGTTACAAACATAACATACAAAATGTCCTATGTGTAATTGTAAAAAAAAAAAATCAACTCATTAGCGGCATCGGTGCAGGCAACTGTCATAACCTCATTATGTTACAAACATAACCTCTCTGTGTAACATATGCCAAAATTGACACTTGCCTGCACCGACGCCGCTAATGAGTTGATTATTTTTTTTTTAGAATTACACATAGGAAATTCCTTGCCGGTAGATGCAGGCAACCAGTTATACATTGTCCATCACATGTGTAATAAGGAAAAAAAAGCCCGGTATATATATATATATATATATATATATATATATATATTTTTAATTCTTTTAGTAGAGAACCGGGTATTCGGCCAGGGTCAATAAAAACACAATATCTGTCATGAAAAGATTAATGACACTAATCATATACAACACAAATTAATTTAACATCCCTGACGAAGGACACAAACATATGTCCGAAAGCTTGGAAGTGTAAAACAAATATTGTGTTTTTATTGACCCTGGCCGAATACCCGGTTCTCTACTAAAACAGAGAACAAATTACAAAAACATATATATACAGGGTGTCCGGAAAATACGTGTACAACGTTTGACGACAGACTCCTGACGTCAAAATAGGTCGATCTAAGCCGACTTAGTTATATCCAAAATTGTCTCGTTTAGCCGGTAGAGGGCGTCAAAAATTAATATCAATGACGTTTAATAATTTGACAATTAATCAAGTATAATATTTACTCAAGTTTACGATCAACATTATTGAATTACAAGTTCATTTTACCATTAAAAATGGAAAATTATACAAACTCTCAGAAAGTTGACATGCTCCTGGTATACGGGTTTTGTCGAGGAAATGGGCGTCAGAGTGTTAGGGTTTACATGGAGAGGTTTCCTAACCGTCGAATACCAAACCACCAAACATTTGCCAATATTGAGCGTCATCTTCGGGAAACGGGCAGTTTTGAGAAAAAGTTTGAAGGCAGGGGTCGTATGCGAACAACTCGAACTGTGGAAACAGAAGAGATGATTCTGGAAAGAGTTGAAGAAGAACCAAGTACCAGTACCCGTCTCTTAGAACGTGAGTTAAATGTTCCTAAAACGATTGTCAATGAGGTTTTAAGAGAACAGTTGTTACATCCTTACCACATACAAAAAGTCCAGGAACTTTTACCGACTGATCCCCCCATGCGGCTTACATTTTGTCAATTTATTAGAAACAAAAGAATCCTTGTTCCAAATTTTTGTAGAAAAATTATGTTTACTGACGAGGCATGCTTTACAAGATCTGGGGTAACCAATCTGCACAACGAACATATTTATTCCGATGAAAATCCACATGCCATTAAAGTTGCACATCATCAGCATCAATTTAAAATTAATATTTGGGCAGGTATTATTGATCACTACCTTATTGGTCCCATTGTTATTCCAGACAGGTTAGATGGAAATATTTATTTAAATTTTTACCAATTACCACATTACCAATTCTTCTGGAGAATTTGCCCATTTTACTTCGGAGGGAAATGTGGTATATGCATGATGGTGCCCCGCCCCATTTTTCCGTTGCCGTTCGGCAATACTTACATCATCAGTATCCCAACCGATGGATTGGAAGAGGCAATGATGCACCAGTAAAATGGCCACCACGTTCTCCTGAGTTAAATATGTGTGACTTCTTTTTGTGGGGCGCTATTAAAACAGAAGTTTACAAGACTCCGGTAAACACACGCGATGATTTATTGCAGCGGATTTTAAATGCAGGCAACCATTTTAATAATCCCGAGATATTAGATAGGGTCCAATATCATTTTTTAAAGAGTGTTAATAAGTGTATTCAGCAAGATGGCGGTCATTTTACACATTTGCTTAAGTAATGTTTTTGTTTTACTTAGTTTCTTACAATAGATACTTTCAACTTTGTTATACTTTTGTTTTTTTTGACGCCCTCTACCGGCTAAACGAGACAATTTTGGATATAACTAAGTCGGCTTAGATCGACCTATTTTGACGTCAGGAGTCTGTCGTCAAACGTTGTACACGTATTTTCCGGACACCCTGTATATATATATATATATATATATATATATATATATATATATATATATATATATATATATATATTTTATTATTATTTTATTTATTTATTTTCAATTCTTTATCTCAGCCGCATATATCATATGTTTTTGTAATTTGTTCTCTGTTTTAGTAGAGAACCGGGTATTCGGTTAATTATTAATTAACCGATTACTTATTATTAATTATTTTAGCAACCAATGAAAACAGTATACACATATATAGGTAATTATCAGATTAGTTAAAATGAAAACTTACAATTAATTTGTGTTGTATATGAATGATTGTCATTAAACTTTTCGTGACAGAAATAGTTATTTAACCAACAAGTTGATTAATGAGAGCGATTAATTATCGAGAAATTTTAACGCGTGAGCGAGCGGAGCGAGCGAGCGCGTTAATTGTCGAGATTATTAATCGCCGATTAATCTTACGTGTTGGTTACAATATTTTTTCGTTGATCTTATTAGCAATAAAAAAGTTTAAAAAATCAAATTAATTGTGATAATTATTGTGATATACATATACAAATGATTCAAAACCTATTAACTAATTTGTAAGATTACTAATTTTTAAGTTGCACTGTGTTTGTCTATATTTGAAGTTAGATTAGTAACTGTGCAATTGCTGAAATTAAAACCAGGAATAGTCATAGTATTTTCAGTTTTCTGGTATTCTGAACTAAAATTTAAGTTTAAGTTATTGTCTTCGACACTTGTTGTGGAATTTTCTGTTTCATTATTATTATTAGCACTCGTAATAGTATGAGGTGCTTTTGAATTATTTGTCGAGAGATTCTTTTCAGCGATGTTTATTTTATTTTGAATTGAATTTTCTATGTATCCTTCAGCAACTGAAGTGGATTTCCAGCCACCATGTCGTTTAATAGCTGCGAAGTCTGCACCAGCGTCGGAAAGAATTGAAGCAGACGATCGTCGGAAACAGTGTCCTGTATAAAGATGAGGCTGATCTAATTTTAAAAATGTTGCAATTCGTGACGGTAATTTGGAAAATGTATTGATGCCTACAGGTTGGGTGGAGCAGACGCCATTTCTATAGAAAATAAAAAATCTATTGTGTGGAGTGTGTCTTGGCCTCAATGAAATGTAATTTCTAATTAATGTTAACAATGTTTTTTCTTCATTGTCCACCACTGTAAAAATTCTATTTGTTTGTGTTTTGGACGCCTTAATTGTAACTAAAAATTTTGATGACATATCCTGAACATTATCTTTCTCTAATTTCAATAATTCATCTTTTCTTAATGCTCCAGCTACTCCAAAAATCATTGCAACCTGAAATGTAATACGATGTTTATATTTTCAGTTGGTCATTATTTCATTACCTTAGTCATTAAGAAGACACTGTTTGGAGAATCAGATAGGAATCGTTGGATGTGTTCTTTTTCGAGTACTTTGGATTTTTTCGGCAGATATCCTTCTTTTTGTCGTTTAATGAACATGATCAATTTATTGAATTTGCTTATATCAATGTTTTCTTTTATATTTAATGTCGCTTTAAGCATTGAATATTTCGGCCATAAGCTTGCCAACAGACCTTTTCCCGCAATATCAGCAAAATACGCTAATAAAACAGATTCCGAATGGCGCGTTACCTGCTTCTCTGCGCACCATGTTGTAAATTCTCCGTATGTCTTTTCGTATAAAGACCTGCTTTTTTCCGGGAGCAAACACAATGAAGCAACATTGGCACTCTCCAAAACTTCTGGCGGGGTCAATATTAGAGCGTCTTCGAGATCCATAATAGCCACAAATAACTTATAAATCACGTTTGACGTTTTACAGTGACATTTGAATATAGTATGTTTGGTGGCCTATACTAAAATAGTTTATTAAAACAAATCGTTCATTAATGGGGGTTATTAATGAACGATTTCTCTGTACAAATCATACATTAATGATATGCTTAAATGACAGATCAACGGAAAAATATATTTTATAATTAAATTTGTTTTTAAGAACATATGTATATCTAGATTATATGTCTAGATAATAATTTTTCTTTATTTTTGTGTTACTTTGTCATTCCTAGATAAATCTATTAAAAAGGAATAAATATTACCGAGACCGTCGGTATCAGATTTAAAATTCATGCTATTTTTGATGTCTTTTTTAATATGATACATCTTTAGAAAGTCTCCCATTGTGAGAGTTGCAATAATCTACCACAGTAGTGTTTTTGAAATCAGGTCTATGGTCAAAATTATTGGAGTGTATAGCTAGAGCACATGATATTTTGTTGAGCTTACAATCGCTTCTATGTTGGAATGCTTCTATGATTCTATGAAATCTAGATTTCAACCATTGGGTGGATTTGCCATAATACGTAAGGTTACAATCACTGCATGGAATTTTGTATACTATATTTGATTGTAGTTCTTGTTTACATTTATCTTTTAATTTTGTGAAAAATTTATTATATATTGTGTTCACGTTATGTGTCCACGTTAATAATAAAATATAACATAAAATACAAATATAAAATTTACATTAGAACAAGAACAAAATAACAAAATACCTTTCTTAGACACCCTTATAATAAGACAATTAGATAATAGTATAATCCTTGACTGGTATAAAAAACCCACAAACTCAGGTAGATATATCAATTACACATCCCATGCACCACTCAATGTTAAAGTAAATGTAATTTTAGCGCTTAAAAACAGGATAAACAAAATTTGTCACCCATCTTTCATAACAAAAACCCTAAAATTATTGTCAAAAATAATTATCCAGAACAGTTTCCCAAAACGACTTATAAATAAAATAATGTACCACCAAAGAACCGATATAATGATCAATAAAAATATTCTATCAACAATCAATCAACCAGAAATGATTTACAAAAAACTTCCTTATATCGAGAACCTTTCACTACGCCTAATTTCTACACTTAGTAATGATAACATTAAAATTGGACTCTTATAACGTGAACACAATATATAATAATTTTTTCACAAAATTAAAAGATAAATGTAAACAAGAACTACAATCAAATATAGTATACAAAATTCCATGCAGTGATTGTAACCTTACGTATTACGGCCAATCCACCCAATGGTTGAAATATAAATTAACACAACATAGAAGCGATTGTAAGCTCAATAAAAACTCATGTGCTCTAGTTATACACTCCAATAATTTTGGGCATAGACCTGATTTCAAAAACACTACTGTGGTAGATTATTGCAACTCTCAAAAAGGGAGACTTTTTCTAGAGATGTATCATATTAAAAAAGACATCAAAAATAGCATGAATTTTAAATCTGATACCGACGGTCTCATAGACACCGACATAGTCAATACATCGTCCCGATGTTCAATTTAAAAAAACACATGTCACAGTATGACTTGCTGCAATAATAAAATGCAAATGCATTAAGAGAATCGGTCACACTTCTGTGATAACAAACTTTGTAATACGTAGCTATTGGTAACTTGACGCAAATTTTTTCTGCTACTTCACAATTGGTTCGTCTTGTAAGGGCCTAAGATGACCAAAATATAAATATTAAGTAAGAATTAATTAAATATAAAACCACAAAAAATAAATGATATTATTTGGGATAATTAGAGTAAATTTGAATCATTTAATATTCCAGTTAAAAATAATATGCAAGTGTTCATATTCAGTTTAAAGGTTCTGGAGGAGAGTGACTGATAAGTTGCACTTGAGATGAGGGTCGATAATCGGTTATGGGAATTCTCAAGGAATTGTATATAAATATTATGAAGTGGGTGGTTGGAGTTACTTGAGCGGTCACGATAATGAATACAATGAATACAATAATTGCTTGCATTTAATGAACGCGGACAATATTTTTGTTTAGACTGAAAGACTGAAGCGAGATGTGTTGGTTCAGCTTATGAGAAGTCATGCAAGTGAGAATTATAATAATTATTATAAGTGCGAGATTGTTTAATTTCAATGGGACGAGTGTAGACGGGCATTGATTCGGGCGAATCACCAAAAGTTAATAATATAGGGGAAATCAAGTTGGAATAAATAGGCGAGATTTTGAAATAAACAGTTAGTTGAACCAGAGCAACTAAGCTAATAGCGTTAGCATCACAAGTTAAAGTTGACGCAAATATCAGTAAAGAGAATATTATTCGAGTTATCAAGAATAAAGTTAAATAAAAGTTACATTTCTGAATAAGTAGTTAATAAATATGTTCCTACAAAATTTTATTAATTACTCGATGACACTTTAATATGCGCTAGTGGAAAAGATAAAATGATCTTAATAAAGGGATTATAAATTAAAAGAATGAATTATTAAAATCTCAATAAAATCAATAAATAAAGAAAAATAACAAGAATAATACTCTTCAGGGAACAAGTATAAAAATTAGAAGAATAATTTCGATAACATCTTGGAAAACAGGGTAGATAGTATAATATTAATCCTGGGGAATGAAGTAGAAATTAAATCAACTAGAGCAAATTCAGTTAGAGTTAATTTCAATATAGAAAGGGTAATAAATTCAGAAAAGGTAATGAGTACAAATCAAATATAAATGTATAGAAATTATATATTAAAGTCAGGTTAGTTCAGGTCAATATTAAAATGTTCATAAATTCAGAAAGGTAATGAGTAAAATTTATGTAATAAATTAAATTAAATAATATTAATTCAGATAAATAATAAATGGTCGTAAAGTCATAAATTATTAACGAAACTGTATTTCATAACCTATTTAATGAATCCTAAAGTAATAGATGCAGTGTGGCATTGGACGCAAATGTTTCATGAAGTGGTGATATATATATATATATAGAATAGTTTTTGCGGGAACGTAGAATTGATCAATGTGTGAAGTCATTGACTAAAAGTAGAAAAATAGTTACTAGAAATATCCAACAGATTTGGCTGTCTATGTTGATGGACACAAATGTTAACATTTCCTATGCTGTGGGAATATACAACAAAGAAATCACCATGAGCACAGAGGTGTCGATTTCTTTGATGTATAACCAGCTGAAATGCATTTTTTATCTAAAAACAACTAATAATTTTTGAGTAAATAAAATAATTCATTTTGAATAAATAAAGAAAATCTCTAAATACAATGGTGGTGTTGGTGCAAAAATGCTTATATATACCAAACATAGCAAATTGCACTCAATCCATAAATCTGTGTCTTTATTTTATTATTGTTACTAACACACACATTACCTCTAACAGAATGAAGAACACAACGTAAAAATGTACCGCCATTATACGATCGCATAAAATAAACATAAAAGCATTAAATCATGAGCCAAAGCAAATATCATGAATTTTAAAGAATTTATGATCAGGAATTAAATATCTAATCAATCAAATAATTGGGTATCCGAAACCACACTCTCAACAAGAAAACAAATAAGAAAAACGTACGTTCCTCAAAAATCTCGATTTCAAAATTTCTGTGATTGCCATACTTAATTTTACTACATAAATGAAAAAAAGACAGAAAAGAGATTTTTGTAGGGGAAAAATAAAACTGTATTGTTTCATTAATGAATAACCCTGAAATCACATGTAATATGAGTTTGGTAAATGTATCAATTCAATTATTTTATTTACATAAAAAAGAACGGTACAATCTAAAATAGTCAGGAAATGTTAAAAAATTAAAACGTACATATAGCCCTCGAGGGCTATATGTATGAATATGGTAAGTGGCCGCTTCATGCTTCTCCGGATTTTTTGTCTTTAATTGCTGGTTTTTTTTTCAATATTTTTGGATTGTTTAGGTATTAAAAGAGTACAAAATAGGGAGCGACGGTCCATTCCCCCTTGGATCTTAGTGTATCATGAACAGATCGAAATAGATGTTCCTATATATCTTGCTGCAAAAATAAAATGCAGATGCCTTAAGAGAATCGGTCACACTTCTACACTTGTGCTAACGTTTACTAGTACGTCAAAACTAAGGAAATAAACGATTAAAGCTATCAGCTATGCACTTACAATAATAAAACTAAGTGGTAACATTTTGCTAAGAAAAAAAATATGTCATCAAAAAACAATAAACAACATAACCTTATCTAATGCATACGCATATATGCCCACTAAATGCACAGTGCCAGTATTATTGTAATAAATAGTTTTCAATATACAAGAAATATAATATAAAATTTATATAAATAAGTACACGTAAAATGTCTTTTTTTATAGTAAGGTACTCAAAAATCACAACAGTTAGCATTACACAAACATAAAACTTTCGTATGCCAGAAGCTATGCCCCAATAACTCGGCAAAAGTGCAAAGGCTATTACCACAGCTTATTGTGGTAGAACTTCAGATCGAAGTAGCCCTGCTCCGTCAAGTGGCTGGGCGTTTTGCGCGCCCCGGTTGAATCGGTGTCGTCGTCGGCGTGCTTGTTTAGGACGCCAGTGTCCGCCACCGCCACCTTGGTCATGAAGTCGTTCTCGATGTTGTCCAGTTCGTCGGCGGATGAGTTCGCGTTATCGTTCTGCGCCTCGCCGTCATCGGTCGGCTGCAGCGACAGCGTCTGCGGCCGATCTAGCTTCGGCTGGGGCGTCGACTCCTGGGGCTCCTCGACCGCCATCTCCTCGGTTGCCTGGGGACTACCGCTGCAATATCGGAATTTACGTTTTGCTAACTCTACAATTTGCGTTTACAGGGATGCTATATGGGGCCTGCAGAAACAAAAGAGAACGAAAAAATAAAATAAACAACAAAAATTGAAACAAAAATTGAACATCAAGGCAGCACCAGGCAGTCAATTCAATAATGTGAGTTACCTGGTAGATGTACGCAAAATAGTTGTACTACAGAGTAAACAAAATCGTGGAAAGACGAATCTACGTTCTAAGATGGCACAAAACTCTATGTCAAATGGACTAGTTTTGAAAATCGTCTTGACTCGGTCATCTCTAATTTTAATGACATTATTGAACTAACATAGAAATCCAATCAAATTCGTTTACTCCATTCACGATGTTTTTGCATCACGGGAGCCTATGAATATCTACTAAATTTGTTGGTAGTATTTCGAAAATAACTGAATTCCTCAATGGAAGTTGTCAATTTGTTTTAGGTTAAGTTGTTTTCAATTTCAGGTTATATTTTTAAACAACATTGTTGCCAGATGTCAAGTTTAAATTATTAGATGAAAATGGTACGGCAGAAAATTATAAATCTGACAATATGGTAGGAAGCAAATGTCTAATAGACATCGATACAAAAAAGTTATTAATTTAATTAATCACTGAATCAGTTTGTCCAACATGACAAAAAAGACCAGCCAACTCCATTGCAAAAAGGTCGTGAATGTAATATATTTGTAGTCACGTGTGCAAAAATATCCAATGAGAATAATATTATAATGATTTCTTTTTTGTGAAATAGAAATCCAATTAAATTTGTCTATCTGTAGTCACGAGTGCGAGTATATCAAAATAATATTAGACTGAATATACTTTCCTATGGGTGCTAACCCATTGCTGACGTTGCTAACTTACAAAATGTTTCATAGTGCTAATAATTAATTGATATTATTAAAATGTCATGTTTTGGTGTGCAGATTGAAGCTTGAATCGCAAAAAAATCTAACCGAATATCTCTTGAGCATTGATAAATGACTTTTTATTTTATCACAACTTCCTCAAGCACATTGCTTTTTGGCAACTATGATAAAATTATTTCGTAATTATTACTGCTCTTTACGTGATACAGTCAAAACGTTCCCCAAATCGGAGTCTACAGCTAAATGATTACTGGCCGGGGATTTTATTTTTTTATTTTTTTCACCACATTTCTGGTGACGATGTACAGCATATATAGTGCATGTTAGACCTATCTGTGTTCGGTGACTAGTATTTACATTGAGACAGGTTTTTATGTACGGCACATTTTAAAATGACGGCTTTCGAACAGCGTGAGTACATAAAATTTTGTTTTTTGCCAAATAAATCACAGGCCGAAACTCTTGAGATGTTGACAAAAGCCTACAGAAACTATGCGATGAAAAAGTCGTAAGTCTACGAGTGTCACAAGCCAGTCGTCTGAATGGAACGTCTAGTGAGGCACACATTTCGTTTGGACACAATCAAATGGAAGGTTGGAGGTGTATTTTGAGGAATTACTCATTACGAACTCAAATATTCGTCGCGGCCTACGAGATGCAATCAGAAAGAAAAGTTCAGAAAAATGTGAAGTAAACGATTGGGATTTTCTCCACTAGTAATACCTCAGCCCTTCGGTAATAAGTGGTAATAAAATACCTCACCTGGAATAATATTAGTACCCTCGAACACCCCCGCTCCCACCACCCCCAATTTATATCTGTACCACAGCTAAAACTGAAATTGAATGAGCGATGTTTCGATACGTGAATGAAAATGCGCAGACAGCTGATGGGCTTTGAAGCAAGGACTTTTAGGAGTATTCATATATCAAATATATGAATGCAAAACTAGAGTATGTTGAAGGTAGTTAAATTTAATTTGCTGTAACTTTAATGAATAAAAATATTTCGACCAATTCCGGGAACTATTTCACTCTACTACATATTACTACTGAAAATTAATATGGATGTATATGTATGTTTGAAAAGAACTTCTGTGAAGGTTTAGCTCCAGATATCAAATATCGGAGGTACTGCCACTTTGAGATTAAATTATGGCTTGTGTAATATTTTAAGAGTGTTGGTACTATTTTTTTCGTATTCATCAACAAAAGTTGATAGAGGGTGTTGAATTCCAGCTTCATAGCCAATCTATATGAGCAGTGGGAACGTGTGAAACTTTGCAAAATCCTCGCACCTGACGCTGCGGAGTTGGTGTGACATCTACGAGAAGGGCTGCGGTGCCTCGGATATCTGATATTTAGAAATAAAACTTCACAGGAGATTATTTCAAACTGCATCTACTTTTATCTACATTTATATTAATTTCCATCAAAATTGAAGGTGGTCGAGTGAGAACCTCTGGTCCACTTGACATGTAATGACCCAATAGCTCTACAAAGTTACTACCTATCGGGCAAGAAAATCAGAGTGTGATCGAAGAACCGATATATCGAGCGTTCGACAAAAATCGACGACGAAGTTGGCGTTGGAAATCTCAAGTCATGCCTGCACTAAGATCAAATCTGACATGTCAACATGACAGCCAGCATTGCACACGCGCGCATGTGATCTTATTGCAGACTTGATTTGAGATTGTCAACGCCAACTTCGTCGTTGATTGGGCTCGATATAACTACGAAACGCGCGTCGGCCGACAGTAAAAGCATTATGGGAAAAAAAAATCCTTCACTCGCGTCAACGCCATTTGTACTCGTATTTGTGATCATTGCCCATTCCATTTAAAGTAACATCTTCAAATGATCATGGCTATCAACATTTTTACGCATCATCTGCCAGAATTAACATTGCCATCACCCAAAAACCACTTACCTTAGAATTAGAAGAGACCTGCACGAATCACACGCAACTCATCAATTTATCCCAAACAAACAAAACAGAACTCGACAAAAAAATCAACATTTTGGCGAGATCAGAGGCCTACGAATGAAACGAAAATTATATAACCCTCGCCCGACTTCCAGCGAGTCATCTCACCCTGGGGCCATTGCAGTCTTGCTGAACTTATTGGACATAACAGATTTCTTCCTGTCGTTTAAGCTGGACTGAGTGCCACAGTTCATATCGCTCTGCCTCTCGCGTTTACTGAGGCGCAAGGAATTGCAGGAAAACCGGGCAGGATTCACCGTCACCCTGCTTAGAGCCAGCGCCATGTTCCTCTGAAGGCTGTTGACGGATTGCTGCGGTTTTCTAGACGGCGACCTCATTACGCGCTCTTTGCCATCCAAGATGATCTCGGCAATCAATTCAGATGCCCCACATTTGCTTAGGGATTTGGCGTTGCGCATCTGGCGGGCGTAGACTGAGGAACCTTTGGATGTAACCCGGCAGCGCTTCTGGGCGAGAGCCCAACGGGGGTTGGGTTCTGTGGGGAGCAGCGGTTCGATGAACCTGGCATTCTTCAAGATGATCTCAGATTCTGACATCCCACGACCAGATCGTAGATGAGCAAAGTTCTTTATATCAGTATTATCGCCTGGTACTTGTTGGGAGCTCACATTCTGTTGCGCGTTCAAATATTGTTGAGCGTTCAAATTTTGCTGATAGCTCAAATTTTGTTGCGAGCCATGTTGACCGGCAAAGTTATAATTTTGCTGTGAGTCGATGTTATTTTGCTGACCATTACTACTCAGATTTTGCTGTTCAGCATGGTTTTGTTGGTTGACATGGATGTGATTTTGTTGAGCAGAGTTGGCCAAGTTTAGTGGACCAACGCTATTCACACTTAGTCCACTAATGTAGTTATGACTGTTCTGCATGGCGTTGCCCATATTTTGTTGGCCAGCTCTTCTCAAGTTCCCATTATTGTCAAAATCTTGTTGCCCATCACTGTCCAAGTTTTGTTGAGCAGCATTACCTAAATTGTAATTTTGAGGAGCACTGTCCAGATTTTGTTGAGTACCACTATTTGCATTTTGATAACCTGCACTTGATAAGTTTCGTTGACCAAAATATTTAGAGTTTGAATTGAACCCAGATTTGTCTACATTTTGTTGCCCATCACTGGTCAAGTTTTGTGGAGCAACATTATTTAAATTCTGTTGGGCGTCATAATCTAAATTCTGCCGAGCAGCATTGTCTAAATTCGGCTGAACACCACTATTTAAATAATATTGGTCATCATTGCTCACAATTTTTGGGGCAGCATTATATAAATTCTGAACTCCAATATTGTTCAAATTTTGGGTACTAGCGTTTAAATTTTGAAGACCAAGGTTGTCCATATTTTGTTGACTAATATTATTCAAGTTTCCTTGGCCGGCTTTTACTAAGTTTTGCTGAGCATTGCTCATCATTTTGCCAGCATTATTGAACGTGCCAGGAGTGGCATTTTCTTGGCTATTGTAGTTAAAATGTTGCTGGTTATTCATGTTCTGAGAGCCAACAGCCATGTTTTGGTCACCAGCGTTATTCAAATTTCGTCCAATGGCATAAGTTTTATTCTGAGCCCCCCTATGAGGTCTTATTGCAGGTCGATTATTGTTTTCTTGCACTGTAAAATGTTGGTTTGGATATATCCTTCCGTCAATATATTGGCCTAGATAATTGCTTTGATTCTGGTACCCACCAATCTGATTTAGTTCTGTGCCATAATTGCCAATTTGTTGAATTGTATCCACTGGAATTTGTTGCAAATTATTCACACCATTTATATCTTCTGGTTTATAATTTATGTTATCCGTTAGTAATCCTTGATGTGTACTTTTCATAGGAACAAAATCTCCTTGTGCCTGTGAGTGGACTATTTGATTATTTGAGAGTACTTGTTGCAACTTTTTATGAATTTTGTCACCATTTTGCGGCACTTGATTCAAGTATTGATCACTTTGGTACTGTTGATTATTATCGCGATATATAACTTCGCCGTTTTGTAACAAATTTTGCAAATTGTTAATATTCGGTGCCAAGTTTCGTGAATTTTGATCATTTTGAGACAAGTTGGATAAATTTTGCGCCGAGTTTAAGAAATTTTGATCATCCTTCATTGAGTTTTGTAAAATGTGTCTATTGTGCGGTACCATCTGAAAATTTTTACCATATCGGGCACCATTTAATAAATCTTGTTCATTGTAATTGGACGATTCGTGTAAATTTTGCCCATTTTGATTTGATTTTTGAATATTTTGGGCAGTCTGGGTAGTGTTGTGCGAATTATAGCCACTTTGTGACGAGTTTTGTCCATAACAGGATAATTCTTGTAAATTTTGGCCGGTATGAGTAATTTGGCCCATGTCAAGGGCAATTTGAGGGACTTGATTCAAATGAGAACAATCTTGGTGCTGTTGCTGATCATCTTTGTGGATAATTCTTGACTTTTCTGACGATTCTTGCAAAGGTTGGTTATTTTGAGCACTCTTTTGCATTTCCTGTTTTCTCTCCAGTATCAGTCCTGAAAATGGATCAAACTGGATAACTGGCTTACGTGTTTCGGTAGGTCGATAAATCGATTGCTGCTTTGAACACGCTTTCTTATTCGGGGCAACATTATTTGGCTTACTACCAGAAGTATTTTGTTGATGATCAGTTCGAACGTCGCCCGAGTACCTTTGCTGAGGAATCAATTGCTGAGCTTGCGCATTAGAACTGACAGTAGTTTGATTGTAATTGATCTTCTGATCGCCGAATTTGTTTTGATGCTGACCTACGTAGTTTGCATTAAACTGATTCTGGTTCCTAATCTCATTTTGACCCGTAACAATATCTTCTCCGTTGAATTGATTTTGGTTTTGAGTTTGATCTGCAAAGGTGTTTGTGTTCAATCTGTTTTGACTCTGAATTTGTAAATTATCTCCAATATTAATTTGGTTACCATTTTGACCTCCTATATTACTTTCCATTACTTGGGTTTCATTCTGCCCTTCAACGTTTTGAATCCCATAAGAAACTACCTTACTCAACACATTATTTGTGACTTTGCCAGAGTTCTCGTCATTTGATATTTGCAGCTTCTGCCCGTATTGTTGATTCGATGATGAATAAGGCTTATAATTTTTGCTTATGATTGCTAAATCTTGAAGCCCATTATTGATACCTGCTGGTATATTCACTAATTTTACACTGCTTTTGACGGCTACGATTGGGAGAACTTGGATCGCTTTTTCTTGACTCGTATAATTTGGAATAGTTAGGTCTTGCATATTTAACAAATTAGTATTACTTTGCTGTAATGAGACAGTTTTATGAGTATTGTTTTGGATGCTTTCTGAATTGTACCGTCCAACGTTGTTAGTACCATCAAAATGCCGGTACTGTGTAGTTTCCAAAGGGACGAGTTCATTGTTGATTGCAGAAATATTATTTAGGTTTTGTACATT
Source organism: Othius punctulatus (assembly GCA_951805005.1). NCBI lineage: Eukaryota > Metazoa > Arthropoda > Insecta > Coleoptera > Staphylinidae > Othius > Othius punctulatus. The sequence continues at coordinate 74,426,500 of OX638138.1, forward strand.
ATTAGACATTTGTTCAAAATGCCTTTGGTCATATTGAAAGTTTATTGGAATATTGGAAGCGACTGCTTGTAAATAAGAATTTTTGGGGTTTTGAGCGTTGTTTGCAAATATATTGTTGGGGTAGTTTTGATTCTGCGTCCCACTTTGTGGAGCACCTAGTTCCTGCTTCATGCCTGTATTCGCATATGGTTGCTGATTTGCATGAGCTATTTTAACTTGGCTTCTATTAGGACAATTCGTCAGCATTTGATTGCCTCCATAATTATCAATTTCAGCGAATAACTGTCCTTGTACATTGCTTTTGTTAACATTTTGATATTGTGCCAAATTTTGTTGATAATTATGTGACAGAGTTTGTTGCAAATCAGTTTGGGCCATACCTTGGCTTTGATTCATTATCTGATTCGGATTCATAACCTCCTGTTTGTTGAATTGGTGGTTAAGTGGAGCCTGCTGGTTCAATTGTTGGTTAAGTAGAACCTGTTGGTTGAGTGGAACCGGTTGGTTAATTGGAACTTGTTTGACAATTGCAACTTGTAGGTCAATTGGAACCTGTTGGTTAGGGGTAACATATTGGTTAAGTTGGTTCAATTGTTGATTCTTCACGGGTTGGTTAAATTGATGGTTAAGTGGAGCCTGTTGGTTCAATTGTTGGCTAAGTGGAACCTGCTCGTTAAGTTGAACCTGTAGGTTAAGTGGAACCTGGTGATTGAATTGCTGTTTAAATGGAGGGGAATTGCCTTGTACTGTTGAATTTACCAGATTAGCATTTTGCTGGTTTATTACTTGAGATGGGTTCTGTTGGGACGTGTCTGGTACAAAACTGTTTACATTTGAATAAATTATCGGTGCGGTTTTGAGTCCTTGCTGACGGATACTACCACTAAGATTCATGGGACCTTGTTGATATTGTAGATCAACATTCTGAGGTGATTCCTGTCCCTGCTGCTGCCGAGTATTCATGTAAGAAAATGTTTGCGACATTTGGTCATTTGCTTCAGGCGAGCTGCTAATTTGCTGGCCCACAGATAATGCTTGAGTACTTTGGACTTGATGTACAATTCCCTGGGGAGCATATTTGTTGCTTTGCAGTTTCTGCATAATTTTTTGCGGAACTTGGTTAATCAGTTGGTTTGCATAATCCGTTGGATAATCATGCGTTTGAGATAGACGGCTAGGTATTTGTGAATTTTCATAGTTTACGTAACCTTGAGGTGCATGGATATTTTGCACTTCATCCGTTGGATTTTGACCTTCAGTACTTTGCAGATTGTCCTGATTACCACCTTCGTGAATGTTGACGTATTTCTGTTCCTCAGGCACACTGATGTACGATGTCCTCTCCGCATGGTCGCTTTGCATTATAGGTCTAGTAAAATGGTTGAACATAATCCTGCCTGGTGTGCTGTCATCAATCATCGCATTTACCCTGCACGAGTTAACTACAGCGTGCATCTTGGGAACATCCTCATCGCCATGGTTGTGATTTGAGTGCACCAGCACCTGCGTCCTCCCCTTCTGCTGGTGTAGACGTCCATCAAAGTTCAGGGGCACCTTCTTCGCGGTAACCAACTCCTCTGCGAAGCACTCAGGCTGTAGGACATTGTGAATAGTGGCACCACGGTTGCTTAAATCTGGGGACCTCGGCAATGCCACGTAACCGCTTGGAGGTACGTGGAATGGCCAGTAAAACTCTTTGACGCGCTCCGCCGGAGGGGGCTCCAGTAACGCACTGGGGGCTCTGGGACCGTCAGAGATCCCTAAACCATTTCCAACTAGCAGAGGGTAGCAGCTTATTTCGGCGGGGTCTGGAGCTGAAACCATATCATACACGCCACCCTTGCACCCATCTTGTTTGCTGAAGCAAACAAGAGTTACTCTCATCGACTGGTCATCAGAGCATACTCACCTTATTTGCGGCAACTTGACGTAGGTTTGACGTTGGGTTCTCAGTCTGTACATGTAAGGTTGGGCATGCGGGCATGCGGGAAGGTTCTGGTTAGGCATGCGGATTACGGTTGCAAATTGTTACTCACCCTGTAGGCTCTTGCGCCGTCACCGCCGACGTTTGGTTATGGATTATCTAGGCAGATCAAGATTTTGTATTAAATGAATCGGATTAGTAGCGAGGCTCACGGGGATTAGTTACCTGCCCCATGCTGCATGGTGGCCTCGGTGCTCCGTAGCGCCCGTAGGGGGAGGTTACTATTTGGGCCTGCAAGCCGTTCGATCCCCGCTTCGACGGCGTGTCGCTGTTAATTAATTAGTAGAGAAAGGTGAGAATTAGTCAAGGCTATTATTGTATTATTCAAAATTAACAAATATATACAGGGTCCTGCAACAGTGCGTCGGGATTTCCTAGCGCCCTTCCCGTGAGAGATAAAAAAAATGTTTTATAAATAAAGTTATTAACTTAAAAATCTTTATGCTGCAAAATTATTTCCAAATATACAGGGTGTCCCAATTTTGCGGAATAACAAATACATATTTTTTTTAAATAGAACACCCTGTATTTATTCAGGTTTTCTGATGACATTTTTTAACCTCTACAATGTTGTCTATTTAATTTTGGATTATGTTGCACTGTTACCAATTTACAATTTTTTTTTCAAAATATCATGCATAAGCAAGCTCAACTTTAAAAAGTCGTAACAACCTCATTTTTTTTAAGGTAGGAATAGGTTTTAGCAATAATCTTAGTGTGGTTAATAAGCAACCTTTTTGTAATGAGAAATTCGAATTTAGTAATACAGTGTGTCCAGAAAAAAATGCTAAGCTTTGCAAATTTCAAAGCGGTATAACCCATTTTTTTTTTAAATAGAATGCCCCCCATTTTATGTCATTATTCGATGGGTCTTTTTCTTCTCTTCAATTTCATGGTGCATATCTTATGTCTGAACCCCATAGTTGTGGAGATATTCAATATTTTTCACAAAAGTAACCATTTAATTACATTTCTATGCACCGAAGTAGGCCATGCTGAGACAAAACAACTGTCAAACTGTAAGTAAGAATCAATGTGAGATAAACAAATACATTTTGAACATTACTGTAGTATCGTTTCTCTTTTGTATTAATAATTTTGTTATCTCTCATGGTTTTGGAATAAAATAATTAATCGTATTACAGAAGTACTATCTACTATTATACTATATTCGTTCATATCACATTGATTCTTACTTACATTTTAATACTTGTTTTGTCTCAGCATGACCCATTTAAGTGCATAGAAATGTAATTAAATAGTAACTTTTGTAAAAAATAATGAATATCTCAACAACTATGGGGTTCAGACATAGGATATGTACCATCAAATTGAAGAGAAGAAAAAGACCTATTGTATAATGAAATAAAATAGGGGGCATTCCATTTTAAAATAATGGGTTATACAGCTTTGAAATTTGTAAAATCTGGCATTTTTTTCTGAACACCCTGTATTACTAAATTCAAATTTCTCATTACCAACATGTTGCTTATTAACCACACTGAGAATATTGCTAAAACTTATTCTTACCTTCAAAAAACGAGGTCGCTACGATTTTTTAAAGTTGAGTTTGCTTATGCATGATATTTGGAGAAAAAAAATGTAAATTGGCAACACTGTACTGTAACACTGTAAAATCATCCAAAACTAAATAAACAGCAATGTAGAGGTTGAAAAATGTCATCAGAAACCTTGAATAAATATAGGGTGTTCTATTTAAAAAAATGTTTGTTTTTGTTATTCCGCAAAAATGGGACACCCTGTGTAATTGAAAATAGTTTTACGACATAAAGATTTTTAAACCAATAACTTATGTACCAAACATTTTTTTCTATCTCTTACGGGAAACGCGCTAGGAAAGCCCGACGCACTGTTGCAGGACCCTGTATAATAAAGCAATAAAGCATTATTCATAGCACGAGCGAGAAATTTTGATGGCGATGAGATCAAGTAAAATTTAATGGGAGTAAAGTAATGAAATCCGATAGTCGAAATTTGTCGAAAATTGTCCAAAATATCGGTATAGATTATTATCCAAAATAATCCTATGACTAGTACAGTGAAATTGTACCTGAATATGGCAAAACGGTAGGACCGGTCAATTTTTATGAGCTTGATTAGAAAATCATGGTAGGTAATCATATTCGTATTACTCGTATTAGGTATTACTGAAAAAATCGTTAACCTCGATATCTGGCCTTCTATTGATAAAATTTTATTAACATGTATTATCTTTTGTAGAAAAAAATATTTCCTACAACTTTTGTTTCAAACATTTCTCAATAGCATGGAAAAAAAATGAACAATTTTTTTTAATAGTATTATAAATGTATATTCTGCACTTGTTTTGTTTCATATATTTGATCAGTTTCCTGACACGTGTTTCGGCTTATTCGGGCATTTTCAAAAACAACGTTAAATAACTTTCAGCCCTCTCCACCCTAACCAAGACCACTTTGAAATTTTAGATGACACCCCCACCTTGCGATACCTCATCTTAAACCTAAAAAATAACGTGGCGTGATAAAAAAATTGTTGATACGATTTGGAAACAAAAATAAGAAACTTTTCAAGAATTTATATAGAACTAATTAATGTTCCTTTCAATAAAACAAAATAAAAAACAAAACAAAAAACAAGTCAAGGCAGTTTTCGAGGTAGATGTTAAAAACCATGTTAATTGAATTTGAAATATTAGCCTCCTCCCCGTAGCACGAATAATATATTTCTGAAATAATATTTAATTTTTGCAAACGTATTGCCGTAACTTTGTTTCTGTTACACCTCTATACCTTTTCAAGTTCAAAATGAGACCAATCAATTTCATTTTGGGAAGTAACAAATTCAAATTGAGACCAATCAATTTCAAATTAGAAACAAATTCAAATTGAATTGAAACAAATTCAATTTGAGATCTATACATATATATATATATACGAGGGCTGTTTGACGGAAGAGTGACTTTTTAACGAAAACGTTATTTTTCTGTTAAAAATCTATTTTATTTTTCAACATAACACCCTTTTAACTGTACACACTTAGCCCAGCGAGTTTACAGTTTTGTTTAACTTTCCAAAAAGAAATCTTTCGGAAAGTCTTCAAAATATGCATTTGTCTCGGTTATCACCTCTTCATTTGCCTAAAATCTTTTTCCACTCAGCCATTTTTTTAAATTTGGAAATAAGAAGAAATCACTGGGAGCCAGATCTGGCGAGTATGGTGGATAAAGCAGTAATTCGTAATGCAATTCAGCCAATTTAGTTGTAGCGATTGCAGACGATTGTGAGGGCGCATTATCGTGATGGAACAACACTTTTTTCTTCATCAAATGCGGTCGTTGTTTTTCAAGTTCGGCATCTAAACGTGTCTGCATAATCAGCATAATACTGGCCAGTTATCGTTTTTCCTTTTTGTAAACAATTAATAAATATTACACCTTTAGAATCTCAAAAAACTGTGGCCATGACCTTATTGGAGGAAAAAAGTGTTTTTGCCTTTTAAGGAGCATGTTCGCATGGAGAAATCCATTATTTAGACTGTATCCCTGTTTCTGGAGTATAATGATGTATCCAAGTTTCACCTACTGTGACATTTCGACGAAAAAAACCCTTTGAATTACGTTGAAGACGGCCAAACATTCTTCTGAATTCTTAATGCGGGCGCGCATTTGATCACCATTAAGCAAACGCGGCAACCATCTCGTGGATAGCTTTTTCTTATTGAAATATTCATGCAAAATATTGTATCCCCGTTCGGTTGAGATGTTCACTTCATTATCTATCTCACGAACTTTTATTCGACGATTGCCAATTACAAGGCCATAGAGTTTATTAACCATTTCTGGAGTAGTTACAGTAAATTATGGTTTCGGACGATCTGCATCAACCGTGCTCGTATGGCCACTTTTAAAAGCAGAAACCACTTACAAATCATTCCATGGGATGGAGCAGATTATGGATAATATTTACGTAACTTTTCCTCGGTTTATTTAATTGTTTTTTCACGTAGAAAATAATGTTTAATCAACACTCGAAATTATTTTTTCTCCATATTTACACAACAACGAAAACAGTTTTCTTCAAATAAGTATAAAACATAATCTATCTGTCAGATTGGTGCCAAATTTTGACAGTAGACCTCCGAAAGAGCTCAGGAGCTATCAACATAATCATTATAGGGAAAGTGTTACCAACCTTTGAAAAGTCACTCTTCCGTCAAACAGCCCTCGTATAAATTTCCCTCACTACGTCATCCCACGATTTTTTTGGTCTGCCTCTTTGCCTTTTATGGGGTGTTATTGCCAAATACCAATATGTATATTACCGAAATATTATTATAATATATTTAATTCATTCATGTAATATTAAATATTAACATTATAATACAAAGATTAAAACAATCTACGGAATAAGCTATTAAATTAAAAGTACATGTCTTCCATGTTTAACTCAGCAGATCTTGCACAGTTATTGACAACATTATTTTTTCTTACGTTTTCATTAATTATGTTTTACAATCTTTGAAGGCTAAACTCTGTGTCATATTATTCCTGTCTTATCCATTCAAACTTTGTGGAATTTGTACCGTCAAATCTGCTTTTACACCAAATTTCTTGACTGGCCATGCATTCTCAATCGGGTTCAACATTGGGCTATTTGGAGTAAATCGAAGTAACTGATTATTTCTGAATTTATGTTCATGCCCATCGTGTTAGCAAGGGTTTTCCAATCTCCATTATAATCTCCATTATATTATCGTGTTATATCTCCATTATAATCATAATGTTTCACCAAGTAGTATCCACACATAGTTTCAATTTAAAGTATACTTTTTATGAAACATTAGAGTACGAAAAATTGCCGACGAAAGATATCAAAATGGTAATAAGGGATTGCAATGCAAAAGTAGGGAAGGAAAGCATGTACAGAATGACAGTGGGGCATTATAGTAAGCATGAAGAATCAAATGATAACAGGCAAAGACTGATAAACTTCGCCATTGGGAAAAATATGGTTGTACGAGCACACAGCTACAAAGGAATGAGATACATAAAGGGACATGGATAAAACCCTACGGAACCACCATTAACCAAATAGACCATGTCCTGATTGACAGAAGGTACTTGAACTGGATCGCAAATATAAGAAGTGTGAGGGGAGCAGAGTGTAATTCGGACCATGTCCTAGTAAGAATAACATGCAGAAGCACAGAGATGGAAACAGCGAAAAATACAAGGAACAACAGAAAACTAAAAAGGTACGAAACAGCAGGATTGCAATATCAGGAAACAAGAACAAGTTATGAAAGGGCAACAGACCTAGCAATAAAGAACCAGGGAAAGGAAATGCATCGAAGTAACTTGCGGTGTCATATAAAAATGGTAATGGAAGAAACAAACAAAGAAATGTTAGGACGAAAAATAGGAAAAGAACACACAAAGGCTGGAATGATAATGACTGTGAGGGACAAGTAACGAAGAAGAAGGAGGCAAGACTGTGCATGCTAACAAACACAAGAAAGAACGAAGTAAACTGAAATCAATGTGTAGGAGAAAGAAAAGAGTAGATAACGAAAGGAAAATTCAGAGCATCGAGGAAAAATTTACCAATAATGAGATAAGGTAAGGGTACAAAAGTCGCAGTAGGGGCCTAAGTTCAAATGATGGTACGCTACTGATGGAGCCAAGTAAAATTATGGAGGAATGGAAAAGGTATTTTGAAGCACTGCTGAATGGGAGCAAAGATGTGGGAACATTGGGACAGGAACTTTACAACGATGACGTGACCATCAGCAAACCAACGGCAGATGAAGTAAAAAGAGCTATCGCCGGAATGAAAAACATCAAGAGTCCAGGTGAGAATGAAATAAGTGCAGAGATGCTAAAGTCAGGAGGCGATAAACTACGGGATAAGATCTGTCAACTGATCGAACAAGTATGGGAAAAGGAGGAGATGCCGTGCGAGTGGTCAAAAGCGCAATAAAATGCAATGTAAAAATTATATAGGAATAGCACTATTGGACACATGCTATAAGATATTGGCAAAAATTCTGAGAGGAAGGCTGAATGAATATGCAGAAGCGACGCTAGAGGAGTATCAGGCAGGTTTCAGCGAAAACAGAGCGACGACAGACCAGATTTTCGCGATTAGGGAGCTACAAACCATGTGCTATGAATACAAAGTAGGACTGCATGTCTTGTTTGTAGACTTCAGGCAAGCTTATGATAGAGTCGATAGGAGCCAAATGTACAGTGTGCTAAAGCAGATAAAAAATTCCAACAAAACTTATCAGACTGATTAAGACGACACTAGGCAATACAACCGGAAAAGTAGTAAGGAACAATTGGGAGTCCAAAGAATTTAAGGTAGAAAGAGTACTCCGGCAAGGAGACCCCCTTTCAACTGTACTATTCTACCTAGTACTTGAAATGATCATTAGAAAGGCAAAACTAAATACCAACGGGACGATATATAACAACGAACATCAATGTGTGGCTTTTGCGGATGATATAGCTCTGATAACAAAATCTAGGAGAGAGATGACGAAAATAGTAAAGTGTTTGAAAAAGGAGGCTAAATATTATGGACTTAAAATAAACTCACAGAAAACCAAGTACATGACGATGGGCAATACAGAAAAGGACGACGAAAATGACTGAAGGTGTCATTAACGGGAAAAGAATACAGTTTTGAGGAGGTAAAAACTTTCTTCTACTTAGGGGTGCAAATCAAGGAGAGTGGACATGAGGAGAGCGAAATCAAGGCACGGACGGCAAGAGGGAACCAGAAGTATGGAAGCATGAGGGCGATCATGAAATCGAAGTATGTATCAAGGGGAACAAAATTAAGATATACGCATTAGTAATAAGACCGACTGTAACCTACGCGTGTGAAACATGGGTTTTAAACAAAGCACGAGAGGAAGAGTTGAGAAGATGGGAAAGAAAAATACTGAGAGGAATTTTTGGAGGAAAGAACACCCCGGAAGGCTAAGAAAGAAGAACAAATATGGAATATTTGAAGGACAGGACATAAGGGAGTGGAGGATGATATACGAGTTTTTGGAGAGTTGGATGCAGGAAAATGTGGTTGCTTTGGGAAATATCACATCAGTAAATCAATTTAAGTAGGAAATGTTATCAAATCAAGCTATGATTTAAGATAGCTTTATTGTAAATATACTGCTGTGTAAATTATGGAATGTTATAAACGCCCTAGGCCTACATGGCCTGTTGTGCAATTAATAAAAATTCAATTCTTCAACAGGAAGCCACCTGTCAATCTTGTTAGTGGTGCATTGGATTCTACCAAAGATCTTGGTAGCTATAAAGACAAAAAAAAAATAGCATGGCATCTGCAGTTTAATCATGTAGCCTCGGAGCTCAACAGTGCATATTATGCCATACTTAAATTGAAAAGCAAATTCTCTGTATCAGCACTGTTGGACACATATTATGCAGGTGCGTACTTGCACCTGTCATGTAACATATTGGTATGGGGTAGCGCGGACACTACTCGCATATTTGTGGCGCAAAAGAGTATCGTTCGGCTGATTTTCAACCTTGGAGAAATTGAATCATGCCGTAATACTTTTGTTGAAATGAAAATACTAACAGTGACAGATGTCATCATCTATAAATGTGCTCTCAATGTCTATAAAAATTACTGACAATTTAAAACTAACTTAAATTCGTTCGACATAAATTGGTTTGGAATTGTTCTTATGTATTTAGTTTTTTTTTAAACGGCATCGGTTGCGGCGGCAACTCGGGTAAAACTGCATTTTTCACATATGTTGATTGGTTTGTCCTAGAAGCAATGTACCTTAAACTCGGCAATAACGGCATAAACCTCGTATTATACGGTATTAGACGAAGTGAAATTTTTGCGTTTGTCTTTTCGCTCGCTGAATATATCTTTTTCGTATCATAATCCTTCCCAGAAAATGGGCAAAAAAAGCTTGTCATAAGCTCAATTCTAATTACCTTTCCTGTCCTAATCGTTCTAAGCACTGACGCATAAAACGTCATTTCATAAACTCAATTGTAATAGTTATTTACAAACCAAGTGCGGGAACACAATTTTCCCGCATGAACGCAATTTTGAAGCATGAGCGACCGAAGGGAGCGAATGCTTCATCTGCGTGAATGCGGGAAAATGATTCCCGCAAGTGGTTTGTACATTTTTTTTTAAACGAACAGAACGATCAGCATAAACTCAAATAATTTTCATTCCGTTTCAAAATATGAAATAAAGCAAGCCATGGCTGTATAGCAAAACAATGATTGTTACTTTGACAGTTGATTTTTTAAAGCCTGTCGTTTAAAGTCTCAGTTTCTAATAAAATGTCTTCCGATTCGGATATAAGTAGTTGTACACCTCCGGAAATCCGCAATGCCGCTAATACGGCAATTAAAAATTTATTGCCGGATAAATCCAAACGAAGGTACGAGTTGGTATACTCGAAATTTATGGATTGGTGCAGGTTAAACAAAATACGGACTTATTCAGAAAATTGTTTGCTGGCATATTTTCAAACCTTTTCAAGCAAAAAGTCGCTATGGTCCACTTACTCTATGCTAAAGTCCTGTCTACTAACGGTAGACGGCTGCCAAGCCGAAATTAATTCATTAAAACAAAAATGTTTTATTACCCTACACCTGAGAGTGCATAAACACAGTTCCATTACCTCATAACTAAGGATGGATCCACACACATTTCAATATTATTATTTGTGTTTACGTGATTATAAAACTTACGTTTAAAAAAAATTGATTTACTTGATTTTTAACCTTGCTTGTTGCGTCACTCGGTTAATACGGCGATCTTATTTTATCACGCCTCTAAATTTGAGTTGTTTTAAGCTTTAAAAAATAAATTTTAAAGTGGAGGTGGATATAGAGGAGGCAACACTTAAAATTTATTTAACGTTGTTGTTAAACTTCCCTCTCGAAAAATCAATCGACGGTTTCTTTGAATCATGTTAACTTAAATTCGAAAGTTATTGACACTGGCTAGTTTTGAAATGAACACCCGGTATAATGTAATTGATTTCAATAAAAGGTGGCGTTCGTGTAATATTTTCATATTTAATTATATTATAAGCAACTTAAAGTTTCAAAGTACTTGAAGTACAAAATAAATTCCATATGAAATAGATTGAGAAATGTTTATAGAACTAGAACGACGCGTCCCGGAAGTCCCGGACGAAAGCTGACAATCAGGTATAATGCGTATCAAAAACCGTTAGCAGTAACGTGTACGTTACTTGGCAGCATTACATTCGAATGTCAAACGAATTTATGATATACAGCTGAATTTAAAACAAACGGGAAATGTTAATAAAACTTACACGTTTATTTTCAACTTTTGTTATAGTTTGAAAATGGCTTTTTAGAAGTGGGTTAGAATTATTTCACGGTATGTCAGTTAAATTTAATTGTGTGTATGTCAAATAAATAGGTTAAATTTGAACAAAGTATATTTTTTAATACTTTTAATACTATAACAAGACGATGCAGAAGCAGTAGAACAAACATAATACAATAATCGGTGATATTAATAATTATTACGTTTATAATTTATTACCTATGTATCTAATTAAAAATGATTTTGATTAAAAAAAATAATAGAAAACAATGAAGTAAGAAAGCTATGCCGGGAAACGTATTATCGAGCGATGATTCATTATCAGCTCTCGACGGGACGAGTATATTAAAGCACTTATAGGTCGAAGAAATATAAAACAATTCTAGGCGTAGCTGTTTGAGAAGTATTTATAGAATATAGAAGTAATTTATAAAATTGAAGACCTAAAGCAGGTAATCTAGTCAGAGTATAATCACTAGCCAGTAATGTATCACCAGTTTAGATAATTAATCACTTGCAATATGTAGAGAAAAAAATCAGCGTAAAACTGCTTGAGAAATATTTATAGAGTTCAGAAGGAATATGCCAATTTGAAGATAACAAAAGATAATCTGTATGATAAGCCAGTTTTTTTTAAGATGAAAAACATATGTTATATACGACTAGCCAGTTATAAGTACCCTATTAGGTCCAGTTGTACAATCGAGGATTATCTTTGATCATGGTTTGGATTCTGGGCAACTGAACCATGGTCAAATATAATCCACGATTATACAAATGGACCTTAGACTTTTAAAGAACTTAGAGCTTATAGTAAAAAATAATTCAGTGTGTAAATTGTAGGAACAATTAAGCATCTGCTTGTTTTCTTTTGGGAACTGTTTGAGAATTTGGTAATCTAATTAAGAATTAAATTATGAATGAATTATTCGTTTTGCACAAAAAGATATCGGAGGCATCTCGATTTTCTAGGGAAGGACCTCTTTAGGTTCCTACGGATAAGATTCTTGTCAAAAACAAAACATAACCTAAACTAACAAGACATAAACAGTTTTGGATATCTGAAGTCAATTCGTCTGTCTTTAGTAATTAGTGTATAGTGCCTATCGATATGTAGACAGCAAGAATCTTGGTTCGATTATTTAGAGCTAGGTGTATGTTAAACACTTTCAACATTTTATGAGAACAATTAGCTCCAGTTGAACAGTTTCGAAAAACGAATACTTGGGATACGGTTGTTGGTACATGGAAGCTAACCGGCTATTAGAGTTAATCTGGGATTGTAAGGCCGGGCGTTATAACTAATTTAACGGCTCCTATGATCAGTAACCAATATTCATACTCCCTCAATGAAGCTTCAGGGTACGAAAGCAATGATGATGAGTTTTAATGCGGTTAATTGTTATTCATTAGCCCACCTGTACGTTCCTCATTACACCGTGTCAGTTCACCCCAACACGTCAACTTACCCATTGTTATTGATGGCCTGCTGCCTATCGCCGCCGCCGTTTTTCTCCTTGGCCTGCGGGAAGAAGCCGTCGTAGACGACATAGTTGTTCATCTGCCGGATCGGATCGTCCAGCTTATAGTGCTTGGTGAGGAAACCGAGGAACTTGTCACTCGGCCTGTCGATGGCCAGCCTATCGGGCTGCACCTCCTCTTTCTTCAAGACAAGAACAAATAAAAAGTTTAAAAAAATACAGAATTAAAATCATATCTTTAAGAGTGAGGCGCTCAAGGAGCTGACTAGGTTTCATTTGTAAAGAGCATATGACTAGCTTATCTGGGGCATGTTCAGAGAATGGTCTTAGATAAAACCACAAAGTGTATTTTAACGTGGACATCAAACGGAAGAATATTAAGGGACAAGCTAATAGAACTATGGCTAGAGGGCGCATAGGAAGATATTATAAGTATGCAAGGGAGAGGATGGTGCAGGATTGTCGGAGAAAGGAACCTCAGGAGGAAAATTGTTGAAGAGGATGAAACTAGAACTGAATTGTAACGACAAAGAAGACTTTAAGTCTTAACAAAGTTGACGTAATTAAAACAAAAACGAATCGATGCAGAAAAATTAAGCACTTTATCGCATATACTACAAAAAGTTGCAATCTCACTGCATTAAAACATAGGAAAATTCAAAATCAATGTAAATACAAAAATACGCGAAACACCATACTCTAGTTTATTTAGATTTATTCACTTTCCAAGAACCCTGTATAAAATATCTGATTCTGCCTTCATAAGATTCTTAATCATCATAGAAATTTGGCAACTTTGACAAATTATTTGAATCTATTCTCTATTTCCCAAATTTACAAAATGCCAAAACCATTTATAACACCCTTAAAACAGCTATTTATATTATTTAAATAATTAATTCTTGACATTGTTTAATATTTTTAAATTCATCTTTGTGATTTTAAAAATATGTATCTAAAATGTTAGGAATCTGCAAAACTCGCGATAATTTTTATAAACGCGAATTCTATTAAACGCAACATCGTCAGAGCGGTATTGCCTCTGTTGTGGGCACACAAAGAGATGTTTTGTTATGATTTTGATGAGTGGAAGCGATGCGTGATGAGATTACGAGCGCAGCGGAAGCGGAAAGTTCGTGCCTAGCCACGCCACTTGTCTTTCCGGTCTGCTCAGTTGTGCACAGTTCCAGCTGTAACATTTATGCCGAGCAATGGTAATTTTTCCGTGTTTACTGATACGAGAGGTATGGGTCGAAATCAAATGCACAATAAATAATTAACAGGATAATTATTGAAGAATCAACTATGAAGATCCTGGATTCATAAGCAACATTTAAAAAATGTTCGTTAAGTGCTTAACTTTTCTGCTATTTTTTTCTACAAATTGAGAACGAATATAATGAAATGAAGATACGAGGGGAGTCCGATATTAAAGGTGAATGTGGCAAATTAGACTAGTCGTATATTTCAAGAAAATATTCAATACATTGCACAAAAAACTATATACTTTTCTTTACATCTCGACATAATCACCGTGAACATTGACCCATTTATCTCAGCGTGATACTAGTTGGAATTTCAATTGACGGTAATGTACCTTGCTTGAAGTAGGCCGCAACTGTTTGCAATTCCTCCTGATCCAGTCATGCTACTCATTTCAGCAATTTCACGAAATGTAATGCGACGATCTTCCCTAATCAAACGTTCAAAAATTGCGCAGTTTTTAGCCGTGTGTGAGGTCCTTGGTCTTGCTCGTTTCTTCTCCTGATATTAAATTTTTAAATTCAATCTCGCGGTGTCTAATCTGCGATGATTTTTGCTCTGATTAACTTCTTCGGTTTGCAAAAATCTGATAACTCCACCCCCCCCCCCCCCCCCTCCAACCTAAATTGGAATGCTCTGTGATTGTTTGTTTTGCTTCTGATCATTTAAATTGAGCCTTGAACACAACAAGGCTCCAAGGATTTTTATTGTACATTGTTCAACTTATTTTTATTATTTATGAGGTGGATTCTGGTACAAACGTAAATTAAATTGATGATACATTTGCAGTCTTTAATACTTTAATACTAATAATTAAAAACAAACCTTTGGAATGTCTCTAAAATTAATAGGGGAGCTAATAACACTGGTCAACACGACTTGTGTAACACGGATCTTTGATAGTGAGTTTGATATATTGTTTCACGCTGAATTCAAATCTGCAACCAGAAATTGTCTATCAGTCACTCTGAGAGTGAAGAGAACGGGATTATAATAGTTATTTAAGCATTAAGAGAGGTAAGTATCTTTTAAAAGTCGAGGTCGAGTTTGCGCCCGAGCGACAGCGAGGGCTAGCAATAAAGACCGAGACTGGTTAAAACTTACCTCTTGAATTGCTTATAACTGATTTTCCACTCCTGAAGTTGGTTTAATTGTTTGTGTTTGATTAATTTATTTTCGCAACATGAACAAAATATCAGTACGGCTTTGGTTGCTAAGACTATTTTTCAAACAAAGTGTGAATGTCAGAAATTGCATTCGTTTAGTTGTAAAATGAATTCCAATGAAAATAAACAAGAAATGGTAATTGAAGAAGCTGCCTGTTCCTTCCTACTGCCGTAGAAGTCGAAGGGGTGAAAATGCGTATAAGTGTTTTAAAGACTGGTGCCAGAGAAATAACGCTGTTGAAATTATTTTACTTTCTTCCCTGAGGGAAGTAAGTGATTACTTACTTCCCGTTGCTCATAGTAACCAAAGCTTTAACGGTAAGTGGGGCTTCCTTCCGCCAAATCAATGTTACAACAGTGTACTTACCATGCAGGGAGTGGAAAATATATGTTTCGTGCATAGTTCCTTGCTTCGATAATACCCACTATAGTGATGCATTCGAGCTTGTTGCCGTGAAAATGTGCCATTTTCACGGCAAAAACCTCTCGTCCAACATGGCGGGTATTATCGGCAAGTCACTATGCACTTAACATATTACTATTGATAATTTTCCGCTTCCAATGAAATGTCGTACGTCCTTGTACGTCTTATTTGAGGTTTTCATTGCAATTGCGAATATTAATTAACTCCTTATGTTACTAATTATTAATTGTGCCCTACTGATTTATAATATTAGCTAAGAAATACACTATCTAATTAATTACATAACTCAATATCTATCTAACTAAACCTATCCCTACTCTATTAAATTAAATACAACTATCAACACAATCCTAAATAAATATAAAATTACCCAACAGATATCATATATTCCCAAAATAAATAAGGAATATGACATTTTGATGTACATTTTTCTTATATTATTTTAACCCCTGTTATATTAAAACTTGATATGAACTATCAACTTACAATTTCAATTGTGTTCAAAATAAGGATATAACATTTGTACGTTATATTTTCTTTTTAGGATTTCTTCTTTTAAATTCCCTAATACATAAGTTAAATCTCCTATTAATCTATTTATTATATAAGGTCCTCCATAAGACAAACTAAGTTTTTTGCATTGGTATTTGTATCTATAGCCTGTTCTCAGTCTTCATTACTTTTTCTCCAATTCTAAATTGTCTTGTCTTCTTTCTTCTTTTATCCTCGCGTTCAAATTATGTTCTTGCCACCTTCTCGATTTTTCTTCTGCATTATTCCTTGATTAATTCTTTATCAATTATATTTTCTTGTTTCCGTGGCATTTTGTTGTATGCAATTGTGTTTAGTGCCATTTCCGTTACGATATTTGGTGTTTCGTTCATTACCTCTTCCAGTAATTGTAGTCTTTCAACCCAATGATCCTGTTGTGGATGTGTGAGAATTCTCAAATATTTAATATCTCCTTTATGTACCTTTCGCAAGGATTCCCTTGAGGATGTCGAATGCTTGTATAAGCATAAGATACGTTGATGTTCCTTCTTGTCATCTCTCTTTGTATTTTGTCGTTGTTAAATCATGTGGTGTTATCCAATAGGATTATATGTGGCTTACCCACTTCATTTATGTACTTGTTAATTTTGTTTATGACGGTCTTAGTGTTGCATAATTTAATCGAATGTGCTTTGACCTGTTTGGTAAAAACATCTACCAACAATAAAATATGGTTATGTCTATATTTTTCTGTAATTAAATTGGGAATATAACTCATACGTAAAAAAAGTGACGTCATAACAATGCGGTTTCTATAGTTACGCAATTTTTGGTTAAACTCAAATCGCAGCGACGATCGTTGCGATGGTGTTATTTATCGGTTCCGCCCACAATCTTGTCGGCCGCTAATAAAAACATAACCCGAAATGTCAGTGTGTCTCAAGCACAAGTAAAATAACAAAATGTGGTAATAAATGTGGTTTGCTGTTTAAAAGATTAAGTGATCTAAATAAATATAGGTATTTACACTTATATTTAGCTTCTTGTTTATTCTGCTTTACTAGATGACTCAATCAATTCATTATATTCCCTTCCTAAATATAATTCGTGGTGTTCTCAAAAATCGATAATGATTTTAATAATACGACTTATCCCAATCCCAAAACTTTGGAAAATGCACCTCGCCCTTCGGGCTCGGTGCTCGTCGTTGGGGTTGAAATTCGTTGTATTTATAAAATCATTATCGATAATGAGAACACCACTTGTTATATTACCAGGGGTAATATAACAAGTGGTGTTCTCATTATCGATATGCATTTTACCAAAGTTTTGGGGTTGAAATAAGTTAATTTTTAAAATCATTATGTGTGAATATCAATACATCATCGATGTAATGTGCGCAACACCCTTCATGCTTTCCCAAAACGTTTTGCATTATCCTCACTAGTGCTGCACTGGAACTTGATAATCCGAAAGGTACCACTCTGAACTGGTAAATATAACCATCGAACACACGATTTGCGTCTATGCTCATAAAGTGGAATCAGCGAGAATGAAGTTTTCAAGTCTAATTTTGAAAATACCATCTGATTTCCAAAATTGCTCTAGCATCCAGACACATTCTGATTTCTCCATTCATTTCCTGACGATCACCATTGGGTTTATAAAATTTGTTTCTGCACGTTCTATGATTCCTGCTGCTACCATTTCATTAATTTCTTCTTTCACTTGATGTTTGTATGCTTGGGGTATAGGATAAGTTTTCTTCTTAAACGGTTCTGTAGTTATGACGTCCAATTTATGTTCGTGTCCGACTGCTATGTTTGATATATCATCAATTAATTCTATATCAGTTTGTAGAATATTGTCTACAATATTTTTATACTCTTAAGGACAATTCGGTCCTATATTCTCTGATTCCGTACTATCTTATACCTCCTAATTATCATCTTCATCATTATTTGTATAATATGTATCCTTTCCACACTTATTTTGAGCACACCTCCCTCCAGTTTGAATTCTTTATCAGCAATCTCCAACGAATATCTTTTTAGGTCTATCACCATATCACCACATCCCACTTATTCAGAAAATGTGTACCTAGTATCTTGGTATGTTTCATGTTGATTGATAATAATGTACGATAATATTTTTCCCTCCTATATTCATGTTGCACATTAATGCACTATTTACAGTAGCTATTCTTTTATTACTAGGAGAAACTACATTTGTTTTCTTGGTTGGTACAATATACCTTCTAAATTATTTTATATTCTCATCCATGAATCTTTTATTTATCATCGATACTTCAGCACCGGTATCACCAAGTGTTTTTAAATTATGTTCTCCAATTTTGCAATTATTATACAGTAACCCATTCGAAATATTTTCTCCCCCCCCCCCCACCACCCCTTTAGTTTTTAGTTTTAATAAAATCCCCTGGACATTGATAATATGGATAAGATTCACTTTTAATGATACACTCTACTGAAAAACATGCACTTTCTTTCCTCGGCAATTATATCTAAACCATGTCTCATCCTTTCCTCTTGAATACGATTATTATTTCATTTATCGTTCTCTTTTCCCTTTCAACCATAACATTTCCCACATCTGGTCTCCTATTCTCACCTCTAGCATTTACTTTTCCATTACGTTCTCTCCTATCATTGTTATTATAATGTTGATTGTTATTTTGATAACGATCATTTCTATTACCCCCATGAGCATTTCCTTGTCTGTAATTATTATTCCTATCATTGTGATAATTATTGTTACCATTCCTCTCATACCTTCCTTCCTGTCTGTTGTAGTACCCCTGTCGAACATAGTTTTTGTTTTTTGGAAAAATTGCATGGCTAACTAGATATCTCGAAAAAATATATTGTTTGTTATATTGTTCGGTGTATATGGCGATGTTATTATTGACTTTAGAAAAAATGTGTTATGTTGTAGGTTTAATATGAAACGCACTTTGACATATATATTACTTTATTCGATGGTGGATGTAAAACGACTGACGCTGCTGTTCTGCACAATTCAACTGCAAGCGTCTTATACAAAAACTCTACAAATATAGTTCAATAGCGAACATGTGGCGGGACACCTGTTCGCCGGACATATATATATATATATATTCGATACATTACAATATCCTTCCCTTTAAAAATAACGAGACTAACTAAACTAATATGCTAATCGCTCAGGAGCCTTCAATAAATTTCTGGGTCTAAGCGTTCTTTCATTTTGATCGTTATTATTGACAGTTTCTACATTATCCGAACTATTTGCTATTTCAGAACTTTCATTCAAATCTCCTGAGTCCTCCTTACTACTAATAATCGTTTCTCTTGGGACGCAAACTGAATTTCGCTCCCTTCGATTATCAACCTCGTAACTTGTTGAATTAATTTGGTTCACATGTCTTTTCAGAGAACGGTTATCACTTGTTTTTACTAAATATGTTCTCTCGCCATATTTTGTAATTATCTCTGCCGCGCACCAACTCACTTTGTTATTACCGTAGTCTTTTACACTAACTTTGTCTCCTACTTTAAATGTCTTCTTCCTATTACCTTGATAATTTTCACATTGTTTGCGCTGATTGTCTTCCACTATATTTTCTGCGAAGGGTGATAACAAATTAAATCTGTTCCTTAAGCTCCGCCCTAACAATAACTTTGCCGGTGATTGGCCCGTTGTTATATGTTCGGTATTTCTGTATTGAAATAGAAATCGATCAATTATAGTTTTGGTATCTAGGTTTTCATTCTTACATTTTCCCGTTTTCAGCGCTTTTTTCATAATTTTTACCGCATTTTCAGCAGCTCCGTTTGTTGCTGGATGGTATGGCGCTCCCATTAAGTGACAAACTCCATTCATCTTAAGGAAGGTTTGGAATTTTTCAGAAGTGAACTGTGTGCCGTTATCGCTTACAAGGTACTTAGGTATACCAAACCTTGCGAAAACTTCGCGCAGAATTTTAATAGTAACTTCCGAAGTTATACTTGTCATTTCAAAGCATTCAATCCATTTGGTTGTTGAATCCATCAAAACTAAAAAGTATTTGTCAAATACCGGGCCCATAAAATCTATATGTAGCCGTTTCCAGGGCTCCTTATCGTAATGCCACGGAATTAACTCAGCCTTACTTGGTGTCTGAGCAAATTTAATACAAGGTTCGCATGACCCTATCAACTGCTCAATATCTTTATTCATGTTTGGCCACCACACGTAAGAACGAGCAAACGATTTTGTTTCAACCATGCCCAAATGAACAGTGTGCAGTTCTGCCAGGATGTTTTCCCTAAATTTTGTAGGTATCACTGTTTGATATCCTCTCATTAAACATCCAAGCTCCACAGACAATTCATTTTTACATCTTAACAATGGTTGAAATCTATCGTCTAATTTTCCATTAGGCCACCCATGCAAAACAAAATATATCACCTTACTTATCA
This sequence comes from Othius punctulatus, assembly GCA_951805005.1. NCBI lineage: Eukaryota > Metazoa > Arthropoda > Insecta > Coleoptera > Staphylinidae > Othius > Othius punctulatus. Next base: position 74,447,138 of record OX638138.1, read on the forward strand.
CATTGTCTTTCTTGCTTTCGCGCGCAATATCCTTATAATTTAGAGGGAAACTTTGATATGTGAAATTCATGTACGATACCTCGTTTTCTATATTTATGCTGCTATCTTCGCACGGAAACCTTGAAAGTCCGTCCGCCATGTTTTCTTTTGACTTTACATATTTGATTGAAAAATCGTATCCACTTAATATAAATGCCCATCTTTGAAGCCTATTTGCCGCGATTATTGGGATACCCTTTTTATCACCAAATATTGTGATTAGCGGCTTGTGGTCAGAGTAAATCACAAAATGTTTCCCATACAAATATTGATGGAATTTTAACACTCCAAACACAATTGATAGAGCTTCTTTTTGGATCTGTGAATATGCCTTTTCTGATTTGCTTAGGACTCTAGATGCGAAAGCAATCGGTCGGAGCGTCCTTGAATTGTCATCGGCCGGGTGGCAGATTACTGCCCCCATACCATATGAGCTAGCATCAACTATTAAAATGACTGGCTTGTCTAGTCTAAAATGACACAGCACTACGTTTGAAGTTAATAGTTGTTTTACTTTATCAAAAGATTTCCTGCATGATTCGTCAAAATTAAATTTTACCTCCTTTTTCAATAGCTGGTACAGGGGAAACAGAGTTGTCGAACAGTTTGGGATAAATTTAGCATAAAAATTTACCATGCCTAAGAAAGATTGCAGTTTTTTTACATTATTTGGTTCTTTAATTTCTAAAATTGCTTTGACATTGTTTACATCTGTGTGAAGTCCGTGTTTATCTATCGCGTGACCCAAATAAACTATTTTATTTTGGAAAAATACGCATTTAGACCTTTTAACTCGAAGTCCACTCTCTTCCAACTTCCTAAAGACCAAATCTAAATTATTACAATGCTCGACATCATTCCTTCCCGTAACCACTATGTCATCCATATATACTACCACATTGGGGATCTTAATTATCAATTTCTCCATGAGCCTCTGAAATATGGCTGGGCAAGTTTTAATACCATATGGCAAACGCGTGTACGAAAACATGCCTTTATGAGTTGAAATTGTCAATAATTTCCTTGAATCCCTATCTACAAGTACTTGTTGGTACGCCTGACTTAAATCAATCTTCGAGAATTTCTCCCCATTATTTAACTCGGTGAACAAATATTCAATTCTAGGTAAGGGGTGAGATACTTCTTCCAAGACCGGATTTATAGTTACTTTAAAATCTCCACAAAGTCTTATGGAGCCATCCGACTTAAGGATTGGAACTACGGGCGTCGCCCATTCCGAATACTCTACCGGCTCCAGAATACCACAATTAACCAAGCGGTTTATTTCATCCTCAACTTTTGCTTTTAGTGTGAAAGGCAGAGGTCGTGGCTTAAAGAACTTAGGGGTGGTCCCCCTTTTAACCCGCAATTTAATTGTTTCCTTTGTGAACGTCCCTAACTCATCTCGAAATATATTTTGATATTTTTTGTATAAGTTGTCAAGGTTATTTATGTTAAGAAAATGACTAGATATCGTAAGGTGCATCATTTTGATTGCATGACGTCCTAATAACGGTGGTCCACCGTTTTCTATGACATAAATTTCCAAATCATACATTTTATTATTATATTCTCCTTTAACAAGTATTTTCCCTACAGGTGCAAATGTGTGACCTACGTAATCCTTCAAGAATATATCATTTTTTTGCAATTTACAATTTTTAAAATGCTTCTCATAGTAGCTTAGAGATATAGCCGTGTATGCGAAACCGGTGTCTACTTGAAATTCCACGATAACCTTATTAATTCTAACGCACACTGAAAATTCATCTACATTTTTTTTATTTTCGCTATAAAACATGCTTACTCTTTCCAATTGTTCCGACATATAATTGGAATCCTTAACTTTAGCCTTATTTCTACAAATAGGAGCTAAATGTCCTTTCCTGCCACATTTATGGCATTTATATTCACGATACCTGCATTCTGATGTTTTATGGTTTTTTCTACCGCACACCTGGCACGCTGAAATGCTCGCACTCTGATGCCCTCTTTTTCCCTGGCTCGAGCAGACATCAACCTCTAGACCGCCATTTCTGCCTCCTTGAGCGCCGCTGAATCGACGCTGCTCTCCGTCACTTCTTCTTTGATTTCCATAATGACTCATTTTATGGATGTCCCTTGGTTCCAATTTGACTCGTGATGATTCTACCATATGTTTTTCTCGATCCGCCGCTTCCCTGGCTTGCGATAATTTTACCATTTTAGCCAAATTATTTCCAGCTCTGGTTGCGTCTTCTTCCAGGAGTCTGTCCATAATTCTTCCAGGCCCCATGCCCATGACAAATATATCTCGCATGACGATGGTAAGTTCTCCTCCAAAACCGCATTTTGCGGCTAACGATTTTACTCTGGCCGCCCATTCGACCACGCTTTCATCGCCGCCTCTTCGCGCCGAATAGAATTCGTGCCTAGACGCGAAGTGTGATTGCACTGGACTAAAATGAGTGTCAATGATTGTCACTAATTCGTTATATGCAATCTCCTCTGGGTCCTCCGGCACGCATAAGTTATGCACTAGCCTATAAGTTTCCTCACTTAAGGAACTGAGCAATATTGCACGTTTAACTTCATCATTTTTTACACCGTCGGCCAGAAAACACTGTTGCAGCCGTTTCTTATAAATCGCCCAATCTGCCGATTTATAATTGAATTCCCCGATAAGAAATCTCCTCGGGGGGGCCGCTGCTGTCGCGATCGCCTCTTCCATAATTTATCCTCGTCGCCACTGTTATGTTGTAGGTTTAATATGAAACGCACTTTGACATATATATTACTTTATTCGATGGTGGATGTAAAACGACTGACGCTGCTGTTCTGCACAATTCAACTGCAAGCGTCTTATACAAAAACTCTACAAATATAGTTCAATAGCGAACATGTGGCGGGACACCTGTTCGCCGGACATATATATATATATTCGATACATTACAGAAAAAGTTATAGGTAATTATGTGCTTAATAATACAGTCTAGCCGATTATTTTATTTAAGCCATAATTTGTGAGTTATGACACAAACTTGTGTTTTTTCTAATAGAAACCATAGTCGGCCGTGACTTCATAAAAAATGCTTCTTTTCAACGATTCTAATGATATTCAATATTACATAGTTATTTTTATAAATAATTAAATTATGGTCATTTTTAACTTTTCAGTTTCGAACTATTCGAAGGAGTACTCTATAGAAACAATTGATAGATACAAACGACAATTATAGAGGTGGCTGATCTCCCGATCTCTCTGTTTTAGATTTTTATTTATGGGGAATGGTAAAGTATCAAACATCGTACGTCACAGTAGATGACCTTAGAGAAGCTGTACTTACAAGTTACAAGTTTTTGCTAATATTGATGGACGCTCCGTTAGAAAAGCAACAAATTCTGTTTTAAAAGGGAGTGCATTAATCATAATGGTGAACCTTTTGAACATATTTGGTCTTAAATACTTTCCTAACTTCAATTACGTTGTTTTGGTACTACTTTAATTACGTTCTAATATGCTTGTATTGTTTCTCAATTTATCGTCATTTTCTGTTTAGTAGTTTTGTACTTATGTAGTTTTGTTTTATCAGATTTTTTTTTATATAAAATTATAACGGAATAAACATTTTACACCAAAATAATAATGTTTATAATTTCAAATTGAAAAGAAAAAGTTTAATAAGTAACTTGAATTTCATTATTTAACGCGTTGTGCATCTATCAATTGTTTCCATAGCGTACTTCTTGAATAGTTAGAAATTGAAGAGTACACAAATGACCATTATATAATTATTTATAAAAATAACTATATCAAGTGGTATATCATTAAAATAGTTGAAAAAGGGCCTTTTTATAAGGTCATGGCCAACTATGGTTTCCATTAGAAAATACTCAACTTTGTGTGATAACTCAAAAATTATAGCTTAAATGAAATAATCGATTAGACTGTATTATTAAGCTCATAATTACGTACAACTTTTTCCTTTACACATTTTTTCTAAAGTCAATAATAATCAATAATTCTTTCCCCATTTAATCATCCCTCTATCTCCGCTAGTTTGCGAGATATCCAAACTAAACATTCGAAAAAACTCACCCTGTATATATATTGTGATGATGGATGGAGGTAATTTTATATTTATTTAGGATTGTGTTGATAGTTGTATTTACTTTAATAGGGTAGGAACAGGGTTAGTTAGATAGTTATTGAGTTTGGTAATTAATTAGATAGTGTATTTCGTAGTCAATATTATAAATCAATAGGGCACAATTAATAATTAATAATATAATGAGTTAATTAATATTCGTAATTGCAATGAAAACCTCAAATAAGACGTACAAGGCCGTACGACATTTCATTGGAAGCGGAAAATTATCAATAGTAATATGTTAAGTGCATAGTGACTTGCCGATAATACCCGCTCTAGTTGCACGAGAGATTGTTGCCGTGAAAATGTGCACTCGTGCTTTGCATTCGTGACCCATTTTCTAGGCAACAATATCTCGTGCAACTATAGCGGGTATTATCGGCAAGTCACTATGCACGAATGCATCACTGTAGCTTGTATAATCTTAGCAAGGAACTATGCACGAAACATATTTTGCAAGACTATTGCACGTGTCATATTGACATTGACAAATATTTAATAAATATTATAAATATGTCTTCCAACCGGTTTGGCATAAAATCTCTTACATATATAAAGCAGGAAACTGTTGGCCCCACGCCTGAGAATACCAAAAAGTCACATGAATATATTTGGAGACAATTTGAAAAATTTTGCGATGAAAAAAAGTATATACTAAATGAAACTACGAGTATGCACCAAAATGCATTGATTTTAACCGACCGGGCATACTGTATGAGAAACCTCTTGAAACATAATCTTAACCTCCTCGAAAGCGATAAGTGTCCGACAGCAATTATCACTATAAGTGGATTCTAATTGGTCAACAAATTAAATTTTGGGTTATTTCATTGGTCCACCGGTATGAAGTTTCATATGTAAATGTGACAAGTGCACTAGTCAGGATAATGAATATAGCATTACATTTTGGATTGGACATTTAGAATTGCGAGAATATGAAAAAGTCAATTTAGCAATTATACATTAATGAATAGTCACTATGGAAACGATTCGGGTTTGTTGCATGACCCGTAAATTTTTAAGTTCTGAAGAACGAAAATGCAAAATCAGCAATGGATAAGTGACTGTCGAACAAGAAGTTACAAAAGGACCGGTAGCACGGGACGCGTAGAGTTGCATTCCATTTCCGGGCCAGCTCGCGTCGAGGTACGACAGAAACGGAAGAAAGTATAGACACAAGTGACGTTACGCCGATAATTATGTCAGTTTTGAAGCGTCTCAAAATAAATTGCTACAAGTGTGGTTACATACACATAACCAAACAATTTACTAACAGTTATCTTTATTCTTTTGCATCCGAGTAAATCTCCGCACCTGAACGTCAACTAGGGAACCAATTTAAATACAACAGGAGTGCAACGAACAATTTTCTAAGTACGCGAATGAAATAAAATACGGAACAGCAAATATAACATCAGAGAGAAATCTGCCTGAGCATCATCGCAGAAGGGGACTTGCTGAGGAAATGTTCGTGGAAGAGAAATTGGAGGAGCTCATCGACGCAGGAAGAACACTACAAGTTTCCGGTACACATAATGTTCCGTGAATAAAACTAAACTGCAAGGTAGAATTATACATTTATTTAACTCGATCAATTAATTGTGCATATTAGAGTTAATAGGGAAGTTTTTGTAAATCAAATTAGGAGTTATAATTTGTTAATTAGTAATATCATTTGTTTTCTTTTGTTTACGTGTTCATATTGATTGAAGTGTTTTTTTATTTATTTACATTTCATTTAATTTTATAATAAATTTATTTAAAATAAAAGAATATGAAGATTTTGAGGAAGCGAAATTTAAATTACAATATTGTGGAGATTTTAGACAAGGCAAAATTAGGGAAAATTTATACACGGGGAAAATTAGAACGGGTACCAGATTAACAAGGGAGCAATATGCAATTGAGAAATTCAGTATAGCGAAACAATTAGAGCCAAAACTAGTTGAAAGAGAGATAACAAAATTTTTATTCAGACATTTTGAGGGGGAAATTTTGAAAACCACTATTATGCAGAGAATCAAAACGATACGTGAGTTAATAGAGATACTCAAGAGGTATGAGGACATTGATCAAACAGATAACAGACGGGCATTTAGAGATAGAAACTAACAGGGAGAACAGAACTATGTTAGGAGGGGTACTACAACAGACAGGAAGGAAAGTATGAGAAGAATAGTAACAATAATTATCAGAATGATACGAATAATAATTACAGACAGGGAAATGCTAATGGGGACAATAGAAATGATCGTTATCAATATAACAATCAACATTATAATAATAATGAAAGGACAGAACGGAATGGACAAGCAAATGATAGAGATCGGAATAGGAGACCAGAAGTGGGAAATGTTATGGTTGAAAGGGAAAATAGAAGGAAAATGAAAATAATAATCGTATTCAAGAAGAAAGTAAAGAAAGACAGGAAGAAAGACATGGTTTAGATATAATTGTCGAGGAAAGAGAAGTGCAAAATTTTCAGTAGAGGGTATCATTAAAAGCGAATCTTTTCCAAATTATCAACGTCCAGGGGTTGTTATGAAAACTAATGGGGGGGGAGGAAATATTTCGGATGGGTTAAGGTATATTAATTGCAAAATTTGGGAAAATAATTTAAAAACACTTGTTGATACCGGTGCTGAAGTATCGATGATATATAAAAGATTCATCCATGAAAATATAAACGAATTTAGAAGGTATATTGTACCAACCAAGAAAACTGAAAAATAAAAGAATAGCTACTGTAAATAGTACATTAATGTGCGACATGCATATAGGAGGGGAAAATATTATCGTACATTATTAATAATCAACATGAAACATACCATGATACTAGGTATAGATTTTCTGGATATGTGGGGTGTGGTGATAGACCTAAAAAGATATTCGTTGGAAATTGCTGATAAAGAATTCAAACTAGAGGGAGGTGTGCTGAAAATAAGTGTGGAAAGGACACATATTATACAAATAATGATGAAGATGATAATTAGGAGGTATAAAATAATACGAAATTGGAAAATATGGGACCGAATTGTCCCGAAGAATATAAAAATATTGTAGACAAAACTCTACAAAATAAGGTTGAATTAATCGATGATATATCAAACATAGCAGTCGGACACGAATATAAATTGGACGTCATAACTACAGAACCTATTAAGAAGAAAACTTATCCTATACCCCAAGCATACAAAAATCAAGTGAAAGAAGAAATTAATGAAATGGTAGCAGCAGGTATAATAGAACCAGCAGAAACAAATTTTATGAACCCAATGGTGATTGTCAGGAAAAAGAATGGAGAAATCAGAAAGTGTTTGGATGCTAGAAAACTTAATAAAATTACCAGGCCACAATGTGAGACGCCAAATACAATTGAAACCATTTTAAGCAATTTTGGAAATCAGATGGTATTTTCAAAATTAGACTTGAAAAATTCATTCTGGCTGTTTCCACTTCATGAGGATACATGCAAATACACTGGGTTCGTGATCGATGGTTATATTTACCAGTCCAGAGTGGTATCTTTCGGATTATCAAGTTCCAGAGCGGCACTAGTGAGTACAATGCAAAAGGTTTTGGGAACGCATAAAGGGTATTGCGCACATTACATCAATGATGTATTGATATTCAGTAAAACACATGATGATCATATAGAACACTTGAAGATAATTTTAGAAGAAATGAGGAAAAATGGATTAAAATTAAATATAGACAGGTTAACTACCTGTCTAGGGGTTATGGTTTATTTCATCCTCGAGCACTTAGAAAAACTAAATCTGAAGACCCTTTTGCTTTATTTTTACGATTTGCTGTTTTTCGCTTTCAAATGTCATGTATTCGAAAAATTTCTTATGTAACATGGCAAAATTTTTATACTGTCACTTTAACTATGAAAAGATCTCAGCGACCGACATTTGTTCGTGGTATTATCCTGAAAATACAACCGTTGTATTATCAGCATTGTCAGTTATTAATACATGCATAACTATAAAAACCGCATTGTTATGACGTCACTGTTTTACGTATGAGTTATATTCCCGTGAAAATACAACTGGTTGTATTTTCAGCATTATCACACATTAATACAAGCGTAACTATAGAAACCGCATTGTTATACTGTCACTGTTTTAGGTATAAGTTATTTTCCCAGTGTTTTTTTTAATTTTCATTTATTAATTCAGTACCTCCAATTCTATATGTTGTAACTTCCAATGTTACAACATATATGACTGAAATATTGAAATATTCAGTCTAATTTATTTTCATTGGATATTGTCGCGTTCGTGACTATAGATAGATAATTTGATTCGATTCCTACTTCAGCAAAAAAGAGCTAACATTTTCAATATTTTTCATAACGATTAAGACATGACAAAAAAATGTGGAACTATTACCAAGAAATGTCAGCCTTTTAAAGAATACAGTTAACATACTATCATCGATCATTTCTTTGGTTTACTGCAAGCCACATAATTAAAGTCAGGATTAGATTAATTTGGATGTCACACATCGAAATTATTTGATATACTCTAGTTTTCAAAACTGGTGTTCAAGTCATCAAAATAATAATCATAATAATGTTGACACAATTTTACAAGGTTGCCAGCTGTCCTGGGTATTTAATAATGGCTGCAATCAGCTGTTGCGCCCGTGCAATCTTGTGCGAGAGTGCGCAGTTCGTATTAAATTCGTCGACTTCTCTGCCGTTTATCGTACAAATATCAATCTTGAGGTTATGGTTTAACATCTACAATGGCAAAATAGGCATTGCAATAATTGATCAAATGTAACAAGTTAAACGCCAAAGAAGTTTGGTTATACACACATGTATGAGCATGTATGAAAAAGATCTGGCATCGTCGCCGAAAAAATATCACGGCCGCCAACATATATATATATATATATATATATATATATATATATATATATATAATCGATAACCTATTTACCCTAAGGTGTTAGGTGTTTGGACTACTTCAGCTTAGTTCATGTACGAACTTCGCCCACTCTTTTCGGTTTTTCGCCATTTTCTTCCCCTCATTCCAGGTCAGTCCTCGGTCTTTTAAAATTTCCCTCACTACGTCATCCCACGATTTTTTTGGTCTGCCTCTTTGCCTTTTATGGGGTGTTATTGCCTGCCATACCCTTTTTGTCTGTCTGGTTTCTTCCATCCTTACAATGTGGCCAAACCATTTTAGTTGTTGCCGCTTGATCTTTGTTATTATCGGTACCACTTCTAATTCCTCTCTTACCACTTCGTTTCTGATTCTGTCTCTTCTTGTGATTCCTTTGACGCTTCTTAGGTACTTCATTTCTACGGCCTGTATTATGCTTTCTATCCTTTTAGTTATTATCCAGCTTTCACACCCGTACATTAATATTGGTTTGAATACTGTGTTGTACACTGCTAGTTTTGTTTTCTTTGTAATTTTATTGTTTCTTAGGAATGTGTTATTTAGTGCGTAGTACAGTTTTGTTGCGCTCTCTAATCTGTCATTTATTTCTGCACTGTTTTCTCCATTTTTGTGAATTTTGACTCCTAGGTATTTAAAGGTTTCCACTTGTTCAACGTTCCTACCTCTTAGTTTTGCGGGTGCGCTCAGATCCTCGTTCCCTAGTGATTTTTGTTTTATTTATATTTATTCTTAGATTCCTTTCATGTAAAGCTTTTTCCCATATTTCTAAGTTGAATTGTAGCTCTTGTTTGCTTTTAGCATATATAATTAGGTCATCCGCGTTGGCGCATACTGCTATCTTCACCATTCCCATATTTCTATATCCCACTTTTATCTTTTTTGTTGTTTCCTTTGTTTCTTTCAGTATATCATCTAGGACGATATTGAAGAGGGTTGGACTTAATACACCTCCTTGTCTCAGACCTTCCATCGTTTCAAATTCCTCTGATTGCATGTTTCCAGTTCTGACTATGTTCCCTGTCGTTTTGTAGATGCTCCTAATGCTTGCTTCCACCGTGCCATGATGTCTTGTTCTTCTCCTAATATTCTTCCATCCTTGCACTTTATGCACCAGTTTTTAATTTGCTTCTCTTTTCTGAGTGTTTTGAGTGCTTTGTAAAATAATTTCTGGTTTCCGTGTCTGTCCTGTTCCAGTTTATTTCCAAACTCTTCCCACGATTTTTGTTTTGCTATTTTCACCATTTCTTTAGTTTTTATTCTTTGTTCTTTATATCTGCTATAATTTTCGTTATTTCTGTTTCCCAAGTACTTTTTCCATTGTAGTTTTTTCAGTTTTATTTCCGCTTTGATTTCTTCGCTCCGCCATCTCGTTTGTTTTCTTGTTTTGTTTGTTTTTATGCTTCCGCAAGCTTCTCTTGCCACTTTTATGATAATTTCCTTGGTACTTTTCCACAGGTGTTCTAGGGTCACATTATTTAGCTTTTCTTTGATTTTATTCATTTCCAGCTCTATTCTTTCTTTATATATCTTAGCGGTTTCTTCTTCTCTTAACTTGTACGTTTTAATTTTTTCCTTTGAGTTATTATTTTTCCATGTTCCATTTATTTTGTAGTCCCCTTTTTCTTCTTTTATTCCTATCTTCGACAGCACTAGGTAGTGATCCGAAAAGATTTCTGGTCCTCTTCTCACCCTGGTGTCTTTTACTTCATTTCTGAAGTTCCTGTTTATTATCACATAGTCTATTATTGACTTTTCCCCTCTGCTTTTGACTTCCCTCGTATACTTATGTACATCTTTGTGTGCATAGAATGTGTTTGTTATCACTAAGTTATTCATAATGCAGAAGTCGATCATCCTTGTTCCATTATTGTTTCTTATATTTTCTCCATGTTCACCAATTGTCTCCCCTGTTTCGCCATCCTTTTTCACTACTCGTCCATTTAAGTCTCCCAGTATTATCAGTCGGCCTTTGGTTTCTTCTATTACTCCTGTTAACTTGTCCCAGAAAGCGTCCTTTCCCTTCACTGAATCGTCTTCGTTTGGTCCATATACCACTAGTATTGTTGTTTCTGTCGGCTTATCAATTTCCATCTCTATCTTAAGTATTCTTTCTGTGATGCCTATCCAGTTTCTCACTTGTTTCCTGTATTGCTGTCTTATGATACAGCCTACCCCTTCCTTGGCTCTGTTGTGCTGCTCTACTCCGCTGTATATCAAGACATGCCTTCCGTTTAGTTCGACTTCTCCTTTTCCTTTCTTCTTCGTTTCTGTTATCCCTAGAATGTCTATTCCAGTATTTTCAAATTCGTCCGTGAGTTCATTTTCTTTTCCATTTAGACTCCTAATATTCCACGTTCCCATTTTCCATATTTTTTCCTTTGTTTTTGTTATGTCGTGCATCTTGTGTTGTATGTTATTTTGATTATTCACATTGTTATCCGTTTGCCGATTATTAGTTGTGTTCGGTTTTGCTATCCGTGTTGCCGTTATTCCCTTATATATGTTCTTTTCCACGATCCGTTTTCCTAGCTTTCCAGTCCTTGTTTGTGTGCAGCTCTTGTTTATTTTTGTTACTAGTTTTTTTGAGCCTTTCTTTGTATTTCGTCACACGTCCAAATCTTTCCGTTTACCGTCAGTTTCTTATATCCCACTTTTGTCTGATTCCCCTTTTCTCTTTCTTCCTTAGCTATTCCTCTTATCTCTCTTTTTACCTCGCGCTCCTTCTTTATTAAATCCGAGTCGATAAAGATTTGGTCCTTTTTGGTTCTGAGTTTGTTTTTATTTTTTAAGATTTCCATCTTGTCTGAGAAAGTCTCAGTCTCGATTACACACCTTTCTTCGCCTATCTTCTTACCACTTCTAAGTTTAGCCTTTATCTGTAATTCTTCTTCGATGAATTTCTCCACCACCTCTTTAATAACAATTTCCTCATTCGAGTTGATTTTAAATCCACTTATTACTAGATTTTTCTTTTTGCTCTCCTTTTCCATACTTTCCATTCTCTCACTTAGATTTGTGATTTCCTTTTTCTTAATCATGTTTTCTTGCTTTACCTCTTCCAGTTGTTTTTGGTTTTCTCTAAGTTCTTTACCTATTTACTTAATTTCCTTAATCATTTCATCACTTTTATTCATCATTTCAACATTTTTGCTCATTAGATCCTTCATCATACTTATCATTTCTTCTTCTACCCCATCCTTGCTCTCTTTATTGCTTTTTGTAGGGGATCTCTTTGTTAATTTGCTCCTCTGAAATTGCATATCTAAGTCCTCCCTTTTTCTTTTATATTCCTCTTCCGTGTCTCTTCCATTTTTACGTACTTTAACTCTTTCGGGTTTTCTATCGTTACTCTTTGAACTGTCTGCGTCTCCTGTACTTAATCTCACGCACCACGCTATGCGAGACGAGGCCCAGATCAACTCCTCGGAGACCCCTCTCGATCGTACCGCTCCCGCTCGTTTTTGCGCTCGCTCGACGCGTGTCGCGTGGTCAAGTTTCCTTATTATTCTCGTCGCGGTGCCACCTTATTAGTCTCTCACTGTTTTCCTCGCACCTGCGCGTAATGCACCTCGCGGTCTGGCTATTTAACCTCTCTTTTCCGCTAATTTTTCACTATTTTTATTACGTTATCACTTGTTTCTACGCTTATTTAACCTCTCTACTAACCTTCTCTCCAGTTTGACTCCCTCGCCTCTACCAGTCTACACTCTGCACCTATCACTTACTACACAATATCGCTAATTAAACTTTCTGTAGAACGGGGCCGATGTATCGGGTGTCACGTTGCTACGCGGTCCACCAACATAACATGATTTATTACATGATTGGCAGGCAAAAATTGTGTCCGCGGTTAATACACCGATTACCTATTTATAACCACCGGTGATCAGTGTTATGTAACAAATGAACCATGATCCTCAGATTAATTTCGATTCTTAAACTATTGTTATGCATATTCTCGAAAACAATCACGTTGGTACGAAATAACTTCATCGCACAGCTGTTTGATGACGTGAACACCAGTTTAGAAAAATTAGAGTATAGTATCGAAGTGATGAAATATTTTGATTCATTTCGCATTGCAGGCATACCAAATACGTTTAATTTTCACCAAACTCAAACAAAGTAGAACATAATATTTCGATGCATCGATACAAACGTAATATATAGTCTGTTTTATTTATTGTGACCCAGCAAATATCTCGGTTATTAGTACACATAGAAGAAAGAAGTTAAAGAAAAAAGTTTTACTACTTTTTGTCGTCTATTTAATCCTAATGTCAGAAGAACAATTGAAAATCAAATAAACACGTGAAAGGTATAAGCTTAATTTTCTTTAATGGAACACCTTGTATATTTTGGTCATTTCTAATAGGCATTAAAATTAGCTTTATAATGATACCACATAAGTACCCCTTTATTATACAAATAACGCGAAAATTACCAATAAATGAAATTTATCAGTTTCCATGAATTACAATTGCATGCTGTCGTAAAACAGAGATGTTACGTTATTTGTATATTAAAGGGGTACTTATGTGGTATCATTATAAAGCTAATGTTATTGACTATTAGAAATAACCAAAATATACAGAGTATCCCATTAGAGAAAATGAAGCTTATAGCTTTCACGTGTTTATTTGATTTTCCATTGTTCTTCTGACATTCGGATTAAATAGAAGACAAAAAGTATTAAAACTTTTTTCTTTAACTTCTTTCTTCTATGTGTACTAATAACCGAGATATTTGCTGTGTCACAATAAATCGAACAAACTGTATATTTGTTTATGTATTGAACTCAACAAGGGCAAGGTGATAAAAGCCCGAAATTGTAATTCGTAAGCGCCATTTATGTCCGCGGTGCATGCAATATAATAATAGCTGCGAAAATCGCACTCAAGCTATTCTGGTACTAAACATACTTATCTAATCTTAGCACATCCGCATATTCCAAGTTAATTAATTTAAGCCATTCCATCTTTAAAAGTTATTGGTATGTTTTCGCTGTTTCCATTTCAATGAACGCGCACATGAAGACATCCCAACAAACACACATATTGAAAACCTATGATGCACGATACATACCTAACCGTAAAAGTCCTCCACTTCTTGAACTGCGGAATCGCCAATAACTGTGTAAGGTGCACAACCTCGGAGGAACGCCAAACGTCTCGTAGGCTGGTGATCGCCTTCCCGATCTTATATATATACAACCCCAATCGGTGGCATGCGGGTGGTTATTCCAATCCCAATGATCGGAAAGCCATTATTACTCGTGTGCACCGTAAAAACGGGGTGAGGTTGGCGAAACACCCCTGTACCGATAGCATTTATGCGAAAGTCAATCGCAGGCACGCGACTTCTTCGTACCAATCGCACCACTTGGCGTCCTTGCCCACCTATAAATAGGCATGCTCACGCAGACGAGGTCCCAATTACAAGAGTGAGTTGGATAATTGGGGCACGCTAGGTGACAAGTGGCCGGTCGCGAGATTGACTTTCGTGTCTCGAGTGCGAAATCTACGGCCTATAACAGCCTATATAAAACATGCATTTTTCTTGATAAAACGTGCATTTTTTTGTATAATCGATAAATGCTTGGACAATTACTGATAAAAGTGACGCTAAAATTTATTGAACAACAATAAATATCTTAATTTTCACAAGACAGTGAAGTAAGACCAAATAAAAACAAAAAATTGAAAAAATGGGCATTTTCAGAAAACATTGGTAAAAATTCATTTTTTATCTAGTGCTTCGAATAAAATCTATAAATTGTATTAAATATTGTTAATAGCTAGGTAAACAATTTTTTTTCGAAATTATTGTTAACCCAGAATTCAAATTGGACATGAATTTTAGATTTTTGTGCGCCATATTTGATCGGTCATTTTGTATTTTTAGAATTTCTCAAACGTTACCTCAGAATCTTATTTCTAAGTCCGAAATACACCTACATACAAGGTTTTGAGATTTTTGAAAGGTTCCTTAGATTAAATACCAATTTTTAGGAAACTCCGACCACTGTGCGGCGCCGCGGTCGTCTGCGTGCAATCAATCTGTGGGGAGGCAAGGATGTCGAAATCCTCGCCAGTGGAAGGCGAGGTGATGGATATGGTGATAATCATTGTATACCAGAAAAAGAGATGAATGCTGAATATCCACTATCTCAAAGGCATTCGTTAAAAAAGCCTGAAAACGTTTTGTCAGAAGGGCCACATGTTCTGTTGTAATTTCTGAGAGGACCCTGACCTACTTTTACCTTTATCGGTACATCACATTAATACACAAGGTGTCCCACAACTTCGTGGCATAAACTTAGGAGCATGTTAACCCAAGGATGCATACGTGGGGTCCAAACGACCCGTTTTATTATTAAACTGTTCGTATTATTTTTAATTGTCTCTGCAGTCATAATTCCGTTTAGGTATATATATTTATAAACATTATTGTGATAAAAAGAATTACAAAATAGTTCCGCCCTGCAAGAATTTTAAACAATCCATAACTACTACACTGTAGCATACGTGGGGTCCGCAAGTCCATCTTATATATTTGTAGGTGTTGTTCTCGGTTCACCTTGCGGAGGACCGATGAAATTGCCAATCAGATGTCGCGCACGCGTTTTGGTCTATAAGTGATCAGATCGTACGTTTTAGCATACAATTAATACTAAACTTTTTATTGTTAGAATAATGGCGTCCAGTAGTAGAAAACGCAGTATTCGAGCAAACGATCCAAATTTCGAAGGAACCGTGTTACAGTGGTATGAAGAGACAGACACACAGGTGTGTCCAATTCAAGTGTATCATCTGATAAACAAGTTTCTGATATCGCAGTAAGTGATGACAATTACCAGCCACCTATAGATTCTTCGTCACAAGATGAAAAAGAAGAACAAGAAATCATAGAATACAATGCAGATTCTACGATGACAGGTACTAATGGTTATAAGTGGCAACGAACTCCATCTACGGAAGTAAAAACTAGGTGCCACAATATTATCCGTTTTCTTGCCGGGTCAGCGAGGAAAAATCAAAAAATTTCGTTGAAAGGCGCCTGGAGTTCATTTATGACTAACCAAATATTGGAAGAAATCATGTTGTCTACAAATTCTGAAGAAAGAAAATGGTTTGATAAGAAGAAACTGCCATGACAGGATATATAATTAGATGAAATGAATGCGATCATTGGTTTGCTACTATTAGCAAGAGTTGAGAAAAGATGGGATGCTGTAAGGGAGCTCTTTCTGCTCGAATCTAAAATGCTTGAACAAATGCTCGAATCCTTTATATAAGGCGACCATGTCTGTTAATCGTTTTGAATATATAACACGAATTCTGAGATTCGATGATAGAAGAACAAGGCAGTTTATGGTTCAAACTAACAAACTAGCTCCAATAAGATACAAATGGAACCTATTTATCAAACAATATAGTAGCGTTATAATTCCTGAAAGTAATATTACTATTGATGAGCAGGTAGTTGCTTATAGAGGCCGTTGTAGTTTTACACAATATATGCCAAGTAAACCGTCGAAATATGGCATACAATTATTTTGGTTATGTGAAAATAAGAGTGTGTATGCTGTAAATAAAATAGTTTATGTGGGAAAACCACCAGGCGACGATGTGCAAACAAATTTGGGAATGCATATTGTACAGACATTTATTGCACCACTTAAATATTCTTCCAGAAATCTGACAATAGACTTTTTTTTTTCTACAAGTATCCCTTTGGTTGAACATTTGCTGTCAGTTGGAATAACAACAGTCGGAACGTTACGCAAGAACAAGCGAGAAATTCCACAATAATTTAAGCCCAATAAATAGAGGCAAATGTTCAATCTTCAAATCAATATTTGGGTTTCATGAAAATATTACAATTGTGAGCTATGTCCATAAAAAAATCCGTTATATTAGTTAATTCAATGCACCATGATGCATCAATAAATGAAGAAAACTCCAAGAAGAAACAAAACATAATAGAATATTATAACTATACAAAAGGTGATGTTGATCAAACAGATCAGATGGTTAGTAACTATACATGCAAAGGTCAAACACGACGCTGGCCATTTACGATATTTTATAATATCATTGATATAGCAGCATTGAATGCTTTCTTGCTATATATATATGTGAGAATAAAGACTATCAAGCATAAAGGAAAATCGCATAAACGTCGACTTTTCATCAAAGAGCTTTGCAATGAATTACCTTTCATGAACAGACGGTCTAAAACTCCTAGACTAAGCCTTAATATAAAAAGAAGTATCGATCTCCTAATTGAAAAAAAAATCTCCCTCAGGACGATGAAAATGACGAACCAGCCAAGAGAATACGATGCTATATTTGTCCTTGCAAATTATCAAGAAAAACCACGCAGACATGTAAATAATGTTTAAAAAAATGTTTGTAAATAACAATAATAAACAAATATACACTCAATAAATCATTTCTAAAGTTTATGTTTTTGTATTATTGTCTACTGGACCCATCATATTTATAGGTGTGAAATTTTTCACCGATGTATCCTAGGGTTAAGAATGGCAAAATGAAATGAAAATGAAAATATACATTTTTTAATTTCTAATCTTATTTGTTTCCAAAATGTAGGATCTTGAAGTGTTACTTAGCAAATCAGTTTTCTTATAAACATTTCTACTAGAGTAGATATGGAAATATGATATATTACGACGAGTCACCCACTCAATACACATATTCACAAATAATTACAATCATATGAGTAAACACAGTGCCGTAGAAACAGGGGTTCTTCTATGTTTATTGCTACATAAAAACTTTGAGGTTAGGATTTTTTACATCATATACCATTTTTCAGTGAATTGGCTTTATTGTCATGCAACAGGTATACTTTTTGAACTTGAAAAAAATGTACCGTTTCTGAGATATTAGAAGTTAAACCAGGCAGAATACAAAAAATATTTTTAAAAAATGGTGAATCTTTCCGTGTATACACTTCTTGCGGCTGCTGAATTTCCTTGGCAATCCCCCGTATCAAAAGCATATCCGTATATTCACTGTTGGTGTAATTTTCCACAGTTATTCAAGAAAATATTTTTACTTTGTACAGAAGCCACTCAAAATTCTTCTTCTACTCCTACACTTTAATTGATATATTCGCTACCTGGACCTAAATGATAGTCATTTCGATACAATTTTATTATTGAGATACAAGTTTATCTAAAAAGCCATGACAATGACACATATAAAATTAATTAGTTTTGACAGCTGTGCATGGGGAATTGTATTCTTAAAATGTTGCATGGTTGAAAACAGATTAAAAAGCTCTACCGAAATAAAAAAATTAAAATGTAGGTTGCCATTTAAAAAAACATTAATGACGTCATAACTTTTAAAATTTAGTTTTTTTAAATTTTCATATGCGCAGTAATTTATATCGCTATCTCCCTTTTAGATTTTTCTCTCTCATACACATTAACGGAGTTACCGAATTTATCCGCTCCTTAATTTCCAGTCTGTATATTAGCCCCGACAATTACTCACATATTAACCACTAATAAAGTAAATCTGCGAACTGGAAAAATCTACGAAGTAAGAAAAGTGATAAAATCTGCATTTGTAGAATTTATACCTGTGTGGCGTGGCGTGGCGTGGCGCATTTGTGACACCTTAAAACCAGTGAGTTGAACCGGAACTGAACCGAAACAGAAATTAACCGGAATTCCAATCTGAACCGATACCGTAACCGTAACAAAAAATTTAACACCGAAACCGTAAGCGGAATGACATTTTAATAAGGATTTATTTCGGTTTTAAACAAAACATAACTTTTAATAAGTAGAGTTTGTTTGTATTATTTTTTAATAAGAGTAAGGACATTTTGTAAAAACAAAATATACTGGTGGCAAACTGTTTTTAAGGACATTTCAGCGTTGTTATTGGAGACGCAATCTGAAACGGACCGAAACCGAACGGAACCGGAACTGAACAGAATATTTCAGACAAACCAGAACCGAAACCGGAGAGAAAATAAAATTACCCGGAATGTAACCGTAAACAGGAACGAAATAAATTTCAGTTCGACTCCCTGCTTACAACCTGACTAGCAGCTTCGGATAACCATCTAAAGATAGTCCCAAATTCTACAACTGGGCGTTACACTCATTTAGTTTTCAGCGCGAAAATATACATGAACTTAGATTTATGCAAGTACACATATAGCTGCAAATATTGATATACAAGGGACATAATTGAAACTCCGCGTTAAGCTGTCCGTCCACTAGATCGGAAACGCGTCGCGCCGCTGTTAAGATCAGTTTTTTGTTCGGTAGGAAGGTTGGCTCGTTCACCATAAAACGCGGCGCGGGTGTTTTTGAAATATATTGTCAGCTTGACACACTGCAGTTACTAACCGCAAGAGTGGTCTTATCGCGAAGAGCAATTAGAGTGTTCATTTTTAAGCATGTGGGGACGTCTTACCTGTAGCATGTGCTCGAAAAGCATCTTCCCGAAGCCGCTCCTCTGTTTGGACTCGTGCACGTAGAAGTCGAGGATACACGGGGCCTGCACCTGGTAGTGGTGGCCTTCTCTGTCGAACACGTAGAGGCCCTTCTTGCCGGTCTTGAGCATGCCAGTTACTGCACCTTTGCCACTGAACATGAGAAAAATAGATATAAATTAGTTTGTACAGCACAGAAATCACATTCAGAATAATAGTGATAGGGTCAGAATATGAGCTTCAAATTGGATTTATAAATAGTCAATTAGCATTACTTAATATTAATAAATTCATTTAAATAAAAATACAAATAAAATAGAATCGTCGGGTTCAACTGATAACTTATTTGTTCAATTTAAATTTTGTCTGCAATTACAAACATATAGTGTTCAATTAATTTTTTTTGAGTCTGTAACGTTTATTTTCGGCGCCCGTAACTAGGATCGCAAGGCTGCTGACAATAGCGCTCTGATACGCTAATCAATTCTATTTCCCCCCACCCCCTCCGTGATATCGGGTTTCGCGGTTCGCGAAGCAGGAATTGAACAAATGTATCATGGGATCGCACGCTGGCATATCAAAGTTTCTGTCTGTGATAAAGCCGGTAAACTACCAGGATTGGGACTGCAATTAAGCGAGTTTTATTAAAGTATCAAAATCATTCAAGGGATTGCATAAAGCAATCTAAATTCATCACTTAACGGCCGTTATATACCTCTAGGGTTTTTTGTTTTGTTTTGCGGGCTATGACATAACATGACCCCCGAGTACGCAAGATTAAGGGACTCCAGCCACGCAGTTCTGAAATAGACCAACAGCACCTTGTGGAGATGTCGACGAGCACCTCTTATCTCCTTTTTTGCGGTTAATGTTTCACTTGTCACACTTGTTACTTGTTTTCTTTGTAAAACTTTATTTTATGGTATAATAAGGGTAGGTTTCCGGTCCAACCGACATACCACGGCATCCAGTTTTAGGCGCGCGCATGTGTGCACATACGTCGGCGTCGAACGTCGGTCGTTCCGGAAATCGCGCCGCGGGATTAGATCGCCCAACGCGCCGCCTTTGTTTGTCGATACATGATTGAACAACGAATAATGACAACAAAAAGGGGAAAGATATTAGGGAGAGAAAGAAAGAAAAAAGGGTACAGATTGGGGGTCGCGAATTTGAAATATCTGCATATTCACGACTATTTTCGAAAATGCTGTGTTCAAATTTGTTTGTGTTAAATTTAAAATTTATATTTGATGAATTTTCAGAATCCCCAAAGTTTTTGCAGTCTGGAACTTTCGGAAGCCACAAATACCTTCAGTGTTAAATGTAGTATTTTGTTCTTACCAAAGATGTAACAAGTACTCTTTATTATTTCTGGACGGAGTTACCAGGAGTAATATAATAAGTGTTTTTTTTTAATCTAATGGGATTTTGTGCCTCTCGGGTAAATAATATTATTCAAGTGATTTCAGATGGATACATAGGGCTATGTTCGGCTTGTTAACCATCTTCAGCCAGTACTATATCTATTTATTAGAAGAAAATTGTGTTATAATCTTATTTTCAAATAAATAACTTATTGCTAGGGTCGATGTAGTGTATGATGACAGGTATGTTGTGTGTATGTGAAAATTATTTATGTGTTCTTTTATTTACGATGATGACCCTTGTGCAGTGGTCCAGAGCAATAGGCATGACAATTTGCTACAAAAAAGTATTACAGAACCAAATTCGCAAAACAAGTAGGTTTTTAAATATTTCGAAAATTCGAAAATCAGCATCATGTAATTTTGCCTATGTTATTTATATGCATCATAGTTTAAGACATATGCTCATTTTTCGTCAATGCGATAAACCAATGTTAACAAAGAAATTTCACTTTTGAAAAGTTCACTTTAAATGTGTTAATATCGTTGATAGTCGAGTCATAATAAGCCTCAAAAAGTCATTTTGATGGAAATAAATGAAATAGTTCTAAAATTTGGTATACATACTCTTGAGTACACTGGAACCGGATATCGTCGAGTTTTCCGTCTCCTGGTGGGGGCCTTATCCCATAATATTAAAAAAAAACATCGTCCATACAGCGAACTTGTGTTATTTTCGCAATTATCTCGTAAACAG
This sequence comes from Othius punctulatus, assembly GCA_951805005.1. NCBI lineage: Eukaryota > Metazoa > Arthropoda > Insecta > Coleoptera > Staphylinidae > Othius > Othius punctulatus. The sequence goes on from OX638138.1 coordinate 74,468,832, forward strand.
TGCACCGCCTATATAAAATTATATCGGGCAAAGTTGATAAAGGTTTTGAACCAAAATTATATTACATAGTTTGCCACAAAAGCTATGGTTCTCAAGATTTAGAGGCCGGAAGTCAAATTATCCAGTAAATCCAGTCAATTAGACTTTTTGGCGTAAAATAAATTATATAGTTTTTAACGTTTTCAGAAGTGAAATTTCTTTTATAACATTAGTTATCATAGTTACGAAAGATACGCATGTTTCGCAAACTAATACGCATGTATAAACAGCAAAGGCGAAATTACACAATGCAGAAAGACCATAAATATGTAGTAATATTCTCCATGATTCAAAACTGCTTTTAAATTCTATTTCCCTTAAAATATGTAAAATCATATTTTGTAAATTACTAATAAAACTTGGCATATTTTGTACAGATATAAATAAATACAAATTTCTATTTGTAATTCCTGTTCCAACATCAGCAGTTCAGCAATAAATTACACAACTCGCACCATGTTTACACCATGTATCACCTTCCTTGTGAAAGTCTGTCAACGAGATAACCGAAATATCGGCTCCGTTACAGTGTTGAATATACAAGGTGTACCTAAATAATTGCAGTTACGTAACCATGTAAATTATTTTTGTTCCGCTCTAGTCCAAATAGTTCAATTTTGGACATAGGCAACTTCATTTACACTCATTAGACATGAATATGGTAATAAAAGTTATCTTCATGCTATTCTAATTATTATTGTGGAATGTCATGTTTAACTGCAAATACGAAATTAGTATTAGTTTCAGCAATATTTGTGGCTTCCAAACACATGAAATAACAACAATAAAGAATTATTTAAAGAGACATCTTGCTTATTACTCATAAAGATGGCATTAAAAACTATCTTCATGCAATTGAAATCTCAATTGTGTCAGTCGATATTTCACTACTCAAATACTAAATTATTATTAGTTTCGGCAATATTTGTGGCTTCCAAGCACATGAAAAGATTACAATGAAAAATTACTTAGGGCCCACGAATTTGAATGTACATTGTCTACATAACCTTACTTTTAAAGTCGAGGTTATTCTTAAATTGTGTGTACATAAAAATAACCAGATATGCATGAAAATTAAGTCCTCACAGGCAACATCCCCAAGTGTACCAGATTACTCCACGGTACAAACAAACTGTAAACTGAAAATCATGCAGGAATTAATTAAATAAACGAGCTGCGACGCAGCTAATAATTGCTTTAAATCTGACAATGTTAAAAAATGTTTTACTATTGCAAATTGAGGACTAGCAGACAATAATGTTTTACTATTGCAAATTGAGGAGTAGCAGACAATAAAACAATCACATGTAGTTATTAAAGTTATCAAAGTAATTTATTTAAGAAACGGAATCTTAAGAAGTAAAGATTTACAAAACATAATTAATAAATAAAATATATAATCAAAGCAGATGTTGAAAATGTGTACCATTTGCTTGTAAACACATTTGCACTCGTCTTCTTTTATTGTTAAAAATGTTGATTAATATTTGAGGAGTTATGGTTTGGCAAACATTTATGATTTCTGCCATTAACTCTTCCAACGTATGCAGTCTTCTTCGAAAAACTCTATCTTTTAGATATCAAAAAATTGAGTAGTCCGGTGGAGTTAGATCTGGAGAGCGTGGCGGCCATAGTCCTTGACTAATTAGTCTATTATAAAAAAATTCTTGCAGATAGGCTAACATTGCTCTCGCTGTATGAGCTGTTGCACCATCTTGTTGGAAATATCCGTTCTGCAATTCTTCATGATCTAATTGTTCTATGAAAGGCTGGATAATTTGTTGCCGATATCTCTCACCGTTTATTGTGTCATGAAAGAATATAGGCCCATTTATTCTACGGCGAGACACAGCCAACTAACTTCGAACCTTCTGAGGATGTAGTGGTGCTTCCACAAAGAGATGAGGGTTTTCAGCATGCTAGCACCTATAGTTTTGTGAATTAACATATCCTGATAGGTGGAACCAAGCCTCATCACTGAAAAATGTTAAATCGAGCAATCGATCGTCATTTAAATTTTCCATAAACCATCGGCAATAACTCAATCGGCGTTGAGGATCTACCGGCAACAATTCTTGCACCACTGAGGCCCTATAAGGGTGTAAATTCAACCCCTTTCTCACAATTTTATGGCAGGTGCTCGAGGGAATTCCAGCTTGCATAGCCAATTTACGAATTGATTTTTGAGGGCTTACTTCGAGTCGTTCACAAATATCTGCAACAACCTCTCCCGATACTGAAGATCTGCCTGAGGATTTCCCTTTATGAACACTACCAGTTTCCCTAAAACGGTGCACTATTCGTGAAATATGTGTTGACAACACCTAGTATTCAAATTGGTGGTCAGGGAACTTGTGTTGAAAATCCCGAACGCACTCTGGAATTGAATAAATCCATTCTCCATTTTCAAATAGTCCATTACGAAAGTAAGCCTCAATAATAAAAGTGTTCTTCTGATCAGTGTACATTTCAACAAACTACTGTTATTATGTTGTCTGACAGTTGACAGGTATGGTTGACAGTGACAGTTCTCAAATAGTACGGTATACATATTCGAAAGGCGGTACAATTGAATTGAAGTGATTACGTAACTGCAATCATTTAGGTACACATTGTACTAGTGATGATATAGAGCAGGGGTCTCCAAACTTTTTAGCCCGAGGGCCACACTGACTCCTCCACTAAGTCCCAAGGGCCAAGCCTTAGGTAGCTCATCATATCAACGTACTGTAGTTTTGAATTACCAGCAAATTTTCGTTCAGGAAGCCTACGGTTAGCTTTCGTGTGGCTCTTGAAATTGCAAAACGTGGAAAACCATTCACCGATGGAGAAATGATCAAAGAATGCATAATTGCAGCAGCCGAAGAAATGTGCCCTGAAAAGGTAAATTTATTAAAAACTGTCAGTATGTCAGCAAACACTGTGGCTCGAAGGGTAGAAAACATCGCTAAAAATATATCCTCTCAACTGTTCGACAAAAATGGACATGTTGAGTGGTTTTCTTTGGCCTTGGATGAGTCAACGGATGTGTCAGATACTGCTCAGGTGTTGATTTATATTCGAGGAGTAGATAAAAGCTATGAAGTGCATGAAGAACTTCTTGATATGTATAGTATTCATGGCACAACTACTGGTACAGATATTTTTAAAGGAGTTGAAATGGCCATTAATCAAAAGAACCTTCGATGGAAAAACTTGAAATGTATTACAACTGATGGAGGCAAAAACATGAGTGGGAAAGATAAAGGAGTGGTCGCTCTTGTGTCAATGGCTGTAGAAAATGACGGTGGTTCAAAACCATTAGTCTTACATTGTATCATTCATCAACAGTCTTTGTGCGGAAAATGTTTGGATATGTCTGAAGTTCTGAAACCAGTCATATCAACTGTTAATTTTATCAGATCTTTTGGGCTGAATCACCGACAATTCCGACAATTTATTGAAGAGATTGGAGAAAATGACTTACCTTATCATACTGCCGTACGTTGGCTTAGTTGTGGGAAAGTCCTTGAGCGCTTTTTTGAACTTCGAGCAGTGATCGACATTTTTTTGAATGAAAAGCATCGCCCTCTTACTGAATTACAAAACAACGCATGGCTGTGGAAGTTAGCATTCTATGTTGATTTGACAAAACATGTGAACGAACTGAATTTGAGATTGCAAGGAGAAAACCAGCATCTTCCTGATTTATACACTAATATCAAATCATTCCGGAAGAAATTGATACTGTTTCAATCACAACTACGAAGTAAATGTTTTTCACATTTTAAAACATGTGAAATATTCAGCCACACCACTGAGAATGAGTTTCCTATCGATTTTGCAATCGAAACTTTGAGTGCTTTGAAAATAAATTTTGATACTCGTTTCTCGGACTTTGATGCCATTTCGAATCAAATTAAGATTTTTCAGAATCCTTTTGATACTGACATTGAAACCCTAGCCCCGGAACTTCAAATGGAAATGATTGATCTACAGTGCAGTGATATAATTAAGAACAAATATCAAAACTCATCTTTGTTGGAATTTTATAAGAGTCTTCCACTGACACAATTTGATAATTTGCATAAATTTGCTCGTGGGCTGTTTTCTGTTTTTGGTACTACTTATTTGTGTGAGAAGACCTTCTCCAAAATGAAGTACAGAAAAAAATTTTACAGATCTAAATTAACTGATGAGCATCTTAAATCTCTTTTAATAATTGGTACAAGTAAAATTAGTCCACAACTACAAACTATTGTCAGTGGAAAATCTCAATTACATAAATCTCATTAGTATTTCATATGTCATTATGCTTGTCATAAGTTATGTTTTAATTTAAAATGTATAAAATGTTAGTTGGATTCATTTACATAATTTGTTAGTTATTATATACTGAAGTTAAATTTTCTGCATATTATACATGTCTTTACTCATTAGAATTCTGTGTTTCTTTATCCAACTTATCACAAAAACAATAACAATAAGCCTACAACAATGTTATGAGTAGTTAGCCCATAACCATATCAATGTAGATGTCATATTAATAATTATTCAACATAAAATTAGAATACTTCAGTAAACTAAATTTAATTTGCTATAAAAAATATGTTCTCTAAAAGGAGTTTTCGGGTATGCTAGGTCTCTGCGGGCCGGATAAAATCTGTACGCGGGCCGGATGTGGCCCTCGGGCCGAAGTTTGGAGACCCCTGATATAGAGAATAGAGAACTGGTTAGTAGAGTGTGAAATAGCGGCGGAGGCGCAGATGTAAGAATATATCTGGATAGCGACGGCTAAAGACAGTCAGAGTGGAGAGAAGAAAATGAGCAAAAATAGGGTGATATTATCTATAAACAGACGTGGCCTCCGACGGATGAACCGGGGCCAACGACGGTGGTAAAAATGGGCAACCCAACATACGCATAAGGTGCAAGTTGGGAAACGGGAGAATCATTGAAGCGAAATAAACAAAACAAAGCCAAATACTTAAGAGGAGAGACAAAATAACTGACATGCACAAAAGACCAAGAGACAAAGAGGAACAGCGAATAAACGAGTCCAACACAATATTCAACATAGCAAGAACATACTAAGGTCGCCTGAGAGCGAAAAATCCAACAGGAAGAAAGAAAGGAACAACAGAAAACTGAAAGCAAAAATAACAAAGAAGAACAAAACAAAGAAAAGATTCAAGAACTGAAAGGAATGATGCAGGATTTAATGAGCGAGGTGAGAAAAAACAATGATGAGCTAAAAAAGACTAACGATGAGATAAAGAAATACAACTAGATCCAAAGGAACTAAAATAAGGCATACACCGAAAGGTAGATAGGCAAAGGAATAAAAAAAAATCACCCTCCTTATCAATCCACGATCAAAACTTAGTTATAAGTAGAGATCGGAAAATATGCACAATCAAATGTGAAAAATAAGCACTATCATATGCACGAAAAATAGCGACTACATGCATTATAAGATACAAAAATACGCCCTATTGTTGAATTTTTTTTACGCAAACTGCTTTAAAGATGGAGGTGTATTTGTTGATTGTTACTTAAGTGTAATATTGAGTCGAAAAAATTTAATGTTTTCATTTTTTATACAACTAGACGATCGAAAAAAATCGACTAACGAGACGTATTGCCTGAAACACCATGAGACGCATAGCGTTGAGTGTGAAGTTACCCATGGTACAACTTCAGGTCTGTTGGTTTTCCCAACTGCTACACATTTCACTTATATTAACAAATCAGCAGCATTGGTGCTATTGGTTGCACCTCGTGTGTCGAGGTTTCCATTATTGACTTAAATCATATTTTAAAAAAGATTTTTTTTTGCATCGCCATTGGATTGTATACATGAAACATAAATTAAGGATTTATGTAACTTAAAATAAGACTAACTATGTGCGATGAATTCAACATTGAATATTTTCTACTTAATATTTTTTTAATAGTTTATTATTTGCCACAATTGCCACAATTTTACTTTATATTTGTTTGGCTTTGACAATGACAATGTTTTAAATGCTAACAACTTTTTCTACTAACAAAATTGATAGCATTTGTTTTTCTTTTCACGAATATCTAAAAATACTAGGAGTTTGTATAATAAAGCCGGATAACAAAATTGTGAAATATTAAAAAATGACTTGGGAAAAAAATATACCAGTTAAACAAATATGTTTTATTAGTGCTAGTTTGTCAAATAAAGTTGTAAATTTAACTGTATTTGAAATTATATTCAAATAACTCTTGTGAGCAAACGAAACGAGAAGAACGAAATAAAAATATGTACAACGAAAATAAAGAAGAAAATATTTTACGATCTACCCATCATCCTATTTTAAACAATAATCCCAAAGTTTTGAGACTAACAACTCTATTGATGAAGGTATTGGTAAATAGAACTCCAAATACGTTTCATGCGTTATATATGTATAATATAAATTCTATTTATATGTATACAGGGTGTGCCACGTAAGTTATTGGTTCAAAGATTAGGGTGTTCCTTTTGAAATGAAAAGTAGAAAAAAAATCATACACACGGTTCACTGTGAATTGAAAATGCAGACGTATAGTTATGCATTTTAAAATGAATAACGTAGGCAGTTATAAATTAAATGAAATGCAACAACAAATGGGTCTTCCATAGTTAATATTGAAGTTAGTTAAAATTGAAATGTTCCAACACCATGGAACTCTGCATTAATCCTGATTCAAAGATTAATGGATACTCGATCACCATTATCGGCTACATAGGGTTTATTAGAATCGCCACCACAAAACTTATGAGTGGACAATTGTAACAGATTGCATTAGTCTTTTAGAACCTTTGGAAAAAATGACGAACGAACTGTCAGGAGAAATGTATACTACGTTGCCCCGTGTCATTCTATTAGTTAGAGGTTTAAAAAGTGCAATACGAAATAAAATATTAGTAACACAAACAGGCAATAGTCTACAATCGAAATTGTTAGATGTGCGCGAGAGGCGGTTAGGATATTTGGAAACGAATAGTATTGTAGCAAAATCTTGTTTCCTTGATCCGCGATTCAAAATAATGGGATTTAGCATTGAAGGTAACGCAGAAAGTGCTACGCAGTCGTTTATAGATAAGTTAATACAAACGAGTGAAACTGAACCAATTTGTGAGATCAAAAAGCTGATTCCTTCTCCCCCGAATTCTGAAAATGTTGAATCCGATGATGAATTACGGAAAAACTTCAATATGGCAATGGGTGAGAATGTTTCTTCAACTGCTCCAGTTTCGGAATCTGTGGTAGTCGTGAAACAATACTTAGACCTTCCGTTACTGGACAGAAAACATAATCCGTAAAATTTTTGGAAACTGCATCAATATTTCTTTCTAGATTTATATAACATGCCCATCAAATACTTATGCATTCCTGCTACTTCTGTTCCGTCGAAGAGAGTTTTCTCAAAAGCTGGACAATTAACAAATCAAGACAGAAATAGACTTCACCCGAAGAAACTTGACCAAATATTGTTCCTTAATAGTCGCTTGCGTGATTCTAATTCAGTTATTTCCTAAATAGTAGTAGCGAAAAGTAATAATTATTATTTATTGTTATATTTATTTTGAATTGGTTTAATTAACTTTTAATTATTATTTTTATGTTATAAGAAATTGTATTTGGGTTTCCTTATATAGATATGTTTGGATAGCTGACCGCTCGCGATTAAACACGAGCCAACTCGAGTTGTCGCTATTAATATCTCGAGTTATTCGAATACATGTATAACTCGAGGTCAGCGGATACGTTTATTCGAGTCGGAGCAACGATACATATACGATACGTATACGATACATACGATATAACGATACGTATGACTGGGTAATATAAAGAACCGTTTTCTACACAGAAATGTAAAACAAACCTATCCCTAAAATGAGTGGTTTGACAGTTATTCAGAAAATTTCTTATAAGTAAATTTTTGTCCAGTATTTTATTCTATATGAGCACGTGGCATCATAGCAAGTAATACATGCTTCATGTATTTTATATTTTTTACCATTGTTTTTCTCTTTGTTTATTTTTTTCTTCGAATATCTGCATCTGCAAAATAGGCTGCATAACAAAAATTTCTAAGAAAATCGACTTAAACACCTGGTAAATACAAAAAATGTATAATATTAAAGACTGCCTTGGAGAACAAATGTAAAATAAAAGTAAAAAGTAAGGAGGTTCCTCTCGAATTTTTTTTAATAGCTTATTTTTTGCCACAATTTGACTTTTTTTGTTTTTTCTTAGACAATGACATTGTTTTAAATGGTAACATAACTTTTTCTATTAAAAAAGTTGATAGCATTTGGTTTTCTTTTCACGAATATCTAAAAATACTAGGAGGTTGCATAATACAGTTTAGTGAGTTTAATGCCCGATAACAAAAGGTGAAAAATTAAAGATTGCCTTGGGAAAAATAGAAATATACCAGTTAAACAAATACGTTTTATTAGTGCCAGTTAATCAAATAAAGTTGTAAATTTAACTGTATTTGAAAGTATTTCTCAATAATTATGGTATGTTTAACAGAGATAAAACGAATCGATATTTTGATATTTTTCGGTGCGCCGAAAAAATATTATAGGAGATTTACATAAAGTAGTAGTTGTAATTGTGTGTATAATTTAATTTCGATAGAAAAATCCCTCCTGTTTCACGTAGGGCTTCGCCGTATTTTTTAGCCAAAATATGACCCACTGCGGCAAGGGGAACACCATTCGTAAAAAAAAGTAATATCGTCTGGTTTGGCGTGTAATTTTAAATTTCAAAAGTTGATTAAAAAATTTGGCTGTATTTTTTTTATGACTCCCTAATAGTTCACTAATAGCATGTTAAATTTAATGACGATAGAAAAATAAACAACATGGTCGACAGATTTTTTCAGCACCCCTGCGTCTAACCCCTTCCTGTTTCACTTGGAGCTTCGCCGTATTTTTTCTGATCTTCCTTATTTTTTTCTACGTTTATGTCCAAAAGATGAACCCCCTGCTACAATGGGAACCCCATTAGTCCCAAAAGGTAAAATCGTCGGGTTTTAGGTGTAACTCTAGTATTTTAAAAAACAATTAAAATTACTTCCTTATAGAATTCAGGGCTGTAATTCTTTATAGGATTCCGTTATAGTTCACTAATAGTATGTTAAATTTAATCACGATAGAAAAATAAACATCACGGTTGACAGATTTTGCCCTTTCAACACCCTCCTGTTCACTTACGGCTTTGCCCGATTTTTTCCCAGCTTCCTTATTTTTTCTACGTATGTCTGCAAAATATGAACCCTCTGCCATACTGGGAACCGCAATAATCACAAAAGGTAAAATAGTCATGTTTTGGGTGTAATTCTAGTGTTTATAAAATTTATTATAAGTATTTCCACATAGAATTAAGAGTTCTAGAGCATTTTTTTTAGGATTAACAATTAGTAGTTTTAATTCTGTGTATTTAATTCCGATACAAACTGTTCCACTGTTCTGCTTTCACTGAACAGTCAATGCAAATTAGCGTAAATCGTCAAATTGGTATTTGATATTTTTTTAGAGTTAATAATTTTATCTTTGGAACAAATTATTTTTCAAATGTTTTAAAATAATTCAAAGCAAATGATGTCTCTATTCACCCTACAAATTATAAATTTTTCAAAATGAAGTTTCGTAACATTTTATTTTTGCCTACAAATGTGTTATTGCTTATAATTATGTCTTAAAAAAATATTTAAATATGAAGTCAAACCACCGTGCGTAATAATTTATTTTGAAAATGAGCTATTTTTAAGAAAAATCACCTAAATTTCAAATCTTATAAAATTCATAACTTTTTTCTAGGTAAACGAAAAAAATAGTTTTTTGCGGGAAATTTTTGACCCAAAAAGTTGTCGAAAAGTAATGGAAATGCTCATATATATATATATATATATATATATATATATATATATATATATATATATATATATATATATATATTATAAATTATAATTAAATATAATATAAAATTATTTTCAAACATACAGGGTGTCCCAATTTTGCGGAATAACAATAACAAATATATTTTTTAATGGAACACCCTGTATTTATTCAAGTTTATATTATATTACAGTGTAACCTATTTACAAAAATTTTCTCCGAATATCATGCATAAGCAAGCTCAACTTAAAAAAATCCTAGCGACCTAGTTTTTTGAAGGTAAGAATAAGTTTTAGCAATAATCTCAGTGTGGTTAATATGCAACATTTTCGTAATGAGCACTTTGAATTTAGTAATACAGGAAGTTCGAAAAAAAATGTCAAAGTTTACAAATTTCAAAGCGGTATAACCCTTTTTTTAATGGAATGCTTTTATTTTATGTTATTATTCGATAGGTTTTTTTTTCTCTTCAATTTGATGTAGCATATATTATGTCTGTCATAGTTGTTGAGATATTCAATATTTTTCACCAAAGTAACCATTAATAGGCATGGTCCTTAGCTATAACGCAAAATTAGCAATACAGACACCTACACGAATCTCAAATAATAAGTCATCAATAATAGATAATATAATTACTAATATGGAGCAAGATTATGGGACATGTGTTTTTGATGTGATGCTCATGTGTCTGATCATTGTGCACAAAAGTTAAAATGGAAGACTAACAATTACATAAGACAACATCCAGTAAAAATTTCTGGACGTGTCTTAGGTACCGAAAATGTTTTAAACTTTGTAGATATAATAAGTACTTGTAATATATGGGATGAAATATTTTCATTAAATTGTGTAGATGCAGCCTGGGATGCTTTCATGCGAGTAGTGCGATCCGCACTGGATCAAAGTTGTCCAGTAGTAACTAAACACGCACGTAAAACCAAACATCGTATGCGGAAAGTGTGCTCGCCCGAGATCGTCTCATGCAAGAATGTGCTTGATTATTTGTTAGTACTTAGGAATTACAATGATAACGCAAAATCTATGTATAAGCAGTTATTATATGAATACAGGCTCCTTTTGGAAAGCGAAAAAAGGAATCATATTAAAAACATAATTTTAAACAGTGATAATAAAAATAAAGCTACCTGGTACGCAATAAACACATGTATTAGGAAAACTACTAAAACAGACAGATCAGCACATAATATGTTGGATGATAAACTGGATGAACTAAATCACTACTTTACAAACGTAGCATCAAATTTAACAAAAGGTTTGCCCAACGTTCAGTCAGTCACGAACATATTAAGAAACGCAAAGTCACTATTTCTATGTCCTGTAACACCGACTGAAATATATAACAACACTATTTCATTAAAAAATAAAAAAAGCTCAGGCTATGACGAAATCTATTCAGAACTATTAAAAAAAGGTATAAATAGTTTCATAACACCTTTAACTTTTTTGATAAATAAGACATTAGAGACAGGAAAATTTCCCAAATGCCTAAAGATAGGAATACAAGTACCAAAATTCAAAAGTGGAAACCCGGACGATCCAGCAAATTATAGACCAATAACCCTGTTAAGTTTGTTCTCAAAAATAACAGAGAAAGTAATAGCAAACAGAATCATAGACTTTTTTAATAATAATAATTTATTTAACGGAGCACAACACGGATTTCTAAGAAACCGGCTACGAATACAGCAATATTTGAATATTTAGATGGTGTGATAGATGCCTTGGAGAAGAGACAAATGCCATTGGGCATTTTCCTTGACTTATCCAAGGCATTTGATACAATGGACCACAATATATTGCTAGAAAAACTGGAGCTGTATGGGGTCCGAGGCGTGTGTCTGAACTTGATTCGAACATTTTTTAAAAACAGATACCAAAAGATTCATGTAAATGGTAAATTCTCTGCTTTAGCCGAGACAAATATCGGGGTGCCACAAGGAAGCATACTGGGACCAATATTATTTCTGATATACGTCAATGACTTACCACAACACCTCGAAGACAAAGGTATTGTAAAAACTTATGCCGATGATACAAACCTACTTGTTCGCGGCACTACCGCTCAGAGTCTTGAATTCAAAACTATCGATATAATGGAAACATGTCAATGTTGGATGGAAAAAAATCGGCTGATATTAAATAAATCGAAAACCAAAGCAATGCTGTTTCACTTCGGAAAATTTGGCGTCAATTTAGATTTTATCAAACAACTAGAAATCGAAATCCATTCCCATGCTAAAGTACTTGGAATGGTAATTGACGACAAATTAAATTGGAATGTCCATTGCCAGAACCTAAACAAAAAACTACTGTCTGTGTGTTATGCATTAAGAGTGACCAAAATTTTGTGGATCAGCACACACTAATAATAATATACAAGACAATGTTTGAATCGTTGTTAAGATAATAATATTCTATGGAAATAGCGTTCAGTCCAAACGAATATTTCGGACACAAAAAAAAGCAATGAGGATTATATTTGGACTTAAAAATAATGATTCCTGTAGAGGTCTTTACAAATCAGCAAACATATTTACTTTCTACAGTTTGTATGTACTAGAAATTCTAGTATTTAATTTCAAATACAAGAACAAGTTCATCCAATATCACTTCCATCATAACCATAACACAAGAAGTAATCGTAGCTATGCTTATCCTGTACATAGGCTAACGGTCTCGGAAAAAGCTCCAACATATAATGGGCTGAAATTCTACAACAACCTACCTCGCGAATTACAAGACATAAATGAACTAAACCTGTTTAAAATTAGGTTATCTGAATACCTTATCAAAAGGGAATTGTATGACATAAGGGAGTTGTAAACTCCCGCGTATGTCTTATATATCCTTAGTCAAAATGATAATAATTCTGTTGTCGGGGACAGCACGACCCCAAATATTTGTGACGACCTTCATGTTAATGAATGTGCAGATATGTAGCTCATTGTAATATTATTTGTGTATTGCCTGTACTTCATCATTCGTGAATAAATATTGATTTGATTTGATTTGATTTGATTTGATTTGATTTAATTACATTTCTATGCACTGAAGCACAATGACCTATCATGCTGAGACAAAACAACTGTCATAATGTAAGTAAGAATCAATGTAAGATGAACAAACATATATAGTACTTCTGTAATACGACTGATTATTTTATTCCAAAACCATGAAAGATAACAAAATTATTAATACAAAAGAGAAACGATACTACACTAATGTTCAAAATGTTTTTGTTCATCTCACATTGATGAGCATAATGAGTTTAAAAGAGCATAATGTGTAATTTTCACAGTTTACACAATAAACCAAAGATCCATCGGTTGTTAATTCTCAAGGAAATTCGGAAATCCACCTTATAATTAAAAACCTACGCCTCTACTCTACAGCAGGCATTTTGTACAATTAATATGGGCCATATGATGTGCCCCACAATAGCAGCCTAAACTGACGAATATATCAAGATCTTCTTTTATACTTTTCACTAAATAATAGTTAGGTACGCCTACATGTATTGTCCTTGAGCTTTAGGGCTTAATTGGATTTCAATTATGCATATATGCATAATGCATATTTTCCGATCTCTAGTTATAAGCATCTCTCTAAATATTTAAATTTTATTTAATTAATCATCAATTTTGAGTACTTCAACTTGCCGTCATTCGATTTATATACAAAAGTGCAATTATGATTGATATATGATATTGTGTTTATGAACATTTTGACACTGACAGACGACATAGTTTATACCATCACGTTATTATCATATTTTATTAACTTATCGTTAGGCACTGCGTAAACTGTTACGCAGTTTAACAATTAAAATATTGTACATTATACGCCGGGTAATGGTTTTTACTGGCTCTACAAGGTGACAGACTCGCATAACAACTTGCAATTCTTCGCCAAAGAAAAGATGAAAAGGTATTCACATAGTTAACATTTTGTCTAGTGGTCCATTTCTCGCTTTTATGCGAAAGGCTTGCAGGGCAATTAATTCCCCATCAATTTCGTAACGGTGACCTGCTGTTGAGCTCCTCCATTTGTCTTCATGGCAGTGATAAATAAAGGCATGGATTAGATCGTACGACGTGGGATGATGTAATGTATTGATCACGGAAAATTAGATGTAATTACATAGTGTCGATGGCAAATAATCTCAGTTTTCTGAATTTATGAATATTCAACGTTTGCATTTAACAAGATTGAGTGTATACCTATCTTATTTATTTTCTGAGATAAAAATTAAATTTCATGATTTTGACCTCAAAAAGACTAAAGAATTTCTCAATATCTCCTACAAATAAGATAAAAACGGAAAATTTATCATGAATTGTACCTAAAAGGTAATTCTATGACTGATATATTTTGCAGCTAAAAATTTTGACACTTAGTATTTAAAAAATGTCATTAGTTAGCCAGTAAATGTCAGAAAAGTTTCAAAACAATACATTTATTCCCCCAAAAAGTCTAATTGACTGGTTTTACTGAATAATTACTTCCGGCCTCCATACCTCTGTTGTCCCGGTAACTATAGCTTTTATGCAAACCGTGTAAATATTTTTTATTCAAAATTTTATTTTTCTACAAACATCAATACAAGTTTAATTTTTAACACACGGCATACATGAATTAAAAATGGATTATTTTTCCACTGTTAAAAGTAATCACTTTTAATACTAGTGTTAAAAGTAAACTGACAGGCTTTTGTCAAAATCGTATATTTTATTGAAATATTACAAACATAATACATTAATATATAATAAAATCTAACAATATTGGTAGGCATCAGATTTAAGGTTGCCCTAAGTATGCTTCAATTTCTTTCGGCAGCTCTTCATGCATAGTTATTATCGAGACTTTTATTATTTGACACATGTGTCATGCGAAACGTAACCTGATTTACTTAGCTCATAAATTCCACAACTGACATATTTAATTGAAAGCTGATTGCAACCTTTTTAAAGATCTATGTGTTGCGTTTAGTGGTGTTTGTAGAAAAAATAGTGTATCATATACGTGTTAAAAGGATTTTATTTTGTTCGTGAGGTTGCTCCATTTGCTTCGCTCATATCGCAAACTTCTCCACTCACAAAATAAAATCTCACCTATAACACTTATATCATAAAATAACTATTGTATCAACTTTACTCGATAAACAAAATTTTAGGATTATTTCGAAACATTACAAAAGTGCGCCATATAGGGGATGATTTTTCAATTTTAAAGGATGTATCCCCCACCGGGGGAGAGGAAACTCCACGATATTCGATTCTAAAGTATTCAAGAGTATTTATACGAAATTTCAAAACTATATAATTTATTTCCGTCAAAACCGGTTGTTTTTTGGGGCTAATATGACTGGACTATCAACGATATTAAGACATTTAAAGTGAACCTTTCAAAATTGAAATGTATCTACAATTATGCCGAGTAGTTTAAGGAAATAATTAAATGGTGATTTATTATGTTAATGAAATGTTAACGTAAACCTTTCAAAATTAAAATTTATCTACAATTATGCCGAGTTGTTTTAGGAAATAATTAAATGGTGATTTATTATGTTAATTCAAAGAATGGCATGTTTAGCCGATTTGTAATATTTTCTTCTGCATTTATTTAATTGAGATAAATATATTAATTTTCAGTTACACAATGTAAACACATCCCTTTAGATTAAATGTTTTATTATTAACTATGTACCCATTTTCCTGTTATAGTTTTACCTGACGATGATCCACTAAGTGGTCGGAAACTGTTGCAAATAAAAATTCTAATTAGGAATTAGAAGAATAGATTAACTTATTACCTAAAAATTAAGTCAATAGTGCAAGTTACCTAAATTTTAAAATTGAACCATTAAATTCCAAGTTAAAGATTAAAATGTAAAATTGCGAATGGAAATGTCGAAACTAAACACTGAAGCTCCAAATTGTCTGTGAGGCTTTTTAAAGTTTTTTTTTTCGTGAACGTTAAGGCTCTCTTTCTGTTTCAGACATTCCGGCACTCGAGTGTTCAATACAGAAATTGTAACGGTTCAAACACAGGTGCTGTACAAATTCTCATAATTTGCAATATATACATGGCTCGTGATTTACAAATTTTTATAATTTCAAATATTTATTTCCCTCGGCATTTACAAATTCTTATAATTTATAACATTTGTTTGGCCCGTGATTTAGTGGTAGTAATTTACGTTGTTTGAGTTTTAAATCAAACTCGTGACAACTTAATTTGGTTCGTTTAATTGGCAATGTGTCTGTTATGTAATTTCTGTTAGTAAGTAAAACACAGATATATGGATTTGATGTGATTTATTCATTTTAAAAGATTAAGGCAAGCGATAGGTAAATAAAAGACAGTTTTATTGACCAAATTGGACGTTATCTATTTAATTATATTTCTTTAATGTTCTCATTTTAAGTATTGGAGTATTGGTAGCAGTGCAAGCGGCACATTATGCACTTCCTCAACTTTTAGAAGTTGAGTAAGTATACAACATACCACAACCATACAACCACGTAATTACATTTGTTCAAAATTTGTAATAGATTGAATTGAATAATTATTGAGTTTTTATTGTATTCCTGGACATTGAATAATTTATTGTATTTCAAAAACTGAGTTAAGAGTTAATTATTAATACTACAGTTAGAATTACAAAGTGATACTTGCGACTTCATGTACCAAAATCTTCAAATTGTGCCGAGAAGGTTGTTTGATATATGTGATCATAGAAATGATCTATGCTGTCATCACAGCATAGAAATTCATTAGCATTTATGTCTACCAATGTATTTCAACGCCACGTTGTGGATAGGAACGAATCGCATAAATGAATTCACAATAAAATACTTAAAATGATGCACTTTAATGTATGTTATCATCGCGTGATATTATTAGTATTTCAGTCTACTATTAATTTCAGCCATGTAATCGTACAAATTTTAAGATGTAATGTTATTCAAAATGGATTATAGTTTCATAGGAAAAATTTCTATTCTACTTCTAATTTTCTACCTATTTAAGGACATGCATACATTCAGTTGATACATTCTTAATGAGATTACTCGAATACCGGAGCGCTGAGCAAGTTTATTTACGAAATTAATACGATTCGAAAAATCATTAAATTATTTATATCGAGATATGTATTTCCGTAAAGAAACCGAAAATAACTTCAACCCTGAATCGATAATGCACATTGGACACGTTGTTAATTGAAGCGTTGCACCGAATAGGGGTCTAAGTGCCATATTGTGTCAATGCGAGATTATGGTGGAAAAGGGATCTATGTCTCATTCTCTTTCGTGAGTTGCCATGCAGAGTCATGTATTGCACTTAGTTTGTATACAGAGCTCTGTTGAAGATATCGGTGCGTGGAATACAGGTCTATATCCAATCCAAAATGGCGGCCTCCAGCAACATCGTTTTGACAGAATCAGATTTAAATTGCGATAATAAGTGTAAAAAAGGAAAAAGAACGTGCCCGAGTGGAAATATATTAAACGTATGAAGCTGATGGAGAGTGGGAAAGAGTATATATCTCAAAATGGAGCTGATGTTCCAGCAAAGGAACACCCAAATGAGGTAAGTGATGTCACGTGGAATAGGGGTCTATATCACGTCGGTTATGATACTCGCCTAATTTCTGATTGACTGATTAAAATGCTACCTATACTATTTTAAAATTACGATATTGCAAACTAATGTTTACAATATGGGTGTATTCAATAATGAATCTATATGATAATAGCAACATATATAAATTACCATATTCGAGTTTTACACTACCGTGAAAGCAAACGATATATTATATACTTTCAGGATCGAGTTTGCAAATGCAAATCGTATGATGGATATTTGAAACTGACCAATGATCAGAAGAACGCGTTACTTGAAGTTTTCTATCAACAAAAATGTGATCAACAATCGGCCACGCTGTTGCCTCCATCACCAAGGGTGATATTTCACGTAGAAGATTCGGGGCACCAGCTGAACAATCAAGACGCCAGGCATGCTTCTTGTATTCAGTTCTAGTGGAGGGCAAAATAATTTAAGTGTATCAAAAACTTTTATGCAACATATTTGCCGTTAGTCATAAACGTATACAAAACTTGCAGACGAAGATGCAGATTGGTATTACGACACCCCTTGATGCAAGGAGAAAGCATAAGAACAGACCACATGCAGTTCCTGATCAAACACGCCAACAAATTTAAGAGCATATTGCATCGTTCCCAATCCATGAAAATCATTACTCTCGCGAAAAGGTGAATGAAGAACGTCGATACCTGAGTCTCTCTCTCCACTTAACAGAGATGTATCCTCTGTTCAAAGATAAATTTCCCAACACCGCAGCAAAGGTATGGATGTATCGAGAATTTTTTAGAAAAGACTTCAACCTCAAATTCGGAGACATGTTACAATACATACCAGATATGTACCACGCGTTCTATGCCTCACTTTTGGTTTAATATGGGTTCAGAAAAACATCTACAGCATTATACATTGGCATTTATTGTATAATATTCAATAAAAAATAGTATAAAATACATTTTTATCTTATGCTTACTGTTGAAAATAGGAGAAACATTTTCTTTGTGGAAAAGGGATCTATATTCAAAATGCATTTAGATCCCTATTCCACTACAAAACTACATTTTTATGCATAATATTCTTTTAAAAAAAGTGTTTTCCTTAAAGTAAGCAAGTAAATACCATAACATTTTAACATATTTACATAAATTTTGGTTAATTTTTGTGCAGAAAACAACGTTTTTGCATTTTCTACAAAACTATGAAATTGGCACTTAGACCCCTATTCGGGGCAACGCTTCAATTAATAACTACACAACAACCATATTCTGGTTTGGTTGTTAATTAATAATTCCACAACGACCATACCATGGATACGCTGTTAATTCATAACTCCACAACGACCATCAAAGATGTAATATCTGCTGCTGCTGGTTCGTACACACTATGGTATTTGTTATAATAAATAACGTGATACGGTAAACTGAAATCTTTATTGTCGGACGTTACAAATTCAACTGAGGTGTGCGCGCTCTTAATCTATACAAAAACATGTACATTCCCAATTGCTCATACATTCCTAATAAATTGGGTATATTAAGTTGCCTGTATATCACACCTGTCCCCTTAATAGAAAAATAACAATAACAAAAATATAATTGTAAATTTTTCTGACATATGTATAATATTTAAACAATTAATACTGCAGTCGATTCGGCTGCGCACGTATTCGTTGTGGTCTTCTTTGAGTATCCACGTTATCAAATTCAGAGCTAGACGTCGTGACATCTTCAATAGAAATGATCGGTTTCTCGACTGAATCAACGTCGAACTCAGAATTTTACAATTAGTCTTGTTCTAAGTTTTCCGCACTATCTGTGTTATTGGCTTCACTTTCACCTATTTGCGGAGCACTGCTGTACGGAGCACAGTCGTTATCTACACTTTTGCTGGGCAACATTTGGTCAATATGCCGCTTCCACAACAAGTCACCAATTTGAACTTCGTACATGTTTATACCTAATTTCTTAATTACGGTCGCTGGTGTCCAGCGTGGCTTACTGAATCTGTAATCTTTCACCAGTACACATTGTCCAATCTCAAAAATGATATTTCTATGCCCTTTAAAATATTTTCCATTGCGTGCTTGACTCCGCTTTAAGTTCATTTTAATTGTATCACCTCCTTTATTTAATCTGGACTCATCGTTTGGTTTTAATAAATCCAGTTTAGTGCGCAAAGGTCTTCCTAGCATAATTCTCGCAGGCGATTCACCTGTAGCACAATGTTCAGTATTTCTGTAATTTAATAAAAATCTACAAATAGCGGTATCTATATCGAGCATACTATTGGCGGAAGTTTCTTTTAGTAAAAAATACTTAACTGATTTAACACTGTTTTCAGCTGCACCATTTGAGGCAGGGTGATACGGAAGAGAATTTATAAAATTAATTTTTTTCATTGATAAGAAATATTTAAATTCGGCGGACGTGAGTTGAGCTCCATTGTCACTCACTAGTACATTTGGTATGCCAAATCTTGCAAATAATTTTCTTAATTTAGTAATTGTATTTTGAGTTGTTATATTATGCATTTGAAAAATCTCTAACCATTTTGAGTAAGCATCCATCACGATCAAATAATATTTATTTTTAAATGGCCCCAAATAATCTATATGAATACGATCCCATACCCCAGATGCGATAGGCCAGCATTGCAATTGTGATGTTTCAGGGTTAGATCTAAACTGTTTGCAAGCATCACATGAATTGAACAATTTTTCAATATTAGAATTCAGTGAAGGCCACCAAACATAGGATCGCGCAAGAGATTTTGTTTTTACAATTCCCAAATGTGAGCTGTGTAATTCCTTTAATACAGCATTTTGTAATTTTGTGGGAATTATCACTCGGTACCCCCAAACCAGAATACAATTTTCAGAATTGATTTCATGTTTCCTTTTAAAATACGGTTGCAATTCACTTGGAATCTTATCTGACCAACCTTTACTAACATATTCCCGTATTTTAGTTAAGGGTGCATCTGACGGGTATTCTTTTTTAATACAATTTACGTCTATCAGTAATTCTGATTCAGTGATGTAATTTATGTGATTATATCCGACAGATTCATTTTCATTTATGGGCATTCGTGACAAAAAATCAGCGTGATTTTGTGTGGATTTTACATATTTAATACTAAAATCGAAACCGCACAAGAACAATGCATATCGCTGCAGTCGATTAGCAGCCATAAGAGGGACTCCATGTTTGGGTCCAAATATCGAAACGAGCGGTTTATGATCAGTGACTAAATTAAATTTCCGACCAAAAACGTATTGATAGAATTTCTTTACACTGAAAACGATCGCCAACGCTTCTTTGTCAATTTGCGAGTACTTCTTCTCGGCCGGCGATAACGTTCGCGTATGCTGTCGCGTATGCTATCGGTCTATCAATGCCGTGTTCCGAATTAGTGCTGTCAGAAAGAACCGGGTACCTGGGTACCCGGTTTTACCCGGATTTTAAAACCCGGGTACCCGGAACCGGGTTTTAAAACCCGGGTACCCGGAACCGGGTTTCAAAACCCGGGTACCCGGAACCGGGTTGTAAAACCCGGGTACCCGGAACCGGGTTTCAAAACCTGGGTATCAAAACCCGGGTAGCTGGAAGCGGGTTTTAAAACCCTGTTATACCCCTGTAAATTTATTACAATACTCTTAATAATTAATTTATAGTCACAATATCAATCAAAGTATAGAGCAGCAATTGTTTACGCACATAGACATATATTTTATGAATCTTCCTTCATTATAGCGTACATATTTAGAATGAACATTATTGCAGACGTTTTTCATTATGCATCAATAGATTTTTAGTTGCGTTTTGATATTGGGCAAACCTTCCGTATTAATGTAAATCGCACTTGTTGATATAATAAGCATAGCAAAATGATTGGTAATAAAAACTAAAATTAGACAGGTAACTAATAAATTAAAAAGTGAAATAAAAAGTTTTTTTGACGGACATAGGCGGTGTTCTGTAATTTATGTACAGTTAAATATTGGCATACTGTGTGATAAATTGTTTAGATATGGACGGGTAGTTTATAGTTAGTAAAGTACCAAAATTTGTAGCAAAGACGGAGCAATATTTATTTGCACAGAACTATACTTACATCATATTACGTGATCTTCTGTTCGTGATTTCTGTTCTCATACTTCACGAATAGAACAAATTCATGATTTTTTTTGTTCAACACAAAATATTTTTTTGCATTTCAATGTTTAATTTGGAAAATTATATTCACTGTCTTCACAAAGTCATATACATAATATAAATAAAAATATTCACTAGCAAATTTTAAAAGTATTTTATTTAAGTTTATTGTTATTATCAATATATAATGGATGCAATACAGATTTTATTATTTAGTGACAACAGTGTGTCTTAACTGTGTGTGACTTAGTAAACTGAGGCGCTCCAAGAGCAATTTTTGTTAATTTTATCAGAAGGAAACAAGCAAATTGATAAAACAAAAATGTTGGTGCCACAGCGGCTCATCTGCGGACATGTTGAACTGGACCCGTTTATATACTAACAAAGTTTGCCAGTTAAGTTAAGCAACATTCACAACCATGAGAAATTAATATAATGTAATAATTATAATGCATATTTATAATTTCATTCATTTATAAAAAAAAATACAAAAAGATACAATAACGCAAATAAAATAAATGGTTACAAATTACAAATGTTGGTTTCGATACAAAAACATTAATTTTTGTACATTTTTGGGTAGCAATTTGTTTGGCAGATATTAGATTCCCTGCTACCGAAAAAAACTCGTTCTGATGATGTAGATGTTCCAGGAATACACAAATGTTTTTTTGCGACTTTTGAAACCCGGTTCCGGGTACCCGGGTTGTGAAACCCGGTTCCGGGTACCCGGGTTATGAAACCCGGTTCCGGGTACCCGGGTTTTGAAGCCCGGTTCCGGGTACCCGGGTTTTAAAACCTGGGTACCCGGAACCGGGGTATCCGGGTTTCGGGTATTTCAAGAACCGGGTACCCGGTTCCTAAAACTTCGGGTATTGACAGCCCTAGTTCCGATGTGTGGCTCAATACAGCACCGAGACCAAAATTCGATGCGTCTACCGTAATATTTAATTCGAGTTTCGGATTGTAATGAACTAAAAAATCATCTGACATTATAATTTTTCTTATTTTATCATAAGCCGTCTGACATTCCCTTGACCATATCCATTTTGTATCTTTCATTATTAACTTGTACAAAGGGTGGATAATGGTGGGCATATTAGGAACAAATCTGTGATAATAATTTATTGTCCCTAAAAATGAACGCATTGTCACATTGTCACATTGTCACATTGTCAGGTATTGGCATGTCTTTAATTGCTTTTAATATGGATGGTGATTTCGTCAATCACGTATCCCAAATAGCAAACAGAATTTTGAAAAAATGAACATTTTTCTTTTCTTATGGTCAACCCGGACTTTTGCAATATTCCTAAAACATTTTCCAGTCTCCCTAAATGTTCCACTTTATTTTTACCTGTTATGAGAATGTCGTCCAAAAATACGCACACGCCCTCTATTTTTCCAAGTAAATTTTCCATTAATCGCTGGAATAGAGCGGGTGCTGAATTAATCCCGAAAGGTAATCTATTATATACGAATGTGCCGCGATGAGTTGAAATTGTAGTGTATTTTCGCGACTCTTTATCTAAGAGAACCTGTTGATAAGCGTGCGTTAAGTCAATTTTTGAAAATTGTCTTCCACCTTCAAGTTTTGAAAATAAATCATCTATGCGAGGGAGTGGGTATCGATCCACATCCAATTGTGGGTTTAACGTTACCTTAAAATCGCCACAAATTCGAACCGTATTATCGTCTTTTTAAATCGGAACAATTGGCGTTCCCCACGCACTATTTTCAATCGGAGATAAAATCTTTGCATTAATTAATCTATCCAATTCTTTATCTACCTTGCCTTTTAACGCATATGGTAATGCCCTCCACTTACAAAATTTAGGAGTTATATTACTTTTGACGTTTAATTTTACTTTAAATTTATTAAAGGTACCCAATGTCTCAGCGAACACATGTGGGAAATTCTTAATTAAATCGTCCTGCGCATCATACGGTTTGTGGATATATTTTAATTCCTGAAAACCCAGGTTAAAATTTTCTAAGAAATCACGTCCTAGGAATGGTGGCCCTCCATTTTTAATTACATTAAACTCGACAATTTTGGTTTTGCCATTATAAATTACTTTAGTCGACACTTTTCCAGCAGGACAAATTTTATCACCCATATAACTTATTAGTTTCAGATTTGTTTTGGACAATTTGCAATTTTTAAACTTTTCTGTGTATAATTCGTAAGGAATTACAGAACCAGCTGCCCCAGAATCTAATTCCATTTTTAATAACCTATTATTCACCTTGATGTCTACCATAATTGGTTTACCATTTTTACTCTTCAAGGAAAATAAATTTAAGCCCCGTTGGCTTGTGTTTAAGAAATTAAAATTCTTGTTTCTCTTACATACATTACTTAAATGACCCTTTATAGCGCAATTGTTACATGTGAAGTACTTGTATCGACATCCTTTCGTTGAGTGGCTGTATATCACAAAAGATATTGCGACGAAGAAAATAAAGGGGTTTTACAATATTCTCCTGTCAGTACGAAAATATTATCAGGACATGGTACAAAATGCAGTTAAGATTTATCCACTACGTATTGTTCGACGTAAGGAACCTGCATTTCTACCTTTATAAATTTTGCTCCATTCACTAGCGGCACCGCGCCGTGATGTCACTACATAGGTTATATGATTGGTATGGAATTGACTATAGAATTGTTAGAGTGGTGTACATTTCATTTCGTTGCGTATATAATTACCCAAGAAATTAATGCTTAAAATCTGAGTATTCGTAGAGCAGCGTTACTAGCTGCGGCGCGAGGAAATTCTAACTGGTTTCATTTAATTTCAGCAATTTCAATAGATGTTAGCAGCGATGAAGACTTAGCTTACACCACTAGATAACTAGATATAAGGGAAGTCGCTTCCATTAATATAATTAACCGATAAAATCTTAGACTCGGTATGTACTCCAATGTAATAAGTTTTGTAGTTGGAAAGCGGCGAAAAAGTTAAAAAAAAAACATTACAGAAAATACAGTACTGACGTATATAGCAGAAAGAAGCAAATAGTGCTACAGTGTGGTCTAAACATTCAATGATGCAGTCGGTTCTTAAAATTAAAAAAATGACATAAAAAACTAATCAAAGTGCAGTCGTACCTGAAACAAAATTCGGTTGATTATACAGCAATAAAATCAGATATTGTAGGTGGGCGAAATAATAGTCCCGCAGGCCGAAAGGCTTTAACAGCCCTTCATTTCTTGGCGCCCTCGCTCGTCTGCTCGCTCATGCGCCAAGCACCTCCGACTGCTAAAGCCTATTTTAAGCCCTTGATGCTCAATAAACTATTTAACACGTATATCATATAATATTTTTTTCTACAAATACCACTAAACGCAACCCATAGCTATTTAAAAAGGTTGCAATTAGCTTTCAATCAAATTTGTCAGTTGTGGAATTTATGAAGTAGGTGAGTAAATTAAGTTATGTTTTGCATGACACAACTACCTAGAGCATCCTAGGCATCCTTAAATCCTACCAAATACTGTAAGATAATATTAATTCTATCAATGTATTATGTTCGTAATATTTCAATAAAATATATGCGACTTTGACAAAAGGATATCAGTTTACTGTTAACAATAGTGACAAAAGTGATTACTTTTAACACTAGTGGAAAAGTATTCCATTGTGTTAAAAATTCAACTTTTATTAGTGTTTGTAGAAAATATTAGTTATTCACGGACTAAGATTATTTCTGCTCTCAGTTGTATTTTCAAAACGTCTAATTCACCTTTAAAATATTAGAATAAGGTTAATTTTACACTCAATCGAAAGAACTACATATTTTAAGCGCCATTGCATGTATGATTGAAATATAACCAAAAGTGGACTTAGGTTGTTTGTGAAATCAGTGATTCAATTGGTTATCTACTTTGAATTATCAGAACACACTGTCAATTAGCAGACTTTATATAATTATTTTTAAAATCATGATAGTTATTATACAAAGAGCGCATAAAGTATTAAGACCTGGATTTATTTTTCCCCTGTATACATTTTTGAAAAATGCTTCAACAGGTCAAAATGTTTTTTTTTTCAAACATATATTTTGAGAACATTTTCATTTTTCCATCTCTCTACGTTTCGAAGTTATGACGTCAGAGACATTTTTTAAATGACAACCTATATTTTTTATTATTGATTGTGATAGTACTTTTTATGTTTTCAACAACATGACATTTTCAATATGTAACATTTGAAAAAATTGAGAAAACGTGCGGTAAAGTAACGCTATTAAATTATTATTTCAATGTGCAGAATGCATCTAGTTACCAATCAAAACAACGTCAGTTAAAACAAAATTAGGAAAACAGGTTTGGATTTTAAATATTGGAATAAAACAAAATTGATTAACCTGAAAAACAATCTAGTACAATTATGTGAAACAAATTATTACCTACTCACAGTCAGATTGACGTTTTTTTCGATTCATCGTGTCACAAGTTAATTTCAAAATGGTTCGACGTTTTTCGGAGGCACAAAGAATTGAAATTTTTATGATTAGAAGTTGTTGTGATAGAATACGTACTTACAAAGAAGTGTGCATTTATTTTAATAATAAATATCCGCTTCAAGTACCTCTTCTTAAGACGTCTGTTAGTGTAATCATAAGAAAGTACGAGCAATTGGGGCATATTAGAGATCACCCGAAAAGGGGACGACCGTCAGTTCCGGAAGATGTTAAGCTAAACGTGCTGTTAGAGTTGCAAGAGAACCCTCATATTCCCTCCAGAGCGGTTGTGGCAAATAGTAAGCTTTCACAATCAACTGTTTTGAAATTTTTGAAACGGCCGAAATGGCATCCTTACAAAGTAAATTTAGTCCACGAAATGAACGAAGATGATTTTGATCGTAACGTCGATGAAGGGTTTGCTACCAGAATTGTATTTAGTGATGAAGCAACTTTTTATTTGAATGGAACAGTGAATAAACAAAATTGTCGCTATTGGTCCGAGCGCAACCCTCAGTGGATGATGGAAGCCCATACCTAATTTCCGGAAAAAATAAACGTTTGGGCAGGAATAGTAGGTAATATCATTGTTGGGCTCTTCTTCATTGATGGCTCGTTGACAGGCCAAACATATTTGGAGCTATTGAAAGATTACCTCGTTCCAGCTTTGGCGGCTCTATTCCCAAATCAACACGATCTCGACATTCCAAATGAAGACTTATGGTTCCAACAAGATGGGGCTCCACCACATTATAGTCGAATGGTACGCGACTATCTTAACGAAGTCTTCCAAGGCAGGTGGATTGGCAGAAGGGGTTGTGTTGAATGACCAGCGCGTTACCCTGACCTGACCCCTTTAGATTTTTTCTTATGGGGTTACATCAAAAGTAGAGTATACTTTAATCGGCCAACCACAATTGAACAATTGAAAGAACGGATCCAAGTCAAAATGAGACAAATCCAGCCAGAAGTTATCCCCAATGTCGGCCTTTCGACATCGTTTGACACACTGACAAGAACAAAATGGTCAACAATTTGAACATTTTTTTCCCTAACCAATATTTGTTCGTTATTTTAATAATTTTTGTGACTTTATATTATTTTAAAACTTATCTTAAAACAAATTAGTATTTTTTTCTCGATAAAAAATTCTTTTGGTTTTTCTGTTCTTATTTTTGCAAATGATGATACTGTAATAAGAATGTTTTTAAGGTTGCTCAATTTTCTTTTATTCCAATATTTAAAATCCAAGCCTGTTTTCCTAATTTTGTTTTTACTGACGTTGTTTTGAATATTAATTAGATGCATTCTGCACATTGAAATAATAATTTAATAGTATTACTTTAACGCACTTTTCTCAATTTTTTTCAAATGTTACATGTTGAAAATATTGTCTTGTTAAAAACATAATAAAAAGTACTATCAAAATCAATAATAAAAAATATAGGTTGTCATTTTAAAAAAATGGTAAATGGTCTCAAAATATATTTGACTTGTTGAAGCGTTTTTCGAAAATTTATACAAGGGACAAAATAAAGCCATGTCTTGATACTTTATGCGCTCTCTGTATGTAGGTGTAGGTAATTATAGCATTTTACTGGAAATAAAAAAAATCTCAAGGCAGATAGGC
Organism: Othius punctulatus; assembly: GCA_951805005.1. NCBI lineage: Eukaryota > Metazoa > Arthropoda > Insecta > Coleoptera > Staphylinidae > Othius > Othius punctulatus. The sequence continues at coordinate 74,496,661 of OX638138.1, forward strand.
TGCGGCTGATAGCCATTTGAAGCATAGCAGCAAGACCTTCTTTTTTTAAAATTTAATAATGTACATACAATAACAAATATGTAATTGCTTCAATAAATTATATCTTATATATATATAAAAAAGCTTTTTGAAGTCTTAAAATATTCTAAATAGATTTAAATCGCTATTATATTTCCAACATTATCATAGTAATTAGATTGCCTTATTAAACTGTTCATAATATGTCAAATTATAATCGGCGCTTAGGTATCCCACACAGTCAAATTCCTCATTTGCATACCGATCAGCCTTCAGGTGAGGGCAACTGCGGATAACAGCCAAGTTACATATAATGTATAGAAATGTGGGAGGATCGTACTCCACACCACAACATTTCCAATTACTAACGTTCGCATTATGCAAATTCCAACCCGTATCGCGCCTAGGTTATGGGATTGGAATTACTTTGTACCTAATAATAATTATTACCTACCATTATTATAATGGCTCCTATAGCAAATTACAAGAAACTATAAAGAAAACTTAAAAAAATGCATATTTATGAATTTTCTGTTGATTTTACATGTACACGTATAAGGGTGATTCAGACGACCCGTCCCAGGCTTTTCTCGGTAATGTGACGTCTTAGAAGTTCGGGGAAAAAATATCATAACAAAAGCCTACCTGAAGAATATAATGGAGGTTGTTTCGATTTCCGGAAGTAACCGGAAGTACTGCACTCAACTTCAGAATTTTAAATGGGAACCTAGGTCGTATGTGACATCGTTGGATAGGTATTTTAAAAAGAAACATATTTTGTAAGAAAAGCTTTTTTTATAAATGGCATACTTAACGGAATAAACATTAATGTGTCGGGCAACCAGCCCAGGGCATGTTCTCGAAAGTATGACGTCATTGAGGTTAAAAAAATGCATAACACAAGCCTACCCCATGAATTTAATGGTAGTAGTTTTGTATCTCGAAAATCACAGAAAGTAGGCGTAACTGCACTTAGCAATCAGGTATTTTTTAAATAAAATATATTTTCTCCTTCGAACACTGTCAAAGTGAAGTGTTTTCAGGCTTGCTTACTGTCTACAAAGTCCACAATTTCAATAAAATATGGTGTTCTCAAATTTAGAAGGGTTTGATATGCTGATGGTGCTGGGTGAGTGTAATCAAAATTGCCGTGCGGCTGAGCGACTATACGCAGAGAGATACCCTCAGCGAGCTGGTCAGTCGAGGAAAGTGTTTCGACGCCTGGCCCATCGAGTTAAGATAACCGGTCAAATCCAGCCAAGTCACAATAAGAGACAGTATGTCAGGCAACGCGTGCAGAATGATACAGCACCTGATATAATTGTTGCTATTACATTAGATCCACACACGTCAACGAGAAGGATTTAAATCGATGCTGGGATTAGTCAGACGACGACTTGGAGAATTCTAAACAAATTTAAATTTCATCCTTTTCATATTCACCTACACCAGGAACTTGGGGGGCGAGATTTTCAGGATCGCTTGGAATTTTGTGGATGGTTGGCAAGCAAAAACGAGAGCTTCCACCACCGAATTCTTTGGACAGATGAAGCAACATTCAAAAATAAAGGAGGTGTTAATATCCATAATGCACATTACTGGTCTCGCGAAAACCCTCACTGGCTACGTGCAGGAAATAATCAGCATGTTTGGGGCCTTAATGTCAGGTGTGGCATTTTAGAAGACCAGACAATTGGACCTTCTTTCTTCGACGGTTCCTTAAATGGCGAAATTTACAGAGATTTCGTAGAGAACAAACTTAATGATCTTTTAGGTGATGTCCCGCTAGAAACGCATTTAAGAATGTGGCTGCAATAAGATGGTTGTCCAGCTCACTTTTCGAGAGTGGCCCACGAAACCATTGATCGTATCTTCCCTGGCGCTTGAATCGGAAGAGAAGGCCCGTGGCCAGACGTTCCTCAGACCTGACACCACTTGATTTTTTCTTGTGGGGACGTCTTAAAGATCTAGTGGATCAAGAACAACCAACGACAAGGGACAACATGAAAGATAGGATCCGGAATGCCAGCCGCGTGATTAGTGGAATTGAGGTATTAAGGGCAGTCAATAATATTCGAATACGGTTGCAAAAATGGCAAATATACCGACTTGTCTAAGGGAAGATTTTAACGCCCCGTCCCAGACGCAGTAGGCGGAGTGAAACGTCACTGATGAATAATGTGGGGACGATATCTCCATTGCAATATTGTGCGCGCGCAACTTAGATGCGAACGTGATTAACACAAGTGCCACAAACGTAAAAATCCGTTTTCTGAATATTATATAACATAGAAATGCAATTTCTTGCTTAAATAATGCTTGTACATTAAAACTAATATTTGGAAGAGGATTTATTTACACTGTGGGTATAATTTCTTGGTTAGATGACGTTTTCGATACCATAAAGTGTCTCGGAGACGATCAATGAGTCACGCTTCGATTATAAGTGTCAATATAATTGACAATATTATCAAACATCTCCGCCTCACTTTGCAAAGAGCATCATTCATTATTCTTAATGATATTTGCTTGATATATTCTGTTCATGTCTTCGGGTTTTCTCACATTTATTGTATATTATTTTTGTGTATGCATAGGTTAAATGTTTGTATCTAACTTTTCCGGGTCACTCGTCTTGGTAATAATTAAGAAAAAATAAAATTATTTAAACAGTTTAGTAAATGAATACGGTTCCTTCATTTGTCCTTTCAATTAAATCTATGCAAACTAAATGAATTATACATGAAACATATTTAGTTGTAATGGTTGATACTTAACTAAATTACGGGTGTGTAAAACTTAATCTGGTAACTTGTGTTGCCTATACTTAAGAGTCGTTTCAAGTAAACATTTTCTTCATATCTGGAGAAGACAGAGTTGATTCTACATTTGGTGAACACATCCATATAATAAATCCTTCGTTTCTTTTTAGATTTTTCGAATTTCTTAATTTTAGTGTTCTTCTTTGAAACTAACTATTCATAAAAATGAAGTCGCACATAATTTAAATTTCTGATAATCCGCTTGATCATAAATATATTATATACAGTGACCGCCAAAAAGACGGCATCGTATCGGGAATTTTCTTTATTATTGATTATAAAAAAATTAAAATGTACGGCATTAATTTGTGCTTGTCTAAAAACCGTATTAATTATTAGAAGTTCTGAGGGCTGCCTACGATACGGTTAATTTTTATGAGAATTGGTCTAGCGGTGCGTGAAGGACGCGTACGCCATACCATAAGCGATTTCTCCCACCATAAAATTCACAAGCGACGATTTTGAACGTGGGTCGTCGATCAGGATTTGCTAAATTGCATTTATTAGATAAAATCTTTTTGCAACTCGACGATAAATTAACTATACAGGAAAATGAAAACAGTACAATCTTTAATTATATTTTATTCAATTTTTTTTATGAAGCGCTACTAGACACTGTTAGAGTATAATAATAACTTTGGTTGTTTTATTTCATACAGGGAGATTTTATTTCTTCTTTTCTTCAGCAATTAAACGCATACTGTAATAGTTATTTAAAATACAAGTGTAAATAAAGCTGATAATACATTAATAATAAATGTAACAATTTTTAACAAAATACTGTATAAGAAATTCTAAACTCTCAATTAAAGACTTGATTTATAAGATAATGAAAATGTTTTAAAAGATAATAATCCTTATGCCGCGTGTCCATTTTCAAACGCGAACAGGGATTTTACATTATTTTAAGATTATATGTCATCTGTGGTATTAGCTTCTATCATATGTACCGAGTGATTTTTTACATACACTGAAAACCATGCCTTTTACGATGCCGTAAAATAGTGTTTTACAAATCAATAATAATCAATCATTTTGGCGGAAAATATATGTATATATATATATATATATATATATATATATATATATATATATATATATATATATATATATATATGTATAACTGTAACATATATCAAAAACTATAAAGATACAAAAAACTTAATAATGAAAGCATGCGTCCGATTTCATTTAAAAACCCTGTATATATATATATATATACAGGGTTTATATATATATATATATATATATATATATATATATATATATATATATATATATAGATATATACAGGGTGTCTCTAAATTGTGTGGAAATGGCTTAACCACAGATTACTGGGATCAAAAAAAGACGATTTAACAAAACATATCTATATACAAATGCATGTGGTTTAGCCAGTATTCAGCTTCAAAGTTAATTTAAAAAAAACAAAATTTGCTTATAAAAAGAGAACGTTTACATTGATTTGGATGTTGTTTGATATGACACTTTATACGGGTATAACTCATATTTTGACATAATATAGTTATTATCAGTAGACCGGTTGTGTATAAAACAAGTGAGGCCCAACATTAATACATTCATATTTTTTAATGACAAAAGCAAATAATTTTTTTTAAATGAAATCGGATGCAGGCATTTCTTATTAAGTTTTTTTGTATCTTTATAGTTTTTGATATCTGTTACAGTTTCGACACAAAAAAATAAAATATGAGTGACTGCGCTACACTCGTTTGGAAACAAATCATCAGTGAACAGAATGTTCTGGTTAAAAATTATATGTTCAGCTCTTTTTTCCTGAATAAATCGGCAAAACGCAAAACGTAGGTCATAATTAGCTGGTAAAGCTCTTGCACTTTTTGGATATCGTATGGATGAAGCAATTGCTATAATTACCAAAATTTCTTCCTCGTTATTAGGGCTCCTAAAATCCTAAAACCAGCAACATATCTGTTTTATCGACGTAAGTGTACTTTATATTCATTATTATGAATAAACCATCATCAACCCGGTAACTAAATTACGTTTGTTTCCGAACGAGTGTAGGGCAGTCACTCATATTTTATTTTTTTGTGGCGGAACTGTAACAGATATCAAAAACTATAAAGATACAAAAAAACTTAATAATGAAAGCATGCGTCCGATTTCATTTTTTTTAAATTTATTTGCTTTTGTCATTAAAAAATATGAATGTATTAATGTTGGGCCTCACTTGTTTTATACACAACCGGTCTACTGATAATAACAATATCATGTCAAAATATGAGTTATGCCCGTATAAAGTGTCATACCAAATAACATCTAAATCAATGTCAACGTTCTCTTGTTATAAGCAAAATTTGTTTTTATAAAATTAACTTTGAAGCTGAATTCTGGCTAAACCAAACGCATTTGTATATAGATATGTTTTGTTAAATCGTCTTTTTTTGATCCCAGTAATCTGTGGTTAAGCCATTTCCACATAATTTAGAGACACCCTGTATATATATATATATATACAGGGTGTATCAGCCAAATGGAATAAATTCAATAATAAATAAATGGGGGCGTGTTCAAAAAAACGCTCGGACACGTCGATTGTTATTTTTAGTTGTGCATTTTTTTCAACAAAAACTTTTTATACAGGGTGTGTCATGTGACCGTGGCCAATACCAACTTTCTTATTTTAAATGCAACACCTGGTATATTATTCAATTTTTGGATTCTTCAGAAAATTCTAGACATATTTCATGTACAATGTCCTATACCTATCTTCAACTGTTTCGGAAATATTAAGTGTGTATATTAAGACGAATAATGCTTGCGATAGATCGGTCACACCTGAGATGTTGAGTAACGTTAGAAGAAATTTCTATTTAAGATTAGGATGTTGCCAAGACATTCACGGCGAGCATTTTGAACATCTCCTCCATTGAAATTTATTGTTTTTTTTTGTTTTTTTACATTATCAAGAAATAAACAGTATTACTTATTAGTTTTTGAGTGTGTTGTAACGAATTTCTGTAATCAAATAATTTTCTTTTTTTAATGTTAATTTTTGCAATAAATCTGAAAACACTTAATATTTCCGAAATATTTGTTGAACTTGTTTGGGGTATTTGAAAAAAACGGGTTTTATTTGTTTAAATAAAAGTATCAGGTAATACCACAAGAACTGGCAAAATAGCAGGTGCAGGTTGTCAGTTTGTCAATTTAAAGTTAGATTCACAGGCACTAAATTAGTAATTAACGTAGTAGGTCCTTAAAATTAGTATGCTAAATTAGTACACAAATTTGAAAAAAATGAAAATTCACAATAGCACTATGAGTACTCATTTTGTGTACTAATTTAGAAATTTAATAACCATCTCCTGGTACTTTTCACATTTAAAGTAAGGTATAATTACCTAATGACAGCGCTAATTTTCCAAATTTAATGTTTTGTTCTTCACATTGTATTCAGCCCATTTTATTTTGGTTCCTTGCCTCTGTTGTGTCTCACATCTAGGTTATTGTTTTCAAATTTGTTTCGCTCCGTTATTTGTTGGCATTGGTAAGTACTAATTTGGCCGTTGTGAAGAACTTTGCGTATATCCATATACCAAACATTAACGTTAATTACTAATTGAACGGTTGTGAATGTAGTATAACGATACCAAATTTACAATTAATAATGTAATAAAATAGCGAGTGCAAAATGAAATAATAAACAGCCACTAATTTATTCAGGTTGAGTGGTATGTCGGAGGATAATTTCGTAAACTATTTTTGTTATACCTAAATTTAAACTTAAAATTTGATGTAGGTGTGTTGACAACAGAGACACACGAGTATATAGCATTAAATCCTGTCAAATCAATCGTCGCTAATGTTAAAGTCGTGTGATCGATTGTTTATATCATTACTTAAATATTTCGTGACATTTTAGTTATGCAACACAATTAACAAGATATTTTCCGTAATTCGGTTTGGTGAATGATGCAAATGCTGGGCATTCCCCTTGCAAGCGCACGCTTCATTCACTAATGGTCCCCAGCAATGTAATATGATACCCGGTTTAGACGCCGAACGACGTTTAGACAAATATGTCGCCTACGCAAAAATGTACCAATCAAGGTGGTAGACACTTTGAATATAGCAACTTAGTGTTTAAAAGATTTGTGTTTATTTTATTTTAATATTAAGGTTTTCGTCAAGTTTAAGCTTCTGTTGATTAATTCGTTTTATTTACAAAAACTATTCTAATAAAAATCGTTTATTTCTGGTTTCTCTTAAAAAAAATAGTTTCTTCTAGAATCGCTTAGGTTCCCATTTAAAATTCTGAATTTGAGTACAGTTACGCCTACTTCCGGTAACTTTTGAGAATCGGAACTACCGCCATTAAATTCATCAGGTAGGCAGGCTTAAGTCATGCTATTTTCTTTCGGAACCTCTATGACGTCATACTTTCGGGAACATGGTCTAGGCTGGATGCCCGACACATTAATGTTTATTCCGTTAAGTATGTCATTTATAAAAAAAAAAATCTTGCAAAATATGTTTCTTTTTAAAATACCTATCCAACAATGTCACATACGACCTACATTCTCTTTTAAAATTCTGAAGTTGAGTGCAGTTACGCCTACTTCCGGAAATCGAAACAACCTCCATTAAATTCTTCAGGTAGGCTTTTATTATGATTTTTTTTCCCGAACTTCTAAGACGTCACATTACCGAGAAAAAGGCCTGGTCCAAATCACTGTATTCTTATTCACTTATTCACTGTGAACTCCCTCTGATGCCCTCAGGAGTTTCACTGCCATGTACGGAAATCGAAATTTTATTTCTTGGCGATGATGGCCTCATCGCCTGACTTATATTACGGTATATTATTTATCTGACGTCTATTTTAACTAAATGTCATTTGTTGCTCTGAATTATTTATTATCATGGTAAAACCGAAAATTTTCTATTGTATTCAATATACCATAAAACATTATACAAAGCCCGACCGTTACTGAACTTTGCTTGCTCGTACGGTAACAAGCTCGCTCGCTTTTGCTCGCTCGCTCGGTAACTCCGCGCTCACACGTACAGTTCTAGGTAATGGTCTTGCAATATAAATAACTATTACCCGTTCGTATTTCGCTTGTGAAATTGTGTTGAAGGATAAGAAGTTTTTTCCACTCCCTTCATGGTAAGTACAATGTTATAACATTGATTTAGCGGAAGTAAGGCCCACTTACCGATAAAGCTTTGGTTACTATGAGCAACGGGAAGTAAGTAATCACTTACTTCCCCCAGGGAAGTAAGTAAAATAATTTCATTAGCGTTCTTTCTCTGGCACCAGTCTTTAAAACACTTTTGATAACACCCCTTCGACTTCTCCGGCAGTAGGAAGGAACAGCAGCATCTGCAGCTTCTTCAATTGCCATTTCTTGTTTACTTTCATTGGAATTCATTTTACAACTGAATGAATGCAATTTCTGACATTTACACTTTGTTTGAAAAATAGTCTTAGCAACCAAAGCCGTAATGATATTTTGTTCATGTTGCGAAAATAAATTAATCAAACACAAACAATTAAACCAACTTCAGGAGTGGAAAAACAGTTATAAGCAATTTGAGAGGTAAGTTTTAACCAGTCTCGGTCTTTATTGCTAGCCCTCGCTGTCGCTCGGGCGCAAACACGACCTCGACTGGTAAAAGATACTTACCTCTCTTAATGCTTAAATAACTATTGTTACAATTAAACATGATTACCATATCCTTATGTCAAACATTCACTGTCAGATGTGACATGAGATTTATTCTAATACATCCATGGCTTCCAAACGGTTTTCTTGTAAGTACATTCATTAAACAAACTTCGTGATACATTTTATTAATTATAAACATAACACATTAATTTGTCAGTATCAAATATACTACATGGAAATATACAAAGCCCGGGCTAATCGCAGTTTTCCTATCCTTAATGAACAGATCGATTTAATGTATACCCCTCTCTTTGATGCCGCTGTATATAAATAAGTAAAACTGCTCTAGTTTAAGATACTCTGTTTGATAATGATTACTTAAGTAGTTGAAACTAGTAAGAAATCAAACAATAATTTTATGTGATACTAACAAAGTACAGTGTTTAATTTATAAACCTAACAGTGTTGTCAAATTTAATTCAATGCAAGATTTCTTCTACGAAGCTTCATACAGAACGTCTTGGTGCAAGGTTCATACTGTTGCGGAAGAAACTGCGTCTACAATTGAGATACCACTCCTGTGCATAAGCGCTAAGTCGCATCTCAGAGAACGGCTGTGTTTTCGCGAATTTTCAGAGTAGCGTTCAATCCGACTGAATTGTTATAAAAACCTGATCCAAGTGAACATTTTGTATCATATAATATGGAAGGCACTCCCACATGTATGTGAAACATGATTTTTAATACTACTTTGTTTTTTTTTTTTTTTAACGTTTATGATGGATTGTTAGCTGCCATATAGCACAAAAAACGTTCCATCGAGAATTGCTTACGATGACATGTTCCTAGTTGAGTTTTCTCTTATTACAATAGATAAGATTAAGTGCATTTCAATTTCAGCTGCTGGTAGCTGGTTTGCTTTACATCGATATTTTCGTGTCGCACAAAATGAGACATCAAAATATCTCGCGAAAATTTTCTTGCAAAATACAAAAGCAGACAATGAAAGATGTATATAAAAGGTTCCTGGCCTCTTTGGGTTTACTAATCTCCAGCCTACAAAAAGTACGACCCAAAACAAGTGCTGCTGAACACAAAAGTTCTAGAACTTATTCTTTGGTCTACTGTATGTTCGTCAAATATTTATTTGGAAGTTGATATTGACGCAGAATTGTCAGAAAATAAAACAAACAATGATTAGCACTAAGTACCGTATGTTCATTAAAAAACACCATCAGGGACGGTGATTCATAAGAATAAATAAGCTACAAAAATTGTTGGAAATAACGTCCATTTTCGTGTAAACATAATTGAAGTCGTTATTTCATGTTTTCAAACGTGTTCTTGTAGATTTAAGAAGTGATATTACCGCATTCTTCAGCGGTACTTTGTCTCAGCTGTTCAATGTCTTGAATTGGGGTCTTGAATATTGTTTTTTCTGGTAAGGAAGAATAAACTAGTCGAGTGGGGTCAAATCCGGAAGTCTAGTAGGAAATTCTGGCCTGCAGTTAAGGCTAATAACTCGGTCATCGAAAAACTGAAGAATAAATTCAATGGTTTCACGAGCCGTAAGAGCTCTGGCCCCGTCCTACTGAAAGTAGAATGTTTGCAGTTTGTCTTCATGTAGCTGGTCGAAGCCTACTAGGAGGATATTCAAATGTATTGCGTATCAAAGAACGTTAACAGTAACGTGTACATTAGTTGACAGCATCACATTCAAATGTTATATGCAGTTATGATATAATAGCAAAGTAAAAAAATACAGGTCTAATAATTTTTCGTCGTGAGAACGCAAAAAAAGGCAACCTCGCGAAAAATATGGGAATTATCAACACTCCAATGTCTCATTGATACGAGCGGCGAGCGGCTACGGAGAACGGCAGGGCGATTTCACCTTTATTTGGGCGGAATCCTGATAATACCAATCTGGGCACGGCAAGGCTTCTGGTACAATACGAGCGATGAGCGGCGGTGAATAATAATGTCTTAAGTTTTCCTGGCCTCGGCCGCTCGCCGTAGCCGCTCACCGCTAGTATCGTAGCCGAGATTTTTGTGTCGTGTCCGTAGTGCCTGGGCATAAGTGCGTGTTAGTTAGTGAAGATGGTTATCATCATGGCACGAAGCGAAGAACAGGCGAAATTCGACCGCCTAATACAATGACGAGTGCTGATGATGCTGCAACACGTCCTACAGAGGATGCAGCCGAACGGGCAGCAGAGGATATGTCGGATCAGGCTGACTGACGAGGATGAGGATGCTGCGCCAGGTGCACAACAGGATGCAGTCGCACGTGGTTTACGAGGATGTGAGGATGCTGAACTGTGATGCATGGGGCACCTACAGAATATCTATGATATCCAGATAGATGCAGACATTATGGTCAACAGTGTCAACACAAATATCATAGATATATAATATCATATCGATACAATAGTATCGAGCGCGAATTTATAAATAGGCGATCCCATAAAACTCTCGCCGCTGGAAAATGGTAAATGTGGCCAATATTAGGCCGTTTTCTCAAGTACAATTGTGGTCTCAGATTATGAAAGGGGCTCTCCTGTCGAGCCCATACTTGCGGTGCGAAGGATAAGATATTTTGACATTAGATTTGAATTTTATTCTTCTGAATCAAGTCACGGACATACGTTTAAGTATCCACAGCCTCCTCTTATGTGCTTTTTTTTATTAACATACAGTATAAGAACGTGTGAAATATGTGTAAAATTTACTCTTATAAAATAAGCGAGACAATTGAAATTGTAATAGTATATAACGGTACAAGTACTCGGCTGTATGTCTATAAAGCGGAACAATGTAGTACATTATATTATGAAGTTGACACACATTTTATGGTTTAGTCGATTTTTTTTTCTTTTTTTTTCGAAGAACATTATCTCGGAAACCTGATGATGTAGAGGGTGGAAACTTAGGCAGTCAGATGGACGATAGTTGGGTGCAATTTTGTATAATTCACAATTTTCGCTCAGATTAACGGTTTCTTAGTTATTAATTATTTTCTGTAAGAAAATTTGTAAATTTGAGTCGATTTATATTTAATTGAAAAATTTATTCCGTAAAATAAAATATCTACAAAACCAGAAGACGTAGAATAACGAAACTTGTTCCATTGTACGTGTCGAATGGAATTCTACAAATTTGCATACTTCTGAATTTTTGCTCAGATGAATAGTTTCAGAGTCATGAATTATTTTATGAAAATCAATATGTTATTGACCTGATAAATTTACTATTTGTTTGAAGAACTATCGACTTCATATTTTAGACAATCCGGGGGCAACATCTGGGAAGGCCCATGCTAAATTTCATTGATGAATAAATTCATAAATTCATTGATTTTTGGCTGCACCGAAAAATATAGAAAAATTGAAATTTCTCGGAAACCGCAACATATATTTAAACAAATCAAACGATGGTCCGCGCGAAGCTCTATAATTTTTAACTAAAAGATTTTTTTGTGCTAAAAAGTTTATCTCTGGGTCGCGTGGTTTTTGAAATATTAAATATTTTCTCTAAAAATTTAAAATCTCCTAGGGGTATGTATATTTACGAAAAATCTCGATAACTCGGATGCCAAAAATAACATCCCAGGTCCAGTTTTGCATGGAGATTTCGAATTTTACATCGGCTCTTTGGGAAAAAATGTCCCTCCGGTGCAGGGCCGTCTGAAGTGTAATAAAATGTAAAAAATCTTGGTTTTTAATTTTTACGAAAAGAGTAGTCAATGTCGTATTCCCGTAGAGAAAATCATGGCACTTCGTGTGGTGCCATCGGAGCGGCAGTAGGACGATTCAAAGTGATCGAAAAAAAACGTGAAATGTTATTTTATTTTATTTTTTGCGCGTTAAACTCGTCATATCTCTAAAACCTGAGGATGCACGGTGCTGAAACTTGTTTTTTAGACGCGTCCAGAAAAGCAATAAAATAAGTGCTGTAGTTGTTTTTCGCTCGGAGGAACGGTTTAGCGGTGATACATTAATTTGTGTCCGCGGGTCGCCGTTTCGACAAAATTTTCTGGAAAATTGTTTACCCGTATCGCGTCGTTTTTTTTCTTCCGTTTCGTTGGCAGCGGCGCTGCGAAAAAATCAGACGTTATGTCCAGATGTCCGGGGTATGCCTTCAAGAAATGGCACGACAGTGCGCCTAACCGTTTCAGAAAGAGGATAAAATAAAAACAAAAATCGTCTGTATTGTCTTTTTCTTTTGAAGGTCAACAGCTCCGAAACGTAGGGCCTAGGCTCCTTAAAAAAATGTGCGTTGAAAAGCCCGGAAAAAGGCGAATCTTTTGGTTCTATAAAAACGCAATAGTTATTTAAGCATTAAGAGAGGTAAGTATCTTTTACCAGTCGAGGTCGAGTTTGCGCCCGAGCGACAGCGAGGGCTAGCAATAAAGACCGAGACTGGTTAAAACTTACCTCTCAAATTGCTTATAACTGTTTTTCCACTCCTGAAGTTGGTTTAATTGTTTGTGTTTGATTAATTTATTTTCGCAACATGAACAAAATGACAGTACGGCTTTGGTTGCTAAGATTATTTTTCAAACAAAGTGTGAATGTCAGAAATTGCATTCGTTCAGTTGTAAAATGAATTCCAATGAAAATAAACAAGAAATGGCAATTGAAGAAGCTGCAGATGCTGCCTGTTCCTTCCTACTGCCGGGGAAGTCGAAGGGGTGTTATCAAAAGTGTTTTAAAGACTGGTGCCAGAGAAAGAACGCCATTGAAATTATTTTACTTACTTCCCGTTGCGCATAGTAACCAAAGCTTTATCGGTAAGTGGTACTTACTTCCACTAAATCAATGTTATAACAGTGTACTTACCATGCAGGGAGTGGAAAAACGTAAATTATACGGTGCTAAAAAAAATTTAACAATCTAAAAATTTGCCTCTTTCAAAGCTCAAAAAAACATCTCATCTCGAATACCTGATGATGAGCGGCGCCGTTTTTTTCTCTATCGGATGCGCAAAATATATTACTCTTGGTATTTTTCGCTGAGATGGACGGTACGGCAGTAATAATTGTTTATGAGATTTTGTTAAATTTTGAGAAAAGTTTTCATACATTTCGTGTCCCTAATCCCGGCAACTTATTTTAAAATAAGGTCCTCTACCTCACGAACATTTTGTCCCACAGGACCCCCCACCGCACTCCCCTCTGAATGCCAGTAGTATGAACATTACTTTCCCCTCTCCGTAGGGCGCAGGGGGTCCCTCTTTTTAGTCCTGCTCTGGACGATGCGGCGCATCTCTTCGAGTTTACTTCATATTTTTACGTCCCCCCGTTCTTGAGAAAAAAATCAATTTTTTATCATTATCATTATCATTATCATTATCATTTATCAATTTCGACCTATTTTCCGGCGGCATTTGCATATGGGGGTAAATATCAAACGTGGGGGTCGTAATTTTGGTGGCAGGTGCGCAACCCTTGCACCAAACCAAATTAGGTTCGCAATTTTCCCTCCCGTTCGGCCTGCAGAACGCACGGTTCGAACGGGACTTTTTGCAACGGCTCTGGGGGCCCGCCCTCCAACCCTGACGGACGTCCGGTTTGGCGCAAAATAAATACCGATAGTTGGTCTATTTGTCGATAAAATTTAATCGATTTCTGTCACGCCGTTCGAATGTAGTGGATTTATTTCGGCACATAAAATTTTACGAAATATATGGGTTTTGAATGAACAATTTTCAAAGGTCATTTTTGACAATTTTTTTTTCGGCTCAGAGGCTCAGGGGTTGAAACTCATATGGTCGAAGGTCCCCCACCGAGATACCCCTTGAATTATTTTTTTATAAAAATTCGTCGGGCACTTTCAGAGAAAATTGAGTTTGAAAATTGAAAATTTCAGTTTTAAATTGAATTTTACTCGTATGGTAGTACTGTTTTTGAATTTTTGTAAATCTGAAAATATCTTAAATTTTATAATATTTTAATATAACGCTATTGCTATAATTGAAAGACAGACATATAAGTTAAAATAAGTCAAATTAAATTAAATAAATAAGTTAAATCAGGCCGATATGGGTTATATAACAGACGAGGTTGAGATCTTGTAAAATCGAGGGGCAGACAAAAGTACACTCAACCAAACTTATATGGAATCACTCAGTATTTCTCATAAATCAACATTTTAGAAACAAAATTTTATATGCAAGTAAGTCATGATTGTTTTTGTTAGTAGACTAGGGCGCACCTGGGCCCGTTTTTCTCCCATAAGAATAACATGGGAGCTTCCCCCTCCACTTTCCCTTTTAGGCCACGCCCCTTTGTCGACGTGCAGCCAATGGGAGCGCCCCATTCAGTCACGTGGTGCTGGGTGGGAGACATGAGTTGTTAAGGTTTGAGGTTATGTTTAAGGTTTTAGGTTATGTTTAAGGTTATGTCGCCTTCGGTCCCTAGTCCCCAGACTTTGAGGTTATGTTTATGGTTTGAGGTTATGATTTGTACAACGCGTTGCCCGCGAGGGGTGAGGGGTTCGTATGTGGGACCCTGCTATTGCCAAGCACGGGGCACGCCCCCCGCAAGGCCTACATCCACGATGCATCCCGCGAACGCCGACTTGAGGTCGCGCGCTGGAGGGTGCCCATGGATATTCGTATGCGGTGCCCCACTGCTAGCGATAAGCACGGGGCGCTCCGCGCCCCACATTACTCTCGGGCCGCGAAGAAAAACGTCTCGCCTGTTACCAAAAGCCGCGCCACCCGCAAGGAAGGAACCCATCTAACGAGCGATAACCGAGAGATAACCGATGATAACCGAGAATACCAACTGTCATACCAACTTAAACATTTCATAATCCCTGCGATTTGACAATATACGGGTACCGATTGAGAAATAAATATACGAGGCCGTAAAATATTAAATCGTATGCGAGTGTAAATTCAAGATGGAGTCCGGCGTAACATGTACAGGAGGATCGGGCTAACAACGTGTACCGAGAGTTCAAAAATAAATTAAATATTATATTAAGGTAAAAGGGGAAAACGTACATAGTCTAATTGTTTTTCTCGATAAGTATGGAATAGATGTCGGGGGTGTATAAGATAATAAAATAATATTAACTCTAGGTGACACTATAATGTTTAAAAATCCATTTAGTTATTAATTCATTTGTTAATGCTTGGCGAAAGGGTGTAGGCGTTTTTATCAACTAAAAATTGTAAGTCTGGCGATAAAACTTCTGCGGTTTTATTTAAACAAGGATGTGTATATTTTCACACACATAGGTAAATATCAGCATTAATTAACTACGAGCGATCACCGGCAGATGCCCAGTATGCATGACACACCCGACAAACAAGCCATGATGAATCAAATAAGAAGAGGAAAGTGGAGGAACACCTAGCACCTATTTTAAAAACACATATTTGGCTTGGTACAGAGACTTAGAGTAGATGTGACGATGATCTACAGATACCTGTAATTTCCGTATCAGTCGTGTGTCACAAAGGCTACAACAGATGGCGCTCCAAACGTCAAATTAAAACTTACGATAACGCCGTAAACCAAGGTGCACACTCACGTCACTAACCAGCTAGCCATTATTATTAGTATGGCACGAATTAATTTTAATTACGAAATGTGTCAATTTAGCGCTAATTAATTTGAATTATCTGAATCATCGTATGTTGTCGGTGGTTGTCGTCATCGATGCCGCGCGAGTTTTGAATTATTTGATTATTATATATTAATTACATTAAATATTTTTACTGAATTAGAGTCCATTCATTTTCGGTGTGTTTACAAAGCGAGAGATTAGCGCAGTGCGTCAACTGATAAGAACCGTTTTAAACGTTTGTGTTAAATATATATTCTTACAACGGAAGAGTGGAAGAGCAACGAATGGCACACAAATGTGCGTTTTTTATCAACTAAAAATTGTCCTTTTTCAAACAAACAAAAATAATAAGAGGGAAAAATTTGATAAAAGGTTCTACAAACACAACAATTGGTCGCATCATAAATGTGGATTGAGTAACCATACTTTTGATTGACATTTGAAGTAACATAACCTCAAAATCGTTTTACATTAGTTTTCAACCAAATGATTTTCAGTGTTGCCATGTGTAAATTACAGTGTTGGCGATTTGTTATTTTATTAATCAACCAAGTATAAATTAAATTGATTACGCCTGTTCATATCTAATAAATTATACTATCGTAACATAACTTTATTTTAAATTAATTAACCCTGAGCCGTGCATCAAGTGTGAGTGCGATGGACACCCAGCCAATGTCAGCATCAAACGAGGACAGCGCACCTATAAACAGCAAGGAACCTAAAAAAAAAAAAACGCCCCAGCGCCGACCGCGGAAAAACATCGAATAAGAAATTAAAAACCACACCAAATCTAACAGAGACACAGGCATCACACGCACAGCCCTCTAAAGCACACACACACAAGCGCCCACATAACACAGGAGAGACCACAGCCACCAAATGAATTCAACTCCTACAAACACAACTATGAAATAAGAACGGATGCCACCATCACACGCACACAACTTGCACGCTTATGGGAAACACACATGCCCAACAACAAGGACATTATCATACAACTGATAAACAACAACCTCACTCTTAAAACAAGCAAAAGAGAATCCAAAAATAAACTCCAGGAACTGATGGACAAGCATCTCATCAAAACATCCCGAACCCAACAACAACTAACTACCACACCGAACACACAACGCACATACACCGAATCATACACCATAATCCTCTGGAGTTGAAAACGAAATCCCAGACGAAGATATTGGCAAATAACTCACTAACAATAAATACCCTTATAGATACTGCAAACGCATCAAAGCAAGAGCAACAGACATATCAACATCGATGATAAGAATTATAACTGGAGACATCGACTCATTCGAAAGAATGACATATGACGGAGGACTGTATTACCTAAATAGGTTCTACAGATTCGTACCAAGCTCCCCACCCAAACCAATACCACAAGCATGCAGCAAGTGCTCCGCATACGATCACACAACCGAGGAATGCAGGAAAGGAAAAACATGCACCAAGTGTCAAGGGGGGCGCATGACGCAACTAAATGCGGTTCGCCACAGCCACAGAAATATGATGCCCGCAACGCCGAGGCCCATGCAGGGTGGTCACCCAGATGCCCAAAGAGACCGACAACACTCATAGAAGGCAACCCCAGCATAAGGATAAAAAAAAACATAAATAAAAAAATCTACAGATATACCAAACTCAACCACTCATAACAATAGAAGCCCTAACCCACTGACTATACCCGACCATGTCATTATCACACACACACACCCATACACACATGCCATAAACAACACACAGAACACTAACAGAGAAGAGATTCTCAAAAGCTCCGCAAACGCTTTATAATTGACTATGTCATTGAGACACAGGCTGTACTTTCCGGCAACAGAATGTATATAATCATGTGCGACAAACAAGCATCAGATAGCATACCACCGACAGAACCCTCAAATCATACCACACAAGCCACCATGCATGTACAGAACGATCGACCAACCATCATATACGCAAACATCAGCTGCCCCAGTAACAAACGGACGCCAATAAATAATTATATAGAGAATAGCAACATTCAAGGTTGCCTTCTTTTCGTAGAAACAAAGACCAAAACCGACACAAACGTGACATACAAGAACTGGGAAATCACACAAAAACAAGGACACATCAACATCAACGCACGAGGAGGGATAGGTATCCTCCACACCGCACGTAGAGCCACCCCGCCAGTACCGAACAACCCACAATATGATCGCCTCTACTTTACGATCCCATTTGACAATGACAAACTTCACATCTTTCTGATATACATTCAACCACACACACACACCAATCGAACAGAACATCGCCATAAAAGCAGCTCATGAATAGATATTCGATTATCATTAGTGACTTTAATCTAAACCCCAAGAAGAGACGGCAACTACAAACGTTCATAAATAACTCTGACTTCAGAAGACAATACACGCACAACCAACACTCATCATGCCCAACAATAATGACACAATCCCAGGTATACTACATGCATACTGACAATCTAACAAATAATATAACATACATCGAAGTAGCACAAGACCGTTGCTCAGATAACTTGGCTATTAAATTTACATTTCAACTAGACCGACCACGAACTGCCGAAACAATCAAGACAAAATTCAGTCTCAAACTCACAAATACAAAAGCAGTAAATACATTCATGCCGACATACCTGAACGAAATCGAAAGAAAAGACATAGAACTACATCACCTAACGGAATTTTAGACAAAACTCACTAGCTCTATAATAAAACATAGCCACTAAACAAAACGAAACATTTTACAAACACAAAGTACCTAAGTACATACTTACACTAATCAAGTACGAGTGACAAACGTGCTGAAAATACACTCTGACAGGAGGCAGAAACACAAATACAATAATGAATAGACTAAACAAAACAATACAGACAATGACATGGCAATAAAAGGCACATACATGGTTCGAAGTAT
This sequence comes from Othius punctulatus, assembly GCA_951805005.1. NCBI lineage: Eukaryota > Metazoa > Arthropoda > Insecta > Coleoptera > Staphylinidae > Othius > Othius punctulatus. The sequence goes on from OX638138.1 coordinate 74,515,690, forward strand.
GCAAAGAAATTGAGAGAGACCGAGGAACAACCTATTGGACTAAAATTAAACGGCAGACAAAATACAAAAAGACGTCACATACAGCTACACTCCAACAAGATATTAAAAAAAAAAAAAATACGACAGGCGAACATATGGCATACGCCTGCGCAAACCACTTCACATCTGCTTTCACCCCCATCGACGACCCTACATATAACAACGATAACTCCACAAACGTGAACGACTGGTACGATAGACATTGTAACCAAAACACAGCGGGATAGGTATCCACCACACAGCACGTAGAGCCAACCCGCCAGTACCGAACAACCCACAAAATGATTGCCTCTACTTTACGATTCCATTTGACAATGACAAACTTCACATCGTTCTGATATACATTTCAACCACACTCACCAATCGAACAGAACACCGCCATAAAAGCACCCCATGAATAGATTTTCGATTATCATTGGTGACTTTAACCTACACCCCTAGAAGAGACGTCAACTACAAACGTTCATAAATAACTATGACTTCAGAAGACAATACACGCACAACCAACACTCATCATGCCCAACAATAATGACACCATCCCAGATATACTACATACATACCGACAATCTAACAAATAATATAAGAGACATCGAAGGAACACCAGACCTTTGCTCAGATCACTTGGCTGTTAAATTTACATTTCAACTAGACCGATCACGAACTGCCGAAACAATCAAGACAAAATTCATTCTCAAGCTCTCAAATACAAAAGTAGTAAATACATTCATGCTGACATACCTGAACGAAATCGAAAGAGAAGACATAGGACTACATCACCTAACGGAATTTTAGACAAAACTCACTAGCTCTATAATAAAACATAGCCCCTAAACAAAACGAGACATTTTACAAACACAGACTACCTAAGTACATACTTACACTAATCAAGTACAAGTGACAAACGTGCTGAAAATACGCTCTGACAGGAGGCAGAAACATAAAAACAATAATGAATAGACTAAACAAAACCATACAGACAATGACACGGCAATAAAAGCCACATAAATGGCTCGAAGTATACAAAGAAATTGAGAGAGACCGAGGAACAACCTATTGGACTAACATTAAACGACAGACAAAATACAAAAATACATCACGTACACCTACACTCCTACAAGATATTAAAAAGACATACGACAGACGAACATAAGGCATACGCAAACCACTCCACATCTGCTTTCACCCCCATCGGCGACCCTACATATAACAACGATAACTCCACAAACGTGAACGACTGGTACGACAGACATCATAACCAAAACACAGACAATAAGGAACCACCAAACATAACAGAAGACGAATACTATGACATACTAGATACAGGTAAAACACCGCCCCGGACAAGATCTTACCACAAAACAACTTCTTCGAAGCCTATCATACGAAATACATAAATACATAATATCTATTATTTCATGATAAAATAGCGTAATATTTAAACAGACTTAAATCATACTACTTGCGGATTAAAATATTCCTAAAAATGTAGTCACGTGTGAGACGCTCTGTTACACATGTGAGACGCTGTGTTACACATGTGAGACGCTGTGAGACAGCTATAAGACACCTCTGAGACAGCTGTGAGACACCTCAGAGACAGCTGTGAGACACCTGTGAGACAGCTGTGAGACACCTGTGAGATACCTGTGAGACACCTGTTGGTGGTGGTGGTGCTGTTGCTGGTGTGGAGGTGGTGGTGGTGCTATTGCTGGTGTGGAGACGGTGGCGATGCTGTTGCTGGTATGGAGGTGGTGCTGGTGATGGTGCTGGTGATGGTGGTGATGGTGGTGCCGGTGTGGAGGTATTTTTTATTTATTATCTTGTACTTTTGACATGTTGTATGTATATTTAAATACTATTGTACATATTTTTAAGGATTTTTCTTTATTTAATATGTTGTCCTCTCTATGCACTATGGAGGGGGTGAATAAAATAAAGTTTTTTTACATTGTATTATTATTTTTATTACCATATAAAATATTCATTACATAGTTGTACAATACTTTAACATTTCTATATTACAAGCTACATTCCGATAGTATAACGGATATTACCACATAAAATATCCATTACATACTCGTGACGGAGGGGCAGAGGGGCTGGTGGTGTTGCTGATGGCGGAGGGGCTCCGGGAGGGGCGTAGGGGGCCGGTATATGTTGGTTGGGGCGGCGGGTGGTGGGGCTTCGGGAGGGGCGGAGGGGCTGGTGAGGCTTCGGGAGGGGCGGACGGGCGGGTGATGTTGGTGGTAGCGGAGGGGCTTCAGGAGGGGCTGGCGATGTTGATGGAGGTGAAGGGGCTTCGGATGGGTACGGCGGTGCTTCAGGAGGGTACAGAGGTGCTTCGGGAGGGTCCACATACTAGCATAAAAATTAGGCCTAATTTTTATGCTGGTATGTGGACCCTCCCGAAGCACCTCTGTACCCTCCTGAAGCACCGCCGTACCCATCCGAAGCCCCTTCACCTCCATCAACATCGCCAGCCCCTCCTGAAGCCCCTCCGCTACCACCAACATCACCCGCCCGTCCGCCCCTCCCGAAGCCTCACCAGCCCCTCCGCCCCTCCCGAAGCCCCACCACCCGCCGCCCCAACCAACATATACCGGCCCCCTACGCCCCTCCCGGAGCCCCTCCGCCATCAGCAACACCACCAGCCCCTCTGCCCCTCCGTCACGAGTATGTAATGGATATTTTATGTGGTAATATCCGTTATACTATCGGAATGTAGCTTGTAATATAGAAATGTTAAAGTATTGTACAACTATGTAATGAATATTTTATATGGTAATAAAAATAATAATACAATGTAAAAAAACTTTATTTTATTCACCCCTCCATAGTGCATAGAGAGGACAACATATTAAATAAAGAAAAATCCTTAAAAATATGTACAATAGTATTTAAATATACATACAACATGTCAAAAGTACAAGATAATAAATAAAAAATACCTCCACACCGGCACCACCATCACCACCATCACCAGCACCATCACCAGCACCACCTCCATACCAGCAACAGCATCGCCACCGTCTCCACACCAGCAATAGCACCACCACCACCTCCACACCAGCAACAGCACCACCACCACCAACTGGTGTCTCACAGGTATCTCACAGGTGTCTCACAGCTGTCTCACAGGTGTCTCACAGCTGTCTCTGAGGTGTCTCACAGCTGTCTCAGAGGTGTCTTATAGCTGTCTCACAGCGTCTCACATGTGTAACACAGCGTCTCACATGTGTAACAGAGCGTCTCACACGTGACTACATTTTTAGGAATATTTTAATCCGCAAGTAGTATGATTTAAGTCTGTTTAAATATTACGCTATTTTATCATGAAATAATAGATATTATGTATTTATGTATTTCGTATGATAGGCTTCGAAGAAGTTGTTTTGTGGTAAGATCTTGTCCGGGGCGGTGTTTTACCTGTATCTAGTATGTCATAGTATTCGTCTTCTGTTATGTTTGGTGGTTCCTTATTGTCTGTGTTTTGGTTATGATGTCTGTCGTACCAGTCGTTCACGTTTGTGGAGTTATCGTTGTTATATGTAGGGTCGCCGATGGGGGTGAAAGCAGATGTGGAGTGGTTTGCGTATGCCTTATGTTCGTCTGTCGTATGTCTTTTTAATATCTTGTAGGAGTGTAGGTGTACGTGATGTATTTTTGTATTTTGTCTGTCGTTTAATGTTAGTCCAATAGGTTGTTCCTCGGTCTCTCTCAATTTCTTTGTATACTTCGAGCCATTTATGTGGCTTTTATTGCCGTGTCATTGTCTGTATGGTTTTGTTTAGTCTATTCATTATTGTTTTTATGTTTCTGCCTCCTGTCAGAGCGTATTTTCAGCACGTTTGTCACTTGTACTTGATTAGTGTAAGTATGTACTTAGGTAGTCTGTGTTTGTAAAATGTCTCGTTTTGTTTAGGGGCTATGTTTTATTATAGAGCTAGTGAGTTTTGTCTAAAATTCCGTTAGGTGATGTAGTCCTATGTCTTCTCTTTCGATTTCGTTCAGGTATGTCAGCATGAATGTATTTACTACTTTTGTATTTGAGAGCTTGAGAATGAATTTTGTCTTGATTGTTTCGGCAGTTCGTGATCGGTCTAGTTGAAATGTAAATTTAACAGCCAAGTGATCTGAGCAAAGGTCTGGTGTTCCTTCGATGTCTCTTATATTATTTGTTAGATTGTCGGTATGTATGTAGTATATCTGGGATGGTGTCATTATTGTTGGGCATGATGAGTGTTGGTTGTGCGTGTATTGTCTTCTGAAGTCATAGTTATTTATGAACGTTTGTAGTTGACGTCTCTTCTAGGGGTGTAGGTTAAAGTCACCAATGATAATCGAAAATCTATTCATGGGGTGCTTTTATGGCGGTGTTCTGTTCGATTGGTGAGTGTGGTTGAAATGTATATCAGAACGATGTGAAGTTTGTCATTGTCAAATGGAATCGTAAAGTAGAGGCAATCATTTTGTGGGTTGTTCGGTACTGGCGGGTTGGCTCTACGTGCTGTGTGGTGGATACCTATCCCGCTGTGTTTTGGTTACAATGTCTATCGTACCAGTCGTTCACGTTTGTGGAGTTATCGTTGTTATATGTAGGGTCGTCGATGGGGGTGAAAGCAGATGTGAAGTGGTTTGCGCAGGCGTATGCCATATGTTCGCCTGTCGTATTTTTTTTTTTTTTAATATCTTGTTGGAGTGTAGCTGTATGTGACGTCTTTTTGTATTTTGTCTGCCGTTTAATTTTAGTCCAATAGGTTGTTCCTCGGTCTCTCTCAATTTCTTTGCATACTTCGAACCATGTATGTGCCTTTTATTGCCATGTCATTGTCTGTATTGTTTTGTTTAGTCTATTCATTATTGTATTTGTGTTTCTGCCTCCTGTCAGAGTGTATTTTCAGCACGTTTGTCACTCGTACTTGATTAGTGTAAGTATGTACTTAGGTACTTTGTGTTTGTAAAATGTTTCGTTTTGTTTAGTGGCTATGTTTTATTATAGAGCTAGTGAGTTTTGTCTAAAATTCCGTTAGGTGATGTAGTTCTATGTCTTTTCTTTCGATTTCGTTCAGGTATGTCGGCATGAATGTATTTACTGCTTTTGTATTTGTGAGTTTGAGACTGAATTTTGTCTTGATTGTTTCGGCAGTTCGTGGTCGGTCTAGTTGAAATGTAAATTTAATAGCCAAGTTATCTGAGCAACGGTCTTGTGCTACTTCGATGTATGTTATATTATTTGTTAGATTGTCAGTATGCATGTAGTATACCTGGGATTGTGTCATTATTGTTGGGCATGATGAGTGTTGGTTGTGCGTGTATTGTCTTCTGAAGTCAGAGTTATTTATGAACGTTTGTAGTTGCCGTCTCTTCTTGGGGTTTAGATTAAAGTCACTAATGATAATCGAATATCTATTCATGAGCTGCTTTTATGGCGATGTTCTGTTCGATTGGTGTGTGTGTGTGTGGTTGAATGTATATCAGAAAGATGTGAAGTTTGTCATTGTCAAATGGGATCGTAAAGTAGAGGCGATCATATTGTGGGTTGTTCGGTACTGGCGGGGTGGCTCTACGTGCGGTGTGGAGGATACCTATCCCTCCTCGTGCGTTGATGTTGATGTGTCCTTGTTTTTGTGTGATTTCCCAGTTCTTGTATGTCACGTTTGTGTCGGTTTTGGTCTTTGTTTCTACGAAAAGAAGGCAACCTTGAATGTTGCTATTCTCTATATAATTATTTATTGGCGTCCGTTTGTTACTGGGGCAGCTGATGTTTGCGTATATGATGGTTGGTCGATCGTTCTGTACATGCATGGTGGCTTGTGTGGTATGATTTGAGGGTTCTGTCGGTGGTATGCTATCTGATGCTTGTTTGTCGCACATGATTATATACATTCTGTTGCCGGAAAGTACAGCCTGTGTCTCAATGACATAGTCAATTATAAAGCGTTTGCGGAGCTTTTGAGAATCTCTTCTCTGTTAGTGTTCTGTGTGTTGTTTATGGCATGTGTGTATGGGTGTGTGTGTGTGATAATGACATGGTCGGGTATAGTCAGTGGGTTAGGGCTTCTATTGTTATGAGTGGTTGAGTTTGGTATATCTGTAGATTTTTTTATTTATGTTTTTTTTTATCCTTATGCTGGGGTTGCCTTCTATGAGTGTTGTCGGTCTCTTTGGGCATCTGGGTGACCACCCTGCATGAGCCTCGGCGTTGCGGGCATCATATTTCTGTGGCTGTGGCGAACCGCATTTAGTTGCGTCATGCGCCCCCCTTGACACTTGGTGCATGTTTTTCCTTTCCTGCATTCCTCGGTTGTGTGATCGTATGCGGAGCACTTGCTGCATGCTTGTGGTATTGGTTTGGGTGGGGAGCTTGGTACGAATCTGTAGAACCTATTTAGGTAATACAGTCCTCCGTCATATGTCATTCTTTCGAATGAGTCGATGTCTCCAGTTATAATTCTTATCATCGATGTTGATATGTCTGTTGCTCTTGCTTTGATGCGTTTGCAGTATCTATAAGGGTATTTATTGTTAGTGAGTTATTTGCCAATATCTTCGTCTGGGATTTCGTTTTCAACTCCAGAGGATTATGGTGTATGATTCGGTGTATGTGCGTTGTGTGTTCGGTGTGGTAGTTAGTTGTTGTTGGGTTCGGGATGTTTTGATGAGATGCTTGTCCATCAGTTCCTGGAGTTTATTTTTGGATTCTCTTTTGCTTGTTTTAAGAGTGAGGTTGTTGTTTATCAGTTGTATGATAATGTCCTTGTTGTTGGGCATGTGTGTTTCCCATAAGCGTGCAAGTTGTATGCGTGTGATGGTGGCATCCGTTCTTATTTCATAGTTGTGTTTGTAGGAGTTGAATTCATTTGGTGGCTGTGGTCTCTCCTGTGTTATGTGGGCGCTTGTGTGTGTGTGCTTTAGAGGGCTGTGCGTGTGATGCCTGTGTCTCTGTTAGATTTGGTGTGGTTTTTAATTTCTTATTCGATGTTTTTCCGCGGTCGGCGTCTGGGGCGTTTTTTTTTTTTTAGGTTCCTTGCTGTTTATAGGTGCGCTGTCCTCGTTTGATGCTGACATTGGCTGGGTGTCCATCGCACTCACACTTGATGCACGGCTCAGGGTTAATTAATTTAAAATAAAGTTATGTTACGATAGTATAATTTATTAGATATGAACAGGCGTAATCAATTTAATTTATACTTGGTTGATTAATAAAATAACAAATCGCCAACACTGTAATTTACACATGGCAACACTGGAAATCATTTGGTTGAAAACTAATGTAAAACGATTTTGAGGTTATGTTACTTCAAATGTCAATCAAAAGTATGGTTACTCAATCCACATTTATGATGCGACCAATTGTTGTGTTTGTAGAACCTTTTATCAAATTTTTCCCTCTTATTATTTTTGTTTGTTTGAAAAAGGACAATTTTTAGTTGATAAAAAACGCACATTTGTGTGCCATTCGTTGCTCTTCCACTCTTCCGTTGTAAGAATATATATTTAACACAAACGTTTAAAACGGTTCTTATCAGTTGACGCACTGCGCTAATCTCTCGCTTTGTAAACACACCGAAAATGAATGGACTCTAATTCAGTAAAAATATTTAATGTAATTAATATATAATAATCAAATAATTCAAAACTCGCGCGGCATCGATGACGACAACCACCGACAACATACGATGATTCAGATAATTCAAATTAATTAGCGCTAAATTGACACATTTCGTAATTAAAATTAATTCGTGCCATACTAATAATAATGGCTAGCTGGTTAGTGACGTGAGTGTGCACCTTGGTTTACGGCGTTATCGTAAGTTTTAATTTGACGTTTGGAGCGCCATCTGTTGTAGCCTTTGTGACACACGACTGATACGGAAATTACAGGTATCTGTAGATCATCGTCACATCTACTCTAAGTCTCTGTACCAAGCCAAATATGTGTTTTTAAAATAGGTGCTAGGTGTTCCTCCACTTTCCTCTTCTTATTTGATTCATCATGGCTTGTTTGTCGGGTGTGTCATGCATACTGGGCATCTGCCGGTGATCGCTCGTAGTTAATTAATGCTGATATTTACCTATGTGTGTGAAAATATACACATCCTTGTTTAAATAAAACCGCAGAAGTTTTATCGCCAGACTTACAATTTTTAGTTGATAAAAACGCCTACACCCTTTCGCCAAGCATTAACAAATGAATTAATAACTAAATGGATTTTTAAACATTATAGTGTCACCTAGAGTTAATATTATTTTATTATCTTATACACCCCCGACATCTATTCCATACTTATCGAGAAAAACAATTAGACTATGTACGTTTTCCCCTTTTACCTTAATATAATATTTAATTTATTTTTGAACTCTCGGTACACGTTGTTAGCCCGATCCTCCTGTACATGTTACGCCGGACTCCATCTTGAATTTACACTCGCATACGATTTAATATTTTACGGCCTCGTATATTTATTTCTCAATCGGTACCCGTATATTGTCAAATCGCAGGGATTATGAAATGTTTAAGTTGGTATGACAGTTGGTATTCTCGGTTATCATCGGTTATCTCTCGGTTATCGCTCGTTAGATGGGTTCCTTCCTTGCGGGTGGCGCGGCTTTTGGTAACAGGCGAGACGTTTTTCTTCGCGGCCCGAGAGTAATGTGGGGCGCGGAGCGCCCCGTGCTTATCGCTAGCAGTGGGGCACCGCATACGAATATCCATGGGCACCCTCCAGCGCGCGACCTCAAGTCGGCGTTCGCGGGATGCATCGTGGATGTAGGCCTTGCGGGGGGCGTGCCCCGTGCTTGGCAATAGCAGGGTCCCACATACGAACCCCTCACCCCTCGCGGGCAACGCGTTGTACAAATCATAACCTCAAACCATAAACATAACCTCAAAGTCTGGGGACTAGGGACCGAAGGCGACATAACCTTAAACATAACCTAAAACCTTAAACATAACCTCAAACCTTAACAACTCATGTCTCCCACCCAGCACCACGTGACTGAATGGGGCGCTCCCATTGGCTGCACGTCGACAAAGGGGCGTGGCCTAAAAGGGAAAGTGGAGGGGGAAGCTCCCATGTTATTCTTATGGGAGAAAAACGGGCCCAGGTGCGCCCTAGTCTACTTTTGTTTATAACCTAAGAAACAGTTTATAAAATTTAGCTTGACAGATCTCAGTATTTGCGTGTTGTTCTTAAATTGAAGTAAGTGCGTAAGTAAGCTTTTGTGCTTTAAAAAGGTATTATGCCTTACGTAGGATTGTCAGCCGTTCAGAGGGGAAGAATTATCGCCCTTGTTGAACAAGGAATGTCACAAAGGCAAATTTCAGCAACACTGGGCGTCTCACAGGGTGTAATATCAAAAACCTACTCAAGATTTTTCATTCAAGATTAAGACAATTCTTAGAAGCCACAGGTGTTAACGTTTCAACAGAAACAGCTCGAAAGAGGCTTCGTGCTCAAAATCTATTTAGCAGGAGACAGTTAAGAGTTCCAGAATTATCGAGACAACATAAAATTAATAGACTAAATTGGTGCCGTGAACACCGAAACTGGACAATCGAAGACTGGCAAAAAGTGTTGTTTTCAGATGAGACCAGAATTGGTCTTAAATCAGATGACCGCCGAATTCGAGTTTTAAGACGTCCAGGAAGACAAGCTAGACTAGAAATGGCCAGATCCCTACCAAAATATAAGGGCGGAACTCTAATGTTCTGGGGAGGTATTATGTTAGGAGAAAAAACTCCTTTGATTCTGATCCGACAAAACTTAACTGGTCACAGATATGTTGATTTAGTATTAGAACCTGTAGTTCGACTGTGGAGAGGTGCAATGGGCAATGATTTCATTTTTATGCATGATAATGCACCTCCACACACCAGCAGAACTAGCAGTGACTTTTTGGAAACAGAAGATATTACAGTTTTGGAATGGCCTGCCTGTTCTCCAGATCTAAATCCTATTGAACACTTATGGGACACTATAAAAAGGAGGATTAGAGCTCAAAGAAATAATCCCGGCAAGGCAGAACAACTCATTCAAGCTGCCGTACAAGAATGGGCAAATCTAAACAATGATGACATAAACTGTTTAATTAGGAGCATTCCCAGTCGAATTGAAGCCTGTATTCGCGCTAGAGGTGGCAACACTGATTATTAATGTTGAAAAAAGTTATTTTTTGTGTTATAATTTAAGCATTCATTGGATTGACTATTGACTCATTTTAATATTTTGTTCAGTTCTGTTAAATTTAGTTCTTATTTAAACATTTTCTTTATTAAACTGACTTGACATACAGTGTTTGGTACCTTCCATTATAATTATTTCAAAAATATTACTCACGATCGGAAATATTAAGTGATTCCATATAAGTTTGGTTGTGTGTATGCTTTAAATGAATATTTCAAGTATGCTTTAAATGAACAAAATGTCAGGTAAAAGTTGTGAAAGTGTTTCTCCAGAATGTTATCAGGAAATTCTGGGTAAAGCGGCTGCAGCGAGTCGAGAGTTACTGTGATAGTATTGTTGTTAAAAAATATCGTCCAGGGCTGTTTAATTTTAACGGCCGTGGCTGATATCAGTTATATAACAACCATGGAGAGAGTACCGATAAAATGTAATTACAATCAAGTATCACGAAAAAAAATTAACTCAATTCTAGTTATTACCATACATTCGGATTCGGCCCCGAACACCCATGACTACTGATTTTCGCGAGAGTGACGCTAGTTTCTACCGAAGTCGGTCGGCCATTTTGTGTCGGTCATTTTGTTTTCGAGACTTTCTTTGCCCTCAAAATCCGATAAATACGGATTTTCAAGAATAATCGCCCGCAATTCAATATTTGGCCAGCTTTTTAGGTGCTTGGGACCCTGTGCAACGTAGAGTTCGTGTTAAGAGTTTTAGAGTTTTAGAGTTCTCATACGCAACCGAAGCCTGCTACACGAAGCTTCAGCTTCGGAACAGCCTGAGTATACGCTGGTTTGCGGATTTTTAACAGTTTAACTTTTGTTTGGCTTAGATATTGTTTCGTAATGGAGCTTATTAAGTGGACTGTATGCAATGGTTCTGTAGTAGACGATCTTAATAACCGAATGTTGCGGTGGTCGGCGAAATTGTGGCTGACTTACCCACTTTGATGGTGTAGGCGACACGGGGGTGACGATCCCCGTTGTGAAGTCTGATTGGGGGCCAATGCGACTCGTGACCCGCTCTCTCGAGAGAATCGATGTACGAGTTTTCTCCGCGACTAAACGGAAGTGACTAAGGCCTGCGCGATGTCAGTCCCGACATCTGGCAAACCATTTTTGAAAAAACGCGGAATTTATCTGCGAAACGTATCATGACACAAAAACAAAAACAGAAACTTAAATTTGTACGAAACTATTTCTATATTTCATAACATACAAGTTATACGTTTGTCGCACTGGCCTTGAGACATCCTGTATGTAGATATTTTTAATACAATTGCAGTGTAGACATTTCTGTTGAATCAGTTTACTCTAAGCAGTGAGGACTCAACTCTGGAGCGATTGCAGAGGACCATCTTGTCAACGGCTTCGACTCGGGTTACAATACGCCCCTGACGCGCGAAGCCTTACCAGATTCACGCATTCTCATATTTATTATACATTATTGTTGTCAATGCCAAAGTTAGGTTAGATAGGTTAGTTTTAAGGTCATATCATAGAAATTACTACCCACAGTTACGTATTTAAGCACCCCCGAGAAATAGGACAACTTGAAAGCGCCACGCGTACCGATGTCTGGGATTGGCAGTAGACAGAAGTGTATGTTTCCGTTTAAATGCAGGCAATATTTTTTGTTATCGTTAATTGCATAATACCAGAAAATACATCAGCATTTTTTTGCCTCGTTAACCCACACGTCCGCAGGATAGTGAGTTATCTTGAGCAGGTATTTGTCTACTGCCAAAAAAATTAAAGTGAAACACACACAAAATTTAATAAACCTCTGAAAAAGGGAGTTGTATTCACGACACTGCCATTTGAACGGAGCTAAGTATTATTTTATTGTGATAATATTATATATGAATAAAAAATTAATTGGAGTAGTTTAAGAAGTTTGTTCAAGTAAATTAATATTTTATTGTAAAGAGGCAGCAACTTTATTGGGAAATATAGAGATATACTTACATCAAAGGACATAACTATCAAACTTTGTAAACATGTTTTCACGACAGATGACCCATCTACTAAAAAGTAATACATAAAAAATAGATTGCAATTTGGCCAGTCAATAAACGAGCTTTACAAAGATATAAATATTAATAAATCCGTGGCTGATCATATGTATACAATAAAAAAGTTAAAATCTAATTTTATGGGATACCCTATAATAAAGAATAACTTATAATAATTAATATTAAAGTTGCAAAATTTAGAAACTATTCCTTATAACCTAACCAAAGCTAACCAAACAAATAAATAAACAATGTTGCTTTCGTTTCTGGACTTAGATCAGTCTTCATATTTAATATTTATATTTAAGCCTGTCTTTATAAAGGTATGCTCGTGGTTTAATTCCAGAGCAATCGTTTCGATTAAACTTGCGTGATAACTAAACTAGTTATCACCAAGGTTTCGGTTATCATCGAAGTTATCATCGAAAGTAACCGCTGCATTACGTGTGTATTATTAACCGCAGCACGGAACGACAAATAAAGGTGTTCAATAATTCTCCTGGCACTGAACTCCCCCGTGAATTATTCAAAGTTAATTACGCGAGGGTCATAATTCCCCCTCATCCCGCTGCACAACGGCGGTTTAGAAGGATTTTTGTGCCAAGGACAACACAATGTCCTATGTTGTTTCCATATAACATCCATATAACAGATGACAGAAAAATAAGAACAGAAATATAATTTTATTATTATTATTATAATTAAAATTATTATAGATAGATATTCAGGTGCATTACGTATCAAAAAACGTTAGCAGTAACGTTTAAGTTACGGGACAGCGTCACATTCGAATGTCAGATGTATTTATGACATAAATGCACCTCACATTCGAACGCGATGCTGTCTAGTAAAGTACTTACATATTACAGCTAACGTTTTCTGATACGCAATTCACCTGAATGGGTGCGTTTAGCAACTGTTGAGAAAGTCGACTGACAGGGGTTCTCTGAACGAGTCCGCTGAATTTGCGATAACTGTTAGCTACACTGATCTGTATATTACACTGGATTGGGCTTAGGCCGTATTCTGGTATCTGAGAGCGTGCCTGATTGAACCGCGCCATGACAGTGAAATTTAGGTGTTGTGACACGATTCGGCGGCTATCGGTGCAATTCGGCGACAATTCGGCGGCGGCGGATGGATATCTTGAAAATATTCACATCATAACATCAAAATAAACATAGGTTATGTTTACTTATTTCAGACAGGACAGTTATTGTAACAGTTATATTAACAATTATAATCTGAAGAGTTCCGGGCCGTGACATTACTGTGGAATGTTTAAATAAATAAATTCCGTCGAAAAACAATTTTGCAAGATGGAAACGTATGAGACGCTGTCTGATAACGAGGAGTTCCTGCAAACTTAAATCGTTTTCTTGTAGTATTTAATATAAACAATTATAATCCGAAGAGTTCCGGGCGGTGACATTACTGTGGAATGTTTAAATAAATAAATTCCGTCAAAAAACAATTTTGCAAGATGGAAACGTATAAGACGCTGTCTGATAACGAGGAGTTCTGGCAAACTTAAATGCGTTTTCTTGTAGTATTTAACATAAACATTTATAATCTGAAGAGTTCCGGGCGGTGACATTACTGTGGAATGTTTAAATAAATAAATTCCGTCGAAAAACAATTTTGCAAGAAGGAAACGTATGAGACGCTGTCTGATAACGAGGAGTTCTGGCAAACTTAAATGCGTTTTCTTGTAGTATTTAACATAAACAATTATAATCTGAAGAGTTCCGGGCGGTGACATTACTGTGGAATGTTTAAATAAAGAAACTCCGTTGAAAAACAATTTTGCAAGATGGAAACGTATGAGACGCTGTCTGATAACGAGGAGTTCTGGCAAACTTAAAATCGTTTTCTTATAGTATTTAGCATAAACAATTATAATCTGAAGAGTTCCGGGTGGTGACATTACTGTGGAATGTTTAAATAAATAAATTCCGTCGAAAAACAATTTTGCAAGATGGAAACGTATGAGACGCTGTCTGATAACGAGGAGTTCTGGCAAACTTAAATGCGTTTTCTTGTAGTATTTAACATAAACAATTATAATCTGAAGAGTTCCGGGCGGTGACATTACTGTGGTATGTTTAAATAAAGAAACTCCGTCGAAAAACAATTTTGCAAGATGGAAACGTATGAGACGCTGTCTGATAACGAGGAGTTCTGGCAAACTTAAATGCGTTTTCTTGTAGTATTTAACATAAACAATTATAATCTGAAGAGTTTCGGGTGGTGACATTACTGTGGAATGTTTAAATAAATAAATTCCGTCGAAAAACAATTTTGCAAGATGGAGACGTTTCAGACGCTGTCTGATAACGAGGAGTTCTGGCAAACTTAAATGCGTTTTCTTGTAGTATTTAACATAAACAATTATAATCTGAAGAGTTCCGGGCGGTAACATTACTGTGGAATGTTTAAATAAAGAAACTCCGTCGAAAAACAATTTTGCAAGATGGAAACGTATGAGACGCTGTCTGATAACGAGGAGTTCTGGCAAACTTAAATGCCTTTTCTTGTAGTATTTAACATAAACAATTATAATCTGAAGAGTTCCGGGTGGTGACATTACTGTGGAATGTTTAAATAAATAAATTCCGTCGAAAAACAATTTTGCAAGATGGAAAGGTATGAGACGCTGTATGATAACGAGGAGTTCTGGCAAACTTAAATGCGTTTTCTTGTAGTATTTAACATAACCAATAATAATCCGAAGAATTCCGGGCGGTGGCATTACCGTGGAATGTTTAAATAAATAAATTCTGCCGAGAAACAATTTTGCAAGATGGAAACGTATGAGACGCTGTCTGATAACGAGGAATGCTGGCAAATTTAAATGCGTTTCCAACCTGCAAAATTGTTTTTCGAAGGAGTTTATTTATTTAAACATTCCACAGTAATGTCACCGCCCGGAACTCTTCGGATTATCATTGTTTATGTTAAATACTACAATAAAACGGAAATAGGTTTGTCAGAACTCCTCGTTGTCAGACAACGTCTCATACGTTTCCATAATGCAAAATTGTTTTTCGACGGAATTTATTTATTTAAACATTCCACAGTAATGTCACCGCCCGGAACTCTTCGGTTTATTATTGTTTATGTTAAATACTATAAGAAAACGGAAATAGGTTTGTCAGAACTCCTCGTTATCAGACAGCGTCTCATACATTTCCATCATGCAAAATTGTTTTTCGACGGAATTTATTTATTTAAACATTCCACAGTAATGTCACTGCTCAGAACTCATCGGATTATCATTGTTTATGTTAAATACTACAAGAAAACGGAAATAGGTTTGTCAGAACTCCTCGTTATCAGACAGCGTCTCATACGTTTCCATCATGCAAAATTGTTTTTCGACGGAATTTATTTATTTAAACATTCCACAGTAATGTCACCGCCCGGAACTCTTCGGATTATCATTGTTTATGTTAAATACTACAAGAAAACGGAAATAGGTTTGTCAGAACTCCTCGTTATCAGACAGCGTCTCATACGTTTCCATCATGCAAAATTGTTTTTCGACGGAATTTATTTATTTAAACATTCCACAGTAATGTCACCGCCCGGAACTCTACGGATTATCATTGTTTATGTTAAATACTACAAGAAAACGGAAATAGGTTTGTCAGAACTCCTCGTTGTCAGACAGCGTCTCTTACGTTTCCATCTTGCAAAATTGTTTTTCGACGGAATTAATTTATTTAAACATTCCACAGTAATGTCACCGCCCGGAACTCTTCGGATTATCATTGTTTATGTTAAATACTACAAGAAAACGGAAATAGGTTTGTCAGAACTCCTCGTTATCAGACAGCGTCTCATATGTTTCCATCATGCAAAATTGTTTTTCGACGGAATTTATTTATTTAAACATTCCACAGTAATGTCACCGCCCGGAACTCTTCGGATTATCATTGTTTATGTTAAATACTACAAGAAAACGGAAATAGGTTTGTCACAACTCCTCGTTATCAGACAGCGTCTCATACGTTTCCATCATGCAAAATTGATTTTCGACGGAATTTATTTATTTAACCATTCCACAGTAATGTCACCGCCCGGAACTCTTCGGATTATCATTGTTTATGTTAAATACTACAGGAAAACGGAAATAGGTTTGTTAGAACTCCTCGTTGTCAGACAACGTCTCATACGTATCCATCATGTAAAATTGTTTTTCGACGGAATTTATTTATTTAAACATTCCACAGTAATGTCACCGCCCGAAACTCTTCGGATTATCATTGTTTATGTTAAATACTACAAGAAAACGGAAATAGGTTTGTCAGAACTCTTCGTTATCAGGCAACGTTTCATACGTTTCCATCTTGCAAAATTGTTTTTCGACGGAATTTATTTATTTAAACATTCCACAGTAATGTCACCGCCCGGAACTCTTCGGATTATAATTGTTTATGTCAAATACTACAAGAAAACGGAAATAGGTTTGTCAGAACTCCTCGTTGTCAGACAGCGTCTCATACGTTTCCATCTTGCAAAATTGTTTTTCGACGGAATTTATTTATTTAAACATTCCACAGTAATGTCACCGCCCGGAACTCTTCGGATTATCATTGTTTATGTTAAATACTACAAGAAAACGGAAATAGGTTTGTCAGAACTCCTCGTTGTCAGACAGCGTCTCATACGTTTCCATCTTGCAAAATTGTTTTTCGACGGAATTTATTTATTTAAACATTCCACAGTAATGTCACCGCCCGGAACTCTTCGGATTATCATTGTTTATGTTAAATACTACAAGAAAACGGAAATAGGTTTGTCAGAACTCCTCGTTGTCAGACAGCGTCTCATACGTGTCCATCCTGCAAAATTGTTTTTCGACGGAGTTAATTTATTTAAACATTCCACAGTAATGTCACTGCCCGGAACCCTTCGGATTATCATTGTTTATGTACTACAAGAAAACGGAAATAGGTTTGTCAGAACTCCTCGTTACCAGACAGCGTCTCATACGTTTCCATCATGCAAAATTGTTTTTCGAAGGAATTTATTTATTTAAACATTCCACAGTAATGTCACCGCCCGGAACTCTTCGGATTATCATTGTTTATATTAAATACTACAAGAAAACGGAAATAGGTTTGTCAGAACTCCTCGTTATCAGACAGCGTCTCATACGTTTCCATCTTGCAAAATTGTATTTCGACGGAATTTATTTATTTAAACAATCCACAGTAATGGCACCGCCCGGAACTCTTCGGATTATAATTGTTTATGTTAAATGGTACAAGCAAATGCATTTAAAATTGCCAGAACTCCACGTTATCACACGGCGTCTCATACCTTTCCATCTTGCAAAATTGTTTTTCGACTGAATTTATTTATTTAAACATTCCACGGTAATGCCACCACCCGGAACTCTTCAGACTATAATTGTTTACATTAAATACCATAAGAAAACGCATTTAGGTTCGCCAGAACTCCTCATTCCCAGTCCTCTTACTATCGCGCGTCATCACTTTTTGTTATAAAAATTGCCTTGTTTTGAATTTCTATTGCAGAACTCTTTACAAAACTATTATAGAACTCTTCCTATTGCAAAATCCTATAAGATATGTGTCTAAGAACTCGTTTCTCTGAAAGTGAGACGCTGCGTGAAGTTAGCGTCTCACTTTTTTTAAATTAAAAATTCCGGCCTGAACGGACGGAACTCTTAATTTAAACTATAAGGAACTCTAGAACTCTTCAAAAGGAACCGAGAACTCTCAATAGATCTTGAGTTTCCGCGAAGTGCGACGCCAGCTTCACACACACGTGGTTAGTTGCTTTTAAATTTACTAAGCGCAATGTTTGTACGCTGGCGCTAGCAGTGATCAGCGGTGTTTTCTTACCTCAAATATACGCGTGTATTATGCATACGCGTGTATAAAATAATAAACAGCATAAGCTGAATAAATGGAGTGAGACATTTAGAAGTTTTACTTCTGGATCATTCAGCGAACTTGCAACAGTTGACTGTTATAGTCGAAATCAGGAGAGATGTCTCATGACTCATTCTAAATGAATGTTTAATGCAGGAATAAATGCAAAATCGGTGTCGGTGTCCTAAACCGCTAAAGTAAAGTGAGAGAGTAAATGTCCGATACGTCTGCTGTACGTTTTAAATGAAACCCGTGAAAACGTATGTCTCGTTAAGTCATTGAATATGTCAGTGTCGCTCTTAACCTAACATTCACGCGTTTGCAGAATGTGTCAGTTAAAGAACAAATCGTTAAAAAGCCAATCGCAAATCATATTCACGAATGTGCTTAATTATTTTAACATGGAACGTGATCGAAATGGACTAGTTTTACCTCTTACATCGATAATTAAGGTAAATATAAAATGCTATTGATTTATGTATGCAAGCCATATAATTATAACCATTAGAGAACTGCCGAAGCATGTGGTGTTACTGAAAAAGCAGTAACACGTACAAAAGCTCGTTTTGCTGCTGCTCAAGCAGCCGGCCAATCCACTCCACAGTCTCCGCAGAAAAATAGGCGACGACCATCAGGTCAAAATCTGTCGATGTTGACAATCACATCAAGGATTTAGTAAGACGTAAAATTTATGAATTGCACTCAAACAATATGTTAATTAACGCCATTATAAATAATTAAAAGTGTAATAAGTAAATATATATTATTTTAGTGACGCCCATCACAGTATCTTCGTTACGGCAGGCTTTACAACCAGATGTGTTTAAATTTAGTGTCTCAAGCTTAACAAGGTTGTTACATTCGCTCGAGTTTCAATATAAGATCGATAATGGCCTAAGAAGACTTCTTGAAGAGGAATATGTAGCAGCAAGTCGTGCAAGATTTCTAAGGGAATATTTTTCTAATAAAAATGGCACAAAGTATGATCCAGTGTTTCTTGACGAAACGTGGATATTTAGTCGCGGGTCATCACATCGAACGTGGCATGATTAAGATAAAAAAAAGTACGAGAAAGAAACAAATTGGTGAAGGAAAACGGTAAGCTAACTTACTTCATTATGTTTGTTAATAAATGAAATAATTATTCTCCATTTTAGGTTTATTGTTCTGAGTGCTGGCAATAAAGATGGATTAATTCCCAATTCATCGCTGATATTTTCGTCAAAATGTAAAACCGCAAATTATCACGACAATATGAACACAGAATTGTTCCAAAAATGGTTTGTGGACCAACTCTTGCCCAATTTAAACGAGCCAAGTGTCATCATTCTTGACAATGCCGCATATCATTCCACGGTTGTGGAAAAATTGCCAACAGCTTCATGGAATAAAGAGGATTTGTGTAGTTTTTTAACGAAACAAAGTATCATACATTCGACTGAAATGCTAAATGTAGAACTGTTACAGTTAGCAAGAGCAGTAAATGTACAAAAACGGTACCAAATCTATGAATTTGCTAACAAATGGGGACATATCGTACTGCGCCTTCCACCATATCATTGTCAATTCAACCCCATAGAACTTGTATGGGCAAATTGCAAAACATTTTATAACAAAAATATTGGCAGTGAAGGATATGGTGATGAGCAAGGGCTTGCAATGTGGGAACGGGCCTTGCAACAAGTGACTGGCGAAAATTGGAGCAAATGCATTCAACATGCGGAGAAAGAAATGTGTGTATGGTGGGACATCAAAAACGATATGACCAGGTGCAAGAACCAATTATTATTAATATAGGAGATAATAATGAAAGTACTGGCAGTAGTAATGAGGATAGTGACACTGATAGTAACAAAGAGAATACAAACATTTGAACGTAGTCTAGCAACAATTAATTATAACCACTGTATTTTATATTCCTGTGGCACAAATAATATTGCCAGTGAAGTTCTAATACCTCATAAGCAGTGTTACCATGACGTATTACGATAATGACAAAATGTACAATTATAGGTGTAGTGGCTGTCGACGTTTGTTTTATTTCTTTCCACGTTTTTCTGTTGGATATTCCAGGTGGAAAACTTTACTGACGATATAAAGGTGACAAATACTGAAATATAGACGAAGAATTACCTTTCGTTTAAGGTTTTATCCATAATTACCAGGTATTTGTATCAGAGGTTGTTGTATTAAGTACTTACTGGTATTTATTTTTATTATATTTTATTATTTATTTCTATCACGTGACTACTTTCGGTTACAAAAAATATAAAAATTATATTCAGTTCAGTGAACTGTAAGTAGTATATCTACAAAAATCCAATTTTGCGATTTGTTTATTAAAATTGAATGTACAATTATTTATTATTTCGTCTTTATGTACTTAACACATAACCTACACAGCGAAATTATAGCACTGGAGATTTGACATTAACATACAAATGAACTAATTTGTAGGCCTAATTGGCTGGGTGCATATTTGCGCAACCAAACCATCCGGCCGACCGCGTGCGTATAAGTGTAGACATGTTCAAGAAAATTTGAACCATACATTCCAAATGTATGAGTCATGAGACACCTCTCGTGATTACGAGTATATCATAAAGTAATCAGGCTGAGTCGTGATTCTCAAAAGTTTCGTTCGCTAAATGTAAAGCGTGCCCATTGTAATCGGGGAATTTCTTCTAAATTCTGGCGAATATGCTCGTTTTGCAACATAAAAGCTAGACGCTCAAATTTAATTTTAAATAAAATATTTACTATTTCTCAAAAACTAATCAGTGACAATAATTCGTTAAAAGTTATCACACTAACGAAACATAACTTTGAAATGAAATAATTTAAAGAATATCTAGATTTGGGGGAAACAAATGAAACGAAAATGGGTGTTTACTCTTATTGTTTAGTTTTTTCGAATATATAAGAGATGATAAATATTTGAATGTAAGTCAAAGGAAATCTTGTACTGCATACTTTCAGAGTATGCAGTTGCTATTATTTTCAGTAATAATATAACAAGAGAGTGAGAATAAATTGAAAATAATTTGACAGATTGTCGAAAACTTGTTGCCAGGCAATAGTCACGAGAGCCCGAAGGGCTCGAGTGACTATTGCCAAATGGCAACAAGTTTGAGACATAATCTGTCAAATTATTTTCTAATTTATCGAACTCTCGAGTTATATTTGATTAGATTATTTTTTGACGCCTGGCGTATTATGGTTTGTCATAAACTGGAGAGGTAATAAAATACAATACCAATGCACCATTTAGTGTCATCTTAAACAAAATTTTATTGTGAAGAAAACACAGAAAAATAAACAATTAACAATTTAAATTAGTACAATTAAAACTAGTACTTGTGTAGTTTTTATAAATAGGTGAAATTATTGAAACAATAGAGATAGGAGTAGGTCATATAAAGAGTACATGGCTTTAAATAAAATAAAAAAGTTTTTTTTTAAAGTGCATTATCTCGGAAACCTGATGATGTAAAGGGTCGAAACTTATGCTGTCGGATGGACGATAGATGGCTGCACAATTTTGTATACCTGACATTTTTTGCTCAGATGAACGGTTTCGGAGTTATGAATTATTTTCTGTAAGGAAATTTGTTATTTTAGGTCGATTTATTTTTAGTTGAAAAATTTATTCCGTAAAATAATTAATATCTTCAAAACCTGAAGACGTAGAGTGCCGAAAGTTATTTGATTGGACGTGTCGAATGGAGGTTTACAAATTTGCATACTTGTATATTTTTGCTCAGATCAATCGTTCAAGACTTGTTAATTATTTTTTGAAAATCAATTTGTTATTTTGATGTTATCCGACATTTTCAGCGAAAAAATTGACCTGGAAAATTAAGTTCGTCAGATAAACTGCTGCAAATTTTTTTGTTGAAGAGCTATCGACTTTATATTTTTAGGCGATGTGGGGACAACATCTGAGAAGGCTCACAGTGAATTTCATTGAAATGCAATTCATGTAAGTGCACCAAAAAAAATAATTACCAACTGCACCTAAAAAAATATATAATTCGATTTTTCTCAAGAATGGCTAAAGATATTTGAAAAAAACAAACGGCAAACGATGGATCGCCTGAAGCCCTATAGATTTGATGTAAAAAGTTTTTCGCTGCGACGCATATTTTTTGAAATATTAAATATTTTCTCTAAAAATTTAAAATCTCAAAGGGGTATGTATGGAATAATTTTCGAAAAATCTCGAAAACTCGGATTCGGCCTAAAATTACAACACAGGTCCATTTTAGCATGGAGATTTCGAATTTTGCATTGGTTTTTTGATTAAAAAAATTCCTCTGGTGCAGGGCCGTCTGAAGTGCAAAAAAAAACAATAAAATCGTAGTGTTTAATTTTTTTATTTTTTTTCTGGCCACCCGAAGAATAGTCAATGCGATATTCTTGTAGAGAAAATCAAGTCGCGTCGTGTGGTACTACGGAAACGGTAGTAAAACGATTCAAAATGACCAAAAAAAATAGTGAAATGTTAAATTTTTAATTTTTTGCTCGTTATACTGGTCATATCTCAAAAACCTGAGCATGTACGTTGCCGAAACTTTTTTTGTAGACGCGCCACAAAAAGGCAAAAAAGTACGTGCCTCAGTTGTTTTTTGCTCGGAGTAACGGTTTGGCGGTGATAAATTAATGTGTGTTTGCGGATCGCCTTTTCGACTAAATTTTCCCGAAAATTATTTAATCGTATCGCGTTGGATTTTTTTTTCTCATAACGAAACTTATTCTTTTGTACGCCTCAAATGTAGATAAATATTTTTGCATACTTGTTAAATTTCGCTTAGATTAATGGTTTTGGAGTTTTAAAATTGTTTGTATGAATAAATTTATTATGTTTAATTTATCCGACATTTTCAGCGAAAAAATTGACCTGGAAAATTAAGTTCGTCAGATAAACTGCTGCAAATTTTTTTGTTGAAGAGCTATCGACTTTATATTTTTAGGCGATGTGGGGACAACATCTGAGAAGGCTCACAGTGAATTTCATTGAAATGCAATTCATGTAAGTGCACCAAAAAAAATAATTACCAACTGCACCTAAAAAAATATATAATTAGATTTTTCTCAAAAGTGGCTAAAGATATTTGAAAAAAACAAACGACAAACGATGGATCGCCTGAAGCCCTATAGATTTTATGTAAAAAGTTTTTCTCTGTGACGCATGGTTTTTAAAATATTAAATATTTTCTGTAAAAATCTAAAATCTCCAAGGGTATGGTATGGAATTTTTTTTTTAAAATCTCGACAACTCGGATTCGGCCAAAAATTACATCACAGGTCCATTTTTGCATGGAGATTTCGAATTTTGCATCGGTTTTTTGGAAAAAAAAAATCTCTCTGGTGCAGGGCCGTCTGAAGGATAAAAAAACGAAATAATCGTGGTTTTTATTTTTTTTTATGTTTTTCCGCCCACCCCAAAGAATTGTCATTGCAGTATTCTTTTAGAGAAAATCAAGGCGCTTCGTGTGGTATCACTGAAGCGGCAGTAGGACGATTCAAAGTGACCGAAAAAAAATAATGAAATGTTAAATTTTTAATTTTTTGCGCGTTAAACTGGTCATATCTCAAAAACCTGAGGATGCACGGTGCCGAAACTTTTTTTGTAGACGCGCCATAAAAAGGCAAAAAAGTTCGTGCCTCAGTTGTTTTTCGCTCGGAGTAACGGTTTGGCGGTGATAAATTAATGTGTGTTTGCTGATCGCCTTTCCGACTAAATTTTCCCGAAAATTATTTAATCGTATCGCGTTGAATTTTTTTTTCTCATAACGAAACTTATTCTTTTGTACGCCTCAAATGTAGATAAATATTTTTGCATACTTGTTAAATTTTGCTTAGATTAATGGTTTTGGAGTTTTAAAATTGTTTGTATGAATAAATTTATTATGTTTAATTTATCCGACATTTTCAGCGAAAAAATTGACCTGGAAAATTAAGTTCGTCAGATAAACTGCTGCAATTTTTTTTGTTGAAGAGCTATCGACTTTATATTTTTAGACGATGTGGGAACAACATCTGAGAAGGCTCACAGTGAATTTCATTGAAATGCAATTCATGTAAGTGCACCAAAAAAAATAATTACCAACTGCACCTAAAAAAATATATAATTCGATTTTTCTCAAAAATGGCTAAAGATATTTGAAAAAAACAAACGGCAAACGATGGATCGCCTGAAGCCCTATAGATTTGATGTAAAAAGTTTTTCTCTGGGACGCATGGTTTTTAAAATATTAAATATTTTCTGTAAAAATTTAAAATCTCCAAGGGTATGGTATGGAATTTTTTTTGAAAAATCTCGACAACTCGGATTCGGCCAAAAATTACATCACAGGTCCATTTTTGCATGGAGATTTCGAATTTTGCATCGGTTTTTAGGAAAAAAAAAATCTCTCTGGTGCAGGGCCGTCTGAAGGGTAAAAAAACGAAATAATCGTGGTTTTTAATTTTTTTAATTTTTTTCTACCCACCCAAAGTATCGCCAATTAGATATTCTTGTAGAGAAAATCAGGGCGCTTCGTGTGGTACCACTGGAGCGGTAGTGAAACGATTTATAGTGACCGAAAAAAAATACTGAAATGTTTAATATATAAATTTGTGCGCATTAAAGTGGTCATATCTCAAAAACCTGAAGATGCACAGTGCCGAAACTTATTTTCTAGACGCGCCATAAAAAGGCAAAAAAGTTGGTGCCTCAGTTGTTTTTCGCTCGGAGTAACGGTTTGGCGGTGATAAATTAATGTGCGTTTGCGGATCGCCTTTCCGACTAAATTTTCCCGAAAATTATTTAATCGTATCGCGTTGAATTTTTTTTTCTCATAACGAAACTTATTCTTTTGTACGCCTCAAATGTAGATAA
This sequence comes from Othius punctulatus, assembly GCA_951805005.1. Taxonomy (NCBI): domain Eukaryota; kingdom Metazoa; phylum Arthropoda; class Insecta; order Coleoptera; family Staphylinidae; genus Othius; species Othius punctulatus. The sequence continues at coordinate 74,540,719 of OX638138.1, forward strand.
ATATTTTTGCATACTTGTTAAATTTTGCTTAGATTAATGGTTTTGGAGTTTTAAAATTGTTTGTATGAATAAATTTATTATGTTTAATTTATCCGACATTTTCAGCGAAAAAATTGACCTGGAAAATTAAGTTCGTCAGATAAACTGCTGCAAATTTTTTTGTTGAAGAGCTATCGACTTTATATTTTTAGACGATGTAGGGACAACATCTGAGAAGGTTCACAGTGAATTTCATTGAAATATAATGCTTGTAAGTACACAAAAAAAAATAATTACCAACTGCACCTAAAAAAATATATAATTTTATTTTTCTCAAAAATGGCTAAAGATATTTGAAAATAACAAACGACAAACGATGGATCGCCTGAAGCCCTATAGATTTGATGTAAAAAGTTTTTCTCTGCGACGCATATTTTTTGAAATATTAAATATTTTCTCTAAAAATTTAAAATCTCCAAGGGTATGGTATGGATTTTTTTTTTTTAAATCTCGACAACTCGGATTCGGCCAAAAATTACATCACAGGTCCATTTTTGCATGGAGATTTCGAATTTTGCATCGGTTTTTTGGAAAAAAAAAATGTCTCTGGTGCAGGGCCGTCTGAAGGGTAAAAAAACGAAATAATCGTGGTTTTTAATTTTTTTAATGTTTTTCCGCCCACCCCAAAGAATTGTCATTGCAGTATTCTTGTAGAGAAAATCAAGGCGCTTCGTGTGGTATCACCGAAGCGGCAGTAGGACGATTGCAAGTGACCGAAAAAAAATAATGAAAAATTAAATTTTTAATTATTTGCGCGTTAAACTGGTCATATCTCAAAAACCTGAAGATGCACAGTGCCGAAACTTTTTTTGTAGACGCGCCTTGAAAATGCAAAAAAATAAGTGCTTCAGTTGTTTTTCGCTCGGAGCAACGGTTTGGCGGTGATAAATTAATATGTGTTCGCGGATCACCTTATTGACAGAATTTAGCGGAAAATTGTTTATACCCGTAATGCGTCGTATTTTTTTTCTCTGGTCCTGTTTGCAGCAGGGACGCGAAAAAATTAAGGGTTATACCCAGATGTCTGGAGTAAGCCCTTGTAAAATTAGAAGACTGTGCTCTCAACCGTTTCAGAGAAAAAAAATAATAATAAAAAATTGTCAGTTTTGACGTTTTTCCTTTGAAGGTCAATAGCTCCGAAACGTAGGGCCTAGGCTCTTAAATAACGTGTGCGTTGAAAAGCCCGTAGAAAGGCGAATCTTTTGGTTGTGTATAGACGCACTCGAGCAATCATACGGCCGCGGAAAAAAAATATTTATCTGAAAAATTACCTGTTTAAAAAATCGAAAAAACGTCTCATCTTCAAAACCTGATGATGAGCGGCGCTGAATTTTGTTTCATCCGATGCGCTTTTGGAAGGCGCAAAATAAACTGCTCTTGGTGTTTTTCGCTTAGACGGACGGTTCGGCCGTAACAATTTTTTTTTGTGGTTTTGTTAAATGTTGAGAATTTTTTTGTGAAATTTCGCACCCCGAATTGCGCGCCCCTCGTAAAAACGGAGGTACGGTCCTGAAACTTTTTTTAAAAGAAAGCCCCGCCCCTCCACAACATTTTGTTCCATGGGACCCCCCACCGCACTCCCCCCTGAATGCCTGTTATATGAGCTTTACTTTCGTCCCTGTGTGGGGGGTCGTGGGGGGCGCAGGAGGGTCAATTTTTTTTAGTCCTGCTCCGGACGATAGGATGCATCCCTTGGCGTTCACTCCGTATTTTTAGGCCCCCCCGTGGGAGAGAAAAAAATTTCAGCAAATATGATCAATTTCGACCGATTTTTCGGCGCCATTTGCAAGGGGGTAAATATCAAACGTGGGGGGCGTAAATTTGGTGACAGGTGCGGGACCCCTTGGGCTTGCACCAAACCCGATTAGGTTCGCAAATTTCCCCCCCGTTCGAACGGCAGACCGGTTTGAACGGGATTTTTTGCGAGGCGTCTGGGGGGCGCCCCCCACCTCCGACGGACGTGCGCTTTGGCGGAAACGAAAGACCGATAGTTGTTCTATGCGTCGATAAAATTTAGTCAATTTCTGACAATCCGTTCGAAAGTTGTGGGTATTCGTTTTCGGCCCTCGAAATTTTCCGAAATATATGGGTTTTAAATGGGCAATTTTCGAAGGTCATTTTTGACAATTTTTTTCTCGGCTCAGGGGCAAAAATTCAAAAATTCGCGCGGCAGTCTCATGTAACATTTATCTGGCCATCTCCTGAAAAAAACTGGACTCGATTCGTTAAAAACTGTGGCCCCAACCGTCCCTACCGTCAGAATGTTTTTTTCAAGAAACGGTCGAAAAAAGGTGCAAAACCGCCATTTTTGACCGGCCGTCACGGGGGCCCCCGACATCGCAGGGCCCCCATCAAAACGGCATTCAGATGAGAAAATGTGGTTCTTTCGATCGCCGCAGACGCGGTTGCCGTGCGATTTTTTTTAAGAAAGTCGAAAAAATTGATTCTAACCTAAAATTTTTTTGCACGATTTGATTTTGAAATTTCGACCGGATTCGGATCCCACTCGGGGCGCTGAATTTTTTCCATTTTTTTCCACAAAAAAATCTGAATATGGTACATAGAGTTGGGCATTTTGAAAGTCGTGAAAAGTGGCAAAAACGGGTTTTTGGGGGTGCATTAAAGGGGGCGGAGGTAGGGGGCTGAAACTCATATGGTAGAAGGTCCCCACAGAGATACGTCTCGGGTTGAATTTTTGTAAAAATCGGTCCGGCGGTTTAGGAGAAAATCGATTTTGAAAATTGAAAAATTTCATTTTCAATTGAATTTTACTCGGTTGGCAGCAATGTTTTTAAATGTTTGTAAATCTGAAAAGATCATAAAATTGTCTATATTTTTCAATTTTTTGTTTAAAAAAATTTTTCATTGAGCCATTTTCTTATTTGAATTTGAATTAGTATATATAACTAGTACTTGTGTTGTTTTATGAAAAAGTGAAATTATTGAAACAATAGAGATAGGAGTAGGTTATATAAAGAGTACATGGCTTTAAATAAAATAAAAAAGTTTTTTTTTAAAGTGCATTATCTCGGAAACCTGATGATGTAAAGGGTCGAAACTTATGCTGTCGGATGGACGATAGATGGCTGCACAATTTTGTATACCTGACATTTTTTGCTCAGATGAACGGTTTCGGAGTTATGAATTATTTTCTGTAAGGAAATTTGTTATTTTAGGTCGATTTATTTTTAGTTGAAAAATTTATTCCGTAAAAAAATTAATATCTTCAAAACCTGAAGACGTAGAGTGCCGAAACTTATTTGATTGGACGTGTCGAATGGAGGTTTACAAATTTGCATACTTGTATATTTTTGCTCAGATCAATCGTTCAAGACTTATTAATTATTTTTTGAAAATCAATTTGTTATTTTGATGTTATCCGGCATTTTGGAGAGGAAATATAACGTGATAAATTTACTTTGTCATATAAACCGATGTAAATTTTTTGTTTGATGAGATATCGACTTTATATTTTTAGACGATGTGGGGACAACATCTGAGAAGGCTCACAGTGAATTTCAATGAAATGTAATTCATGTAAGTGCACCAAAAAAAATAATTACCAACTGCACCTAAAAAAATATATAATTCGATTTTTCTCAAAAATGGCTAAAGATATTTGAAAAAAACAAACGACAAACGATGGATCGCCTGAAGCCCTATAGATTTGATGTAAAAAGTTTTTCTCTGGGACGCATGGTTTTTAAAATATTAAATATTTTCTGTAAAAATTTAAAATCTCCAAGGGTATATGGTATGGAATTTTTTTCGAAAAATTTCGACAACTCGGATTCGGCCAAAAATTACAATACATGTCAATTTTTGCATGGAGATATTGAATTTTGCATCGGTTATTTGAAAAAAAAAAATCTCTCCGGTGCAGGGCCGTCTGAAGGGTAAAAAAACGAAATAATAACGGTTTTTAATTTTTTTAATGTTTTTCCGCCCACCTAAAAAAATCGTCAATGCTGTATTCTTGTAGAGAAAATCAAGTTGCTTCGTGTAGTACTACCGGAGCGGCAGTAGGACGATTCAAAGTGACCGAAAAAAAATAATGAAAAATTAAATTTTTAATTATTTGCGCGTTAAACTGGTCATATCTCAAAAACCTGAAGATGCACAGTGCCGAAACTTTTTTTGTAGACGCGCCTAAAAAAGGCAAAAAAGTACGTACCTCAGTTGATTTTTACCCGGAGTAACGGTTTGGCGGTGATAAATTAATGTGTGTTCTCGGATCGCCGTTTCGACTAAATTTTCCGGAAAATTATTCAATCGTATCGCATCGAATTTTTTTTTTCATAACGAAAGTTATGCTATTGTACGCCTCAAATATAGATAAATATTTTTGCATACTTTTCAAATTTCGCTTAGATTAATGGTTTTGGAGTCTAAAAATTGTTTGTAGGAATAAATTTATTTGTTTAATTTATCGGACATTTTCAGCGAAAAAAATGACCTGTAAAATTAAATTCGTCACATAAACTGCTGTAAAATTTTTGGTTAAAGAGCTATCGACTTTATATTTTTAGACGATGTGGGGGCAACATCTGAGAAGGCTCCCCGTGAATTTTATTGAAATGCAATGCTTGTAACTGCACAAAAAAAAATAATTACCGACTGCACCTAAAAAATTATATAATTTGATTTTTTTCAAAAATGGCTAAAGATATTTAAAAAAAACAAACGACAAACGATGGATCGCCTAAAGCCCTATAGATTTGATGTAGAAAGTTTTTCTCTGCGACTCGTGGTTTACGAAATATTAAATGTTTTCTCTAAAAATTTAAAATCTCAAGGGGTATGTATTAAAATATTTTCGAAAAAACTCGAAAACTCTGATTTTGCTAAAAAATACAACACAGGTCCATTTTAGCATGGAGATTTCAAATTTTGCATCGGTTTTTTGAAGAAAAAAAATCCCTTTGGTGCAGGGCCGTCTGAAGTGTAAAGAAACGAAAAAAACGTGGTATTTAATTTTTTAAATTTTTTTCTGCCCACCCGAAGAATCGTCAATTAGATATTCTTGTAGAAAAAATCAAGGCGCTTCGTTTGATTCTACGGGAGTGGTAGTAGAACTATTCAAAGTGACCAAAAAAAAAGTGAGATGTTAAATTTTTATTTTTTTGCGCTTTAAACTGGTCATATCTCAAAAACCTGAAGATGCACAGTGCCGAAACTTTTTTTGTAGACGCGCCATAAAAAGGCAAAAAAGTACGTGCCTCAGTTGTTTTTCGCTCGGAGTAACGGTTTGGCGGTGATAAATTAATGTGTGTTTTGAAAAAAAAAATTCCCTTTGGTGCAGGGCCGTCTGAAGGGTAAAAAAACGAAATAATAACGGTTTTTAATTTTTTTAATGTTTTTCCGTCCACCTAAAAAAATCGTCAATGCAGTATTCTTGTAGAGAAAATACAACACAGGTCCATTTTAGCATGGAGATTTCGAATTTTGCATTGGTTTTTTGATAAAAAAAATCCCTCTGGTGCAGGGCCGTCTGAAGTGCAAAAAAAAGCAATAAAATCGTGGTGTTTAATTTTTTATATTTTTTTCTGGCCCCTCGAAGAATCGTCAATGCGATATTCTTGTAGAGAAAATCAAGGCGCTTCGTGTGGTACTACGGAAGCGGTAGTAAAACGATTGAAAATGACCAAAAAAAAATACTGAAATGTTAAATTTTTAATTTTTTGCTGGTTATACTGGTCATATCTCAAAAACCTAAGCATGTACGTTGCCGAAACTTGTTTTGTAGACGCGCCACAAATAGGCAAAAAAGTTCGTGCCTCAGTTGTTTTTCGCTCGGAGTAACGGTTTGGCGGTGATAAATTAATGTGTGTTTGCGGATCGCCTTTCCGACTAAATTTTCCCGAAAATTATTTAATCGTATCGCGTTGAATTTTTTTTTCTCATAACGAAACTTATTCTTTTGTACGCCTCAAATGTAGATAAATATTTTTGCATACTTGTTAAATTTCGCTTAGATTAATGGTTTTGGAGTTTTAAAATTGTTTGTATGAATAAATTTATTATGATTAATTTATCCGACATTTTCAGCGAAAAAATTGACCTGGAAAATTAAGTTCGTCAGATAAACTGCTGCAAATTTTTGTGTTGAAGAGCTATCGACTTTATATTTTTAGACGATGTGGGGACAACATCTGAGAAGGCACACAGTGAATTTCATTGAAATGCAATTCATGTAAGTGCACCAAAAAAAATAATTACCAACTGCACCTAAAAAAATATATAATTCGATTTTTCTCAAAAATGGCTAAAGATATTTGAAAAAAACAAACGGCAAACGATGGATCGCCTGAAGCCCTATAGATTTGATGTAAAAAGTTTTTCTCTGTGACGCATGGTTTTTAAAATATTAAATATTTTCTGTAAAAATTTAAAATCTCCAAGGGTATGGTATGGAATTTTTTTTTAAAAATCTCGACAACTCGGATTCGGCCAAAAATTACATCACAGGTCCATTTTTGCATGGAGATTTCGAATTTTGCATCGGTTCTTTGAAAAAAAAAAATCTCGCTGGTGCAGGGCCGTCTGAAGGGTAAGAAAACGAAATAATAACGGTTTTTAATTTTTTTATTGTTTTTCCGTCCACCTAAAAAAATCGTCAATGCAGTATTCTTGTAGAGAAAATCAAGGCCCTTCGTGTAGTACTACCGGAGCGGCAGTAGGACGATTGAAAGTGACCGAAAAAAAATAATGAAAAATTAAATTTTTAATTATTTGCGCGTTAAACTGGTCATATCTCAAAAACCTGAAGATGCACAGTGCCGAAACTTTTTTTGTAGACGCGCCCTGAAAATGCAAAAAAATAAGTGCTTCAGTTGTTTTTCGCTCGGAGCAACGGTTTGGCGGTGATAAATTAATATGTGTTCGCGGATCACCTTATTGACAGAATTTAGCGGAAAATTGTTTATACCCGTAATGCGTCGTATTTTTTTTCTCTGCTCCTGTTTGCAGCAGGGACGCGAAAAAATTAGAGGTTATACCCAGATGTCTGGAGTAAGCCTTTGTAAAATGAGAAGACTGTGCTCTCAACCGTTTCAGAGAAAAAAAATAATAATAAAAAATCGTCAGTTTTGACGTTTTTCCTTTGAAGGTCAATAGCTCCGAAACGTAGGGCCTAGGCTCTTAAACAACATGTGCGTTGAAAAGCCCGTAGAAAGGCAAATCTTTTGACTGTGTATAAACGCACTCGAGCAATCATACGGCCGCGGAAAAAAAATATTTATCTGAAAAATTACCTGTTTAAAAAATCGAAAAAACGTCTCATCTTCAAAACCTGATGATGAGCGGCGCTGAATTTTATTTCATCCGATGCGCTTTTGGAAGGCGCAAAATAAACTGCTCTTGGTGTTTTTCTCTTAGACGGACGGTTCGGCCGTAATAATTTTTTTTTGTGGTTTTATTAAATGTTGAGAATTTTTTTGTGAAATTTCGCGCCCCGAATTGCGCGCCCCTCGTAAAAACGGAGGTACGGTCCTGAAACTTTTTTTAAAAGAAAGCCCCGCCCCTCCCGAACGTTTTGTTCCACAGGACCCCCTACCGCACTCCCCCCTGAATGCCCGTTATATAAGCTTTACTTTCCTCCCTGGGTGGGGGGTCGTGGGGGGCGCAGGGGGGTCAATTTTTTTTTGTCATGCTCCGGACGATACGGCGCATCCTCTGGCGTTCACTGCGTATTTTTAGGCCCCCCCGTGGGAGAGAAAAAAATTTCAGAAAATATGATCAATTTCGGCCGATTTTTCGGCGCCATTTGCAAGGGGGTAAATATCAAACGTGGGGGGCGTAATTTTGGTGACAGGTGCGGGACCCCTTGGGCTTGCACCAAACCCAATTAGGTTCGCAAATTCCCCCCCCGTTCGAACGGCAGACCGGTTTGAACGGGATTTTTTGCGAGGGGTCTGGGGGGCGCCCCCCACTTCCGACGGACGTGCGCGTTGGCGGAAACGAAAGACCGATAGTTGTTCTATGCGTCGATAAAATTTAGTCAATTTCTGACAAACCGTTCGAAAGTTGTGGGTATTCGTTTTCGGCCCTCGAAATTTTCCGAAATATATGGGCTTTAAATGGGCAATTTTCGAAGGTCATTTTTGACAATTTTTTTCTCGGCTCAGGGGCAAAAATTCAAAAATTTAAAAACCAGTACGATGTAGCATTTATCTGGCTGTCTCCTGAAAAAAACTGGACTCGATTCGTTAAAAATTGTGCCCTCCTATGATTCCCTGGTTGGGACACGTCTTAAAAGAAAATGTCGAAAAAAGGTGCAAAAACGGCATTTTTGAGCGGCCGCCGCGGGGGCCCCCGACATCTCAGGGACCCCATCGAAACGGCATTCAGATGAGAAAATGTCATTCTTTCGATTGCCGCAAACGCGGTTGCCGTGCGACGTTTCTGAAAAAAGTCGAAAAAATTGATTCCAACCTCAAATTTTTTTTGGCCATTTTATTTCAAATTTTCCGCCGGATTCGAATTCCACTCGGCGCGCTGAATTTTTTCCATATTTTTCCAGAAAAATCTGTCCAAGGATTTGGATGCTATAAACGGATGAAATTTGTGAAAAGTTGAAAAAACGGATTTTTAAGTTTTTTGGGGGTCACATCCAGGGGGTCGGAGGTAGGGGGTTGAAACTCATATGGTAGAAGGTCCCCACCGAAATACGTCTCTGGTTGTTTTTTTTGTTAAAATCGGTACAGTAGTTCCTGAGAAAATTGACTTCAAAAATTGAAAATTTTCGTTTTCAATTGAATTTTACTCGGTTGGCAGCAATGATTTTAATTTTTTATAAATCTGAAAAGATCTTAGATTTTACCATATATTTCAATTTTTTACTCAAAAAAATTTTTCATCAAGCCATTTTCTTATTTGAATTTGAATTAGTATATATAACTAGTACTTGTGTAGTTTTATGATAAGGTGAAATTATTGAAACAATAGAGATAGGAGTAGGTCATATAAAGAGTACATGGCTTTAAATAAAATAAAAAAGTTTTTTTTTTAAAGTGCATTATCTCGGAAACCTGATGATGTAAAGGGTCGAAACTTATGCTGTCGGATGGACGATAGATGGCTGCACAATTTTGTATACCTGACATTTTTTGCTCAGATGAACGGTTTCGGAGTTGTTAATTATTTTCTGTAAGGAAATTTGTTATTTTAGGTCGATTTATTTTTAGTTGAAAAATTTATTCCGTAAAAAAATTAATATCTTCAAAACCTGAAGACGTAGAGTGCCGAAACTTATTTGATTGGACGTGTCGAATGGAGGTTTACAAATTTGCATACTTGTATATTTTTGCTCAGATCAATCGTTCAAGACTTATTAATTATTTTTTGGAAATCAATTTGTTATTTTGATGTTATCCGCAATTTTGGAGAGGAAATATAACGTGATAAATTTACTTTGTCATATAAACCGATGTAAATTTTTTGTTTGATGAGACATCGACTTTATATTTTTAGACGATGTGGGGACAACATCTGAGAAGGCTCACAGTGAATTTCATTGAAATGCAATTCATGTAAGTGCACAAAAAAAAATAATTACCAACTGCATCTAAAAAAATATATAATTCGATTTTTCTCAAAAATGGCTAAAGATATTTGAAAAAAACAAACGGCAAACGATGGATCGCCTGAAGCCCTATAGATTTGATGTAAAAAGTTTTTCGCTGCGACGCATATTTTTTGAAATATTAAATTTTTCTCTAAAAATTTAAAATCTCAAGGGGTATGTATGGAATAATTTTCGAAAAATCTCGAAAACTCGGATTCGGCCAAAAATTACAACACAGGTCCATTTTAGCACGGAGATTTCGAATTTTGCATTGGTTTTTTGATTAAAAAAATCCCTCTGGTGCAGGGCCGTCTGAAGTGCAAAAAAAGCTATAAAATCGTGGTGTTTAATTTTTTATATTTTTTTCTGGCCCCCCGAAGAATCGTCAATGCGATATTCTTGTAAAGAAAATCAAGGCGCTTCGTGTGGTACTACGGAAGCGGTAGTAAAACGATTCAAAATGACCACAAAAAAATACTGAAATGTTAAATTTTTAATTTTTTGCTCGGTATACTGGTCATATCTCAAAAACCTGAGCATGTACGTTGCCGAAACTTTTTTTGTAGACGCGCCATAAAAAGGCAAAAAAGTACGTGCCTCAGTTGTTTTTCGCTCGGAGTAACGGTTTGGCGGTGATAAATTAATGTGTGTTTGCGGATCGCCTTTTCGACTAAATTTTCCCGAAAATTATTTAATCGTATCGCGTTGGATTTTTTTTTCTCATAACGAAACTTATTCTTTTGTACGCCCCAAATATAGATAAATATTTTTGCATACTTGTTAAATTTCGCTTAGATTAATGGTTTTGGAGTTTTAAAATTGTTTGTATGAATAAATTTATTATGTTTAATTTATCCGACATTTTCAGCGAAAAAATTGACCTGGAAAATTAAGTTCGTCAGATAAACTGCTGTAATTTTTTTTGTTGAAGAGCTATCGACTTTATATTTTTAGACGATGTGGGAACAACATCTGAGAAGGCTCACAGTGAATTTCATTGAAATGCAATTCATGTAAATGCACCAAAAAAAATTATTACCAACTGCACCTAAAAAAATATATAATTCGATTTTTCACACAAATGGCTAAAGATATTTGAAAAAAACAAACGACAAACGATGGATCGCCTGAAGCCCTATAGATTTGATGTAAAAAGTTTTTTGCTGCGACGCATATTTTTTGAAATATTAAATATTTTCTCTAAAAATTTAAAATCTCAAAGGGTATGTATGGAATAATTTTCGAAAAATCTCGAAAACTCGGATTCGGCAAAAAATTACAACACAGGTCCATTTTAGCACGGAGATTTCGAATTTTGCATTGGTTTTTTGATTAAAAAAATCCCTCTGGTGCAGGGCCGTCTGAAGTGCAAAAAAAAACAATAAAATCGTGGTGTTTAATTTTTTAATTTTTTTTGTGGCCACCCGAAGAATAGTCAATGCGATATTCTTGTAGAGAAAATCAAGGCGCTTCGTGTGGTACTACGGAAGCGGTAGTAAAACGAATGAAAATGACCAAAAAAAAATACTGAAATGTTAAATTTTTAATTTTTTGCTGGTTATACTGGTCATATCTCAAAAACCTAAGCATGTACGTTGCCGAAACTTTTTTTGTAGACGCGCCACAAATAGGCAAAAAAGTTCGTGCCTCAGTTGTTTTTCGCTCGGAGTAACGGTTTGGCGGTGATAAATTAATGTGTGTTCGCGGATCGCCTTTCCGACTAAATTTTCCCGAAAATTATTTAATCGTATCGCGTTGAATTTTTTTTTCTCATAACGAAACTTATTCTTTGTACGCCTCAAATATCTATAAATATTTTTGCATACTTGTCAAATTTCGCTTAGATTAATGGTTTAGGAGTTTTAATATTGTTTGTAGGAATAAATTTATTATGTTTAATTTATCCGACATTTTCAGCGAAAAAATTGACCTGTAAAATTAAGTTCGTCACATGAACTGCTGTAAATTGTTTGATCGAAGAGCTATCGACTTTATAATTTTAGACGATATGAAGACAACATCTGAGAAGGCTCACAGTGAATTTCATTGAAATGCAATTCATGTAAGTGCACCAAAAAAAAATAATTACCAACTGCACCTAAAAAAATATATAATTCGATTTTTCTCAAAAATGGCTAAAGATATTTGAAAAAAACAAACGACAAACGATGGATCGCCTGAAGCCCTATAGATTTGATGTAAAAAGTTTTTCTCTGCGACGCATATTTTTTGAAATATTAAATATTTTCTCTAAAAATTTAAAATCTCAAGGGGTATGTATGGAATAATTTTCGAAAAATCTCGAAAACTCCGATTCGGCCAAAAATTACAACACAGGTCCATTTTAGCATGGAGATTTCGAATTTTGCATTGGTTTTTTGATTAAAAAAAATCCCTCTGGTGCAGGGCCGTCTGAAGTGCAAAAAAAAGCAATAAAATCGTGGTGTTTAATATTTTATATTTTTTTCTGGCCCCCCGAAGAATCGTCAATGCGATATTCTTGTAGAGAAAATCAAGGCGCTTCGTGTGGTACTACGGAAGCGGTAGTAAAACGATTCAAAATGACCACAAAAAAATACTGAATGGTTAAATTTTTAATTTTTTGCTCGGTATACTGGTCATATCTCAAAAACCTGAGCATGTACGTTGCCGAAACTTTTTTTGTAGACGCGCCATAAAAAGGCAAAAAAGTACGTGCCTCAGTTGTTTTTCGCTCGGAGTAACGGTTTGGCGGTGATAAATTAATGTGTGTTTGCGGATCGCCTTTCCGACTAAATTTTCCCGAAAATTATTTAATCGTATCGCGTTGGATTTTTTTTTCTCATAACGAAACTTATTCTTTTGTACGCCTCAAATATAGATAAATATTTTTGCATACTTGTTAAATTTCGCTTAGATTAATGGTTTTGGAGTTTTAAAATTGTTTGTATGAATAAATTTATTATGTTTAATTTATCCGACATTTTCAGCGAAAAAATTGACCTGTAAAATTAAGTTCGTCACATGAACTGCTGTAAATTTTTTGATCGAAGAGCTGCCGACTTTAGATTTTTAGACGATGTAGGGACAACATCTGAGAAGCCTGAAGCCCTATAGATTTGATGTAAAAAGTTTTTCTCTGTGACGCATGGTTTTTAAAATATTAAATATTTTCTGTAAAAATTTAAAATCTCCAAGGGTATTGTATGGAATTTTTTTTTTTTAAATCTCGACATCTCGGATTCGGCCAAAAATTACGTCACAGGTCCATTTTTGCATGGAGATTTCGAATTTTGCATCGGTTGTTTGGAAAAAAAAAATCTCTCTGGTGCAGGGCCGTCTGAAGGGTAAAAAAACGAAATAATCGTGGTTTTTATTTTTTTTTAATGTTTTTCCGCCCACCCCAAAGAATTGTTATTGCAGTATTCTTGTAGAGAAAATCAAGGCGCTTCGTGTGGTATCACCGAAGTGGCAGTAGGACGATTCAAAGTGACCGAAAAAAAATAATGAAATGTTAAATTTTTAATTTTTTGCGCGTTAAACTGGTCATATCTCAAAAACCTGAGGATGCACGGTGCCGAAACTTTTTTTGTAGACGCGCCTTGAAAATTCAAAAAAATAAGTGCTTCAGTTCTTTTTCGCTCGGAGCAACGGTTTGGCGGTGATAAATTAATAAGTGTTCGCGGATCACCTTATTGACAGATTTTAGCGGAAAATTGTTTACCCGTAATGCGTCGTATTTTTTTTCTTTGGTCCTGTTTGCAGCAGGGACGCGAAAAAATTAGAGGTTATACCCAGATGTCTGGAGGAAGCCCTTGTAAAATTAGAAGACTGTGCTCTCAACCGTTTCAGAGAAAAAAAATAATAATAAAAAATCGTCAGTTTTGACGTTTTTCCTTTGAAGGTCAATAGCTCCGAAACGTAGGGCCTAGGCTCTTAAACAACATGTGCGTTGAAAAGCCCGTAAAAAGGCGAATCTTTTGGTTGTGTATAGACGCACTCGAGCAATCATACGGCCGCGGAAAAAAAATATTTATCTGAAAAATTACCTGTTTAAAAAATCGAAAAAACGTCTCATCTTCAAAACCTGATGATGAGCGGCGCTGAATTTTATTTCATCCGATGCGCTTTTGGAAGGCGCAAAATAAACTGCTCTTGGTGTTTTTCGCTTAGACGGACGGTTCGGCCGTAACAATTTTTTTTTGTGGTTTTGTTAAATGTTGAGAATTTTTTTGTGAAATTTCGCGCCCCGAATTGCGCGCCCCTCGTAAAAACGGAGGTACGGTCCTGAAACTTTTTTTAAAAGAAAGCCCCGCCCCTCCCGAACGTTTTGTTCCACAGGACCCCCTACCGCACTCCCCCCTGAATGCCCGTTATATAAGCTTTACTTTCCTCCCTGGGTGGGGGGTCGTGGGGGGCGCAGGGGGGTCAATTTTTTTTAGTCGTGCTCCGGACGATACGGCGCATCCTCTGGCGTTCACGGCGTATTTTTAGGCCCCCCCGTGGGAGAGAAAAAAATTTCAGCAAATATGATCAATTTCGGCCGATTTTTCGGCGCCATTTGCAAGGGGGTAAATATCAAACGTGGGGGGCGTAATTTTGGTGACAGGTGCGGGACCCCTTGGGCTTGCACCAAACCCAATTAGGTTCGCAAATTTCCCCCCCGTTTGAACGGCAGACCGGTTTGAACGGGATTTTTTGCGAGGGGTCTGGGGGGCGCCCCCCACCTCCGACGGACGTGCTCTTTGTCGGAAACGAAAGACCGATGGTTGTTCTATGTGTCGATAAAATTTAGTCAATTTCTGACAAACCGTTCGAAAGTTGTGGGTATTCTTTTTCGGCCCTCGAAATTTTCCGAAATATATGGGCTTTAAATGGGCAATTTTCGAAGGTCATTTTTGACAATTTTTTTCTCGGCTCAGGGGCAAAAATTCAAAAATTTAAAAACCAGTACGATGTAGCATTTATCTGGCTGTCTCCTGAAAAAAACTGGACTCGATTCGTTAAAAATTGTGCCCGCCTATGATTCCTGGGTTGGGACACGTCTTAAACGAAAATGTCGAAAAAAGGTGCAAAACCGGCATTTTTGAGCGGCCGCCGCGGGGGCCCCCGACATCGCAGGGACCCCATCGAAACGGCATTCAGATGAGAAAATGTCATTCTTTCGATTGCCGCAAACGCGGTTGCCGCGCGATGTTTCTGAAAAAAGTCGAAAAAATTGATTCCAACCTCAAATTTTTTTTGGCCATTTTTTTTCAAATTTTCCGCCGGATTCGAATCCCACTCGGCGCGCTGAATTTTTTCCATATTTTTCCAGAAAAATCGGTCCAAGGATTTGGATGCTATAAACGGATGAAATTTGTGAAAAGTTGAAAAAACGGATTTTTAGGTTTTTTGGGGGTCACATCCAGGGGGTCGGAGGTAGGGGGTTGAAACTCATATGGTAGAAGGTCCCCACCGAAATACGTCTCTGGTTGTTTTTTTTGTTAAAATCGGTACAGTAGTTCCTGAGAAAATTGACTTTAAAAATTGAAAATTTTCGTTTTCAATTGAATTTTACTCGGTTGGCAGCAATGATTTTAATTTTTTTTAAATCTGAAAAGATCTTAGAATTTACCATATATTTCAATTTTTTACTCAAAAAAATTTTTCAATAAGCCATTTTCTTGTTTGAATTTGAATTAGTATATATAACTAGTACTTGTGTAGTTTTATGAATAAGTGAAATGATTGAAACAATAGAGATAGGAGTAGGTCATATAAAGAGTACATGGCTTTAAATAATTTTTTTTTTTAAAGTGCATTATCTCGGAAACCTGATGATGTAAAGGGTCGAAACTTGAGCTGTCGGATGGACGATAGATGGCTGCACAATTTTGTATACCTGACATTTTTTGCTCAGATGAACGGTTTCGGAGTTATGAATTATTTTCTGTAAGGAAATTTGTTATTTTGGGTCGATTTATTTTTAGTTGAAAAATTTATTCCGTAAAAAAATTAATATCTTCAAAACCTGAAGACGTAGAGTGCCGAAACTTATTTGATTGGACGTGTCGAATGGAGGTTTACAAATTTGCATACTTGTATATTTTTGCTCAGATCAATCGTTCAAGACTTATTAATTATTTTTTGAAAATCAATTTGTTATTTTGATGTTATCATGTTATCCGCCATTTTGGAGAGGAAATATAACGTGATAAATTTACTTTGTCATATAAACCGATGTAAATTTTTTGTTTGATGAGATATCGACTTTATATTTTTAGACGATGTGGGGACAACATCTGAGAAGGCTCACAGTGAATTTCAATGAAATGTAATTCATGTAAGTGCACCAAAAAAAATAATTACCAACTGCACCTAAAAAAATATATAATTCGATTTTTCTCAAAAATGGCTAAAGATATTTGAAAAAAACAAACGACAAACGATGGATCGCCTGAAGCCCTATAGATTTGATGTAAAAAGTTTTTCGCTGCGACGCATATTTTTTGAAATATTAAATATTTTCTCTAAAAATTTAAAATCTCAAAGGGTATGTATGGAATAATTTTCGAAAAATCTCGAAAACTCGGATTCGGCCAAAAATTACATCACAGGTCCATTTTTGCATGGAGATTTCGAATTTTGCATCGGTTCTTTGAAAAAAAAAAATCTCGCTGGTGCAGGGCCGTCTGAAGGGTAAAAAAACGAAATAATAACGGTTTTTAATTTTTTTAATGTTTTTCCGTCCACCTAAAAAAATCGTCAATACAGTATTCTTGTAGAGAAAATCAAGGCCCTTCGTGTAGTACTACCGGAGCGGCAGTAGGACGATTCAAAGTGACCGAAAAAAAATAATGAAATGTAAATTTTTTAATTTTTTGCGCGTTAAACTGGTCATATCTCAAAAACCTGAAGATGCACGGTGCCGAAACTTTTTTTGTAGACGCGCCTTGAAAATACAAAAAAATAAGTGCTTCAGTTCTTTTTCGCTCGGAGCAACGGTTTGGCGGTGGTAAATTAATAAGTGTTCGCGGATCACCTAATTCACAGAATTTAGCGGAAAATTGTTTACCCGTAATGCGTCGTATTTTTTTTCTCTGGTCCTGTTTGCAGAAGGGACGCGAAAAAATTAGAGGTTATACCCAGTTGTCCGGGGTATGTCGCCATTAAATGAGAAAAAAGTGCTCTCAACCGTTTCAGAGAAAAAAAATAATAATAAAAAATCGTCAGTTTTGACGTTTTTCCTTTGGAGGTCAATAGCTCCGAAACGTAGGGCCTAGGCTCTTAAACAACATGTGCGTTGAAAAGCCCGTAGAAAGGCGAATCTTTTGGTTGTGTATAAACGCACTCGAGCAATCATACGGCCGCGGAAAAAAAATATTTATCTGAAAAATTACCTGTTTAAAAAATCGAAAAAACGTCTCATCTTCAAAACCTGATGATGAGCGGCGCTGAATTTTGTTTCATCCGATGCGCTTTTAAAAGGCGCAAAATAAACTGCTCTTGGTGTTTTTCGCTTAGACGGACGGTTCGGCCGTAACAATTTTTTTTTGTGGTTTTGTTAAATGTTTTAGAATTTTTTTGTGAAATTTCGCGCCCCGAATTGCGCGCCCCTCGTAAAAACGGAGGTACGGTCCTGAAACTATTTTTAAAAGAAAGCCCCGCCCCTCCCGAACGTTTTGTTCCACAGGACCCCCTACCGCACTCCCCCCTGAATGCCCGTTATATAAGCTTTACTTTCCTCCCTGGGTGGGGGGTCGTGGGGGGCGCAGGGGGGTCAATTTTTTTTAGTCGTGCTCCGGACGATACGGTGCATCCTCTGGCGTTCACGGCGTATTTTTAGGCCCCCCCGTGGGAGAGAAAAAAATTTCAGCAAATATGATCAATTTCGGCCGATTTTTCGGCGCCATTTGCAAGGGGGTAAATATCAAACGTGGGGGGCGTAATTTTGGTGACAGGTGCGGGACCCCTTGGGCTTGCACCAAACCCAATTAGGTTCGCAAATTTACCCCCCGTTTGAACGGCAGACCGGTTTGAACGGGATTTTTTGCGAGTGGTCTGGGGGGCGCCCCCCACCTCCGACGGACGTGCTCTTTGTCGGAAACGAAAGACCGATGGTTGTTCTATGTGTCGATAAAATTTAGTCAATTTCTGACAAACCGTTCGAAAGTTGTGGGTAATCTTTTTCGGCCCTCGAAATTTTCCGAAATATATGGGTTTTAAATGGGCAATTTTCGAAGGTCATTTTTGACAATATTTTTCTCGGCTCAGGGGCAAAAATTCAAAAATTTAAAAACCAGTACGATGTAGCATTTATCTGGCTGTCTCCTGAAAAAAACTGGACTCGATTCGTTAAAAATTGTGCCCGCCTATGATTCCTGGGTTGGGACACGTCTTAAAAGAAAATGTCGAAAAAAGGTGCAAAACCGGCATTTTTGAGCGGCCGCCGCGGGGGCCCCCAACATCGCAGGGCCGCCATCAAAACGGCATTCAGATGAGAAAATGTGGTTCTTTCGATCGCCGCAGACGCGGTTGCCGTGCGACGTTTCTGAAAAAAGTCGAAAAAATTGATTCCAACCTCAAATTTATTTTGGCCATTTTTTTTCAAATTTTCCGCCGGATTCGAATCCCACTCGGCGCGCTGAATTTTTTCCATATTTTTCCAGAAAAATCGGTCCAAGGATTTGGATGCTATAAACGGATGAAATTTGTGAAAAGTTGAAAAAACGGATTTTTAGGTTTTTTGGGGGTCACATCCAGGGGGTCGGAGGTAGGGGGTTGAAACTCATATGGTAGAAGGTCCCCACCGAAATACGTCTCTGGTTGTTTTTTTTGTTAAAATCGGTACAGTAGTTCCTGAGAAAATTGACTTTAAAAATTGAAAATTTTCGTTTTCAATTGAATTTTACTCGGTTGGCAGCAATGATTTTAATTTTTTTTAAATCTGAAAAGATCTTAGAATTTACCATATATTTCAATTTTTTACTCAAAAAAATTTTTCAATGGGCCATTTTCTTATTTGAATTTGAATTAGTATATATACTAGTACTTGTAGCAATTTTTATAAAGTGGAACAATATAGTACATTAAATTATGATGTTGACGTACACTTGATAGTTGCGAAGAAAAAAAAAGTTTATTTTTAAAGTGCATTATCTCGGAAACCTGATGATGTAAAGGGTCGAATCTTATGCTGTCGGATGGACGATAGATGGCTGCACAATTTTGTATACCTGACATTTTTTGCTCAGATGAACGGTTTCGGAGTTATGAATTATTTTCTGTAAGGAAATTTGTTATTTTAGGTCGATTTATTTTTAGTTGAAAAATTTATTCCGTAAAAAAATTAATATCTTCAAAACCTGAAGACGTAGAGTGCCGAAACTTATTTGATTGGACGTGTCGAATGGAGGTTTACAAATTTGCATACTTGTATATTTTTGCTCAGATCAATCGTTCAAGACTTGTTAATTATTTTTTGAAAATCAATTTGTTATTTTGATGTTATCCGACATTTTCAGCGAAAAAATTGACCTGGAAAATTAAGTTCGTCAGATAAACTGCTGCAAATTTTTTTGTTGAAGAGCTATCGACTTTATATTTTTAGACGATGTGGGAACAACATCTGAGAAGGCTCACAGTGAATTTCATTGAAATGCAATTCATGTAAGTGCGCCAAAAAAATTAATTACCAACTGCACCTAAAAAAATATATAATTTAATTTTTCTCAAAAGTGGCTAAAGATATTTGAAAAAAACAAACGAAAAACGATGGATCGCCTGAAGCCCTATAGATTTGATGTAAAAAGTTTTTCGCTGCGACGCATATTTTTTGAAATATTAAATATTTTCTCTAATAATTTAAAATCTCAAAGGGTATGTATGGAATAATTTTCGAAAAATCTCGAAAACTCGGATTCGGCAAAAAATTACAACACAGGTCCATTTTAGCACGGAGATTTCGAATTTTGCATTGGTTTCTTGATTAAAAAAATCCCTCTGGTGCAGGGCCGTCTGAAGTGCAAAAAAAGCAATAAAATCGTGGTTTTTAATTTTTTAATTTTTTTTCTGGCCCCCCGAAGAATCGTCAATGCGATATTCTTGTAGAGAAAATCAAGGCGCTTCGTGTGGTACTACGGAAGCGGTAGTAAAACGATTCAAAATGACCACAAAAAAATACTGAAATGTTAAATTTTTAATTTTTTGCTCGTTATACTGGTCATATCTCAAAAACCTGAGCATGTACGTTGCCGAAACTTTTTTTGTAGACGCGCCACAAAAAGGCAAAAAAGTTCGTGCCTCAGTTGTTTTTCGCTCGGAGTAACGGTTTGGCGGTGATAAATTAATGTGTGTTTGCGGATCGCCTTTTCGACTAAATTTTCCCGAAAATTATTTAATCGTATCGCGTTGGATTTTTTTTTCACATAACGAATCTTATTCTTTTCTACGCCTGAAATATAGATAAATATTTTTGCATACTTGTCAAATTTCGCTTAGATTAATGGTTTAGGAGTTTTAATATTGTTTGTAGGAATAAATTTATTATGTTTAATTTATCCGACATTTTCAGCGAAAAAATTGACCTGTAAAATTAAGTTCGTCACATGAACTGCTGTAAATTTTTTGATCGAAGAGCTGCCGACTTTAGATTTTTAGACGATGTAGGGACAACATCTGAGACGGTTCACAGTGAATTTCATTGAAATGCAATGCATGTAAGTGCACCAAAAAAATAATTACCAACTGCACCTAAAAAAATATATAATTTGATTTTTCTCAAAAATGGCTAAAGATATTTGAAAAAAACAAACGACAAACGATGGATCGCCTGAAGCCCTATAGATTTGATGTAAAAAGTTTTTCTCTGCGACGCATATTTTTTGAAATATTAAATATTTTCTCTAAAAATTTAAAATCTCAAGGGGTATGTATGGAATAATTTTCGAAAAATCTCGACAACTCGGATTCTGCCAAAAATTACAACACATGTCAATTTTTGCATGGAGATTTTGAATTTTGCATCGGTTCTTTGAAAAAAAAAAATCTCTCAGGTGCAGGGCCGTCTGAAGGGTAAAAAAACGAAATAATAACGGTTTTTAATTTTTTTAATGTTTTTCCGCCCACCCCAAAGAATTGTCATTGCAGTATTCTTTTAGAGAAAATCAAGGCGCTTCGTGTGGTATCACCGAAGCGGCAGTAGGACGATTCAAAGTGACCGAAAAAAAATAATGAAATGTTAAATTTTTATTTTTTTGCGCGTTAAACTGGTCAAATCTCAAAAACCTGTGGATGCACGGTGCCGAAACTTTTTTTGTAGACGCGCCTCGAAAAGGCAAAAAAGTACGTGCCTCAGTTGTTTTTCGCTCCGAGTAACGGTTTGGCGGTGATAAATTAATGTGTGTTCGCGGATCGCCTTTTCGACTAAATTTTCCGGAAAATTATTTAAACGTATCGCGTTGGATTTTTTTTTCTCATAACGAAACTTATTCTTTTGTACGCCTCAAATATAGATAAATATTTTTGCATACTTGTCAAATTTTGCTTAGATTAATGGTTTTAGAGTTTTAAAATTGTTTGTAGGAATAAATTTATTATGTTTAATTTATCCGACATTTTCAGCGAAAAAAATGACCTGGAAAATTAAGTTCGTCAGATAAACTGCTGTAAATTTTTTTGTTGAAGAGCTATCGACTTTATATTTTTAGACGATGTGGGGACAACATCTGAGAAGGCTCACAGTGAATTTCATTGAAATGCAATTCATGTAAGTGCACCAAAAAAAATAATTACCAACTGCACCTAAAAAAATATATAATTCGATTTTTCTCAAAAATGGCTAAAGATATTTGAAAAAAACAAACGGCAAACGATGGATCGCCTGAAGCCCTATAGATTTGATGTAAAAAGTTTTTCTCTGGGACGCATGGTTTTTAAAATATTAAATATTTTCTGTAAAAATTTAAAATCTCCAAGGGTATGGTATGGATTTTTTTTTGAAAAATCTCGACAACTCGGATTCGGCCAAAAATTACATCACAGGTCCATTTTTGCATGGAGATTTCGAAATTTGCATCGGTTTTTTGGAAAAAAAAAATCTCTTTGGTGCAGGGCCGTCTGAAGGGTAAAAAAACGAAATAATCGTGGTTTTTATTGTTTTTAATGTTTTTCCGCCCACCCCAAAGAATTGTCATTGCAGTATTCTTGTAGAGAAAATCAAGGCGCTTCGTGTGGTACTACGGAAGCGGCAGTAGGACGATTCAAAGTGACCTAAAAAAAATACTGAAATGTTAAATTTTTTATTTTTTGATCGTTATACTGGTCATATCTCAAAAACCTGAGCATGTACGTTGCCGAAACTTTTTTTGTAGACGCGCCACAAAAAGGCAAAAAAGTTCGTGCCTCAGTTGTTTTTCGCTCGGAGTAACGGTTTGGCGGTGATAAATTAATGTGTGTTTGCGGATCGCCTTTCCGACTAAATTTTCCCGAAAATTATTTAATCGTATCGCGTTGAATTTTTTTTTCTCATAACGAAACTCATTCTTTTGTACGCCTCAAATGTAGATAAATATTTTTGCATACTTGTTAAATTTCGCTTAGATTAATGGTTTTGGAGTTTTAAAATTGTTTGTTTGAATAAATTTATTATGTTTAATTTATCCGACATTTTCAGCGAAAAAATTGACCTGGAAAATTAAGTTCGTCAGATAAACTGCTGCAAATTTTTTTGTTGAAGAGCTATCGACTTTATATTTTTAGACGATGTAGGGACAGCATCTGAGAACTCTCACAGTGAATTTCATAGAAATGCAATTCATGTAAGTGCACCAAAAAAAATAATTACCAACTGCACCTAAAAAAATATATAATTCGATTTTTCTCAAAAATGGCTAAAGATATTTGAAAAAAACAAACGACAAACGATGGATCGCCTGAAGCCCTATAGATTTAATGTGAAAAGTTTTTCTCTGCGACGCATATTTTTTGAAATATTAAATATTTTCTCTAAAAATTTAAAATCTCAAGGGGTATGTATGGAATAATTTTCGAAAAATCTCGACAACTCGGATTCGGCCGAAAATTACATCACAGGTCCATTTTTGCATGGAGATTTCGAATTTTGCATCGGTTTTTTGGAAAAAAAAAATCCCTCTGGTGCAGGGCCGTCTGAAGTGCAAAAAAAGCAATAAAATCGTGGTTTTTAATTTTTTAATTTTTTTTCTGGCCCCCCGAAGAATCGTCAATGCGATATTCTTGTAGAGAAAATCAAGGCGCTTCGTGTGGTACTACGGAAGCGGTAGTAAAATGATTCAAAATGACCACAAAAAAATACTGAAATGTTAAATTTTTAATTTTTTGCTCGTTATACTGGTCATATCTCAAAAACCTGAGCATGTACGTTGCCGAAACTTTTTTTGTAGACGCGCCACAAAAAGGCAAAAAAGTTCGTGCCTCAGTTGTTTTTCGCTCGGAGTAACGGTTTGGCGGTGATAAATTGATGTGTGTTCGCGGATCGCCTTTCCGACTAAATTTTCCCGAAAATTATTTAATCGTATCGCGTTGAATTTTTTTTTCTCATAACGAAACTTATTCTTTTGCACTCCTCAAATATAGATAAATATTTTTGCATACTTGTTAAATTTCGCTTAGATTAATGGTTTTGGAGTTTTAAAATTGTTTGTATGAATAAATTTATTATGTTTAATTTATCGGACATTTTCAGCGAAAAAAATGACCTGGAAAATTAAGTTCGTCACATAAACTGCTGTAAAATTTGTCGTTAAAGAGCTATCGACTTTATATTTTTAGACGATGTGGGAACAACATCTGAGAAGGCTCACAGTGAATTTCATTGAAATGCAATGCTTGTAACTGCACAAAAAAAAATAATTACCAACTGCACCTAAAAAAATATATAATTTGATTTTTCTCAAAAATGGCTAAAGATATTTGAAAATTACAAACGACAAACGATGGATCGCCTGAAGCCCTATAGATTTGATGTAAAAAGTTTTTCTCTGGGACGCATGGTTTTTAAAATATTAAATATTTTCTGTAACAATTTAAAATCTCCAAGGGTATGGTATGGAATTTTTTTCGAAAAATCTCGACAACTCGGATTCGGCCAAAAATTACAACACATGTCAATTTTTGCATGGAGATTTTGAATTTTGCATCGGTTCTTTGAAAAAAAAAAATCTCTCTGGTGCAAGGCCGTCTGAAGGGTAAAAAAACGAAATAATAACGGTTTTTAATTTTTTTAATGTTTTTCCGTCCACCTAAAAAATCGTCAATGCAGTATTCTTGTAGAGAAAATCAAGGCCCTTCGTGTAGTACCACCGGAGCGGCAGTAGGACGATTCAAAATGACCGAAAAAAAATAATGAAAAATTAAATTTTTAAATTTTTGCGCGTTAAACTGGTCATATCTCAAAAACCTGAAGATGCACAGTGCCGAAACTTTTTTTGTAGACGCGCCTTGAAAATGCAAAAAAATAAGTGCTTCAGTTCTTTTTCGCTCGGAGCAACGGTTTGGCGGTGATAAATTAATAAGTGTTCGCGGATCACCTAATTCACAGAATTTAGCGGAAAATTGTTTACCCGTAATGCGTCGTATTTTTTTTCTCTGGTCCTGTTTGCAGCAGGGACGCGAAAAAATTAGAGGTTATACCCAGATGTCCGGGGTATGTCGCCGTTAAATAAGAAGAGAGTGCTCCTAACGGTTTTAGAGAAAAAAAATAATAATCAAAAATCATCAGTTTTGACGTTTTTCCTTTGAAGGTCAACAGCTCCGAAACGTAGGGCCTAGGCTCTTAAACAACATGTGCGTTGAAAAGCCCGTAGAAAGGCGAATCTTTTGGTTGTGTATAAACGCACTCGAACAATCATACGGCCGCGGAAAAAAAATATTTATCTGAAAAATTACCTGTTTAAAAAATCGAAAAAACGTCTCATCTTCAAAACCTGATGATGAGCGGCGGTGAATTTTGTTTCATCCGATGCGCGTTTGGAAGGCGCAAAATAAACTGCTCTTGGTGTTTTTCGCTTAGACGGACGGTTCGGCTGTAATAATTTTTTTTTGTGGTTTTGTTAAATGTTGAGAATTTTTTTGTGAAATTTCGCGCCCCGAATTGCGCGCCCCTCTTAAAAACGGAGGTACGGTCCTGAAACTTTTTTTAAAAGAAAGCCCCGCCTCTCCTCAACATTTTGTTCCATGGGACCCCCCACCGCACTCCCCCCTGAATGCCTGTTATATGAGCTTTACTTTCGTCCCTGTGTGGGGGGTCGTGGGGGGCGCAGGGGGGTCAATTTTTTTTAGTCCTGCTCCGGACGATAGGATGCATCCCTTGGCGTTCACTGCGTATTTTTAGGCCCCCCCGTGGGAGAGAAAAAAATTTCAGCAAATATGATCAATTTCGACCGATTTTTCGGCGCCATTTGCAAGGGGGTAAATATCAAACGTGGGGGGCGTAATTTTGGTGACAGGTGCGGGACCCCTTGGGCTTGCACCAAACCCAATTAGGTTCGCAAATTTCCCCCCCGTTTGAACGGCAGACCGGTTTGAACGGGATTTTTTGCGAGGGGTCTGGGGGGCGCCCCCCACCTCCGACGGACGTGCTCTTTGTCGGAAACGAAAGACCGATGGTTGTTCTATGCGTCGATAAAATTTAGTCAATTTCTGACAAACCGTTCGAAAGTTGTGGGTAATCTTTTTCGGCCCTCGAAATTTTCCGAAATATATGGGTTTTAAACGGGCAATTTTCGAAGGTCATTTTTGACAATTTTTTTCTCGGCTCAGGGGCAAAAATTCAAAAATTTAAAAACCAGTACGATGTAGCATTTATCTGGCTGTCTCCTGAAAAAAACTGGACTCGATTCGTTAAAAATTGTGCCCTTCTATGATTCCTGGGTTGGGACACGTCTTAAACGAAAATGTCGAAAAAAGGTCGAAAATCGCCATTTTTGATCGGCCGCTGCGGGGGCCCCCGACATCGCAGAGACCCCATCGAAACGGATTTTAGATGAGAAAATGTGGTTCTTTCGATCGCCGCAGACGCGGTTGCCGTGCGATTTTTTTTAAGAAAGTCGAAAAAATTGATTCTAACCTAAAATTTTTTTGCACGATTTGATTTTGAAATTTCGACCGGATTCGGATCCCACTCGGGGCGCTGAATTTTTTCCATATTTTTCCACAAAAAAATCTGAATTAGGTACATAGAGTTGGGCATTTTGAAAGTCGTGAAAAGTGGCAAAAACGGGTTTTTGGGGGTGCATGAAAGGGGGCGGAGGTAGGGGGTTGAAACTCATATGGTAGAAGGTCCCCACCGAGATACGTCTCGGGTTGAATTTTTGTAAAAATCGGTTCAGTAGTTTTCGAGAAAATCGAATTTGAAAATTGAAAATTTTCGTTTTCAATTGAATTTTACTCGGTTGGCAGCAATGATTTTGAACTTTAGTAAATCTGAAAAGATCTTAGATTTTACCATATTTATCAATTTTGTACTGAAAAAAAAATTTCAATAAGCCATTTTCTTATTTGAATTTAAATTAGTATATATAACTAGTACTTGTGTAGTTTTTAGAATAGGTGAAATTATTGAAACAATAGAGATAGGAGTAGATCATATAAAGAGTACGTGGCTTTAAAAAAAATAAAATTTAAAAATTTAAAAATGTTGAGTTGAACTATTTTGAAAACCTGATGATGTGAAAGGTCGAAACGTGCGCGGTTGGTTGGGGGAAAGTTTGGTGCACAATATTGTATATTTATCTTTTTATGCTCAGATTATTGGTTTTGGAGGTATAAATTATTTTCTACAAGGTAGTTTGTTATTTTGGGTCTATTTATTTTTAATTGAAAAATTAATTCCGTAAAAATATTAATATCTTTAATACCTGAAGACATACAGTGACGAAACTTGTTTGGTTGTACGTGTCGAATAGAGTTTTACAAATTTGCATACTTGTACATTTTTGCTCAGATCAATCGTTCAAGACCTATTAATTATTTTTTGAAAATCAATTTGTTATTTTGATGTTATCCGCCATTTTGGAGAGGAAATATAACGTGATAAATTTACTTTGTCATATAAACCGATGTAAATTTTTTGTTTGATGAGATATCGACTTTATATTTTTAGACGAAGTGAGGACAACATCTGACAAGGCTTCCAGTGAATTTTATTGAAATGATATGCTTGTAACTGCACAAAATAAAATAATTACCAACTGCACCTAAAAAATTATATAATTTGATTTTTCTCAACAATTACTAAAGATATTTAAAAAAAAACAACCGACAAACGATGGATCGCCTAAAGCCCTATAGATTTGATGTAGAAAGTTTTTCTCTGTGACCCGTGGTTTACGAAATATTAAATATTTTCTCTAAAAATTTAAAATCTCAAGGGGTATGTATTGAAATATTTTCTAAAAAACTCGATAACTCTGATTACACAGGTCCATTTTAGCATGGAGATTTCAAATTTCTCATCGATTTTTTGAAAAAAAAAAATCCCTTTGGTGCAGGGCCGTCTGAAGTGTAAAGAAACGAAAAAATCGTGGTTTTTAATTTTTTTAATTTTTTTCTACCCACCCACAGTATCGCCAATTAGATATTCTTGTAGAGAAAATCAGGGCGCTTCGTGTGGTACCACTGGAGCGGTAGTGAAACGATTTAGAGTGCCCGAAAAAAAAAAAACTGAAATGTTTCATTTATAAATTTTTGCTCATTAAAGTGGTCATATCTCAAAAACCTGAAGATGCACAGTGCCGAAACTTTTTTTGTAGACGCACCCAAAAAAGGCAAAAAAGTACGTGTCTTAGTTGTTTTTCGCTCGGAGTAACGGTTTGGCGGTGATAAATTAATGTGTGTTTGCGGATCGCCTTTTCGACTAAATTTTCCCGAAAATTATTTAATCGTATCGCGTTGGATTTTTTTTTCTCATAACGAAACTTATTCTTTTGTACGCCTGAAATATAGATAAATATTTTTGCATACTTGTTAAATTCCGCTGAGATTAATGGTTTTGGAGTTTTAAAATTGTTTGTATGAATAAATTTATTATGTTTAATTTATCCGACATTTTCAGCGAAAAAATTGACCTGTAAAATTAAGTTCGTCAGATAAACTGCTGTAATTTTTGTTGTTGAAGAGCTATCGACTTTATATTTTTAGACGATGTGGGAACAACATCTGAGAAGGCTCACAGTGAATTTCATTGAAATGCAATTCATGTAAGTGCACCAAAAAAATTAATTACCAACTGCACCTAAAAAAATATATAATTCGATTTTTCTCAAAAATGGCTAAAGATATTTGAAAAAAACAAACGACAAACGATGGATCGCCTGAAGCCCTATAGATTTGATGTAAAAAGTTTTTCTCTGCGACGCATATTTTTTGAAATATTAAATATTTTCTCTAAAAATTTTAAATCTCAAGGGGTATGTATGGAATAATTTTCGAAAAATGTCGAAAACTCCGATTCGGCCAAAAATTACAACACAGGTCCATTTTAGCATGGAGATTTCGAATTTTGCATTGGTTTTTTGATAAAAAAAATCCCTCTGGTGCAGGGCCGTCTGAAGTGCAAAAAAAAGCAATAAAATCGTGGTGTTTAATTTTTTATTTTTTTTTCTGGCCACCCGAAGAATAGTCAATGCGATATTCTTGTAGAGAAAATCAAGGCGCTTCGTGTGGTACTACGGAAGCGGTAGTAAAACGATTCAAAATGACCACAAAAAAATACTGAAATGTTAAATTTTTAATTTTTTGCTCGATATACTGATCATATCTCAAAAACCTGAGCATGTACGTTGCCGAAACTTTTTTTGTAGACGCGCCATAAAAAGGCAAAAAAGTACGTGCCTTAGTTGTTTTTCGCTCGGAGTAACGGTTTGGCGGTGATAAATTAATGTGTGTTTGCGGATCGCCTTTTCGACTAAATTTTCCCGAAAATTATTTAATCGTATCGCGTTGGATTTTTTTTTCTCATAACGAAACTTATTCTCCTGTACGCCTCAAATATAGATAAATATTTTTGCATACTTGTTAAATTTCGCTTAGATTAATGGTTTTGGAGTTTTAAAATTGTTTGTATGAATAAATTTATTATGTTTAATTTATCCGACATTTTCAGCGAAAAAATTGACCTGGAAAATTAAGTTCGTCAGATAAACTGCTGTAAATTTTTTTGTTTAAGAGCTATCGACTTTATAATTTTAGACGATGTGAAGACAACATCTGAGAAGGCTCACAGTGAATTTCATTGAAATGCAATTCATGTAAGTGCACCAAAAAAATAATTACCAAGTGCACCTAAAAAAATATATAATTCGATTTTTCTCAAAAATGGCTAAAGATATTTGAAAAAAACAAACGACAAACGATGGATCGCCTAAAGCCCTATAGATTTGATGTAAAAAGTTTTTCTCTGGGACGCATGGTTTTTAAAATATTAAATATTTTCTGTAAAAATTTAAAATCTCCAAGGGTATGGTATGGAATTTTTTTCGAAAAATCTCGACAACTCGGATTCGGCCAAAAATTACAACACATGTTAATTTTTGCATGGAGATTTTGAATTTTGCATCGGTTTTTTGAAAAAAAAAATCTCTCTGGTGCAGGGCCGTCTGAAGGGTAACAAAACGAAATAATAACGGTTTTTAATTTTTTTAATGTTTTTCCGTCCACCTAAAAAAATCGTCAATGCAGTATTCTTGTAGAGAAAATCAAGGCCCTTCGTGCAGTACTACCGTAGCGGCAGTAGGACGATTCAAAGTGACCGAAAAAAAATAATGAAAAATTAAATTTTTAATTATTTGCGCGTTAAACTGGTCATATCTCAAAAACCTAAAGATGCACAGTGCCGACACTATTTTTTTAGACGTGCCTAGATAAGGTAAAAAAATGAGTATTTCATTTGTTTTTCGCTTGGAGCAACGGTTTGGCGGTGATAAATTAATTTGTGTTTGCGGATCGCCTTTTCGACAAAATTTTCCGGAATATTGTATACCCAAATCGGGTCGATTTTTTTTTCTCTTTACCGATTTTGTTTCTTTGTACGCCTTAAATATAGATAAATATTTTTGCATACTTGCCAAATTTTGCTCAGATTAAGGGTTTAGGAGTTTTAAAATTGTTTGTAGATATAAATGTATTTTTATAATTTGTCAGACATTTTTAGCGAAAAAATTGACCGGTAAAATTAAGTTCGTTACATAAACGGCTGTAAAAATTTTGGTTGAAGAGCTATCAAGTTTATATTTTTACACGATGTAGGGGCAACATCTGAGAAGGCTCGTAGTGAATTTCTTTGAGCTGCGACGTTTGTAACCGCACAAAAAAAAAATCAATCCAAATTGCACCTGAAAATATATATAATTCGATTTTTTTCGAAAACCCCAAAAAATATTTGAATTTAACAAACGACAAACGATAGATCGCCTAAAGCCCCATAGTTTTGAAGTAAAAAGTTTTTCTCTGCGACGCGTGGTTTGCGAAATATTAAATATTTTCTCTGAAAATTTAAATTCTCGAGGGGTTTGTATTGAAATATTTTCAAAAAATCACGATAACTCGGATACGGCCAAAAATTACAACACAGGTCCATTTTTGCATGAAGATTTCGAATTTTGCATCGGTTTTTCAGAAAAAAAAAATCTCTTTGGTGCAGGGCCGTCTGAAGGGTAAAAAACGAAATAATAGTGGTTTTTAATTTTTTAAATTTTTTTCCGTTCATCTGAAGAATCGTGAATGCGATATTCTTGTAGAGAATATCAAGACGGTTTGTGTGGTACCATTAGAGCGGCAGTGGGACGATAGAGAGAGAGCGAAAAAAAATACTGAAATGTTGAATTTCTAATTTGTTGCGCGTTAAACTGGTCTTATCTCGAAAACCTGAGGATGCACATTGCCGACACTTTTTTTTTAGACGTGCCAAAAGAAGCCAACAAAATGAGTAGCTCAATTGTTTTTCGCTCGGAGCAACGGTTTGGCGGTGATAAATTAATTAGTGTCTGCGGATCGCCGTTTCGACAAAATTTTCCGGAAAATTGTATACCCAAATCGCGTCGATTTTTTTTTTCTCGTGACTGATTTTGTTTCTTTGTACGCCTTAAATATAGATAAATATTTTTGCATACTTGCCAAATTTCGCTCAGATTAAGGATTTAGGAGTTTTAAAATTGTTTGCAGATATAAATGTATTTTTATAATTTGTCCGACATTTTCAGCGAAAAAATTGACCGGTAAAATTAAGTTCGTCACATAAACTGCTGTAAAATTTTTGGTTGAAGAGCTATCAAGTTTATATTTTTACACGATGTAGGGGCAACATCTGAGAAGGCTCGTAGTGAATTTCTTTGAGCTGCGACGTTTGTAACCGCACAAAAAAAAATCAATCCTAATTGCACCTGAAAATATATATAATTCGATTTTTTTCGAAAACCCCAAAAAATATTTGAATTTAACAAACGGAAAACGATAGATCGCCTAAAGCCCCATAGTTTTGAAGTAAAAAGTTTTTCTCTGCGACGCATGGTTTGCGAAATATTAAATATTTTCTCTGAAAATTTAAAATCTCAAGGGTATTCAAATATTTTCGAGAATTCTCGATAACTCGGATTCGGCCAAAAATTACATCACAGGTCCATTTTTGCATGGAGATTTCGAATTTTGCATCGGTTTTTTGGAAAAAAAAAATCTCTCTGGTGCAGGGCCGTCTGAAGGGTAAAAAAACGAAATAATCGTGGTTTTTATTTTTTTTAATGTTTTTCCGCCCACCCCAAAGAATTGTCATTGCAGTATTCTTGTAGAGAAAATCAAGGCGCTTCGTGTGGTATCACCGAAGCGGCAGTAGGACGATTCAAAGTGACCGAAAAAAAATAATGAAATGTTTTATTTTCAATTTTTTTGCGCGTTAAACTGGTCATATCTCAAAAACCTGAAGATGCACAGTGCCGAAACTTTTTTTGTAGACGCGCCTTGAAAATGCAAAACAATTAGTGCTTCAGTTGTTTTTCGCTCGGAGCAACGGTTTGGCGGTGATAAATTAATATGTGTTCGCGGATCACCTCAGTGACAGAATTTAGCGGAAAATTGTTTACCCGTAGCGCGTCGTTTTTTTTTTCTCTGGTTCTGTTTGCAGCAAGGACGCGAAAAAATTAGAGGATATACCCTGATGTCCGGGGTATGTCACTGTCAAATGAGAAGAGAGTGCTCCTAACGGTTTCAGAGAAAAAAAATAATAAGCAAAAATCGTCAGTTTTGTCTTTTTTCCTTTGGAGGTCAATAGCTCCGAAACGTAGGGTCTAGGCTCTTAAACAACATGTGCGTTGAAAAGCCCGTAGAAAGGCGAATCTTTTGGTGGTGTATAAATGCACTCGACCATTCATACGGCCGCGAAAAAAAATTATTTATCTGAAAAATTACCTGTTTAAAAAATCGAAAAAACGTCTCATCTTAGAAACCTGATGATGAGCGGCGGTGAATTTTGGTTCATCCGATGCGCTTTTGGAAGGCGCAAAATAAACTGGTCTTGGTGTTTTTTGCTTAGACGGACGGTTCGGCCGTAATAATTTTTTTTGGTGGTTTTGTCAAATGTTGAGAATTTTTTTGTGAAATTTCGCGCCCCGAATTGCGCGCCCCTCTTAAAAACGGAGGTACGGTCCTGAAACTTTTTTTAAAAGAAAGCCCCGCCCCTCCCGAACGTTTTGTTCCACAGGACCCCCTACCGCACTCCCCCCTGAATGCCTGTTATATGAGCTTTACTTTCGTCCCTATGTGGGGGGTCGTGGGGGGCGCAGGGGGGTCAATTTTTTTTAGTCCTGCTCCGGACGATACGATGCATCCCTTGGCGTTCACTGCGTATTTTTAGGCCCCCCCGTCAAAGAGAGAAAAATTTCAGCAAATATGATCAATTTCGACCGATATTTCGGCGCCATTTGCAAGGGGGTAAATATCAAACGTGGGGGGCATAATTTTGGTGACAGGTGCGGGACCCCTTGGGCTTGCACCAAACCCAATTAGGTTCGCAAATTTCCCCCCCGTTCGAACGGCAGACCGGGTTGAACGGGATTTTTTGCGAGGGGTCTGGGGGGCGCCCCCCACCTCCGACGGACGTGCGCTTTGCCGAAAACGAAAGACCGATAGTTGTTCTATACGTCGATAAAATTTAGTCAATTTCTGACAAACCGTTCGAAAGTTGTGGGTATTATTTTTCGGGCCTCGAAATTTTCCGAAATATATGGACTTTAAATGGGCAATTTTCGAAGGTCATTTTTGACAATTTTTTTCTCGGCTCAGGGGCAAAAATTCAAAAATTTAAAAACCAGTACGATGTAGCATTTATCTGGCTGTCTCCTGAAAAAAACTGGACTCGATTCGTTAAAAATTGTGCCCTCCTATGATTCCTGGGTTGGGACACGTCTTAAAAGAAAATGTCGAAAAAAGGTGCAAAACCGGCATTTTTGAGCGGCCGCCGCGGGGGCCCCCGACATCGCAGGGACCCCATCGAAACGGCATTCAGATGAGAAAATGTCATTCTTTCGATTGCCGCAAACGCGGTTGCCGTGCGACGTTTCTGAAAAAAGTCGAAAAAATTGATTCCAACCTCAAATTTTTTTTGGCGATTTTTTTTCAAATTTTCCGCCGGATTCGAATCCCACTCGGAGCGCTGAATTTTTTCCATATTTTTCCAGAAAAATCGGTCCAAGGATTTGGATGCTATAAACGGATGAAATTTGTGAAAAGTTGAAAAAACGGATTTTTAGGTTTTTTGGGGGTCACATCCAGGGGGTCGGAGGTAGGGGGTTGAAACTCATATGGTAGAAGGTCCCCACCGAAATACGTCTCTGGTTGTTTTTTTTGTTAAAATCGGTACAGTAGTTCCTGAGAAAATTGACTTTAAAAATTGAAAATTTTCGTTTTCAATTGAATTTTACTCGGTTGGCAGCAATGATTTTAAATTTTTTTAAATCTGAAAAGATCTTAGATTTTACCATATTTATCAATTTTTTACTTAAAAATTTTTTTCAATGGGCCATTTTCTTATTTGAATTTGAATTAGTATATATTAACTAGTACTTGTGTAGTTTTATGATAAGGTGAAATGATTGAAACAATAGAGATAGGAGTAGGTCATATAAAGAGTACATGGCTTTAAATAAAATATTTTTTTTTTTTTTAAAGTGCATTATCTCGGAAACCTGATGATGTAAAGGGTCGAATCTTATGCTGTCGGATGGACGATAGATGGCTGCACAATTTTGTATACCTGACATTTTTTGCTCAGATGAACGGTTTCGGAGTTATGAATTATTTTCTGTAAGGAAATTTGTTATTTTAGGTCGATTTATTTTTAGTTGAAAAATTTATTCCGTAAAAAAATTAATATCTTCAAAACCTGAAGACGTAGAGTGCCGAAACTTATTTGATTGGACGTGTCGAATGGAGGTTTACAAATTTGCATACTTGTATATTTTTGCTCAGATCAATCGTTCAAGACTTATTAATTATTTTTTGAAAATCAATTTGTTATTTTGATGTTATCCGATATTTTTGAGAGGAAATATAACGTGATAAATTTACTTTGTCATATAAACCGATGTAAATTTTTTGTTTGATGAGATATCGACTTTATATTTTTAGACGATGTGAGGACAACATCTGAGAAGGCTTCCAGTGAATTTTATTGAAATGATATGCTTGTAACTGCACCAAAAAAAATAATTACCAACTGCACCTAAAAAATTATATAATTTGATTTTTCTCAACAATTACTAAAGATATTTAAAAAAAAACAACCGACAAACGATGGATCGCCTGAAGCCCTATAGATTTGATGTAGAAAGTTTTTCTCTGTGACCCGTGGTTTACGAAATATTAAATATTTTCTCTAAAAATTTAAAATCTCAAGGGGTATGTATTGAAATATTTTCTAAAAAACTCGATAACTTTGATTTTGCTAAAAATTACAACACAGGTCCATTTTAGCATGGAGATTTCAAATTTCTCATCGATTTTTTGAAGAAAAAAAAATCCCTTTGGTGCAGGGCCGTCTGAAGTGTACAGAAACGAAAAAATCGTGGTTTTTAATTTTTTTAATTTTTTTCTACCCACCCAAAGTATCGCCAATTAGATATTATTGTAGAGAAAATCAGGGCGCTTCGTGTGGTACCACTGGAGCGGTAGTGAAACGATTTATAGTGCCCGAAAAAAAAAATACTGAAATGTTTAATTTATAAATTTTTGCGCATTAAAGTGGTCATATCTCAAAAACCTGAAGATGCACAGTGCCGAAACTTTTTTTGTAGACGCACCCAAAAAAGGCAAAAAAGTACGTGTCTTAGTTGTTTTTCGCTCGGAGTAACGGTTTGGCGGTGATTAATTAATGTGTGTTTGCGGATCGCCTTTTCGACTAAATTTTCCCGAAAATTATTTAATCGTATCGCGTTGGATTTTTTTTTCTCATAACGAAACTTATTCTTTTGTACGCCTGAAATATAGATAAATATTTTTGCATACTTGTTAAATTAAGATTAATGGTTTTGGAGTTTTAAAATTGTTTGTATGAATAAATTTATTATGTTTAATTTATCCGACATTTTCAGCGAAAAAATTGACCTGGAAAATTAAGTTCGTCAGATAAACTGCTGTAAATTTTTTTGTTGAAGAGCTATCGACTTTATATTTTTAGACGATGTGGGCACAACATCTGAGAAGACTTACAGTGAATTTCAATGAAATTCAATTCATGTAAGTGCACGAAAAAAAATAATTACCAACTTCACCTAAAAAAATATATAATTAGATTTTTCTCAAAAGTGGCTAAAGATATTTGAAAAAAACAAACGACAAACGATGGATCGCCTGAAGCCCTATAGATTTGATGTAAAAAGTTTTTCTCTGGGACGCATGGTTTTTAAAATATTAAATATTTTCTGTAAAAATTAAAAATCTCCAAGGGTATGGTATGGAATTTTTTTCGAAAAATCTCGACAACTCGGATTCGGCCAAAAATTACAACACAGGTCCATTTTAGCATGGAGATTTCGAATTTTGCATTGGTTTTTTGATAAAAAAAATCCCTCTGGTGCAGGGCCGTCTGAAGTGCAAAAAAAGCAATGAAATCGTGGTTTTTAATTTTTTTAACTTTTTTCTGGCCCTCTGAAGAATCGTCAATGCGATATTCTTGTAGAGAAAATCAAGGCGCTTCGTGTGGTACCACTGGAGCGGTAGTGAAACGATTTATAGTGCCCGAAAAAAAAATACTGAAATGTTTAATTTATAAATTTTTGCGCGTTAAACTGGTCATATCTCAAAAACCTGAAGATGCACAGTGCCGAAACTTTTTTTGTAGACGCGCCTTAAAAATTCAAAAAAATAAGTGCTTTAGTTCTTTTTCGCTCGCAGCAACGGTTTGGCGGTGATAAATTAATAAGTGTTCGCGGATCACCTTATTGACAGATTTTAGCGGAAAATTGTTTACCCGTAATGCGTCGTATTTTTTTTCTATGGTCCTGTTTGCAGCAGGGACGCGAAAAAATTAGAGGTTATACCAAGATGTCTGCAGTAAGCCCTTGTAAAATTAGAACACTGTGCTCTCAACCGTTTCAGAGAAAAAAACGCACTCGAACAATCATACGGCCGCGGAAAAAAAATATTTATCTGAAAAATTACCTGTTTAAAAAATCGAAAAAACGTCTCATCTTCAAAACCTGATGATGAGCGGCGCTGAATTTTGTTTCATCCGATGCGGTTTTGGAAGGCGCAAAATAAACTGCTCTTGGTGTTTTTCGCTTAGACGGACGGTTCGGCCGTAATAATTTTTTTTTGTGGTTTTGTTAAATGTTGAGAATTTTTTTGTGAAATTTCGCGCCCCGAATTGCGCGCCCCTCGTAAAAACGGAGGTACGGTCCTGCAACTTTTTTTAAAAGAAAGCCCCGCCTCTCCTCAACATTTTGTTCCACAGGACCCCCCACCGCGCTCCCCCCTGAATGTCCGTTATATAAGCTTTACTTTCGTCCCTGTGTGGGGGGTCGTGGGGGGCGCAGGGGGGTCAATTTTTTTTAGTCCTGCTCCGGACGATACGGCGCATCCTCTGGCGTACACGGCGTATTTTTAGGCCCCCCCGTCAAAGAGAAAAAAATTTCAGCAAATATGATCAATTTCGACCGATATTTCGGCGCCATTTGCAAGGGGGTAAATATCAAACGTGGGGGGCGTAATTTTGGTGACAGGTGCGGGACCCCTTGGGCTTGCACCAAACCCAATTAGGTTCGCAAATTTCCCCCCCGTTTGAACGGCAGACCGGTTTGAACGGGATTTTTTGCGAGGGGTCTGGGGGGCGCCCCCCACCTCCGACGGACGTGCTCTTTGCCGGAAACGAAAGACCGATGGTTGTTCTATGTGTCGATAGAATTTAGTCAATTTCTGACAAACCGTTCGAAAGTTGTGGGTATTCATTTTCGGCTCTCGAAATTTTCCGAAATATATGGGCTTTAAATGGGCAATTTTCGAAGGTCATTTTTGACAATTTTTTTCTCGGCTCAGGGGCAAAAATTCAAAAATTTAAAAACCAGTACGATGTAGCATTTATCTGGCTGTCTCCTGAAAAAAACTGGACTCGATTCGTTAAAAATTGTGCCCTCCTATGATTCCCTGGTTGGGACACGTCTTAAAAGAAAATGTCGAAAAAAGGTGCAAAACCGGCATTTTTGAGCGGCCGCCGCGGGGGCCCCCGACATCTCAGGGACCCCATCGAAACGGCTTTCAGATGAGAAAATGTCATTCTTTCGATTGCCGCAAACGCGGTTGCCGTGCGACGTTTCTGAAAAAAGTCGAAAAAATTGATTCCAACCTCAAATTTTTTTTGGCCATTTTTTTTCAAATTTTCCGCCGGATTCGAATCCCACTCGGCGCGCTGAATTTTTTCCATATTTTTCCAGAAAAATCGGTCCAAGGATTTGGATGCTATAAACGGATGAAATTTGTGAAAAGTTGAAAAAACGGATTTTTAGGTTTTTTGGGGGTCACATCCAGGGGGTCGGAGGTAGGGGGTTGAAACTCGTATGGTAGAAGGTCCCCACCGAAATACGTCTCTGGTTGTTTTTTTTGTTAAAATCGGTACAGTAGTTTTCGAGAAAATTGACTTTAAAAATTGAAAATTTTCGTTTTCAATTGAATTTTACTCGGTTGGCAGCAATGATTTTAATTTTTTTTAAATCTGAAAAGATCTTAGATTTTACCATATTTATCAATTTTTTACTTAAAAAATTTTTTCATTGAGCCATTTTCTTATTTGAATTTGAATTAGTATATATTAATTAAAAACACAGTTATTGAAAACGTTTCGAGCTTCACTGCTTACCGTGGACTTGGCATTATTTGTTAAGTTAAGTATTTCATTATTTTCTCTTAGATTATTTATTATGTTGGAATGATGTTCCTGGTTCAATTGTAAATACGGCTTTAGCGAGTTTGATGCATTGTGACCTGTTATTTTCATAATCTCCTGTTCTCCTACACCAGCCTTTGATAGATTGCTAACTGCGCTTGATCTTGCAGAATGATTGGTAATTTTTTTATTATTTGTATTCAGTCCAATTTTCTCTGCAGACTCTTTCATCCACTTTGAAAGAGAATTTATTCCTATTGGAACATTTTTGAACCATGTCGAAGTTTTCCATGCAGGGTTTGGTGTTAGAAACATCCTATCGATTTGTATATTATCTGATCTTTTACTTATTAGTTTATTGAAAAGGCGTACAGGGCAAATATTTGGATTTCCCATATTAGGTGTCAACCATTTAGTATTTGTACACCTTTGAGCTCCACCTTGTGATGTTTTGGAAAATATTGGGTTATACTCTAATCGGCCTGTGTCCAATCCCTTAGTATCTGTTTCTTTCTTAAAATAATGAACACAGCATTTTGTTGCTTCTCCTCCCCTCCAGGCCAGTTCATAAGACGCGATATGAAAAAATTTTCTTTGTAACCCACATGGAGTATCTTCGTCCCAAACATTAAATATTTCCATCAATTGCGTTGTTGAAAGTGCCACCGAACTTTCTTTGTGTTTTGCAGTGTCCTTTTGAAGATTTTTTCTCTTTGCATCTCTTGCCTTTCTGGCACTTCTGAATTCTAAATCTTTAA
This sequence comes from Othius punctulatus, assembly GCA_951805005.1. Lineage (NCBI taxonomy): Eukaryota > Metazoa > Arthropoda > Insecta > Coleoptera > Staphylinidae > Othius > Othius punctulatus. The sequence goes on from OX638138.1 coordinate 74,579,441, forward strand.
AAGGGTCGAATGATCTATTGTAGCTTTCAAAATATAGTTCCTGAAGCAGTTTTGCTGTCTTGTTCCACATTGTTTTAACTACTGCTTCTTTATAATCTTTGCCATTTTTCCGCTTCATATTATATCCCCAGTCTTTTAAGATCAGTGCTAGAGTATTTATTGTAGTAGACTCGTTTAACGTATAACTTTTTTCTTCGCAAAAAGTTAAAAATTGTTTCCATATCGAACTATTGCTAATCACTGTATTTTTACTTCTGCTTTCTAGTATTTCTTTATCAATTTCAGTATGCGAAACGCAGCTAAAGCGACTTTTATTCATTTTGTATGACACTTTAATATGATTGATAAATTAATAATTTGACAAATATTTTGATTGACAAGAGTGAACCTAGCTACCGAGATTATTCCCACTATAATAATCTCTAGAGAATATTCCCAGTATAATAATGACGGGATTGGTCCAGAAGTATCAATATGACAAAAATCGAAATATATCATTGGTTTTGAGAAACGTCAAAAAATAATCAAAAAAATAAATAATTGCAATCTTAATTTATTATTTGTTGACATTCTAAAGTGGATAACTATTTTTTAGTCATTATCAATATCTAGAAAACTAAGCGAGATCATGGCAACTTATATTTGAAAACATAAAATTTTAAGTCAATATGAAAATGACGAAAATAAGTTGATATTTAATATTACTAGATGCGCAATAATGTTCTCGTTCTATTTGAACTAAATCTTTATATGTAGATTAATCTGGCAAGCAAGAATTCGCAAAAATATTAACATCAATGTCATATCTCTAGGTTCGCCCCTTATCACAAATACACGGAATGGAAGAGAATGAAGAAATATGCTACTTTTCTAGCAACACATTTCTTCGTAGAAACCATAATTAGTCTTTAATTATTTAAACAGAATATTTTCGATATTAGGGCCGTTACTCATTTCAGGGCCCTGGGTACCATATACATATGTTATCAGTTTGTAGTAAACTAGTCACAAATTAATTATATTGACGGATTCATGAGCCTGTAACTATCCTTTAATTATTAAAACATAAGATTTTGCTATCAGGGCCGTAACTCATTTCAGGGCCGTGGGTAACTTATACAGATGTTACCTGTTTGTAGGAAAGTCGTCACAAATTAATTCTATTGACGGATCCCCATAGAGCGTGTAATTAGCCTTAAATTATTTAACACATAAGATTTTCGATATCAGCGCCGTAACTCATTTCAGGGCCCGGGTGCCATATACAAATGTTATCAGTTTGTAGGAAACTAATTAAATATAAATTTTTGGGGTTCCATTTTTGCAGGGCAGTCTTTGACCTAGTTTTTTTTAAATGGCACCCCTGTATAAATTTAAATATTTGAATTTGCCCTTTTTTGGGCTTTATAAATCCGTTTAGTTTTTGCAATTCACTTTAACCTTTCAGAAGTTGTTCAGGTTTTTCTATAAAATTAATGGGTTTGCAGGCATTTATTAAAAAAATCGCAGGGCACTTGGTTTCTGGGCTATCAAGTTGGGACTTTTCCTGAGCCTAAACAACTGACTGAGGTATCTTCTCGCGACAAGACCGCCTATCTGCATTGTGGAATCATCTTGCTTTAACACATTAATTTTGGTAAACTTTGAAGTACCATAACTTGATTTTTTTTAAATAGCATACTCTATATTTCAGTACTTAGTCCTATTCAGGGTCTCAGTTTACATCTTTCTTGCTCCTTATATTTTTTCTTAAAAGTTGATAGTAGAGAGATAATTTTGATTTTCTTAAAAATTTACACAAATCTCATCGATATAAACTTGCGGGCCATGAAAATCATTTAATTCTGTCATGCCAATGTCAAAGTGACATTTAGTGTACGACACGTTTTATTTTTCTTAGCGTAGTTTCTTAATGAATGTTTCTCATAATGAAATGTTGGATATGGTTTATGTACACGGTGACAGCGCAAACTGTTGTTGGTGACCAGAATCTATTGAGGCATAACATATCAATAGCAAAAACATTTGAATTAAACTATAACATTACAACATAACAAAAATAACATTAATAATTATAACATTATAAAAAGTGTTCAAAATGACGGCGCACGTGTGCAATACATTCGTCAATTCTTTTTAAAAATGAATCATTCACTGTTTCTAAAATGGCATGATCAATGCTACGGAAAGCCTCTCTAATTCTTTCCTGCATATTTTCCTTGGTAGTAACTTCTGCTTCGTACACCCGATCATGAACAAAACCCCATAGAAAAAAGTCGGGTTTCGTCAAGTCAGGTGTCAAATCATCAAATTCTTTATTTAACTAATCCCTAACAATTTGACTATTGTGTGGAGGGTCACCACCATGCTGAGACCATAGTCTTCTGATGATAAGATCAAGAGGCAAATCATCGAGATACAATTGAAAATTGTTTTTCCGCCTACCTGCTCTGAAAGTTCATTTTTCGGTCCTAAATTGCGGGCGGAAAATGAGATTTAGAGGCTCAAGGGCCTCTAAAATGTTTCAGAAATTTTCCCATAGATGGCAGCATACTTTTCATAAACACATGTGACAGTGACAGATATATTCTATCTACTCTCTAATTAAGAAAATACAGTCCGGGAGTATATAGCAGAAAGATGGAAATAGTGCCACATTGTGGTTGAACATTCAATGTTGAAGGCGGTTCCTAAAATAAAACAAAATATTGACATAGGAAAATTCATCAAAGTGCAGCCGTACTTGATACGAAATTCGGTTGATTATAGAGCAAAAAAGTCAGATATTGTAGGTAGGCGGAAAAATAGAGTGTGTCCCGCAGGCCGAAAGGCTTTAGCAGCCCGCGGTGCTTGGCGCATGAGCGAGCGGAGCGAGCGAGGGCGCTATTTTCCGCCCTTGATGCACAATATACTATTGAAGAAAATCATGATACATTTGTGCATTTAGTGGACCGTCAAAAAAATATGAACCTATAAATCTATGACCCACCACACCTCCCCAAACATTAACAGACAATCGATGTTGGTGGTCAAGTGCTCGAATGAAATGGGGGTTTGTGTTATCATATAGTGTGATAGTTGTGAGTGTTGATTTCACCGTTTTTCTTAAATGTCACTTCGTCTGTAAACAGAACATTATTAAAGAAGCCATTTTCTTGGTGTTCCATATTTCGGGCCCATAAACAGAATTGTTGCCTCTCGATGAAGGCGTTTTCATTTAAACCTTGCACTAACTGAACATGGTGCGGATGGAATTTATTTTTGCGGGTTATTCTGTAGACGCTGGTGTTGGAAATCTGCAGTTCTTGACTTACGGCCTGGGAACTTCTGTATGGGTTTTCTACAACACTTTGCAAAACTAGATGTTGATGTTCGCCTCCGATCGCTGGTCTTCCGCGAATATGTTTCTCATGCTGGACACCACCCGTCCATTCAAATCTTTCCTTCACATTTCCAAAGTCTCTTGGCTTTGGGTGCCTCCTATCGGGATATTTCTGAGCATAAATTCTGGTCGCCAGCAACGGGTTCCGCTCACTTTCCGCCAGTAGGTAAATCATATCCACAATTTCATCATGCAAAAATTTCATGTTCACGACAATAATTACAACGTGTCGTACAATAAAAGTCACTTTGACGTTGACATAACCGAAACAATTGATATTCAATTCACGATAAGTTTATATTGATGAGATCTGGGTTCATTTTTCAGAAAATCCAAATTATTTCTCAAACTATGAACTTTTAAAAATATATATAAGGGGCGAAACAGATGTAAAATGAGATGCTGAATACGACTAAGTAATAAAATATAGGGTGCGCCATTTAAAAAAATCAAGTTATGGCCCTTCAAAGTTTACCAAAATTAATGTCCCACAGCAAGGTTATGCCACAATGCAAATGGACGATCTTGTCGCCAGAAGATACCCCAGACAGTTGTTTAGGATCTGGCTAGGTCCCAACCCGATATCCTAGAAAACAAGAGCCCTGCGATTTTTTTAATAAGTGGCTGTAATTGCATTAAATTTTAGAAAAACAGAAACAACTTCTGAACGGTTAAAGCGAATTGCAAAAACTAAACGGGTTTATAAAGCCCAAAAAGGGCAAATTGAAATATGTAAATTTATACAGGGGGTGCCATTTAAAAAAAAACAGGTCCAAGGCTGCCCTGCAAAAATGGAACACCCTGTATATGGGAAAATAATTTTAAAAACTGCACCTTGACCACTAGTTTGCAATGCCGTTTGGTTCATTTTTATATCATTAACGGTGTAGGTGTAATCGAGCCTGCCCGTCCTATTAACTGACCCTGTATGTACAAATGTTATCAGTATGTAGGACACTTGTCACAAATTAATTCTATGGACGTAACAAATTTCAGGGAACTGGGTACCATATACAAATGTTATCAGTTTGTAGTAAAGTAGTTACAAATTAATTACAATGACGGACTTATAGAGCCTGTAATTTAGTTTGCGATCAAATATCGGTAAATATCAAAGGAAAATCTGCAGCTTGCTCGGGAATTGACTGCGGTTGATATTTGAAGTGCTACCGTTCAGTTTTAATTGAGGTAAAAAATCACTTGAATTGTAGGTACAGTGTGCGCCTAAAATATGGAATAACCATCATTTGTTTTTGAGTAATCACGTCATCTACTGTCTTTTTAATGACAACCCCTAATTTTTTTTTCTCGATTTTGAGAGATATTTTCATTGTCGAAGTGACAAGTGTTGCCTGTTACATAAGAAAATTTTCGAGTAAATGACAATTTCAAGTGAAAAACGAAGTGCTTCGGGTTGAAACAAACAATAACCCCGCGCGCTAACACCTGTTACATAAGTTTTGCAAATATTTTTAAATGCTTTACCTGACAGAGTAAAACTATTACATCTGGTCTACTATGAAGAAAAATGTTGCTAGGGATCTTGTCACTTTGTTTAATACTTCACATTTTAATACGCAAAATATTAAAAAAAATACTGTATATAGGATAATTCGGGAATGTGAAGAGTGAATTCCATGAGTAAACCGCCAAAAACAGGCCGTCTACGGAAGATAACAGTACTTCGGGTTAAGAGCCGGATACACCGTATTGAAAATGTAATTCCGCAAATTTCGTCCTGTGAGCTAATTTAATGACATAATCATGTGAAATTTTTTGTGACTATTTTTCTTAATACTACCTCACGGCTACACAACGTTTTTTTTTTTTACTTTTAGAATAAATATTTTTTATAACATATTTTTCTAAACTTAAAATAATCGTTCTGTAGCCGGAATAAGGTTTGAATATTGTGGTCATTTCATTTTGTTTCACCAAATTATTTCAAATAATAACGAAATGAGAAGACATTTTACATTAAAAAACTTGCGATCCATATAGTAGCACCTCTACGGAGTGTTTGTAGAATTAACCTTGGGGCCGCCTTCGCCCTATTTTACGGTTGGCGCGGCCACAAAATCTCACAAAGCGGCCCTTTATGACATATTGAATATTGAGATGACGAAGAACGACCTGCGAACTCTCAGACGCTCGACTCGACGAACTCATTGTGAAATAGGTAAAGGCAAGCCTATTGACAATCACGTCTAATCAAACAAAACTCTGAGAAAACCTTTTCAACATAATTTTGTCAATAATTGTTGTTTCGTACAAAAGATGCGCACTTTAAGATTAAGTTTGATTGTGTTCTGGTTTACTTTATTTCATAACAAATGGTAATTTGTATAATGGTATTCCATTTAATATTTTACATATAATAAGGGTGCCATAAAAACCATCAGAAAATATATGTCATTATGATGAATATGACGAAACACCGGACTATTGATCATACTGAGATAAGGTACTCTTTCTTCTCTCATAATCCAAGCCGCTATTGCTATTTAATCCTTGGGCCGGTCGGATTACTTACAATTACTCCAATTAGTCCTTAATCTTTAGGTGAAACAGGTATAGCTTATAGGTATAGGTATAGGTAGGTATAGTTTAGGTGAAACAGTCTCTGTTACATCTTGCTAGATCTTAGTCGTAATTTGTATTGTGGTGCGTCAGGATGTTGTCGACACGTAAGAATCTCAATTTAAGTAAAAAGCGAAAATCATTTGGGAAAAGAATGCAAAGTGTCCGAAACTATAAGAAAGGTAAGTAATATATGCATTAATGTTAAACAATTTATAATGTTAACGTGGAAACATGTATATATACCGGGTGAGTTTTTTCGGATGTTTAGTATGGGGATCTCAGATACCAGCGGAGATAGAGGAACGATTAAATGGGGAAATAATTGCAGTTTTACGAGTTCAATTTCATGAGCTTTTTGTTTTTTTGAAAAAATTGCATGTCTAACTAGATATCTCGAAAAAATATATTTTTTGTTATTTGATGCGGTGCCTATGGATCTGTTATTATTGACTTTAGAACACATGTGTAGAGGAAAAAGTTATACGTAATTATGTGCACACAATCTAACCGATTATTTTATTAAAGCTATAATTTTTGAGTTATGAGATAAAGTTGTTTTTTTTTAATGGAAACCATAGTTGGCCATGACTTTATAAAACAGGCCCTTTTTCAACTATTCTAATGATATACCACTTGATATAGTTATTTTTATAAATAATTAAATTATCGTAATTTTTTACTTTTCATATTCGAACTATTCAAGAAGTAGGCTATGGAAACAATTGATAGATGCGCAACGCGTTAAATAATAAAATTCAAGTTAGTTATTAAAATTTTTCTTTTCATTTCGAAATTATAAACATTATTATTTTGGTGTGAAATGTTTATTTCGTTGGAGTTACAATTTTATATAAAAATTATATCTGATAAAACAAAATTACATAAGTACAAAACTACTAAACAGGGAATGACAGACAATAAATTGAGAAACAAAACAAGCATATTAGAACGTAACTAAAGTAGTATCAAAACCACGTAATTAAAGTTAGGAACGTATTTAAGACTAAATATGGTCAAAAGGTTCACCACTATGATTAATGCACACCTTTTTAAAACAGAATTTGTTGCTTTTCTAACGGAGCGTCCATCAATATTAGCAAAAACTTGTGACTTGTAAGTACAGCTTCTCTAAGGTCATCTACTGTGACGTATGATGTTTGATACACTCTATCTTTTACCATTCCTCATAAATAGAAATCTAAAACAGAGAGATCGGGAGATCGGCCACCTCTATAATTGTCGTTTGTATCTATCAATTGTTTCTATAGCGTACTACTTCGAATAGTTCGAAACTGAAAAGAAAAAAATTCCCATAATTTAATTATTTATAAAAATACCTATGTAATATGATATATCACTAAAATCGTTGAAAAAACGGCATTTTTTATAAAGTCATGGTAGCCTATGGTTTCCATTAGAAAAAACACAAGTTTGTGTCATAACTCAAAAATTATAGCTTTAATAAAATAATCGGTTAGACTGTATTATTAAGCATATAATTTCCTATAACTTTTTTTTACACATGTTTTCTAAAGTCAATAATAACAGAGCAATATGCTCCGAACGAAATAACATTTTTTTTTTCGAGATATCGATTTGCAATTTTTCCAAAAATTGAAAACCTTATGAAATTTAACTCGTAAAACTGCAATTCTTTCCCCTTTTAATCGTCCCTCTATCTCCGCTGTTTTCCGAGATCCCCCCCCATGCTAAACATCCGAAAAAACTCACCCTGTATATATATATATATTTTAAATCCATGTCAAGTACTATACATTTGTGTATTGAAATATAAATATATATATATATATATGGTGAGTCATCAGTATGGGAAAGCTCTATTACAACTACACCGTTACTGATTTTGAAATGAACTAAATTACACTGCAAACTGGAGGCCAAAGTGCAGTTTGTAAAATTATTTAGCCCTTTACAGGGTGTTCTATTTTTGCAGAATCCAGAATGCAGAATGTAAAATCCATAGGCACGCCCTATATTTTATTACTTAGTCATATTCAGTGTCTCATTATACATATTTTTTTCCTATATTTTTTCTCTCATTAATACGACAGCCACACTCATTAATTCATTAATTGAACTACGAACAATAAAGTTTAAATAAACATTTACTTCATTTCTATATCATTTTTCCATAGCTTTCCCATACTTATGACTCACCCTGTATGTTATATATATAGATAACACATATCCCCATTTATCAGTTTGTCTATGTTTACATTAGGAAAAAAAGAATCTATCATAGACGAATTGATCACTGTTCAATAACTGCGTCTGAAGAATCACCGGAAATACGTCAAAATGTGGCCTCTCTCCTGGACCAAGCTCTGAACCTCTCTCCTGGACCAATTGGCATGAGTGCCGATCCCGATTTTCCATATGGTAAATAATTAGCGCATATATATTTTTTTAATTGAGTCTCGAAAATAAGATTCGGAATAAAATTTCAACCTTGTCAGAATGCCAGAATCATAAATGTGCAAATTTAGTGATTGTTAAAATTAGAATCGTTTAATTCGCATCTCCGGAACGCCCTATTTCAATATCAAATATTAATTATTTTGTAATTGGTGCAATGTTTTACATTTTCAGCCGAAAAAACAATTTATGGCAGAAGAGTGGTGGATTTCCAATACTTTTTTAATAGGTTATTAGAAATAAGCAATCATGGCTTAAGATTTGATTGTACACTAATGGCCAATTGCACCATATTTTCGCAAAGCCTTACTTTACAAAGCCGGGCTTATATTTTAACTAATGCTTAAAGGGAAGGGACTTGCACCGCAGATTGCTTTACTAAGCACGCCCCAAGTCTTGCTTCGTGTGGCAACGTTGCGAAATCTGGTAGAATATTCATTTGGTATGTTGGTAACATTGCGATTTTCAGTGTCGATCTGTCAGTGCGTATATACAAAATTGTTACGTTATTAGGCCTCGGGCACTATTTGAGCGGTGACCGGTGTGCGGTGGGCGGCCAATATAATTGTCTATGAGAAGCAGTAAGCAGCAAGTGCAAAGCGTCAAGTTTTTCCAGCAAGCTGCATTAAAATCTGGTCCACCACCACTGGTGGAATTGTAAACAGAACGTATTGTGTCGCTCGCTGATCGCTGCAGCCGCTCACCGCTCGTTTCGTTAGCCGAGGCCTTAAGACGAATATTGTGATTATTGCACTGCACGGAGATAATTCCAAAAAGGTAAATTAAATCCGCTGCTATAGCTCAGATTTGGAGTTAAAATGCGTGCTAAATATTTGTCACAGTATTTACGATGTATTTGAAGGGCTATGGGGTAGAACCACCAAGTCCATCTTTTATCGAAATCGAGCTGATAACCACATTAGCTCACATGCATCATCACGATTAATTACATTTTCAAGAGCCATTGCAAAAAATGTGTTTCTCAAATGAACATATGCCGGGACAGTTATCGGAATAATTATAAGGTTATGTTCGGCGTCGTAAATTTTAAGATTGGTTTAAGCGACCGCTCTTGACCACTTACATTAAGCGTTACTTGAGACGTGCATAAAATGCGGTGCAAGCGAATTTCTGACTTAAGCCTTGCTCACATTTTAAGTTGTGTTTAAGCCTTACTTGTTTATTGTGGTGCAAGTGGCCATAAGTAATGTAGTAATTATTGGTGAAACTTTAAAAGGCATTAACACTCAAATTAAATTAAGATGCAATATGTGCTCAGATATATTTTTATTAGATGCGTGTAATCCTATGAAAAATCCAAATTTTGACGCTGTATTGGGGGTGGTAGGATTTGGTTCGGGGTTTTCTCATTTACAGCAGGTTAGTGCAGCTTTGGATATTCCTTGCATGAATTTTAAAACTTATCAAATTGAATCGCAAAAGTTGGGACAATATTGGGAAGAAATATCGTTATCGTCCATGCAAGAAGCAGCTGAAGAGGAGAAACAATTGGCGATAGAGTGTGGTGATGTTACAGTAGACGGAATTCCATTTGTTACAGTTGTTTGTGATGGAACCTGGGCCAAACGAAGTTATAGGAGATATTATAATTCACTTTCAGGGGCTGCAGTAATAATTGGCTATAAGACTCGAAAAATATTATATATAGGTATTAAGAACAAATATTGTATAACTTGCAAAAGGGCGGAAAATAAAAAAGAGACGGCAAAAATACACACATGCTTTAAAAATTTCTCCGGGTCTTCAACATCAATGGAATCAGATATATTGTTAGAGGGGTTCTTGGACAGTGTAGAAAACTTAGGTCTGATTTATAAAAGCATGATCGCCGATGGTGACAGCAGCGTGTATAAAAAGATATGCGATGCCAAGCCTTATGGTCATATTTTAGTAGAAAAAATTGAATGTAGGAACCATTTGTTCAGAAATTTATCCAACAAAATTTATGATTTTTGTAGAGATTCTAAATTAGCACCACCGTTCATAAGAAATAGAGTAAAACAATGTATATTGCGACTAAGGAAAGGAATCACGTGTGCTATATTACATAGAAGTAAAGAAACATTTTCTGTTGATATTAAAATTTCTAAATTAAAACATGATATAAAAAATTCAATTTATCACATTTTTGGCAGGCACGATGATTGCGATTCTTATTTCTGCGGAAAAACAGAAGAGGATGTTCAGTTTATAAACGAGTTAAAACAAACACTTCTGTTTTCCAAAGTTGAATATAGTCTTAGGTATTTGGCAAGTCATTCAAAAAGTTTACTAAAAAATGTAGACAACAACATGGTCGAACAATTCAATTCAAAAATAGCAAAGTTTACTGGGGGTAAAAGAATCAACTTTTGTTTAAAAAACTCATATAGGATGAGATGTATGGGTGCGTGCATCTCTCATAATAAAAATAATATATTATCAACTAGCAAGAAACATATAAGCCCTGGTTTTATATATAGAAACACTGAGACATATGAATCTAGATATGCACAAAAAAGAATGTTATCCGATAGAAGGAAGGTCAGACAAAAGGGTGTTCATAATTCCGCCGACAAAGACTATGGTGATGCTGGTCAGAGACCTGATGTCAATGAGTCTGAGTATACAAACTTACAAGTTGATTTGTTCGAAAAGCTTCATAAAAATCAAAATAATTGGGAAGTCATCGAAAAGAACACCAGGCAACAAAGCAATAATTATTTATGGAATGACATTCGAAAATAAATGTTAACTCATCAAATATTGGCGTAGTTTGCAGAAGAGGAACTAATACAAGCACCCGAAATATGGTGAAAAACATAATATATTCCGGGAATAAGCTAAATGTACCAGCTATCGCATTTGGCGTAGCCCATGAGATAGATGCCATAAACAGCTTGTCTGAAAATTTAAAAGAAAACATTGATAACTGCGGAATTTTCATAGACCAGGAATACCCATTTTTAGGGGCTTCGCCAGATGGCATTATTGGTAATGACCATCTTGTCGAAGTAAAATGCATATTTTCTTGCCAAGACCTGACACCACAGCAAGGAATCGATCTACGAAAAATTACTTTCTGGAATAAAAATGGCAGGGTAAACAAAAAACATCGCTGGTATTATCAAATACAAGGTCAATTACACATATGCCGTAAAAAGTATTTATACTTTGCAGTTTGGACACCTAAAGGGATAAAGCATGAAACATTTTAAAGAGACGATGACTTTTGGTCAAACGAAATGGAGTCAAAATTGATACACTTTTATAATAACTGCCTACTACTGGAGATCTTAGATCATCGGCGTCTTAGAAATATGCCCCTGAGAGACATAAAATAAATAAATTTTGTTTTATGTTATTATTATTGTAATTTTATGTTAAATACGTTGTTTAGTTGCTAAATCTTAAAACTTTTCGCATTTTTTTAAATTGTATTTTATGTTTTCTATTACTTTGTTTACATTGGGGTTTGTTAGATTATCACTTCTATTTTTTCTTTGTTTTTGTCATAAAGTTGCTTTGCCTCTCAATCAACGTTGAAGATTAGATATTTTTAATGGTTTGTAGTTTGCCTGCGAAAAAAATATAGTTAATTACTTTAATTTTCTTTTTATTTATAACCTTTACAACCTTATAATTTCAGTATACTTAATCGTATTATAAAAATATGTAATAAATCATGTGTTCCATTGTTTTCTATTAATGTAACGCTGTATTTTTTATTTAATAATGTGTGATTTAATTAGTTGTTTTGTAGTTTTTGTATACATGTTCTGCTTATAATAAAAATATTTTCTTTTTATTAAAATATCTGACTTTTCAATTTATAACGGTTGATCTTATACTTGTAATTCCTAAACATCATTGGGCATCTAACCGCGACTAGGGAATCTTGGTAAAGTATACATTTTATTAGTAAAAAAGTTACTAAGAAGAGTTGAGGCCACGGATGTCGAGCCTCCAGAGCCGCTATCCGGCGCGACCGTCGGGATCCACTAATCCGCGGTAACTGGCAAACGCCCTATGCCAAAATTCGGTACCGCCTACCCATTTCCTTCGCTACAACCGTCTCTTAATTGAAAAGCCGTGCAATCCAAACTGACCATTATTATGTTCACACGCAAACTTGCCCGTCGGTTCCATGTTTTGATTGCTACAATTTGTCGATATATCGCAACAACAGACTAAAATATAGAAAACGCAAGAATTGTCCCAAATATACAGCCGCACAATTGGCCAGAGTTCCAGGTTGTTGGCGGGCTTCAAGACGTCGACACATAGTGTTTTTGGATTGCACGGGTCTATTGACCTAAAATTCTATTAACTTCCGAGGACAGCATGTTTTAGGTAGGTTTACACATGGAATTCCCTCTTCACATTCCCGAATTGTGCGATAAAGTGTTTTTTGAAATTTTTTCAAACACAAAATTGGTTCACTCTATCTCGTTTAGGCAGCTGTCCGACTAAGTTGTAGATGAACTTTCGAATATCTATTTTATACCACATTTCGCAAAGGTCAGGCAAAAATGTGAAATGTCAAACAAATTGACAAGATCCCTAGCTACATGTTTCTCCATTGTTGACCAGAACAATTTTCGGATGTTTAGTATGGGGATTACGGAAACTAGCGGAGATAGAGGGACCATTAAATAGGGAAAGAATTGCAGTTCTACAAGCTCAATTTCATGAGCTTTTTGTTTATTGGAAAAATTACATGGCTAACTAGATATCTCGAAAAAAATAAAAAAAATGTTATTTTGTTCGGTGCATATGGCTATGTTATTATTGACTTTATAAAAAATGTGTAAAGGAAAAAGTTATACGTAATTATGTGCTTAATAATACAGTCTAACAGATTATTTTATTTAAGCTATAATTTTTGAGTTATGACACAAGCTTGTGTTTTTTTAAATAGATTTTTTTTTAAAAGGCTTCTTTTCAACGATTCTAATGATATTCCACATTACATAGTTATTTTTATAAATAATTAAATTATGGCCATTTTTTTCTTTTCAGTTTCGAACTATTCGAAGTAGTACGAAATAGAAACAATTGATAGATACAAACGACCATTATAGAGGTGGCCGATCTCCTGATCTTTCTATTTTAGATTTTTATTTATGGGGAATGGTAAAAGATAGGGTGTATCAGACATCGTACGTCACAGTAGATGACCTGAGAGAATCTGTATTTACAAGTTACAAGTTTTTGCTAATAATGATGGACGCTTCGTTAGAAAAGCAAAAATTTCTGTTTTAAAAAGGTGTGCATGAAGTGCATTAATCATAATGGTGAACCTTTTGAACATAATTAGTCTTAAATACTTTCCTAACTTCAATTATAGTGAACTATTTGTTGTTTTAGTACTCCTTTAATTACGTTCTAACATGCTTGTATTGTTTCTCAATTTATCGTCCGGATTAGGGCGCGCTACAATCTCCCCCTCAGAATCCTAGGATCGTCCCGATGCGGATTCTGGTTGAAGTTTCCGGGGGCGGCCACGTCGTCGCAGCGGGGTGACTGGGGTAGTGGCATCTTCCGGGCTCGTGGCAACGACGTATGGAGTCAACGCGGAAGATTGGTAGATTCCAAGAGGAGTAGTGGGATCGTCCTTAGAAGCTAGTTCGTAGCTGCATGGGCCCTTCCTCTCGAGTATGCTGTACGGTCCGTCCCGGCGAGGGGCGAACTTCGAAGTTCTCTACTGGGCGGCATTGCTGAGAATGTGCGTGTCTATCAACACCAGGTCTCCAGGAGAATATTCAGGACTGGGCCGGCGATGTCGATCGGCTTGCTGCTTGCAGCGTTGCTGCTCGAGAAGCAGGATTTCCTGGGAGTCACGCAGCGTCCCTTCCAACATCAATAGGCGGGGAGTTACCTCTGGGATGAAGTTCTCGTTCTGGATTAGGGCTCTGACGTCGTGGGTGACTTCGAGCGGATGTCGTAGCTCTCTGCCAAAGGTGAGATACGCAGCGGAGTAACCCGTTGACTGACACCGGGCGCTGTTCATAGGGAGCTTCTGGACCCATTGGCCATACTGTGTCCCCAGGGTCATGGCCAGTTGGGTCTTCATGTCTCTGTTCTTCCTCTCTACCATGTTGGCTGCGGGATGGTACACGGTTGTGAACCGGTGGTGGATTCCTAAGCAGAGAGTGACCTGTTGCATTACTGCACTGGTGAATCGGGTCCCGTTGTCACTAATGAGGCGGCGGGGAACACCGAATCACAAGAAGAGCTCATTAACGAGGGTCCAGGCGCACGTCTCTGCATCGGCTTTCTGTAATGCGTATAGTTCTACCCAGCGGGATGCGACATCTTCGGCTATCAGGATCCATTTTTCTCCGTTCTGTCCGGACGGGAGTGGTCCAAACAAATCGATTGACACAGCCTCAAATCGTTGCTGTGGGGCGGGTGTCTGAAGCAACCAGGCAGGTCGCTGGTTGGTGGGTTTATATTTCTGGCAAGCGATGCAGTGTCGTACGTACTGCTTGACGTCTCGCCGCAGGCTCGGCCAGTAAAAACGTGAGAGTTTAGCGAGGGTGCGGTCCACCCCATAGTGTCCGGCGGATGCGTGGTCGTGGACCGCAGCAAGGATCTCCGGGCGTTTGGCCTTAGGGACGACGTATTGCGCTTCTTCGGAGTTGTCGTCTGGCGAATACCGGTACAGAACACCTTGTGAGAGGATGTAGCCTCGGGCTGTCCACTGGAGCGTGCTTTCTGAGCGATTTTGGGTGAAGATATCGTAGATTTTCTTTAGATCCGGGTCATCAAGCTGCTCGGCGCGAAGTTCTCCTGGTCCCTTCGTGGGCAGATCCACGATTATGGAGCATACTGAAGCTTCATCGGAGTCGTCGGGAATCCGTGACAACATGTCGGCTTGGACGTTTGATTTTCCGGGGGTGTATCCAATTTTTAGGTTGTAGGGCTGAATTGTAGGGCCCACCTAGCGAGACGGCCGCTAGGCGATTTCAGTCCCATCAGTCATTGTAGTGGCTGGTGATCGGTGATCGCGATACATGATGTTTCTTCTATATAACTGCGGAAGCGGGATAGGGCCCAAACCACGGCCAGGGCCTCGCGCTCGGTGGTAGAATAGTTCCGTTCGGCGGGAGAAATAAGTCTGCTCGCGTATTCTATGGGGCGCTCATCAGGGCCCTCCCCCTGGAGTAGAGCTGCGCCTAGGGCGAAAGCACTCGCGTCTGTCCGGAGGATGAACGGCTGGAGGTAGTCCACCTGTTTGAGTATCGGGGCGGTGGTGAGTAGTCCTTTAAGTTGGTGGAAGACGTCGTCGTGGAGGCGGTCCCATTTCACGGGACGTTCTTCTTGGTCAGCGTGGTGAGTGGTTTAGCCGGTTTTGAGAAGTTTGGTATGAAACGACGATACCAGCTGCACGTCTGCAGGAACGACTGGAGCTGTTTCGGATTGCCTGGTGCCGGGATCCGGAGGATGGCCTGGATTTTATCAGGATTAGTGTGAACTCCTTCCGGGGTGATGACGTGGCCTAGATAGCGGACTCTGCTGCAGCCAAATAAGCACTTTTGTCGGTTCATACGCAGGTTGAAGGCTCGCAGGCGGTTGAAGGTGGCGACCAGGTCCTTGGTGTGGGTCTCGAAATCGGGAGACAGCAGTATAAGGTCGTCCAAGTAGGCGAACAAGGTCACTCCCTTAATGCCTTGCCTCATGTGGTCAATCAGTTTTTGGAACGTTGAGGGCGCATTTCACAACCCGAATGGAAGTCTGGTGAAGCGATAGGTGCCGAACGGTGTGGTGAAACCGGTTTTGTCTCGGTCTTCGTTTCTGACTGGAATCTGGGAATACCAGATTGTAAGTCCATGGTGGACATATATCGTGTTCCACTGGCCGCCTTGAGGAGATCGTCAATCCGGGGCAGCGGATACACAACGAATGTGGTCACTGCGTTTAGCCGGCGATAGTCCACACACATGCGGATTCCTCACTGGGGTTTCGGTACGAGCACGACGGGGGCGGTCCAGGCGCTGTCGCACTCCTCGATTATTCCTGTTTCCAGGAGGAGCTCCACTTCCTGTTGTAGAATTCGGCGGCGGCCGGGAGCCAGCTGATACAGGGGGCTGCTCACGGGGGGGCTGGTGCCGGTCTCAATAATGTGTTCGGCCCTCGTGGTGGGTGGTCCCTGGGCGGCGAACAAATTCTTGTGGGTCATTAGTAGTTGGTTGAACTGATCCGTCTGGCCGGCATCAAGATCATAGCCTTCGTCTAACGACCGTAGGTTCACTGCTAATGTGTCTAGAGCGAATAGGAACGTGCTCGGCGGATTAGCGGTTTCCCAGTAATCGTCTAAGGCGTGACGGGCATCCTGTAGCATGTATAAAGTTCGGGTTTAACGGGTTTAGCGTCGCTGGCGAATCCGCGGTTGCTTCCGGACCATAGTTAAGCGTCATTTCGCTGTCATGATCGCATTCCATGGGCAACGGTGAGAGGGCCGGTGCGGGCTTCCGATATGGTGGCATCACGAATGGTGGAGAGACGGCTACCGTAGCGGCTCCGGTGCGTTTGGGCACTACAGCGCCATCTTTGGGAATGAAGGGGTACTTGCCCCCCTTTCCTTTGGAGAAGTGCCAATTTTTCTCTCCAACATTCAATACTAGGCCAGCTGCCTGAATGAAATTTATGCCTAGGAGAGTTTTTGTGTTAGGCATATCCGCCAGGATGAGGAACTCCGTGGGAATGCTCCTTCCTTTTAGATCCACAGGTGCGGTGACGGTTCGCACGGAGCGGAGCTTGCTGGTGCCGTCTGCGAGACCGATATACATCTCCAAGTCCTGGAAGGTGTAGCCTCGTTCCTGGATCACTGCATATAATTCTGGACTGGCAATGCTGGTCTTGGCGCCGGTGTCTATGTAAGCGGTGCCTGGGGATCCATGCACGGTTATGGACAATGCGGACATGACAATCCGTCGCTTGGGGTTGCAGTGTGGAGATCAGGCAGAAACCGTTGTCTACGGCGGGTGGCTTCTGTCTCGTGCATACTGGACAATTCCTCTGGAACACCGCTGGTATCTGGCATCCGAAACAATGGATTTGGCTGCGAGTGGGCGCTGGCGCAGTGCCTGGTGCGGCATCGGCGGCTTCTCGAATCCTCTTCCTACACTGTTCGATAGAGTATCCTGGGTGTCTGCAGAAAGTGCATCGAAGCCGGGTGGTGGTTTTCCGTGCTGTGACTTCGCTGTTTGTTGGTACGTCCTGCGTGGCTTCGAGCTGGCGCGCTCGAGCGAGGAGTTGTGCCAAAGTCTGTACGCTGTCTCTGGGCATCTTGTCGCAAATCCCGGAGCGTAGCTGGCCGTACAGCATGTTGATTTGTACTTCTTCTGATGGCCGTGGTACCAGCTGCACCATTAGGGCTCGTTTTTCGACAACGAACATGCTTGTCGGCGTGTCTTGTTTTTGTGCCGTTCTGAATATGTCCTGGTACAGGGCGTTCTGTGGCCGTACGGGCGCGAACTCTGTCCGGATTATCGAAATTGCGTCATCCCATGTGACGGCTCCATCCTTGACGGTGGCCCACCAAGTATTTGCCTCTCCTTCTAGCAGGAGTGAGAGGCCGGCGATAGCGTTGGCGTCAGTGATCTCTTCCCTCTGCTTGTAGAAGCAGATGCTGGTCAGGAAGTCGTTGACTGGCTCCGTTTTTCTCGTTCCGTTGAAGCGGCTTGGACAGTGGGTGAAGTGTCGCGGGCGTTCCGTCGGCTGGAAATTCCCCAATAACTGCCGCAGGTCGTCGACGGTAATTGCCATCCTTGCCTCTGCGCTCTGGCTTCGTTTCTGTGGAATGGCGGTGAAACTTGCGGTTTTCCTTCAGAGAGTCCTCCGGTGGAGAAGCTCCTGGCTTGTAAACGTGCGAAAACTGTTTAAAGTTCTTCAGCCAGTCCTCCTGTGGAGAAGCTACTGGCTGTTGAGTCCCTCCTTGAGGAAGCTGTTGCTGTTTTCTGATTCTATGTGGTCGCTGTCGGGCCACGCGCTGGGCTCCAATTGTGGCGTGCCCGCTGATGTTGGTGCGAGATGCCGGTGGTAAGGTGGTGATTTAGAGTGGATTCCTCCAACATCAGTTAACATAGAACAAGTTTATTCTCAGTGATGGTACATTGGGTCAGCAAGGTAAATGTATGTAAGTCGCGGGGCGCAGCCTTAGCTTACAGTGTCCCTTCTAAAGGAAGCGGTGTGCGGCGTAAGGAGCGGCGCTCTCAACCAGGTAGTTAATTCGAGTCCCACAGGCGAAAGCAAGAGCCAAGCTAGCTGGAGGAAAGCAGTTAACTGAACCCTTGGGGCGATCCGGGCGCGCAAGTAACCTCGGCGCGGCTAGGGTTATCCGAAGTCCGAAGTGGGGGCGGGGGAGTCCCGGGTGGGGGAATCGGTCCTGTGCGGCTCGAAATAGGGCGCGCTACAACTTGAATTTTATTATTTAACGCGTTGCGCATCTATCAATTGTTTCCATAGTGTAGTCCATAATTTAATTATTTATAAAAATAACTATATCAAGAGGTATATCATTAGAATAGTTAAAAAAGGGTCTTTTATATAAGGTCATGGCCAACTATGGTTTCCATTAGAAAATACTCAACTTTGTGTCATAACTGAAAATTTATAGCTTAAATAAAATAATGCAATTTTTCCAAAAAACAAAAAGCTCATGAAATTGAGCTCGTAAAACACGTAGGCGACATTCTTGTCTACTCGCGTTCGGCGTGTAAACCGGGTATCATGTTACATTGCCCGGTTCCATTAGCAAAAGATGCGTGCAACGATGGTGCGCTCCAAGGGGGGTGGGCTTAACATCCTGCATCATTGACCACAGCGTAACGGCGGAAAATTTCTTTGACAAATGTGTTGCATAACTATAAAATGTGACAAAATATTTAAGTAATTAGATATAGGTATTGTAATAGCGGCTATTGATTTGACAGGATTTAATGCTCTCTGCTCTAGTGTCTGCTGTCAACATACCTACATCAAATTTTAACTTTAAATTTAGGATATAATAAATATAGTTTACGAAAATATCCTGAATAACTGTATAATATACGAACTGAATAAATTAGTGGCTATTTATTGTTTCAATTTGCACTCGCTATTTTATTACATTATTAATCGTAAATTTGGAATCGTTATACTACATTCACAACCATTCAATTAGTAATTAACGTTAATGTTTGGTATATGGATATACGCAAAGTTCTTCACAACGGCCAAATTAGTACTTACCAATGCCAACAAATAATTGAGCGAAACAAATTTGAAAACAATAACCTAGATGTGAGACACAACAGAGGCAAGGAAACAAAATAAAATGGGCTGAATACAATGTGAAGAACAAAACATTAAATTTGGATAATTAGCGCTGTCATTAGGTAATTATACCTTACTTTAAATGTGAAAAGAACCAGGAGATGGTTATTAAATTTCTAAATTAGTACACAAAATGAGTACACATAGTGCTATTGTGAATTTTCATTTTTTTCAAATTTGTGTACTAATTTAGCATACTAATTTTAAGGACCTACTACGTTAATTACTAATTTAGTGCCTGTGAATCTAACTTTAAATTGACAAACTGACAACCTGCACCTGCTATTATGCCAGTTCTTGTGGTATTACCTGATACTTTTATTTAAACAAATAAAACCCGTTTTTTTTTCAAATACCCTAAACAAGTTTAAACACAATATGTAAATTATATATATATATATATATATATATATATATATATATATATATATATATATATATACAGGGTGTCTCTAAATTATGTGGACATGGCTTAACCACAGATTACTGGGATCAAAAGAAGACGATTTAACAAAACTTATCTATATACAAATGCGTTTGGTATAGCCAGTATTCAGCTTCAAAGTTAATTTAAAAAAAAACAAAATTTGCTTACAAAATGAGAACGTTTACATTGATATGGATGTTGTTTGGTATGACACTTTATACGGGTATAACTCATACTTTGACATAATATTGTTATTTTCAGTAGACCGGTTGTGTATAAAACAAGTGAGGCCAACATTAATATATTCATAATGACAATGACATAATGACAAAGCAAATAACTCAAAACATCAAATCGGACGCAGGCATTCACTTTTTTTTTTTGTATTTTTATAGTTTTTTATATCTGTTATAGTTTCGGCACAAAAAAATAAAATATGAGTGACTGCCCTACACTCGTTTGGAAACAAACGTAATCTAGTTACCGGGTTGATGATGGTTTATTGACAATAATGAATATGAAGTACACTTACGCCGATAAAATAAATATGTTGCTGGTTTTAGGATTTTAGGAGCCCTAATAACGAGGAAGATATTTTGGAAAATAATATTCCAAAAATAAGAAAAATAAAGTGCTTTAAAATTTGAAAAGTTTGACACTCAATTTTGGACACTCTGTATAATGCATATCAATTAAACTTGGTCAACGCAACTGTTATACCTTATTTAATAAGTACGTTGTATGGTTTTATTAACGAGCCACTATTTTTATCCCTTATTAATTTTCTTAACCAATGGTGCAAAACTGATTTTTTTCAGTTTTTATTTTTTTGTGCTAATGTCACTAAACCGATTTCAATCAAATTTCATGGGTATGAAGGCATCTATAAGAGGCACCCAAATAGGTAACAAAAAATATAACATGCAATCTAAAAATATACATCATCATGACGCCACACTTTTTTTGGACACCCTGTATAATCAAAAATATTTTCCTGAAATACACCCCAGAAAGCAACTGAAGTCTGCAAAATATCAAAATCCTAACTCAATTAGTAACTGAGCTATTGAAGACGGGAGGTGAATGACGGACCCTGTATACATATATATATATATATATATATATATATATATATATATATATATATATTCCGCCAAAATGATTGATTATTATTGATTTGTAAAAGACTATTTTACGGCATCGTAAAAGGCATGATTTTCTGGGTATGTAAAAATCACTCGGTACATATGATAGAAGCTAATACCACAGATGACATATAATGTTAATATAATGTAAAATCCCTATGCTCGCGTTTGAAAAAGGACACGCGGCATAAGAATTATTATCTTATAAATCATTTTCATTATCTTATAAATCAAGTCTTTAATTGAGAGTTTAGAATTTCTTATACAGTATTTTGTAAAAAATTGTTACATTTATTATTAATGTATTATCAGCTTTATTTACACTTGTATTTTAAATCAATATTACAGTATGCGTTTAATTGCTGAAGAAAAGAAGAAATAAAATCTCCCTGTATGAAATAAAACAACCAAAGTTATTATTATACTCTAACAGTGTCTAGTAGCGCTCCATTAAAAATTTTGAATAAAATATAATTAAAGATTGTACTGTTTTCATTTTCCTGTATAGTTAATTTATCGTCGAGTTGCAAAAAGATTTTATCTAATAAATGCAATTTAGCAAATCCTGATCGACGACCCACGTTCAAAATCGTCGCTTGTGAATTTTATGGTGGGAGAAATCGCTTATGGTATGGCGTACGCGTCCTTCACGCACCGCTAGACCAATTATCATAAAAATTAACCGTATCGTAGGCAGCCCTCAGAACTTCTAATAATTAATACGGTTTTTAGACAAGCACAAATTAATGCCGTACATTTTAATTTTTATATAATCAATAATAAAGAAAATTCCCGATACGATGCCGACTTTTTGGCGGTCACTGTATATAATATATTTATGATCAAGCGGATTATCAGAAATTTAAATTATGTGCGACTTCATTTTTATGAATAGTTAGTTTCAAAAAAGAACATAAAATTTAAGAAATTAGAAAAATCTAAAAAGAAACGAAGGATTTATTATATGGATGTGTTCACCAAATGTAGAATCAACTCTGTCTTCTCCATATATGAAGAAAATGTTTACTTGAATCGACTCTTAAGTATAGGCAACACAAGTTACCAGATTAATTTTTACACACCGTAATTTAGTTAAGTATCAACCATTACAACTAAATATGTTTCATGTATAATTCATTTAGTTTGCATAGATTTAATTGAAAGGACAAATGAAGGAACCGTATTCATTTACTAAACTGTTTAAATAATTTTATTTTTTCGTAATTATTACCAAGACGAGTGACCCGGAAAAGTTAGATACAATCATTTAACCTATGCATACACAAAAATAATATACAATAAATGTGAGAAAACCCGAAGCCATGAACAGAATATATCAAGCAAATATCATTAAGAAAAATGAATGATGCTCTTTGCAAAGTGAGCCGGAGATGTTTGATAATATTGTCAATTATATTGACGCTTATAATCGAAGCGTGACTCATTGATCGTCTCCGAGACACTTTATGGTATCGAAAACGTCATCTAACCAAGAAATTATACCCACAGTGTAAATAAATCCTCTTCCAAATATTAGTTTTAATGTACAAGCATTATTTAAGCAAGAAATTGCATTTCTATGTTATATAATATTCAGAAAACGGATTCTTTACGTATGTAGCACTTGTGTGAATCACGCTCGCATCTAAGTTGCGCGCGCACAATATTGCATTGGAGATATCGTCCCCACATTATTCATCCCTGACGTTTCACTCCGCCTACTGCGTCTGGGAGGGGGCGTTAAAATCTTCTCTTAGACAAGTCGGTATGTTTGCGTAAAACATCAATTCTTTCCCCATTTAATCGTTCCTCTATCTCCGATAGTTTCCGACATCCCCATACTAAACATCAGAATAAACTGACCCTGTATATTTAATGATCGTCGAATGTTTAAGTTATGTGTGTAATTGTAGAGCCTTTAATTAGCCTTTAATTAGCCTTTAATTATGAACTAGGTCCCATTAGGTTTTATTGATACTGTATAAAGCTCCGCTAGCTGTGCCTTAAGCCAGCGGAACCTACAACAGTAAAGAAAAATGAAGAGCCTTAAATTCGGGAATATGGCCCTCAATTAGCCTATATTTAGCCTTTAATTTTCCTCATAGAGCCATTTTTTTTAAATGTTTTGGCACCGCCTGCTTAAGGGGGGTATAACTGCCACATATATAATATTAAATTGTAAACCTGACATATGTAATAAAAAAGAGCAACATGCATATAAATAATTATTATTATTACAATAGGGTCTTCCGCGACGTTTCAAAAACCTTGAAACTGAACTCTGGACACATTAAAAACATCCTTGGCACTAATTTTTGTGCTGAGACAAATCGTCGTAATTAGCAAACACGATTTTAAAATTAACGGCGTTTGAAAAAGTCCCGAAAGCCCGCCATGTTGCTGTGACATCACAACGCACGTGGCGCTCAGCTGTAGCATTGCTTACAATGGAGCGACAGAAAGAAAACGTCGGTTTTACGAAAAAAAGGACGAATAAGTATTGCATTGTGCCTGGATGTGATAGCAGCAGTAAATGCGAACCAAATAAGTTGTTTATAAACGTCCCAACAGGGGATATACGGAAAAGGGGGTTACAACAAGTCCGAAGTGATTCCGCGAGTGTCACTTTGACGTCTCACTATTTTTGTGAAGACCATTTTAATGTAAGTACATAATTTTTCAATAAATTATCGACGAAATTCGATAAATATATATAATTAACTATCATCATTAGTAATGGGTATTCAAGGGGATTTCCGATTATATATATACATTAGTAATAACATAACCTCAAAATAGTTTTGTGGGTTCCATTCTAAAACAATACCTTCCATATCATTATTACTTTTTTAAAGTACTGTGAGATTTAGTACAATATGTTCTTACACAAACGTTTAGTTAAAACTAAAAAACATGTTGAAACAATATTTGTAGCAAACTGTTGATTATATAAATTTGATTAGATGATTAATAATTACAAATTTTGAAATCAGCATTACCAATTCGTATGAGATGTAGGATATATTGCAAAGTTTAAACAGTATTTTATTTGTTCTTACAGCTGGAAGAGGATTTGGAAAATTATATGCGACTCCACGCGTTTCAGCTACGTTGAAAAATTCACTTTTTGAGAAAAAGTCGGAAACCATTAACACGTGAACTTCTATCAGATTATCTGGCTGTCCCTTTACTAACCCATCAGAACTTATTTTATGTCAGACTGGATTCTAAGTCGTATTAATCCACGATTCCTATCCCTTATGCACTGACTCCCGATCGCCAACATGCGCAAAGACGTCACAGTGCCGCTCGGCCAATAACAGCGTTTCGTCGGTCACGTGGCAAAATGTGTAAGTTTTACGATATTGTATGTTGTTTGTTGATAAGTTACAATGAAAACCAAACGTTTTCTCTGTGGGATGTTTAATTACAGGTTATAAACTTTAATTTAAGACACAAAAAGGTTATATTATTTTTTTTCGGGAAGACCCTATTATTAATATAATACGAAAAGGAGATCTATCACCAGATACTGTAAGTATAACATTAAATGTTTCATGGCCAATTGCACCACTTTACAAAGCCGGGCTTATATATTAACTAATGCTTAAAGGGAAGGGACTTGCATCGTAGATTGCTTTACTACGCGCCAAGTCTTGCTACGTGTGCCAAGTCTTGCTTGCATTTGTTTGTTATGTTGACGAAATTGCGATTTTCTGGGTCGATCTGTCAGTGCGTATATACAAAATTGTTACGTTATTAGGCCTTGGGCACTATTCTAGCGGTGACCGGTGTGCGGCGAGCGGCGAATTTAATTGTCTAGGAGAAGCAGTAAGCGGCAAGTGCAAAGCGTCAAGTTTTTCCAGCACGCTGCATTAAAATCTGGTCCACCACCACTGGTGGAATCGTAAACAGAACGTGTTGTGTCGCTCGCCGATCGCCGCAGCCGCTCACCGCTCGTTTCGTTAGCCGAGGCATTAAGACGAATTCTGTAATTATTTCACTGCACCGAGTTAAATCCAAAAAGGTAAATTAAATCCATTGCTATAGTTCAGATTCGGAGCTAAAATGCGTGCTAAATATTTGTCACGGTATTTACGATCTATTTGAAGGGCTATGGGGCAGAACCACCAAGTCCGTCTTTTATCGAAATTGAGCTGATGGCCACATTAGCTCATACGATGCATCATCACGATTAATTACATTTTCAAGAGCCGTTGCAAAAAATGAGTTTCTCAAATTAATATATGCCGTGACAGTTAACGGAATAATTAAAAGGTTATGTTCGGCGTCGTATATTTTAAGATTGGTTTAAGCGACCGCTCTTGACCACTTACATTAAGCCTTACTTGAGACGTGCATAAAATACGGTGCAAGCGAATTTCTGATTTAAGCCTTGCTGACATTTTAAGTTGTGTTTAAGCTTTACTTGTTTACTGTGGTGCAAGTGGCCATTAATAACGTAATTTAATTATTGTCTTCGGAACATTTCAACCAATCCAGTAATAGTTTTTGATTGTTTAATTCAGCCAATTAGGTGAGAGTATCATAGAGTATTCATGCACATGTGTAATACCCGGGTAATTAATTACAGAAAAAATAAACTTTAATAAATTATAGAAAATTGTATTAACTAAAATTACACTTTGTAAATTGCCATGCCTTCATTTCCGGTTCATCCAGTTGCTGTCCTTCATACCGCCTCTTGCAATATATCTATCTTCGATATAGCAAGATGCAGTGCCAATAACAATATGACAACGAGAAATAAGAAGATAATTGTGAATTTTTTTTGGGACAATAATCTTCCCGTATATCCCTCGTGCACGCCAAATACGAATCGAAATATTTCGCTCGTGCACTTGGCGTGCACTTGGGATATAATAGTTGATTATTGTCCTTGGAGCATTTCAATCAAGTCAGTAATTGCATTGTTTTTAAATCCAATCAGGTAAGAGTATCATCGAGTAGTCATACACATGTGCAATACCCAGGTATAAGCACATGTACAAATACCCAAAAATGTAACATTAATAAATAATTACAAAAATTATTAACTTAAATTACAATTAGTAAACGGGCAATTTGTAAATGAAACCATGCCTTCCTTTTCCGGTTTTTCTACTTGCTGTTCTTCACACCGCATTTTCCAATTATTTGTTGGTGAAGTTCATGATTCAGGTTTAAAGAGCTGCTATCGAACTTAAATGTGACATTTTCTTCAGGCAATAGTCTTCCGGGATATACGGGAACGCAAAATACGAACCTGATCACGTCAGGTATTTGGCGGGCACTTGGGATATAATAGTTGATTATTTCAATACATAATTTTAAAGGTAACTGTCTGCATTTATTGCTCACTTTTTTAGTGAGCTCACGTGCTCACTTATGCACGTATAGATTAAATATGAA
The DNA here is from genome assembly GCA_951805005.1 of Othius punctulatus. Taxonomy (NCBI): domain Eukaryota; kingdom Metazoa; phylum Arthropoda; class Insecta; order Coleoptera; family Staphylinidae; genus Othius; species Othius punctulatus. The sequence goes on from OX638138.1 coordinate 74,606,148, forward strand.
ATTGGACAGGCTTTTATCAAACGCAGATACGTTGGCGTATTTAATGCATCCATTAGACTCCGAAACTATTCATATTTATATCCATTTAACAATTTCTATTCAATTTCCTCCACAAGGACGTACCTACACATTTCGTAATAACAAACAGCTTTTATTTTTCATTATATTGCTTACTTTCTCCGACGAATATGTGTGCTCTAATAAAAACAAACAGCCTAGCAATTATACGATGCCGAGAGAATTACCGCATTCTAGAGTTTTGATTTCACTTTGACTGTGAGTTACTAAATAAATACCAAGAACCAAGAAACAAAGAGCCAAATAAGAAACTAGGTGAGAATCGAACCCACAGAACTGTTAGTTGGGCAGTGCCCAAAACTAACCACGTGGTAATTGAAAGTAATGTAGTAATAACTAAATTGTAACACTCGTAATACGTTTAATAATAATTCAATGATAATACAGATGTATGTGTCATGCACGTTATTGTAATAATATTCATATTATGCCCGTCATCTTCGTCCATCGCGAATCCCCTTCCTCTGTCTCCTCCAGGCCGAACGCAACCGACGGTAGTCGGTTTCCTCCACCAGGACTTCCACGCAATCGGTGCGTCCTCCGCCAGGAATCTTACATTTCGGCCATCCTCACAATGGGGCTGTCCTCAGACCTGGACAATAATTTCTTATCTCTACTCAGAAAAATCTGTATGAGAACTTTAAAAGTGCACTTATTTATGTATACTCTTTCCTTGTTGGACACAATGGTCCCATCTCAAACCTTTTATGTCTTTTCAAACCGTTGGCGTCTTTCAATTCTTTGCAGACCCGTTGGTCATAACCAGTGATAGTTTTCATCACTTCATTGGACATTCGACAATAATCTGGAAAAATTCTAGGAGCATCCATTGATGTCCCGCAGTGATTTTGTAATTTGAACCCGGTGGTTCCGTTTATGACCCGTTGGTTATCGTAATTGATAGATGTCAGTAGCCCAATGGCTACAGACAACCATCCGTAATAAATCTTGTGAGCACATCCGTGTTGATGCCTCATAGTGATTTAGTAATTTGAACCCGTCGGATCCGTGTAAGACCCGTTGGTCATCGTAATTGATAGTTGTCAGTAGCTTGTCGCCTATAGACAACCATCCGTAATTGATAGCTATCAATGGACTTACTATCTCTACAATGATGCCCATGGCCGCAACCTATCGGCCGCCTTGACAGTGCGATGCTTTCGTCTACGTCCATCTCGTAGGTCTTCAACCTCGTACCTATTATTTCCCAGGACTTTGGTGATCACGTACGGGCCCTTAAACTTTGGTCGTAGCTTTCTACTGGTGCCAGTTGCTATCTAGCCACTTGTAATATGAAGAAGTACGACGTCTCCTACAGCATGCTTCATTGCTTCTTTGCGTGTTTGATTGTACTATGCTTGTTGTGTGACTAGTTGGTCTGTTATATTCTTAGAAATTTCATTATGTAATGCGCTAAGATCAATTTTCTCAATATCCACTTTTAAACTATTTACCAGTAGCGAGTCAGCTGGATGTTTCATATTACAACCAAGTAAAGCCTTTAGCGGTGTAGTGCCAATACTTTTATTTACATTTATATTTAACGCTATTTGGACTGACTTTATAAATTTGTCCCAACTACGAACATTTTCACCTCCAGCAGATGTTGCCAATGATTGTACTATTGTTTTGTTATATGGCTCGCATTGACCATTGGCCCGTAGTGTCGCGACAGCATTCAAAACATGTCTAATTCCATATTACTCATAGAAAATTTTAAATGTTTGAGACGTGAATGCCGTTCCACGATCACTAACAATTCGACCGGGTACTCCAAATAATACTTAATTACTTAACTAGGTACTTATTACGATTCTTGCTCGTCTCAAAGGGACCCACATGATCCACATGAATGGTGTGAAAGGGTTGCGGGACCTTTTTTATGGAATATAATTTCCCACATTTCTTTGTTGGATTATATTTGTAAAAGGTGTACTTCAAACAAGCTATAACATATTTTTTTATAAATTTTGACATATCTGCAAACCAATACTTTTCTCTGATTCGTTTTATTGTTTAGTCAAAGGCAAAATGCCCCGCATCATCATGACACATTCTACAAATTTGGATTCGTGCAGCTTTAGGTACTACCCAAGACAGATGTCCGTTTTCTAACTTTCTAAAAAAATTATTGTTCTTCAATTCGTAATTGACAAAGTATTGTTTAGTTCCTTTACATTTATTTTCATGTGTAAGAATATTTCGGATTCTCGTAATTTGTTTATCTTGTAATTGTGCCACAACAAGCCAGTCAGTAGTTGACGTATCCACTTTCAAAACCTCAACACATGGAACTGGGTTCCTACTCAAACTGTCGACATGAGCCATACGCGGCCCGGGTCTATACTCAATACGAAAATCAAAATCTTGAACCTCTAGCCACCATCTACCAACTAATGGAATCAGATCATTTTTTGTAAAAGTTGTTCTAAGAGCGTTGCAATCAGTAATAACAGTAAACTTAATTCCCAATAAATATGTACGGAAATATCTCAATGCAAAAACTACCGCCATTGTTTCAAGTTCGAATGAATGGTATAGACGTTGATCTACCGTTGTTTACTTTGAAAAATATGCCACTAACTTCTGCTGATTGTTCATTGGTTAGAAAAGAATGGCACATACGCCAACCGAACTAGCATCTGTATGAAGTTCGGTTTTTAGGTTGGGGTTGTAAATAGTTAAAATCGGCTCTTGACTTAAAACAGTTTTTATTTTTTATTTGCTCTTGTGGCTCATCCCATTTCCATTGGCAATCTTGTTTGGTTAACATAGTAATAGGTGAAACTACCGAACCAAAATCTCTAATAAATTTACGAAAATAACTAGCTAGACCTAAAACTTGTCGAACTTGTTTGACTGTTTTTGGTGCTAGCATCTTTAAAACAGCATCTGTCTTTTCTTTTCCCGGACGTACCCATTCTCCACTGATTTCTCTTCCTAAATAATTAATTTGCTTTTGGAAAAACTTACATTTGTTTATATTTAACGTTAAGTTATGTATACGAAATTTATGAACATGAACATGAACCACAGTTGTTAAAAGCCCTGTTTTTAAATGGTGTTAGATTCAATATAGTAATCGGTGCTCTCGACGGATCGCGAAAAACCGAAGAACAAGCACCCACAGCGGAGTATCTTGAACGTGCCGCCGGAACAAACGCACAACGAAGGCAACACAGGACTCCCACATCAATCCTCATCTGCAGCACCACAAGGATCGTAGAAGACAGATCAACACATCCTGGTGACTCACCGCCCACACGCAACATTAGAGACACCGGAAATTCGCGGAGACGCACAGTGGAGTATCCTGAACGTGCCTCCGGAACAAACGCACGTCGGAGGTGACACAGGACTTCCACATCATTCATCATTTGTTGCATCGCAACGAACACAGACAAAGGAGCCACATCCAGGAGACTCATCGCTCACCAGGAGCTTCGAGGACATACCGGACACCTGGAATCAACCGACCACCGACGTACACCCAGAGTAGATACGACAAGGTAGGCCTTTCAAAGACAAGGTATACAAGGTAGACACTCAAAGAGCTTTGCAAACATAAAGACGCCCCGTGGACTCCTGGAATGATCTAATAGTACATTTATTGACATCCCGACTTCCACAAAAAACGCGTATAGATTGGGAAAACCAATGTTCTCAAACTACAATGCCAACATTTAATCAACTGAGGGAATTTATAACACAAAAGTGTCACACACTCGAATCAATCAAGGGTTCAAGTCACAATTCATATCTCCGCCCAAATTCATTTACACCTACCACAAAAAGTACCAACAGTCGACCGTGTGTGATGTGTAATAGTTTTGGATACTTTGTACAGCATTGCAGTATTAAGGAATTAAACAATTAGAGTCAGCGAAACGTTTAAAAATAGCAAAACAAAAACGAATCTGCCTGAATTGCTTGCGTGGGGGCCGTAATAATATGGATTGTAAATCGCCTCACCAATTAAGAAATGTAATAAGCGCCATCATACATTGTTGCACTTAAAAAACACTCCACCATCCACCTCGACTAGCCTTAATATTAATCTTAGCCATCTGTCACCAAATAAGGTTTTCTTGGCCACATGCCTAATCAATATCCTCGGAATCCCGCCCCGACGGTTGCCCTGCCGGCAATCGAAACGCTCCGCCGCTTCCAAATGATTCCAGCTGCAAACTAATGCTTAAATTATTTTATTGCAACGTACAATCGGTACTCAATAAAATAAACGAGATTGACTCGATTGCTGCTGAAGAGAACTTTCAACTTTTGTGTATGTGTGAGCATTGGCTAAGTGCAAATGAAATGGACTCCTTTGTGGTGCAGGACTATCAGGCAAAGGCTTATATCTCCAGGATAACGCATATCCATGGAGGTGTCGTAATTTTGGCTAAAAACAATCTAAAAAAGACTGAATTATGTGTCATACGCATCGATGATCTGAATTGCATTATTTTGACATGTTTCTTAGTATAATGTCTCAAGTGTGTGATAGTCTGAATGTTTTGAATAGTAATGTCTTAATTTTAGAAGATTTTAATGTAGATTTTAACAGTCATCGGGATGTAAACAGAAATGCACTAATTGATCTTATGTTTAGCTATAAATTGCGGGCACTTGTGAATTTTCCTTCAAGATTAAATAGGTGCATTGATAATATATTTACAAATGCTTCTCCGGATAGTTTTAGTGTGGGTAAATTAAGATACCAAATCTCGGATCATTTCTGCGTGGTAGGTATATTCCATATGACGTTGACAAAAAGTCTGTCTCCCATAGAAGTATCTACAGACCCATTACCGAGGGGGGCAAAGTTCTGTTTTATTGCTACTTGCAGTCTGAAAAATGGCATTTTTTAGACGAACCTCTGAACATACATCACAAATTTCAAATGTTCATGGACATTTTTGTACACATCATGGAGATTTGTTTTCCTCGCAGGTGCTCCGGGGCTAGCCGCAATACCAAGAAGATCAGTTGGTTTACCGAAGCCATAAGAGATGTACGAAACACTCTGCACCTCATAACAGAGGTGTACAACAAAGCACCAAATCCTAAGTTGCTAAATATTAAAAATGATTTTAAAAACCAATACAGAAAGAGGCTACGTGAGGCTAGGATAGCCGCAAATGATAAATATATAAATCGGCAAGGCAACAGACCCAGTGCAATGTGGAGTGTCATTAATAGCGGGCGGAAACATGCACCTAGGAATATGGAAGTGGACAGCTTTAATGAGTTTTTTGCAAGTGTAGCACAGCGAACAGTACGCTCTATCCCAGCGCCCACTGTGGACCCCATCATATTGATGAGTAGAAATGGTGCTTCGCGGAACGCGTGCGAGTACTTTAACTTTAGAGAGATATCACCCTGTACAGTCAGAGATATAATAAGTAACTTAAGGAACTACCATACAGTCGATATATACGGGAATAATGTCAGTCTTATAAAGGACGTGAAAGATCTCATAGTGCTCCCTCTGACGAAACTAATAACTGAATGCATAGAAACATCTGTGTTTCCGGTCTGCCTGAAGGTGGAGATAATGGTGCCAGTGTACAAGAAATGACCCATGGCTGTCATAAACAACTATAGACCTACAGCAATCCTACCTGCTTTTTCCAAAGTCCTAGAGCGAGTACTATACAGCCAACTTAAGTCATATTTTGAGAAATATCATCTATTCACAAACAGTCAATTCGGGTTTAGACAGGGTAGGTCAACTTCAGATGCCTTGCTGGCCCTGATTGACAAAATCATTGCTATGAAAATGGAAAGTATCTCGGGGTAACATTTCATGACCTGTGCAAGACATTCGATTGTGTCTCCCACTCTGAACTAATAAGGAAGTGTTACTACTCAATCCATCATCAACCCGAGCAGTGTTCGAACTCTGTCATCATTCCTGAAGGACAGGTCTCAGTGCGTGAGACTCTCTGGAGATCAATCAGGTTGCCTGCCGGTAGAATAGGGGGGTGCCACAGGGGTCAATTCTGAGCCCACTGCTGATTTTAGTATTTATTAATGATCTGCCAAACTGCGCCCAATCAGACAAATCAAACCTGGTACTGTTCGCTGATGATACCACCGTATGTAATGAAGCCATCGATCTACAGTCGCTATGAGTCTGCTTCGCAGCCTCCTGTCAAAGATCGGAACTTGATTGCCTCGAATAAACTGCCAGAAAACCAAAATAAAACTGCTAAAATGATATATTACACCAGATTAAAAACTGATGAGAAACTGTCACCCTCTAAATTGATTTTCGGGTTCCCTCTCTAAATTACCCTGCGCTCTTTTATCGCACCTACCTTTTTGCCTTGTTAGTAATGGGGAATCCAACCCCTTTGGGTAAAACCTACGCCCACCACTGCCCTGGCTCGCTGCAGTGGAGAATGGCGTGTCGGTCCACTATATCCGAAAAGTTTGAGGGTGGCTCCACTGGGTTTACTTAACGAGGTGAAGGGGAAGGATTCCGGGGAAAGTACGAAAGCCAGAAAGCGTTGCCTGGCAAAAAGGTACTTTATTTACCGTAACAGTAATCACACAAAATAAAAGTATAAACACAAAGAAAAAGAAAAGGGGGGCAACATAAAACGCTTACACAAAAAAATGGGGGGGGGGGGGACGCTACGGCCGGGCCGCCCACGCGCTACAAGGCGGTCAACTATTCGCGAACGACGTAGTGCACTAAGTCCCTCGCTTCCGCTACTTGTGTTCGCCGCCGCGGTAGGGTAGCGAACCCTTACAACCAAATAATAATACGTAAATAGACGTGGGGGGGGGGACAAGACGCAAGGGGACACACAGAAATCAAAGAAACACAAAAACAAGATTGATCGCGCGCTCTCGGGCGTGGTCGGTCCGCGTCACGAAGTCGTGGTGGCCGCTTCCTGCCCGTCCGTCGTTCGAATGCGGGGGGTGGGGGACGGATGTACGCCTCGTGGTCGTTCGCCTAGGAAACGCACGAGTATCGGCCTGATACGCCGTGGCCTGCCGCCTCTAGGTGTTATCGGGTGCCTGAGGGCTACCCGGGTTACCCACGAGATGTGCTGTGGGTGTAAGTAGGTGGAGCTTAACGCTTTATTCGGGCACTGGGCCGCTCTCCGGTTGCTCACACAGAATCACCGGAGGTTTAGGGTCGATGGGTGGGCTCTTTTGGTTCTGAATTCCAGATGCCTCGTCACAACCGAGCACTATCAGAGCCACTCGACCCGCGTTATACTTAGCTACTGCCCGAAAATCCGCGACGATCGACGCGCGTAGTTAGGCAAAGGGGAGGGGGTGTCTGACGCTTTATTGTAATGGTGTTTTCTGGAAAAATACACGTTACAAACTCCACCCTTTCCTAAAAAAAAACAAAAGAAAGATCGCCCTAGATTTTCGGTTCGCGGCCCTAATCGTCATTACCTAACTCGGAAGGAAGAAAAGAGAGAAGAAGGTCAGACAGAACGCCACTGCTGATAAGAAGGAAATAACGAGACTGAAAATAGACATTTGAAAGCTTAACCTAACCTATAGCTAACCTAACTACCCAAAAAAAAAAAAAAAAGAAGAAAAATAAGAGTATAGGATAGTGTAGAAAAGCAGAAGTAAACCCAACCCAAAAAAAAAAACTTATAATTCTAACCAAAAGTGGTCAATGACTACTGCCACTTTTTCCTGATCGCGCTCTCATATCTCAATAATTCGGGGGTTCGCTATAATCGTTATCATAATTAGGACCAGGCTTTAAGTCCTTAGTATGCCAACAGCCGAGTAATCTTCCGTCATCTGGATGTTTTAACTGATACGTCCAGGGGGATAAGCGTTTGTGGATTACAAACGGGCCGATAAATTTCGGGCCTAATTTCGCCGCATAATATTTGGAAGCATTGGATAACGCAAAGTTTCTGCGCCAGACCATCTCATTTGGCAAATACTCTATTGGCCGCCTCCGCAAATCATACGTACGCTTCTGTTGCGTGGCTGCCTTACGTAATCGTAGGGCTACGTCTTCGTACACTCGCGTTAAATGTCCCGCGCGTGCAACGTAGTCATTCACGTTTTGCGTGGCCGGGTCCTGATGCATGAGTGCTGTCTCATCACCGGTCAGTGACATTTCCCTCCCGAAATTGATAAAGTAGGGAGTCAGTTGCGTAACCTCATGACGGGAGGTTCGAATGCAACATGTCACTTTCGGAAGATAGGCATCCCAATCTCGCTGTTTATCCGAAATATAAGGCGTCAACATGGTTTTGATCACCCGGTTGACGCGTTCTGTCGGATTTGCCTGGGGGTGGTAATTAGCCGTATACGACGTTTTAAACGCGTAACGCTCCGCCAGGCGCCTGAACTCGCGACTACGGAACTGTACGCCATTGTCGCAGATCACCGCCTCGGGCGCTCCGAATAATAAAATAACGTGGTCCTCTATATTCTTAACTACGGCAGCCGCGGTCGCGCTCCGTAGGCGAAACGTCAAACAAAATTTGCTAAAAGTATCGACTACGACAAGAATATAGGCGAAGCCACCCTTTGACCGGGGCAAGGGTCCGATAAGATCGGTGGAGATTGTCTGCCAAGGGCGAGTGCTGGCTACGCGTTTGACCATGAAACCCGCAGGTCTCCGCTGCTCGGGCTTAGTTACCGCGCAGACCTTACACCGCTTGATGAATTTTACCACGTCGGCCCGCATCCTTGGCCAATAAAAGGTTTGAAGCATCCGGTTATACGTTTTGTATACACCGGTGTGGCCGGATGTAGGCACCGCATGGGCCTTCTCAAGTACGACCAAGCGCTCGTCCCTGGGTACGACAAGCTTCCACTGCTCGTTCCCTGCGAGTAATTCGGGATACGGGTGCTGTACGTGCTTGAACAATTTACCATCGGTGACCCGCCACCGCTCAAAAGTTTGGCTACCATCCGCGTGTACCATTTGTCTGCTGCTTGCGCTTCTACTGACGCAATCAGCGGTACCCCGCGCGATAAACCATCGGCAACTACGTGGTCCTTACCCTTCCGGTGTTTGACTGTGAAATCATACTGTTGAAGCCTCACCGCCCATCGCGCCAAGCGACCGGTGGGGTCCTTCAAATTGTTTAGCCATACAAATGAGTAGTGATCAGTGATCACTGTAAACCGCGAACCCTCCAAATAAGGGCGGAGCTTCTCATTCGCCCACAACACCGCTAAGCACTCACGTTCGGTGGTGCTGAAATTTTGCTCGGTGCGTGATAGCGAGCGGCTCAGGTAGCAAATCACTTGCTCACCGTCAGCCTGCTCCTGTGTGAGAACTGCGTCAATGCCAAACTGAGACGCATCAGTTTGCACAGTAAAAGGGAGAGAAAAATCCGGGCACGTCAAAATCGGGGCAGATACGAGGTGCTGTTTGATTGAATTGAAAGCACCCTCGCACTCCTCAGTCCATTTAAAAATTCGCCCTTTCTTTAATAAATTCGTCAAGGGCACCGTTATTTCAGAAAAGTTAGGGACAAAGCGGCGGTACCAGGACGCCATGCCGATAATACGGCGTACGTCGGTTACGCGTGTGGGTGTAGGGATACTTAATATCGCCGCAACCTTGTCAGGGTCAACCTGCAGTCCGTTGCAGTTGACAACATATCCCAGAAATTTTAATTCTGATCGACAGAATAAACATTTTTTGCAATTTAGAGTGAGGCCCGCGTCACGAAGTCGCTTCAGCACTTCGCTCAGGACTCGCGTATGATCCTGGAAGTCTTGCGTAACGATTACCACATCGTCGAGATACACAAAGACATGTGGCTCTAGATCAGCTCCAATGACTCGATCTATAAAGCGTTGCCAAGTTGCTGGCGAGTTATGTAACCCAAAGGGCATCCGGGTGAATTGGAATAAACCGCGTCTAGGTACAGTAAACGCCGTGTATTGCTTCAACTGCGCCGCTAGAGGTATTTGCCAGTACGCGGATTTGATATCTAATGACGTCAGATATCTCGCATCCCTTAATTTGTCTGGGGTATCGGTCACGTAGGGAAGGGGGTATGCGTCTTTGTCAGAAACTTTGTTTAACTGCCGGAAGTCGACACAGAATCTGAATGATTCGTCCTTTTTCCGTACAAGTGCAATGGGTGACGACCACGCGCTTTTCGAGGGCTCCACTACACCCTTTTCTAGCATTTCGTCTAGTTCTTGGTCAATGTGCCTTTGCATCACAGGTGACACTGGGTAATATCGTTGCTTAATGGGGGGTGACGTAGTCGTGATCACGTGCTCGACTGACTGTGTGCGACCCAGCCCGTTACCCATGCAATTAAAATTATCGTCAAGTACGCCATTTAATTGTGACAGTTGGTCGTTACTTAAACATTGAAAAGGCTGAATGGCTGACACGTCGACCGCTGTCTCGCCTGTTACCGCGAATTTCCACGAATTACTGCGGAGGTCGGGAACTATTCCCATGGCTGTCCAAATATCTATCCCTAAAATTAATGGGTGGCTAATGGCCGGGACCTCTAAGGCCTCAATTACTGTTACCTTGCCCTGCAAGCAAAATGGTAGGGAAAACGTCCCAATACTTTCACACGATTGGCCGTTGGCAACTCTACAGGTCGTCGCCCTTCCCGTGGGTGACAACCTAAGTTCCTTAAGGATCTCCCAGCCTTTCTGTCCCATTATGGTGCGCGTAGCTCCAGAATCAAGTAATCCTAACAGTGAATAACCAAAAATACTGACTTCTAAATATGGGCGCTCGTCGCCTCGCGCACTCGCTAGAATAAAATCTAATAAAATCGCATTGCGGGTCGGGGCGGCGTTCTCCACTAAACGACCCTTTAGTGGTGCCGTCTTCCGTTTCCCGACCGGCAGACTGTACATGTCCTGTCGGTAACGCCTCGTTTTCCACATCTGGAACAGTGCGTGGGTGTACCGTCACGTAAACAATCACGCGCAAAGTGTCCAGGCTTTCGACACGTATAACAAACTCGGGCGTTTGAACTACCAGCGCTCGTGGCTGCTGCTGCTTCAATGAATCAAATGAATTTAATGTCCTCTACAGGCCGAAGCCTTTATAGGACTGAGAGTGAATTTGTGGTGAGATTAGAGATTTGAGATTTGAGATCCTGAGATCCTGCGTGCAGAGTACGAATTCCAACTGATTTGCGATGAAGTTCCAGGGGCTCGTATGTGTGTGTATGTTTACGGGTGTGGGTAGTGTAGGCGAGGTGAATTTAACAGGGTGACAAAAAATAAATAAGATGAATGAATACAAATATTTGATACAAAAAATAAAAAATGAAGCTGCTGCTTCATCGCTCCCATCTATGTATGCGAGATCCGGTTCAAGGGCGTGAACACGCTGCTGGGGTGGGGTGAATTTTTCCAGTACAGCTCGTTTTTCATCTAACCGCCGGCCCAACCGAATTAATTCCGTAATCGATGGTACTTCGTGAAGCGCCAACTGTTGTTGATAGTACGGTGCCATATTACGCAACAGCATACGTAATCGCGAAGGCTCCGCCACCTTTACGCTGAGCCAATTATATAGGCTGTTAACGCAAGCCTCGAATAAACCCATGGTTTCGCGAGGCCCTTGCGTACGCTTTTTTATCTCCTCAAATAATTCTTCATCATAACTCGGGTTAAGGAATTCCTCTCGCAATTTAATTACTAGCCCTGTCCAATCAGTGACTTCCGATCGTATCGCGTGGAACCAGATCAGTGCTTTGCCCGCGAATAAATCAATGGCCGAATTAAACAACAGTGTGGGCGAAACGTTACGCGCCACTCTTAATTCCGCAACTCGCTCAAGGAATGCACTGAGGGAAATGTCTCGCGGTTCGCCAGTGAACTGCAAGTTCCTTTGGTTCACGGGGACTGGCCGTACCCGTTCAACAATAGGTAGCCGCCGCGCGGAGGTGGAAGTAGTAAAGAACTCATCGCTCTCATCACCGCTGGACTGCGAGTCTACCGCAACCTCTAATACGGTCGTATCAAGCAGACCGCTCGCCTGACGCGAGTGTTCCCGGCCGGCGATGCGTGCTTTGGATCTCAAATCGGTGGTAAGCGCAAGAAAAGCCAACAACAATTGAGACCTGTTTTTGTGCTCTTCCACGCTGTCTGGCTTGCTTCGGTTGACGCGCGCGATTGCCACAGTCAGCTGTGTGGATATTTTCGAATACGCACCGCTCGTGCGGAGCTCAGTAAAATTATTTACGGTAGCCGATAGCTCCGTGAGCTTCGTTTGCAGAGCCGACGCGTCTGTTTCAAACGCAACGCTGTAGGGCGGGTATTGCTGTGGGTGGCCTGCCTTCTCTAACCGTAGAAGGGCTCGAAGGGCCTTGCGCATCGTATCAACTGTGCCAGTTTCGGTGGCTCCGCGCCATGCTAATTCATAGATTAGCTCCTCCTGACTGAGGCGATTGACCTCCGTGCGTTCGTCCATAGTAAACGCGTGCCAGCTGGGGCCACAAAAAAAAAGGAAGATAGGAATTCTATACGACGCTCACAAAGCTTCGCGCTCGGGCTAAAGAAATGAATCGAGTTTATCGCAATTCCGGGCGCCTTGTGCGAGCCGAACTATATTTGTACGCTCCACCGTTTCAAGTTAAACTAATGAGTGACCCGCGTTGATTACTGTTTTGATTACTGTTACCGGGATGGTGCAATGTAAGAGGGCAGAGAGTAAGAGAAGAGATTGAGCGAGAGAACCAAAAATAAAACTACACTACTTGACCGCGCGCCCTTTTGAAGAAAGGGTTGGCCCTTTTTAGCCTATAGGCCCCACGTTGGGCTCCAAAATCTGTCACCCTCTAAATTGTTTTTCGGGTTCCCTCTCTAAATTACCCTGCGCTCTTTTATCGCACCTACCTTTTTGCCCTGTTAGTAATGGGGAATCCAACCCCTTTGGGTAAAACCTACGCCCACCTCGGCCCTGGCTCGCTGCAGTGGAGAATGGCGTGTCGGTCCACTATATCCGAAAAGTTTGAGGGTGGCTCCACTGGGTTTACTTAACGAGGTGTATTTACCGTAACAGTAATCACACAAAATGAAAGTATAAACACAAAGAACAAGAAAAGGGGGGCAACATAAAACGCTTACACAAAAAAATGGGGGGGGGGGGGGGGACGCTACGGCCGGGACGCCCACGCGCTACAAGGCGGTCAACTCTTCGCGAACGACGTAGTGCACTAAGTCCCTCGCTTCCGCTACTTGTGTTCGCCGCCGCGGTAGGGTAGCGAACCCTTACAACCAAATAATAATACGTAAATAGACCGGGAGGTGGGGGGACAAGACGCAAGGGGACACACAGAAATCAAAGAAACACAAAAACAAGATTGATCGCGCGCTCTCGGGCGTGGTCGGTCCGCGTCACGAAGTCGTGGTGGCCGCTTCCTGCCCGTCCGTCGTTCGAATGCGGGGGGTGGGGGACGGATGTACGCCTCGTGGTCGTTCGCCTAGGAAACGCGCGAGTATCGGCCTGATACGCCGTGGCCTGCCGCCTCTAGGTGTTATCGGGTGCCTGAGGGCTACCCGGGTTACCCACGAGATGTGCTGTGGGTGTAAGTAGGTGGAGCTTAACGCTTTATTCGGGCACTGGGCCGCTCTCCGGTTGCTCACACAGAATCACCGGAGGTTTAGGGTCGATGGGTGGGCTCTTTTGGTCCTGAATTCCAGATGCCTCGTCACAACCGAGCACTATCAGAGCCACTCGACCCGCGTTATACTTAGCTACTGCCCGAAAATCCGCGACGATCGACGCGCGTAGTTAGGCAAAGGGGAGGGGGTGTCTGACGCTTTATTGTAACGGTGTTTTCTGGAAAACTACACGTTACAAAACTTCCGCCCATTAAATTTTCTAGGTGTGGTATTGGACTGTGGACTCCAGTGGCACGATCATGGTGACCATCTGGCCAAGAAACTTAGTTCTGCACTTTTACTACTACGTAACCTTAAGCAGAAAGATTCCCTGTCAGTTCTGAAGATCGCCTATTATGCGCTATTTGAGACTCACCTTCCATTCGGCGTACTAGCTTGGGGAAACTCGGCTATACGCCATAAAATATTTTCTCTACAACGAAGAGCTGTGCGAGTGATTGCAGGATGTGACTATAAAAATGATTGCCATGAGCCTTTTACTGTCTTGGGCTTCATGACATTACCGTATATTTATCTGTATGCTTGTTTAATGTATGTAAAACAGAACTCATCGAACTATACACCGCAGAGCAATATACACAATCACGAGACAAGAAATAAAAACGACTACCGGTGCAACGCCTTTAGGCTAACAAAATCGCAAAATAGCAAAAACTATATAGCCACTAAGTGCTTCAATGCTCTGCCTGAGGCGGTCCGCAACTTAGAGGTATCGAAATTCAAAACTGCAATCAGGAAGGTGCTCCTGAAGGGTAACTTCTATGGTGTCGACGAGTTTGCCGAATATCTTACACATAGGAGGATAGTGCTATTCTATTTATGTATATGTGTATTTGTTGGTCTTATCATGTTTTGCGTGTTCTTCTAATTATTAACTATAATTTGACATATGTAAATCCTTTTGGATACTGGCATAAATAAATATTATTATTATTATTATTATATTGAAGACGTGAATGGAATTCCTCCGAATGTAAGGGCTGTCCTGGATGCCGGGTCCCAAGCTAACTTAATTACGGAGCAGACTGCCAAAAACTTAATTTACCCGTTAATGCGGCAAATTTATATATAAGTGGGGTGAGATTGTTAGGATAAAATTCAAATACATACGTGGTAGCAAACCTAGATTCAAATTGGTCAAAATTCAAAAGTAAATTAGCGTTATTCGTTTTAAAGAAATTTACAACTCAATTACCGTACCAAACAACATATCCAAATTTAAGTAAGATACGCAGTGACATAAATATCGCGGATCCCACGTTTTACAAACCAGCAAACATCGATGTTTTAATAGGCGCGGAAATAGCATATCGCGTGTTAGGCATCGAGCGCAAATTTATTCAAAATTCTAATCTAATGATTCAAAACACAGAATTCGGTTGGATAGTGACTGGACGTGTGCCAGGGATGGCAGAGGACACGGCCGTATGCAATACAGTGACACTAAGTCAATTAAATTCAAATATAAAAAGATTTTGGGAGGTCGAAAATCATGAGACCGATAAACCCGCGAAATCTATTGAAGAGCGAGGGTGTGAGAATCATTTCACTCTTATAGTTTTCAGGGATGAAAGCGGACACTTTAATGTTGCTCTTCCATTCAAGGCAAACACTAATTTAGGGAGCTCGTATATTTCCGCGTACAAAAGATTAATTCATTTAGAGCGCAAGTTACAATCGAATTTGGACTTAAGTGATCAATACGTCCACTTATGGACGAGTACCTGAAATTAGGACATATGAGACTTAGTTTGAACTCCAATTCAAGGGCAGGATCCTTCTTACACATCATGCGGTTATCAAGACGGCAAGCTTAACAACCAAATTACGCGTTGTTATCGATACTAGTGCAAAAGCTAGCAATGGCAGGTCATTAAATGATATATTTATGTATGGCCGCACCATACAAGACGACCTATTCGCGATTCTAATTAGATTTAGGACATATGAATACGTCATTACGGCGGACATACAAATGATGTATCGTCAAATTAAAACGATGCCCAAGGATAAAAATTACCAGAGCATTTTATGGCATAATAAACCTACTGACAAAATATGTACATATGAACCAACTGTGCTCCATATATAGCAGTTCTCTGCTTACAAGAAATTGCCTAGGACGTAGATGACCCCAGGTAGCCACGGTTATAGCTCGCGATTTTTACATGGATGATTTACTAACAGGTGCATCAACTATTGAGAAAGCGCGATATTTGAGGGATCACGTAATATCAGCGTTAACAAGGGGTGGGTTCAACCTACGTAAATGGGCGTCAAACAATATAAGCATTTTAAGTGATTTTCAAAATTACGACATAACAAATTATCTACTGGATTTATCACCAGAGGGCAAAATTAAAACTTTGGGCATCCATGACAACACATTAATGACAGCATTGAATATCACGAGTTTAATGATTGTGACAATGTGAGGTATTTTATCCGAGCACGTATAAGGTGACTTAGTTTTTATAATAACCATGCCAGGTTTCGTCGATTGAATGGAAATAAAGCAGTCTGAGTTGGAACTGTAATAGGCCCAAATATACGCCCGGTATAATACACATTTACGCAATAAAGTGACTCATATTTTAAAAATCATTAATACAACAAAATTATTAAACTGATTAATTTACAAATAATCCCAGGGTGAAATGTGAGAAATAGCCGTCGCGACTCACGCCAGAGTGTCGCCAAATATCTCAAGGGCCTAGGCCTGCATATGCACGGTTCTGGAAGATTCCATGTCGTGGTGTCACATAAACAATTTGGGTATCAGCACCCCTTAGAAACGAACAAGCGACAGCCACATGAAAATCACCTCGAATGGCAACGCTTTAAGTTAAGTGTAAAACTCTGCGCTAAAAACGCATTAATACCACACGCACACTCAAGATTAATCATCACCATGATAACTAAGGGATGGGAGCGAATGTTTAGCAGTAGATATGTGAGGGGAGTGAAGATTTGAAGCTGAAATAAACTATTTAAGCACAAGCCACACACGAGCGAGATCAGTAAGAAAGTTGCGTCGGCCACGGGCAACGCACACCACATTTGCGGTTTTGAGTATTTAACGAGTATTTAACGAGTATTCACGTCGGTTTATAATTATATGAACGATTGCATATAACGTTGTGAAAAAACGCAAAGTAGAATAAAAATTTGAATAAATCGAAAAACGTACTATAATAGGTACAGAGTAATTTATTTTTTTATTATTAACGATAATATAAAGTTGTTAAACCAGTCTCATTATAAATTCACGGGAGTGCTTATTCCTTTCAATTAATCCTAAGTTACCTATAAATACCAAATACCGATTACCTATTCCTATCAGTAAACAAAGGCGGCTCGAACGCTATTCGTGTTTACGAATCACTAGAGGAAGCAATAACAGGTGTAATTGACGCCCACCCGCGCACTTCGTTCACACACCTGTTATTGTGAAATCAAATTCCTGCACCAGATTCAAATTGACGGAAGATAGTGTATTTAACCAACCACAAGTTACCTAGAAAAGCCAAACACCGATTACCTATTCCTATCAGTAAACAAAGGCGGCTCGAACGCTATTCGTGTTTACGAATCACTAGAGGAAGAAATAACAGGTGTAATTGACGCCCACCCGCGCACTTCGTTCACACACCTGTTATTGTGAAATCAAATTCCCGCAATAGATTCAAATTGACGGAAGATAGTGTATTTAACCAACCACAAGTTACCCAGAAAAGCCAAACACCGATTACCTATTCCTATCAGTAAACAAAGGCGGCTCGAACGCTATTCTTGTTTACGAATTATTAGAGGAAGCAATCTCAGGTGTAATTGACGCCCACCCGCGCACTTCGTTCACACACCTGTTATTGTGGAATCACCTCCTCCACTAGAATCAAATCGTTATCAGCATCATAACATTTAAACATATAAACTCATTATACATCGCGCCCGCGATCGCAAATTCACGTGGCTGTATTCACCATAACTATAACAACTAATCAAGGCATTCAGTGTTACCCTCCGACATACATCATCATATTCAAACCAAAATAATTCATAAAAATTATGGCTTCTTCATTTTAAATCATAAATGAACACATAACGTGCATATTATTGGGCAGAGTGATTTATAATTGTATAAATAAATAAGTTGGATTAAATCTTAATAATTTAAAAACATAATGTATAAAAATACTGGTTTCTCTATTTTAAATCATAAATGAACACATAACGTGCATATTATTGGGCAGAGTGATTTATAATTGTATAAATAAATAAGTTGCATTAAAAATCTTAATAATTTAAAAACATAATGTATAAAAATACTGGTTTCTCTATTTCAAATCATAAATGAACACATAACGTACCTATTATTGGGCAGAGTAATTTAGAATCGTACAAATAAAATAGGCCGGGTTAAATCTCAATAATTTGAAGACATAATGACAATTTGTAGTTAAATATCGTAAACAAGAAATAAGTGGAATTATTTAAACCCCGTATAAACAGAGAGAATGATAAACGAGAGAATGAAGCTTGGTATAATCACAGGAATAGTTATTAATAACCTCCAATGTTCCTAATAATAATATATTATAACATTACATAAACATTTCCGATTGAGGTAGCAGAACTCTTATTTGACACAACTTGTAACATGTCTGACGGTGATGACTACTTGTAACATTGATGCTTGCTGTGGTCGTGGGTAGAATTACTAATTTACCTCAATCAACGTAAACAATGGGGCTCCAATAATTACATTATTGTGTGGACACCGACACAACCATGAAATTCGGGAAGATTGCGAGATACCTTTAGTAATCATTCATGAATTATTGAGGATATTTCAACATCTTTAAATAGTTCTATTTTTGATCATATCACTTTCCCGTAGTTAAATGGAGTGAAAGGGCATGGTAATAAATGGTCTAAGAAACTAGAGAAGCACGTGCAAGTATAACAAACTCTCGTAAATAAACTTCGTAGTCATAACCATTTTCAAACTATCAATTGAATAAATAAAAGAATTTACACATTTATTATAAGGTTAACGAAATATGTAAAAATAAATCAATTCATGTCATAATCGTCAACCTGTGTTTTATTTCCCTGTACGTTATAATTATATAAATTAATTTACATCATCGTCAACCTGTGTTTTATTTCCATGTGTCTTACAAATTCAGCGTGTTTATTATTAAATATACAAAACAAATCCTTAAATTGGTGCTTTCTTGTATTAATCCATTATTAGTGTACGATAATTAACACACTACCAATAGCAAAGTACCTTGAGAGTAATCACGGTAGTTATATTAAAGGTCACGACGTGTAAGTACTAATTACTGATCACAAATCATGAGCCAAAAATAATTAAAATATTATATAATAAATCACGAACCAAAATAATCAAGAAATTATATAATAATTTCACGATAAAAACGACGAATAATAAAATAAATATAATAAAATAATATCGGAGCGTTACAGAACTCTGAACGAGATAGTTTTATTCATTGTACCAGTCCATAAATAAGTATTTAGTGGTTTGTACAAGTTACAACAATGATGATAATCACCTGAAATATACAGAGCGTAACATGTTATCAGATATTTCTCGTTTTTTCGATGCCTAATGGATCAAAGGGTCAAAGGGATCAAAATTATTAGGACCTATAATTATACTAGCAAAATAGTATATAACCCCATTAGGCCGATATGTAGCAAATAACAGGCGCGGGTTGAAGTTTGTAAACCGAGGCGAAGCGAAGCGGGGCGGAGCGCAGCCGAGGTTTATATTCAACCAAGCCTGTTATTTGCATATCGGCCGTATGTTGTTCGATACTTTTTGTAATACCTAAATTACAAAAACTGGTCAATTTATCAATATTAAATTTCAAAAGTAATAAACTAGTTATCCAGGCGCAAATTGATACCATAGCAACATCAACGGTTCAAATACAAACAAACAAATCAAAGTGAAATTAGAAAAATAATGTGCAAAGTTCTTCGTTTTGTGGTATCCCCGAAGATGTACTAAATGAAGCAAATGCTGCCACAATCGATTTACTTCACCAAAAAAGCAGCAGCAGGTATGAGAAAGAATATGAAGACTTTATTTAGGTGTTAATAGGTACTAACCCAGAAATGTTACTATTTTCATGTAACTTAAAGGATGTTTTCAGCATTGAGTTTTAGTCCATAAACTGTTCGCTGCAAAATTTTTGCTCAGCGCTGATACGTAGCACAGCAAAACCTCTTCAGTCACCCTGTCAACCCCTCTGTTGTTCCGCCAAGCAATAAAGTCTTCATATTCTTTCTCATACCTGCTGCTGCTTTTTTGCGGAAGTAAATCGATTGTGGCAGCATTTGCTTCATTTAGTACATCTTCGGGGACATTATTTTTCTAATTTCACTTTGATTATTTGTTTGTTTGTATTGGAACCGTTGATGTTGCTATGGTATCAAATTGCGCCTGAATAACTAGTTTATTAATTTTAAAATTTAATATTGATAAATTGACCAGTTTTTGTAATTTAGGTATTACAAAAAGCATCGAACAACATACGGCCGATTTGCAAATAACAGGCTAGGTTGAATAATTTTTAATTTTTCTAGTTGTTCCCACACAAACTAATTAACTTATTTAATTTTTGTTGTTGTTCTTGTGCCAAAACCAAATAAATTTCATAAATTTGCGTTGTCATTTAAATAACGTCCACGGCCGTTATTATAACGGCCAAGGCCTTTACGCCTGTCATATCGATCAAGCAGACAGTACTGATAAATGTCAATAACACAGAGGTATTACAAAAATAATATTACAGTCTGTGTGGCAACATGATTTGACATGGGATGAACAAGTCCCTATTAAGATAAGTAACGCATGGAAACAATTGAGATCGGAACTAAGATTAACTTCATCAATCAAAATACCTCGTAAGGCAATTTATTCACCAGATTCGACAATCGAAGTGCACGCATTCGGCGATGCAAGTGAGTCTGCCTATGGTGCTGCTATTTATGTAAAAGCAGTGAAAGTCAATGGGAATATTTCTTGCGAGTTACTCTGTGCCAAATCAAGGGTAGCACCACTTAAGGCCCTCAGCTTACTACGCCTAGAGTTATGTGCTGCCGTGCTTACTGCTCAACTTGTAAACCGCGTTAAAAATGCTCTACGTCGCGACATTACAAGTATATTTTGTTATTCCGATTCAACCATTGTACTGTCTTGGATCAAATCGAGCTCTAACAGGTTCAAGGCTTTTGTATCGCATCGTATAGGCGAAATTCAGCGTTTAAGTAACCCGGATGACTGGCACCATATCGAGTCAAATAAAAACCCTGCTGATATCATATCGCGAGATGCCTTGCCATCAGCACTGTCAAACAATAACTTATGGTGGCATGGGCCTGATGTTATAAGGCACAATTTTGAGCCAAAACTTTTTATAACCGCATTAGACAACGACATAGCTGAATTACGCTGCCTAATAACTACTACCAAAAACCATAGACCATTTGTACCATGGATTGAGAAATTTTCTGATTTCAATAAACTGTTGCTGGCCACGGCTTGGATGAACCGTTTTTTAAACAATTACTACTTTCCAACACGGAAAATAGTAGGGGTATTAAGCTCCACGGAAATACAAAAGGCACAAAATTTAATTATGAAAAACATACAATTTATCGAATTTTAGAAAGAAATAGCTTCATTACAAGAGGGTGGGTAAGTCAATAAGGATAGTTCAAGTATATCGTTTAATCCATTTTTTGACAAGGCAGGTGTGTTACGTGTAGGCGGTAGATTAAGACACTCCCATTTAAAATTCAATTCGAAATTCCCCATTCTACTACCAAGATCACACCATATAACAAATATAATTATAACCTACCACCATCGCATTACAATCCATGCTGGGCCTCAAGGCACTCTCGCATCTGTGAGAAGAAAATTTTGGCCAGTATCAGGCAAAACCGTGATAAGGAAAAACATACGTAGCTGCATCACTTGTTTTAAGGCTTCACCAAAATCATCGAATCAAATAATGGGCGATTTGCCTGCATACCGTGCTGAACAAATACGCCTCATTATGAAAACGGGCATTGATTACTGCGGTCATTTCCTAATCAAGGATGTCAAGCGTAGAGCAGCTTAACTTACAAAAATGTATGTCGCGTTGTTTGTCTGCATGTCAACAAACGCCATCCATTTAGAAAATGTGAGCGACTTAACAACCGAGTCGTTCCCGGCAGCATTGCACAGATTCGTGCAATGTACTTGTTCTTGTGCTCTTTGATCTATTTTGAAAATAAGTAATTTCAAGGGGGGAGGATGTTGGTGCCCCACAGCAATTAACATAATCTGATTATAAGGGGCAAGAGCCTCATTTTCGTAAATCCACCTGCAGCCCTAATTGACAGTGTTATTCGAAAATTTATTTAAGTGCCGGTTGGGAAGGCCCAGCTTATCGAGGAACCATTTAATTCATTAGGGATTTGGTTTTCCTTAAGTACCACCAATTAAGATAAATTGTTTATAGCTCGTCGTTAAGGGTTCTTGAGAAATATAATCTCTCCCTCCCCTCCCCTTCAGCTGCAAGATGCACCCCGGACCAGAAGATTGTGAATGTAGTTAGTCTAACACAAACCTCGGCGGCGACCACCTCGCCTGTAATTTATCTATATAAATCAATTAAATATACAAATATTAACTCAGATAGCTAGTTAAGCAATTATTTATTCGGTCCTTCGAGCAAACATCATGAAACATTCATTCTCGCGCCGCACACACAAGCATTTGGTTTCACGAACCAAAATCGCCAAGTGTCGCCGGACAATACAGTATATGTAATTGAATTTTATTAGTACTTTTATTAAATAACGCTGTTTAAATCTGAGTGTTTTTTGAGGTTTTTGTCGCGTTTTCGCTCAACGGCGACACTGTGGGACGTGTGTGGTCGTGCGTGGATACTCAGCTTTTGAATACAACAGATATGAATTTATGTGACCTTAAAAATTGACAAAATGCTGTCGCTGTGAGAATTTTCAATGAGTGTTTCAACTATCAAATTAAAAATCGAAATTGACATGTAAACTTAACGGTCGGTAGAAAATTTGTATATGCATTCGGGAATAAACCTCAATAATTCCTCAGCCGAAAATATAACTCGCAGTTAATGAAAAATAAATTTAATCGATATTTAAGTTTTAAGTGAATTTGTATTTCAGAAACCATACAAATTCTGTGCTTGCATGTTTATGTCCATTTAATTAGGTAAACTACGACGCAAAATAACGAAATGAATTAACAAATTATTCACCCTGTAGCCATACGTATACACGAGGCATTTCTGGATAACACTGCTTAAAGCAAAGAACAGGGCTAATTAACGCTAATTACGCGGCAATTTCTATTGTCGTTTATTCGGAGATCGTTGGACGCGATTGTGACCCCCGATAGGGCAGGTCGTGGCACTTAACGTGTTTCTCTGGCTATTCACTCTTCCGGAATATTCTGGGAACAATCGCGCTATTTTTACACCAAACACTTTAGAGCGTGTCGTGTTGGTTAACGCAAATATGACTTTTGAGAGCTGTTTTACAGTTATAAAATAAATATACACACAACAATGTTGAAAAGTGCATGTATGTACGAGTTTTTCAATACGGTTCAGGCGAGTTTGATTACAGAGTCTTGCGGAGAAATTGCATGGTGGGGAAATTGTGAGGAAAGAGAGGAAATGCGGGCAATAGGCAATATTGACGTAACTTCATTTTAGTAATAATACTGATTGTAGATAATAATAAAATCATAACTCAGAGGATGATTAAAGTGTAGCAATCCACCTCCACATAAGCATATTTAGGAGTTTCCAATTTTGGAAGTGTGTTTGGAACTGGAAATTATAAAAATTATATGTAATTATACTGAAATGATTTTTCTACTCCATAAGGTATATTTATTAGTTACGTAACACTATAGTGTACAGGTATAAGCCACTTTCCGGTCTCGGGTCTGGATATGAACATTGCCAGGCTATTAACAATAACAACAATATAAAATAAATGTACAGTCCATTTACTCGACATCTGCACTGTCAAATTGACCACTGTTGGCCACTGTTATTTTTTCATTAACTGGTTTCTAGTTTTTAGTAATTGGTACCTCGTACAAATAATTCGCGGTTAAATAGTGTCAAACATTTCGAAATTGTCAAATATTTTCATAATGCAAAACATGGATCTGGATGAAAAACTAGAATCTTCTTATGCGGGCTGAGCAGACCGAGACTGGAGATGCCTGGAGGATCGGTTCCTGGGTCTAGGCGATGGCGTCGTCGTGCAGGCGGACTCCGTTTCCTCCTCGGCCGTTGCGACGCGGTTTACGCTGCGATGATGCGTTCCGTGGGCGGTCCTGGCCTTGGACCTGTTTCGCCGTCCGGGTCCGGTGGCGACGTTGCCGAGGTGCTCTGGAGCCCTCGGTCGGCTTCCTGACCAAGGTGCTGAGAAGCACTCGGTGGGCTTGGGCACTCGGTGGGCTTGGTGGCCACGGTGCTGCTGAGAAGCACACTCGGTGGGCTTTGGTGGTCACGGTGCTGACCCGGTGGATCTGGTCACTCGAAGGCTGATCAGTAGAGACTGATCCTGGTTGTTGTTTTTTTTGGTGAGAGGAAATCTTCTGAAAGACACCCCGCGTATGGGGGTAGTGTCGGATTCCTACCGACTAAAACCTCTCCATACTCAGGACACCAGAAGGCGTTCATGAATAAAAAATGAGGCACCGGTTGTTCACCATGACCTGCCGTATCATATTGATCATCAGAAATGTTCAGCATTCATATAGCATTTAAATGAAACCTTCTGGTTTGAATCTTCTAGGTTCAGCCAGCGTAGCTCTGGATTAAGTTAATAACTCCTTACTGATCTTTTGAAAATGCTAACTGGCAGTCAGTCGGACTCAACTAAGTATGTGCTTGGGCGTGCGGTGCTTAATCCATGGGTTGTCTGTGTCATATTGACCCAGACCCTGGTTAAGTTCGTTCGCGCTAGCTTCTGCTTTGCTGTAGAAACCAAGAGTCTGCTAGCAAAAAAAACCTTGGATCTGGGGCAAATTGAAGTCGTTATACAATATATTGTTCCTCACCAAGTAGTGACAACCCGTAAAGGCTCTCAAACACTTGTTCTGGAACACTTGCAGATGCGCTACCTGTACTTTATTATATGCCCATGCTGGACAGGCATATCGTCGGCTTGATGTTACAAGGTTGTATGTAACATTTTTTTATTTCTAGTTCTATAGCTTTGCAGGGCTATATGTTTTCAAAGCAGGACCTTTCAACTTATTGGAAGATTAAAATTGGAACATTAGGAACCTGTGATAATAACATATCTATTGACAGTGCAAAATTTATCATTTTTTGATATAGCAAACATATTAAAAATCCTTATTCCCAAATTTACAAATTTGCACATACAACCTTGTAACATTAAGCCGACAATATGTCAGTATAGGCCGAAGGAAGCTCGTATACAGCAATCGCTTACTGTTGTAAGAGAGCCTCGAATTTCCATTGATCATGGGATACAGCTTGGAGAATTGACACCATGCCTTTCGTATGACCCGAGAAGTGTGGCTTCTAAAATTGACCGACCTGATGTCTAGCCTCGTGTCGTCCCTGCCACGAAGTTTCCCTGATCCCTCGGGCCCGACGGCTCCTGGACGTTCTGGGTAACTGTTGCGGGGGCGGTTCGTCTGCCCGTACGGTGCGGCGTAATATGAATGGGGTGGTGAGTACCACAGAGAAAAAAAGGAGAACGCCACGCTTACCCAGTAGGTGTTCAAAGGGCCGCTAGATCAACATCCGAATGCTTCAAATCAGCACAAAGGCTGTATATCCGAGGGCCGATCGCATAATCACACTCGCGAAACTCAAACGCCTACAACCTGGTCACATATCCTGGTACAACCACCCGTGCCAGCTTCTACGTCCCTGACGATAACGAAGTTATGACCAGGCGGTGTGCAAATCGGATGAGGGGACGCGCGGCGGGAAACGAACGTTGCAAAATCATTGATATGGAGTATGGCGATATTTTTAAAGAAAAATATTTAAAGTCATCATTGCTGGAATTTTATGAAACTGTTCCACTCAAACAGTTTGATCAGTTGCACAAATTTGCCTGTGGCTTTTTTTCTGCATTCGGCCTTACTTTTCTGTGTGAAAAAAAACATTCTCAAAAATGAAATATACAAAATATATTTATAGATGCTACAGATGCAGACTGATGCTCATTTGAAGTCGCTGCTGCTATTTTCCACTAATAAACTTGATATAAAACTGCAAACAATTGTCAGTGGAAATGTAAGTAAAGCAAGTAATCAAAATAAACTCTGGCGGGCCGGATACCGGACATGTCTCCGGGCATGATTTGTGGTACTCACGGGACCGTTGTTGGCCCGCAGGCCGTTGTTTGGAGACCAATGATCTAGACAAATTACATCAGCGAATCGAGTGAGGTCGCCAAACTATTCACCATATACCGGGAATACTTGAAAAACTTGCGTTTCATTTATTCGGAGGTATAATGCATATGTTGAAAACGATGAGGGGCATTTCGAACAGTTACTTTAGATACGATCAGGGTTGAAAGAAATTGGGAATTAAAAAAAATTAAATAAATCATAATTATTTGATTTTTTAATATTTATTATCTGTTTTCGCCATTTTGATGTGATTTATATTAATTGATTTACATCACGATTTAAATCATATGATTTGTTTTAATAAATTATTAAATTTGAACCAGAGTTGATGATTAAAAAAAATCGAAATAAAAAATGTGATGTACCAAAAATGGAAGAAAAGAAAAATATTTTACTTATTTACAATTATCTACATTAAAGCATGCAAACTCTATAGTAACATTAAACTTTTCATTGTTCGCCTATTGGAATGCACAAACAGTGCAAAAACAATGAATAATTAAAAAAAACTCAATTTTGATTTAAATCAATGATTTATTTAAAATTATCAGTTAAATCATGATTTAAATCAATTGATTTAAATCACACCAACACTGGCTACAACTGAAACTTTTTACAATTAATTTAAGTATTATGTGACTAAAAACAGACAATATAAAAAAATTAAGTATAAATATTAAAATCAACCCTACCTCTGAAACGGTTCATTTTAGGACACCTAAAGACTTTTTTTAAGACTTTTAGGCTAATTTTGTTCTGTACTAGATGTTCTACGAATGTTATATATTTGTTGTTTAACACCATGTATTAGGTTAAAATCCGCAATATTTATTTTATTCGTTGAATTGTTTACTTTTCTATTTCATTGTTTTTTAATGTTTTTAGCAAGGCCGACACGGTTTGAGAACAGATCCGTATTTGTGTTGATGGGTCTATTACTTGTTGTATATTCCTAAGATTAGGCACTGTTGTCTCTGGATATAATCTCCCGAACAGATCACGAACTTCACGGATACTATTACAGTCATAATAAAGCCTTAAAAAGTAATTTTTGTTTCTAATTGTGTAATGATAGTTTCAACACGCATTCACTTATGAAACTTCAAAACTGATAGTAAAATTAGAAGTTTCAGTTGTTCACTGTCATGGCTATAGATGTATTTTTATGTATTTATCAGCATTTCGTTTTCTCGTCTCCAATAGCACATCGATAGTGGTTGTAAATGTAATTAGGTAGATTTCTGGTTTCTCAACTTTTGTTTACTCTTGTACATTTTCTCTAAAATAATTGGGGAAGCAGGAAATTTACAAATTTGTGGTTTTACATGTTAAATTCTTAGATACACCTAACCGATTCAACACCCGGTATATACCAGTAAGTACCTACATACCAAGAAAAGAAAACTTAATAATATTTTATTTGATTTTGGCCATCCGAATTCTTTAAAATTGGAATATTTTCACCAAATAACATTGAATTGCTCTCAAATATTTCTGCTTGCAGCAAGTTATTTGATTTTTGCCACAAAAATTGTTGGAAATTTGTATAATTTCACCATATACCACATGCAATGACCTTGCAATAAGGGAACCTGGTACAAATGATAGATGTTACAACTATACAGGGTGTCCCTCACTAATGAACCATTAAAAGTTTTGGGGCCTAATATATTGGGATCATTCCTACGGGACCTTTATATTGGAATAAAAACACGCCAACTTTGGGATGTTACAAAAACAAAATGCGAGCTAATATAGCAAAACCCCGCGGGTGTTTTGTTAATCTGTTGGCCTATGTTCATTTCACCTTGGAGCCATTTGGACTGAAAACGATGACCCGAAAATTGTCGCAGAGTGTAATATGAGAAAGAGTTAATTCTAATTTCGATTCATTAATCGTAATTTAGATTTGTGTACAGTTTGTTGAGTAAAGTTCAAGTATAAACGTATTTCTGAATTTTAATTTCCGCTATCTGATGGTTCACAATTTACGAATCTCGATCGTAATTGACATTTTATCAAATATAAGATATTTTTTGGTTTATAATTAGATAATCTTGATTGAGAATTTATGATTTTGGAACCGCTAATTTGCTATAACAATTGATTTTTATGAATTACAATGGCAAAAGTGTAGTTTCGGAAATGTTAATTTATGGCAAAACACACGTGTATACAACTTTCACTTTCACTTACACTTCGACACCCCAAAAACTAATCAGCTCATGCTGATTTTATTCTGTTCATAAAATTCAGTTCATAAGGGGATCGAAATACTGTATCTGCACTAATTGCGATAAAACAAAATAACGGTTATTGTCAAGAAGCCGGTAGATGACATTTCGAATACATATTTAATAATTACATTCAGTGAGCTACATAGTTTTCATAACATTCGACATTATTTTCATACTAACAAAATATACGTTATAGAAATTTCCATTGTCTTTTGATCGATTTTTTATGTAAGGCTACAAATTCAATATGCTGTCATTTTGACAATTAAACGATGTTACAAAATAAAAAAGAGGTTGTCATTTAAAAACAATGTTTATGACGTCATTATAAACATAACAATATAACCAATCGATTGACTGACATGTTACAAGTGTATTTCGAATGAAATAAAAATCGCGATCAAGTAGTGCTCCTGTACATGGACCGTTCTCCGAACAGAAAAGTCTCAGAGCCTAGAAAATTTGGAAGAACTTGGAAGAAGAAAAAATTTAAGAACGTATGGTGCTTTTAAGAAACTGAAGAGAGAGGAATGAATATTTCGCGGAAATGTTGAATTAGATGTACTTCTAAGGGTGCAAAAAAATCTAAAAACATATCTTCGGGAAATTACAAATAACATTGGCATCGGCATCAAAACGAACTATAAATGCAATTCTTAAGAAACTCAAATACAAACCATACATATCTCAAAACGTACATGGATTGGAGGAAAATGATCCTGGTCGAAGACAGCAATTTTAAGATTTTAATTTAAATATTGATTTTTTTTTATATAATATTTTTTTATATTATAAATAGTTTTATAGAAAAATCATTTGGACAGATGAATGCACTTTTACCAATAATGGCATTTATAATAGAAGCATCCATCGATATTGGGTACAGAAATACCCAATTGTTTTCGTAGAAAATAGTTTTCAACGAAGATTTAGTGTGAATGTGTGGTGCGGTATTTTGGGTGATCGATTGATTGGGCCATTTTTTATAGACGGCAACCTAAATGAAGATAAACTGTTTACTGAAGATGTTTTGGACGATTTGCCTGTTGCTGAGCTCAATTGACTTTATTTTCAACAAGATTGGACAACACCGAATAATGCCAGAATAAATATTAACTGGTTAAACGAAAAATGTATGGTCCAATTCAGTGGCCTGCGCGTTCCCCCGATCTTTCTCATCTCTCTCATCTCACACCATTTGACTTTTGGCATTGGGGCTATGTTCAATATAGTGTTTATTTAACTCATCCAGCCAGTGAAGAAATTCTAAGGCAAAGAATTATAAACTGTGGAGAAATACCTCCTAGTTGTGTATTAAGTGCAACTTATGGCATAACAAGAAGATGTCAGTTGTGTAGCAAAAAAATTGACAATCGCTGAAATGAAAGTTGATTTTGCAAAAAAAACAAAATTAATCTTGTTTTTACTTTATTGAAATCGGCCAATAAATAAAGGAGTAATGGCTAGCGGCATTTTTTAGGAGATCGTATTTCAGGTTTTCGGATTTGCAGTAACAGAACGAGCATACTTTATATTTACTTGAATGAAAATTAGTACTGCCTGATGTTTATTGTCGATTAAAGTTGGTCATTATACAGAGAGTTCTTTATCGTGCAACATAGGGTTAATCATTTCAATAGTTACGTACTTCTGTCATAATGACAGCAATATATCAAAGTGTCTTTTTATTTATTTTTTAAGATTACAGTTTACGAATTGATCAATGTATATAACTGAGAATATAACTCATACGTAAAACGTGACGTCATAACAATTCAGTTTCTATAGTTACGCATGTATTAATAACTGAGAATGTTGATAATACCACGGTTGTATTTTCAGGATAATACCACGAACAAATGTCGGTCGCTGTCACAATTTTTTGTTAGCACAAATCGCAGCGAAGATCGTTGCGATGGTGTTATTTATCGGTTGCGCCCTCAATCTAGTCGGCCGCTGATAAAAACATAACCCGAAATGTCAGTGTGTCTCAAGTACAAGTAAAATAGTAAAATGTGGTAATAAATGTGGTTTGCTGTTTGAAAGATGAAGTGATCTAAATAAATATAGGTACTTAAACTGTATATTTAGCTTATTGTTTATTCTGCTTTACTAGATGACTCAATCAATTCATTATATTCTCTTCCTAAATATAACTCGTGGTGTTCTCAAAAATCGATAATGAGAACACCACTTGTTATATTACCCCTGAAAATATAGCTCAGTTATTCAAATGGATAATGCTACAAACCTCAGCTTAACATTGTTCACTTCGTAAACTGTAATATTCGCCTCACAGGAAATGAATTTTACTTGTATGTTGCATTTTACCATAAAACCATAAAACTGATTAACCCTATGTAGCACGATAAAAAAAGATATCAAAAGATAAAAAGTGTTATATTACTTGGCAACTTTAAAACACGTCGGGTTTGAAAAACTTGTTTAAACAAGCTTATTAATTCGACCCGAGATTATGATGCAGGTGTGATAAATAAGATTTTTTTTCCTAAAATGTAATAAAACCCAGCAAGAATTTAGTATAAAGGATCTGTTTTCTAGAATTATTGGCAAGCAAAAGCCAAAAACAGTAGCAATAATTGCGGCAAGTCTATCCATATCTATACAACTCTCGACAGATGCTCACCGTACACTCTGATGAATCCATGGGCACAGTTTCATCATCATTATAACGGTACCGCACGGACGTGCATGCAGGACTTCTAAGATGAGAATCCATTGTATGGCCGCTTTTCCTTACCGAGATGTGCCACAACGATACAGATAATACTTGCAGTTTCGCGGCACAAATTGCGTATTGTGCGAACGGCGTACGTTAATTTCATGCTTTTGTAAGGTCCGTAAAGGTAGTTAGACCCCCCACCCCCCTTGAGTTAATAATTTTTTATGCCAATATTTAGTGTGCTCAATTATTGCTAATTTGTGCCATTTATCCCAGAATTTGTGCATCTTAAGTTTAGCTGTAATTTTTGTGTATGTTCGGGGGGAGGGGCTTACTTCTCCCCCCCCCCCCACCCCCTCCATGAATAACTCTTTTATAAATTACGCACAAATTCTGAAATTAACGCCACAAATTAGCACTAATAAAGCACTAAATATTGGCATAAAAAAATCTAACTTCACGGACCTGCTTTTCTAATCGATCATTTTTGGCGGTTAGTTCTGTGCAATGAAAATCGATTCTGTTGCCTGGGGATTAAATCGGGGGATTTATGGCAATCGCCTCTTTATGCGATGTATAGATTTGTTTCCAAATACGAGGCCTAACAACTATATGTTCGGCCACAGTTAGTACCTAAATTTGTTTTTCTTAATGTACTATTACTAGTAAAATATATTTATTAATGCATTTGTTTTTTATTTTAGAATCATTATGTTCTGGCTACTTTATGATGATAATATGTAGCAAAACATTAGATTTTTCGTTTGTAAAATATTTTATCGAACCAAAACCGACAATTAAATGTTGGGCCAAAATAGAACTTTATAATAAGAAGTAAGAATACAACAATTTGATATGGCGTAACATCGCATTTGTCGCAATTACTGGTCGAATTCTTCTAGGCATGGCATTTTCAAGAGATTGACACTCTTCTACTGTCACTTCTTGAGTCCCATACTTCTTGAAGTTTAGCACTCAAACGTTCCTGAGATCTTTATGGATTGTTTCTCAGTTTCAGTTCATGTTGTGCCAAAGGGTTTCGATGACGTTCAAGCCTGCTCTACTGGCTACTTTGTGATCATGGAAAGCAAATCAAATACTGCCATGCATTGATTTTCCAACCATTTTCGGGTGTTTTGGCTGTATCGCTTGATGCTAAATCTTATTGGAGGATAAATGGCACCACTGTACGCTGCGGTGCCATTTATTTATTTTTCAATGCTGGGAATTAAGTTATTTTCGGGTGTCTCTTGGTGTTTTACAGCGTCAACAGTTACGTTGATGAACTGGATATTTTCTACGCTCTTTGCGTACACACAACCCCATATCATAAGCCCCGAAGGAAACTTGAGACATTATGTTTAAGCAATGAACGCTCTTATTAAATGCCTCTTTCATGTTTCTAAAAACTCTGTTTCTCTTATCTTCCGTACACATATCAAATTTCGATTCATGAATAAAAATAATCGAATTACAATGCTCATGCTATGGTCGCTGGTATTTGGTACACCAAACAAAACGGGATTTTTTTTCTGAAGTTGGCCTAATAATGGTTTTTCTTTATCCCAAAATGTTAGATAGTTTTATCCCTATCATATTAAAATAATTGACATTGATAAAATTACCCAAAAACCGATACATAAACTTATGTACGCGCTGTCTACGAGTTTCCCTGGAAAGAGATAATCCTGCAACCTCATTCCACTCGGCCATTATTTCTCTTAAGTGCCTCTTCTGTTATTTTCTCAGGCTTTAACTCGCTTTCGTCTTTGTCGATCCGAAACTAAACAGGGACGTCCTGAGAATTTTCCCTCAATATCGGTGTTAGGGTTTTCATCATAAGATTTTATGATATAAGTTACCATAGATTTTGATTGCAAGTATCTGGCAATTTTCTATTTTTTCCACCGTCCAAGCACGCTCATTATCAAATCTCTCACTTCTTTTGGGAGTTGCCACACCTCGAGCCATTTAAAAGCAGACTGTTCACTTAAAGTTGACAAACACACTAAGGCATGGGTTAACTTGTTTACTTAAAAATAAAAAAACAGCATCCAAAGCTATCTAGATTTTAATTTCGTGATGTATCTAAAATGTATAATATTTTGGCCGAACATTTAATTGTCGGTTTTAGTGCAACAAAAATGTGACAAATATAAATTGTGATTCTTATTATATTTTATCACCAAAGTGCAGCCAGAATACTGCTGATCCAAAATTTACGAAAAAAAAATAATAACTATGATTTGCTGGTAACAGTTTATGTTAAAACAATTTTTTGATAGATATTATGAAATGGCCGAACATATAGTTGTTAGGGCTCGTATACCGGGACTTGTATATGAATGAAAATGAATCGCCGTTGTTCCGATTTTACGGAGAGGGTTTATTTAAATTTCTCGTGAAATATTTTGTAACGTAATTTATGAGTCCGCGACATAGTTTACATAATCTTCAATAAACTCTTCATAAATTGCTTATTGGTCATAATCCAAACGTCATCAGAGATATATAGAACAAAGATATACAGACGCAAGTGTGTGTCACAAAACTGCAATAGAGTTATCAATATTTACAAATATTGAATGCAATGGCCTCATAATGTGCAAATCTATTAATCTCCAGATGTTGCAATTGCAATCAACGTAGCAGTATTTATTAGAACTTTTAATTAAATTTTTTGTACATTTTCTCTTTACCTCCGCTTGATCTTAAAGTACTCGTAGTTTCTAACTAACATAGATAATTATAATTTTTCGCAAACGTAGCCTTACTAAAAAGTAATCCTTGGCGCATCACTTCTGGCCTAAACTAGCCGAGTGATCTTAATTGCCACCACCCCCGCGCTTTTAATTACTTCTTAATTCAGGGCCATCTTTATCGCTGATCAAATTAAATCCGGCGTGCAGATGTACGGGTCGCCCATTGTCTTTGCGCGGAGAAAGCGGGCAATTTTCTAATTCCATTATACTTTTTAATGTCCGACAAACGTGGAAATTGGCGTAGCACCTTCAACGGAGAAATACGTCTGGATAGGTGCAATATAATGGACGTTGGAATTGTCGGGAGTTCGGAAAAAGTTGGGCTGAAAAGTTTTGATTGGAACGAAAGTAAGTTTCTCAAGTTTTCACGTGCATGCGAATACATTTGTTTGCATGTAAAACTATAAGTAGGTGGAGTGGTAATTCAATTTTGCTGTTTAAGTTAAGTGCGCACCATTAGCTAACTCTGGCTTTAATTGAACTACGAAGTAGGTTTATTCATTTTTAATGCGCGTGGAGGTTATGTTATCTAACTGGCTATGAAAACAATATGATAACGAGGCAATTTTCTTATGTCACATTTCTGTGACATTTTACAGTGTCATCTCAAAGAGGTGAAAATGAGTGATTTGCAACTTGAACACAAAAGCGTGTGTTCAAACGACAAAGTTGCGAGGAGAATTTGACTAATTGATCTCAAGATGAATATTTCTATTTCTATTCTATAATTGTAACTGGGGATGAGACCTGGGTACACCACTGGGATACTCCCACGAAACAAGAGGCCATGCAATAGGTTCATACGGGCTCTCCACCACTCAAGAAGATTCTGTTCAGGGATTCTCTTCACTGAGTATTTGCCAAAGGGACTACAATAACGGGGAATGTCTACATAGACATACACAAATAAGAACTTAAAAGCGGCTATACACGAAAAAAGACCCCAAGTATGTATGTTCAGAGAACTCTGCTTCTGCACCACAACTGCAAGGTGTCTAAAGCACGAATTGTTTAAGTAGTTAATGAATGTGGTTTTAACGAACTACAATTAGTCACCTTACCTCAGTCCCGATAAAAAATAAAACATTAACGATAACAAACTTGACAGAAACTGTTTTATATTTTGAAGTAATTTAAGACAAAAACATGTGTTTGTGTATCGTAAATATTGTATTACCCCGCGAGTTTTTTTAATCGCTAATATGCTATGTTCAGCGTGCAATGCTAAAATTTAAAGATTATGCAACCAAACTTGCGCGTTTGGTAAACAATAGCCTTAGCTGCTCTTTCCACAGGCTTTACTCGCACTTTTTCCTCCATTCGCTGGTACTTTCGTTGACTTTGTTGGCACATTTCGCTCCCTTTATTCGCACGTTTCACTAAAACGACTCTTAAGTCACGTGTAGTCATGAAACTGTAAAAAATAAGCATGAAACACATTAATAAGTGAATGCGAAAGCCTAATCGTCAATATAATAGTCAATGGGGCCTTCAAACCGTGAAACTTGGCATTTAATCGTGATCGTACAAAAATGTGATTATTTTTCACTTTACTATAATTGAATGATATCTCCTAGAATACGAGATATGTAAACATGTTCATAACAACCGCGGCGTAATAAGAGGGCGTAATTAATTCATTAAAGTAAAGGGCGTAAAGTGACAACGACATTATTATTGACCTAGGTTAACAATATTCAAGGAGGTAGTGAAAAGAACATTCACACAATTAATATCAATAAATAATGGTATGTCTACAAGGTAGTAGGGAAAAACATTTTTTTATACGCAATACATCTGATTGACAGCTTGACTCATTTTATTTGCAAAACTCGCTTCGCTCGTTTTTCGGCCAATCATACACTTTTAATAACGGATTACGTAAATATCTATTATAGCGTTAAATAAAGCAATATTGGACAGAAAACAGCAATTATTTTTGCAAGGTTCTAAGGAATTGAAAGTAAGTCTTCGGTCTTTTATAATTTTGCTACATTATTTGGAATATTTGCAATACGTTTGTAGAATTAAAATGTATCGTTTGATATGTCATGTTTCGACACACAGTGTCTTCATCGGGCAGATCAATAATGATGAATACATTTTTAAACTCAAAACGTGCGCTGTTTACCCACTACCCAGTCAGAATAATGGAGTTTAAACAAGTATCCGCCAAATCTATTTCCAGATGGCTCAAAATTTCTTTGTCATATTTTATTTTTGGATTTGGTCAATATTGACCAATTTAATAAATCTCCAAAAAAATAAGTGAGACCAGCTTCTCTCTCTTT
Source organism: Othius punctulatus (assembly GCA_951805005.1). Taxonomy (NCBI): domain Eukaryota; kingdom Metazoa; phylum Arthropoda; class Insecta; order Coleoptera; family Staphylinidae; genus Othius; species Othius punctulatus. The sequence goes on from OX638138.1 coordinate 74,642,324, forward strand.
TTGCAAAATTTTGGATTAAAAGATTTTTCGAAAATTGGCTTAAATTTATCTTAGAAACAAGATAATAACGGGATTTTTCTATAATATTGCACATTTCTACTATTTTGTCTCATGCAAATTATAACTTACAGATCAAAATATATTAAAAATTTTAGCACAAATATCCGAATTGATAATAAAACAAGGAATTGCATTATAATTATTGGCTCAAAACAAACCGATACTGGTGCTACTAAATTACAGGGTCGATCCAATTCAAATCACCCTATATAAATAAAATTTGTTGCTTAACATTTTTTATTGCCTGTCTTTTTTCCATATGTTCCCTATAAGTGAAACCAGTCTCTTCTTCCGAAAATCTTAAGGTAGGAGACTTTTTTAAATCTTAATAATAGTACAAATTAATAATATTTTGGTTGCAAACAATATTTTACCCAATAAGGTATGCTTATAGATTAATATTTTTGAGCTAACATAATCTCTGCGTTGTACATTTTATTTTATGTTAGGGTGCCAACCACTAGCATATATTTCGTGCTATTTTCCAGTTATTGGCACAAATGCCAATAACTGGTTCTGCTAACAAATCAACTTTAATCTAATTATTGGCACACTACAATAATTTATTATTCTTATTAAATAGCTATCATAGGACGACCAAAAATTTCTTCTGTTTTAAAAATAATAAATTAATATAAGAATATTTTCGGGCGTCTGAGTATTCACTGTATGATTGTTTTACAGAAATTTTATAAGAAAATGCCTAAAATACAGTCTGGCACGATATACAAGAAGAAGTATAACGAAAATATTGACTTAGCACTGGCAGCTGTGGAGTACGGCATGTCCACTAAAAATACCTCTGTTCAGTTTGGAGTCTCCAGAAGTACAATACAATTTAGAATGTCTGGTAAATTCACAAAAGCCAGACATGGTCCAAAAACAGTACTAACCAATGACGAGGAAACACTCTTTGTAAATTGGATATCAGAAAGTGTCAGAAAAGGATTTTCAAAGCGGAAAAATGATTGAAATCTTCAGTTAAACTTTTTCTTGGCAAAAACAATAAACAATAGTTATTTAAGCATTAAGGGAGGTAAGTATTGTTTACCATTGAGGTCGAGTTTGCTCCCGAGCGACAGCGAGGGCTAGCAATGAGTCCGAGACTGGTCAAAACTTACTTCTCGAATTGCTTATAACTGTTTTTCCACTCCTGAAGTTGATTTAATTGATTTGGTTTGATTCATTTATATTCGCAACTTGAACAAAATGTCAGTACGGCTTTGGTTGCTAAGACTATTTTTCAAACAAAGTGTGAATGTCAGAAATTGCATTTGTTCAGTTGTAAAATAAATTCCAATGAAAATAAACAAGAAATGGCAATTGAAGGGGCTGCAGATGCTGCCTGTTCCTTCCTACTGCCGGAGAAGTCGAAGGAGCGTTATCAAAATGGTACCCCGAAAGTACCTCGGTGCTTTCACTATAAAATAATGTATGCCAATAACTGGTCGAAAACACTGCCAATAACAGGTTTTTATATGAAATTACTGAACTTTATGGTAAGTATATTTAAAATGGAATACAAAATATTATCTCACAAAATATGAATAAATTAATTTGTTGCTGCACCATCAACTTTAATACATTACAATAAAATAATATTAGCTATGCTGATACAAACTTATGATATGATTTTACTAACTAATTAATTCACTTAAGGGTGTCAATAACTATGTAGTTCACCCTACTTTAATAACATGAGTGTTTGAAGTTATGAACTTCTGTCGTATTATTAAATGTTGACTTCTAAGTAAAATTTTACGCAAAATACAATTTTTTTTTAATTCGTGAGTGAATGAATTGAGTGGAAAGCTTATTTTAAGCAGAATTGATGTTTTTACGCACAGGTGATTTTTTTACGTACGTTTTGCTAATAAGTATCACTTTACAGTAGATAAGCAACACCGGTTCTGCCGCAATTTCCCATGTAAATTGTTATGAATCTTCAATTTCGCATTTAAGCCATTTTGTTTTTTCGCTCGTCCAGTTCGAGGACCGATATTTGTACAACGGGTTGCCTATGGGTCTATGTTGTGTTGCACGAGGGATTTATTTATTATAATTTTTAATAATTTAATTTTTATTATTATTAATTTAATAATCATTATTTATTATTAATTATTATTATTATTATTGTTATTATTATTAACCAAAGCATTTTTACCTAATAGAAATTTACACGTCAGCCAAGAATCGAACCCGGGTCAGCCGCGTGACAGACAAGAAAGTTACCAAATGCGCCAAGCTACAAGTTATTAAAACCGCTCTCAAATAATCGTTTAATACTGAAGAATTAAAATTACTTTAAAGACCGCCAACAAAGGGGCGAAAAAAAAATTAAAGGAAAATAGGGCAAATGAATAGGAAAAGTACAGAATAAAATCAATAATCAATACCCAATTCCAAATAATAGAGACTCACCAACACATAAAATAGTTAAAATTATAAACAGCATCATTCAATACAAAACCTAAACACACAATTAAAAACAGAATAGAACTTATAAGCCACATAAGCAATGGAAATTATCACCATATTACTCTCTTGCTTCTTTTGACTTAATACATGTATATACAAATATACCAATAACAGAATCACCTATTTGCCAACTGAATTTAAAAACATTATACACAAAAAAAACAATAACAATACACACGCATATTCAACCTAATCAAATTAACTTTAGAATAAAACTTTTTTTGTGTATTCAACAACAACTTCTATATAATGAACGCCTATGGGTTCATCACTTAGCGGAACATCTCCCAATTATATTATCTACTGTTATGGATAAAATAATAAGAAAAGCAGAAAGAAAAACAGAACCAGCAGTATTTGGACACAGAAAACTAAAAAGAGTACAAATACACGAACGTGCGTTCGCCGATGATGTACTACTGGTAGCAGGTAGTGAAAAATATTTACTTGAGAATTTAAAAATATGGAATGAAATGATGCATGAAGCAGGCATACAAATAAAGAAACAAAAACCAAAATTGTGGGCATGTCAAATGAAGAAGAAATGATAAATATATACATAGAAAGAGCAAATATACAACAAATTTAATACTTTCATTATTTAGGACCAACTTTTGAAGAATAAGGAAGATAGGAAATAAACATAAACCACAGAAAGGAGAAGGCAGGCAACCTACATCACGCAATACACTTGGGGGAAAGGAGGTGTCAATAGAAACAAAAAATCAAGATATATAAAACCATATATCGGCTCACTCTGACATATGGATGTGAGACACGGGTATTCAACTAAAGATAAAAGAGTAAAGCCCTGGAGATCGCGGCAAGGTGAAAGGGATAACAAGAAAAGGCATGATTAGAAACGAAAATATAAGAACGGAATTGAGCACAGAACAGCCTCGACAGTCGTCAGCATCAGGGCGTACGCCACTCCAAGCGAGAAAAATGAATTTTAAACACCCAACAACAACGTCCCTCCTACCAACATAAATATACAAACAATATTACCAACATAAAAATGGAGGCGTGCTAACGTGCTGATAACAAATAAATACCGATAGATTAAACATCGTCTAATTTCTATTGATAAGTTTGTAAGCGGTTACAACATACTCTGTAAATTATACAAGTAGTTAATTATTTACTGAACTCTGGTATTGTTATCACATGTTAAATATCTCTTATTTTAAATTAAGCACAACACTATCAAATCAACCCTTTTTAAAACAAACAAAAAAATATATATAAGAGCGAAAAATTCGATAACAGATTCCACTAACGCAGCACCTGATCAAAACACAAATGAGTATTGAGTAACCATAAACACACGACGGTATGTTCCGACTTTTGATTGACATTTGCCGTAATATAACCTCAAAATCGTTTTTCATTAGTTTTCAACCTAATGGTTTTCAGTGTTGCCATTTGTAAATTACAGTGGTGGCGATTTGTTATTTTATAATCAACCGAGTATAAATTAAATTGATTACGCCTGTTCATATCTAATAAATTATACTATCGTAACATAACTTTATTTTAAATTAATTAACCCTGAGCCGTGCATCAAGTGTGAGTGCGATGGACACCCAGCCAATGTCAGCATCAAACGAGGACAGAGCACCTATAAACAGCAAGGACCAGACACCGACCGCGGAAAAACATCGAAACGAGTAAGAAATTAAAAACCACACCAAATCTAACAGAGACACAGGCATCTGAAATACCCACATACAAAACCGCACTCACGCACGCACACACACAGCCCTCTAAAGCACACACACACAAACGCACACAGAACACAGGCGAGATCACAGCCACCAAATGAATTCAACTCCTACAAACACAACTATGAAATAAGAACGAATGCCACCATCACACGCATACAACTTGCACGCTTATGGGAAACACACATGCCCAACAACAAGGACATTATCATACAACTGATAAACAACTACCTCACTATTAAAACAAACAAAAGATAATCCAAAAATAAACGCCAGGAACGCCAGGAACTGATGGACAAGCATATCATCAGAACATCCCGAACCCAACAACAACTAACTACCACACCGAACACACAACGCACATACACCGAATCATACCCCATAATCCTCTGGAGTTGGAAAGGAAATCTCAGACGAAGATATTCGCAAATAACTCACTAACAATAAATGCACTTATAGATACTCCAAACGCATCATAGCAAGAGCAACAGACATACCAACATCGATGATAAGAATTATAACTGGAGACATCGACTCATTCGAAAGAATGACATATGACGGTGGACTGTATTACCTAAATAGGTTCTACAGGTTCATACCAAGCTCCCCACCCAAACCAACACCACGAGCATGCAGCAAGTGCTCCGCATACGATCACACAACCGAGGAATGCAGGAAAGGAAAAACATGCACCAAGTGTCAAGGGGGCGCATGACGCAACGGAATTGCGGTTCGCCACAGCCACCGAAATATGATGCCTGCAACGCCGAGGCCCACGCAGGGTGGTCACCCAGATGCCCAAAGAGACCGACAACACTCATCGAAGGCAACCCCAGCATAAGGATAAAAAAACATAAATAAAAAATCTACAGATATACCAAACTTAACCACTGATAACAATAGAATCCCTAACCCACTGACTATACCCGACCATATCATTATCACACACACACATGACATAAACACTAACAGAGAAGAGATTCCCAAAAAGCTCCGCAAACGCTTTATAATTGATTATGTCATTGACACACAGGCTGTACTTTCCGGTAACAGAATGTATATAATCATGTTAGACAAACAAGCATCAGATAGCATACCACTGACAGAACCCTCAGTAACAAACTGCCAATTAGGGCGCTAGTATGTGGACCCTCCCGAAGCCCCTCCGTACCCTCCCGAAGCACCGCCGTACCCTCCCTTGTAAGAGCTTACAATTAGGGCGCTAGTATGTGGACCCTCCCGAAGCCCCTCCGTACCCTTCCGAAGCAGCGCCGTACCCACCCGAAGCCCCACCGCCCCTTCACCTCCATCAACATCACCAGCCCCTCCTGAAGCCCCTCCGCTACCACCAACATCACCCGCCCCTCCGCCCTTCCCGAAGCCCAACCAGCCCCTCCGCCCCTCCCGAAGCCCCACCGCCCCGCCGCCATCGTCAACACCATCACCCCCTCTGCCCCTCCGTCACGAGTATGTAATGGATATTTTATATGGTAATATCCGTTATGCTATCAGAATGTAGCTTGTAATATAGAAATGTTACAGTACTGAACAACTATGTAATGAATATTTTATATGGTAATAAAAAATAATAATACAATGTAAAAAACTTTATTTTATTTACCCCCTCCATAGTGCATAGAGAGGACAACATATTAAATAAAGAAAAATCATTAAAAATATGTACAATAATATTTAAATATACATGCAATATGTCAAAAGTACAAGATAATAAATAAAAACACCTCCACACCAGCGCCACCATCACCACCATCACCAGCACCAGCACCATCACCAGCACCACCTCCACACCAGCAACAGCACCGCCACCACCTCCACACCAGCAACAGCACCACCACCACCTCCACACCAGCAACAGCACCACCACCACCAACAGGTGTCTCACGGGTATCTCACAGGTGTCTCACAGCTGTCTCTGAGGTGTCTTACAGCTGTCTCAGAGGTGTCTTATAGCTGTCCCACAGCGTCTCACATGTGTAACACATCGTCTCACACGTTACTACATTTTAAGAATATTTTAATCAGCAACTAGTATGATTTAAGTCTGTTTAAATATTAAGCTATTTTATCATGAAATAATAGATATTATGTGTTTATGTATTTCGTATGATAGGCTTCGAAGAAGTTGTTTTGTGGTAAGATCTTGTCCGGGGCGGTGTTTTACCTGTATCTAGTATGTCATAGTATTCGTCTTCTGTTATGTTTGGCGGTTCCTTATTGTCTGTGTTTTGGTTAAAATGTCTGTCGCACCAGTCGTTCACGTTTGTGGAGTTATCGTTGTTATATTTAGGGTCGCCGATGGGGGTGAAAGCAGATGTGGAGTGGTTTGCGAAGGCGTATGCCGTATGTTCGTCTGTCGTATGTATTTTTAATATCATGTAGGAGTGTAGGTGTACGTGATGTCTTTTTGTATTTTGTCAGTCGTTTAATTTTAGTCCAATAGGTTGTTCCTCGGCCTCTCTCAATTTCTTTGTATACTTCGAGCCATTTATGTGACTTTCATTGCCGTGTCATTGTCTGTATGGTTTTGTTTAGTCTATTCATTATTGTTTTTGTGTTTCTGCCTCCTTTCAGAGTGTATTCTCTGCACGTTTGTTACTTGTACTTGATTAGTGTAGTCTGTGTTTGTAAAATGTTCCGTTTGTTTGGGGGCTATGTTTTATTATAGAGCTGGTGAGTTTTGTCTGAAATTCCGTTAGGTGATGTAGTTCTATGTCTTCTCTTTCGATTTCGTTCAAGTATGTCAGCATGAATGTATTTACTGCCTTTGTATTTGTGAGTTTGAGATTGTTTTTTGTCTGGATTGTTTCGGCAGTTGGTGGTTGATCTAGTTTAAATGTAAATTTAACAGCCAAGTGATCTGAGCAAAGGTCTGGTGTTACTTCGATGTCTCTTATATTATTTGTTAGATTGTCAGTATGTATGTAGTATATCTGGGGTGGTGTCATTATTGTTGGGCATGAGTGTTGGTTGTGTGTGTATTGTCTTCTGAAGTCAGAGTTATTTATGAACGTTTGTAGTTGACGTCCCTTCTAGGGATATAGGTTAAAGTCACCAATGATAATCGAATATCTATTCAAGGGGTGCTTTTATGGCGATGTTCTGTTCGATTGGTGAGTGTGGTTGAAATGTATATCAGAATGATGTGAAGTTTGTCATTGGCAAATGGGATCGTAAAGTAGAGGCAATCATTTTGTGGGTTGTTCGGTACTGGCGGGTTGGCTCTACGTGCGGTGTGGAGGATACCTATCCCACTGTGTTTTGGTTACAATGTCTATCGTACCAGTCGTTCACCTTTGTGGAGTTATCGTTGTTATAAGTAGGGTCGTCGATGCGGGTGAAAGCAGATGTGAAGTGGTTTCCGAAGGTGTATGCCTTATGTTCGTCTGTCGTATGTTTTTTTAATATCTTGTTGGAGTGTAGCTGTACGTGACGTCTTTTTGTAGTTTGTCTGTCGTTTAATTTTAGTCCTATAGGTTGTTCCTCGGTCTCTTTCAATTTCTTTGCATACTTCGAACCGTGTATGTGCCTTTTATTGCCTTGTCATTGTCTGTATGGTTTTGTTTAGTCTATTCATTATTGTTTTTGTGTTTCTGCTCCCCCTGTCAGAGTGTATTTTCAGCACGTTTGTCACTCGTACTTGATTAGTGAAAGTATCTACATAGGTACCTTGTGTTTGTAAAATGTTTCGTTTTGTTTAGGAGCTATGTTTTATTATATAGCTAGTGAGTTTTGTCTAAAATTCCGTTAGGTGATGTAGTTCTATGTCTTCTCTTTCGATTTCGTTCAGGTATGTCAGCATGAATGTATTTACTGCTTTTGTATTTGTGAGTTTGAGAATGAATTTTGTCTTGATTATTTCGGCAGTTCATGGTCGGTCTAGTAGAAATGTAAATTTAATAACCAAGTTATCTGAGCAACGGTCTGGTGTTACTTCGATGTATGTTATATTATTTGTTAGATTGTCAGTATGCATGTAGTATACCTGGGGTTATGTCATTATTGTTGGACATGATGAGTGTTGGTTGTGTGTGTGTATTGTCTTCTGTAGTCAGAGTTACTTATAAACGTTTGTAGTTGACGTCTCTTCTAGGGGTTTAGATTAAAGTCACCAATGATAATCGAATATCTATTCATGGGGTGCTTTTATGGCGATGTTCTGTTCGATTGGTGAGTGTGGTTGAATGTATATCAGAAAGATGTGAAGTTTGTCATTGTCAAATGGGATCGTAAAGTAGAGGCAATCATTTTGTGGGTTGTTCGGTACTACCGGGTTGGCTCTACGTGCGGTGTGGAGGATACATATCACAGGTATCCTCCTCGTGCGTTGATGTTGATGTGTCCTTGTTTTTGTATGATTTCCCAGTTCTTGTATGTCACGTTTGTGTCGGTTTTGGTCTTTGTTTCTACGAAAAGGCAACCTTGAATGTTGTTATTCTCTATATAATTATTTATTGGCGTCCGTTTGTTACTGTGGCAGTTGATGTTTGCGTATATGATGGTCGGTCGACCGTTCTGTACATGCATGGTGGCTTGTGTGGTATGATTTGAGGGTTCTGTCGGTGGTATGCTATCCGATGCTTGTTTGTCGAACATGATTATATACATTATGTTACCGGAAAGTACAGCCTGTGTGTCAATGACACAGTCAATTATAAAGCGTTTGCGGAGCTTTTTGAGAATCTCTTCTCTGTTAGTGTTCTGTGTGTTGTTTCTGTCATGTGTGTGTGTGTGATAATGATATGGTCGGGTATAGTCAGTGGGTTAGGGATTCTATTGTTATGAGTGGTTGAGTTTGGTATATCTGTAGATTTTTTATTTATGTTTTTTTGATCCTTATGCTGGGGTTGCCTTCTATGAGTGTTGTCGGTCTCTTTGGGCATCTGGGTGACCACCCTGCGTGGGCCTCGGCGTTGCAGGCATCATATTTCGGTGGTTGTGGCGAACCGCATTTAGTTGCGTCATGCGCCCCCTTGACACTTGGTGCATATTTTTCCTTTCCTGCATTCCTCGGTTGTGTGATCATATGCGGAGCACTTGCTGCATGCTCGTGGTGTTGGTTTGGGTGGGGAGCTTGGTATGAACCTGTAGAACCTATTTAGGTAATACAGTCCACCGTCATATGTCATTCTTTCGAATGAGTCGATGTCTCCAGTTATAATTCTTATCATCGATGTTGGTATGTCTGTTGCTCTTGCTATGATGCGTTTGGAGTATCTATAAGTGTATTTATTGTTAGTGAGTTATTTGCGAATATCTTCGTCTGAGATTTCCTTTCCAACTCCAGAGGATTATGGTGTATGATTCGGTGTATGTGCGTTGTGTGTTCGGTGTGATAGTTAGTTGTTGTTGGGTTCGGGATGTTCTGATGATATGCTTGTCCATCAGTTCCTGGCGTTCCTGGCGTTTATTTTTGGATTCTCTTTTGTTTGTTTTAAGAGTGAGGTAGTTGTTTATCAGTTGTATGATAATGTCCTTGTTGTTGGGCATGTGTGTTTCCCATAAGCGTGCAAGTTGTATGCGTGTGATGGTGGCATTCGTTCTTATTTCATAGTTGTGTTTGTAGGAGTTGAATTCATTTGGTGGCTGTGATCTCGCCTGTGTTCTGTGTGCGTTTGTGTGTGTGTGCTTTAGAGGGCTGTGTGTGTGCGTGCGTGAGTGCGGTTTTGTATGTGGGTATTTCAGATGCCTGTGTCTCTGTTAGATTTGGTGTGGTTTTTAATTTCTTACTCGTTTCGATGTTTTTCCGCGGTCGGCGTCTGGTCCTTGCTGTTTATAGGTGCTCTGTCCTCGTTTGATGCTGACATTGGCTGGGTGTCCATCGCACTCACACTTGATGCACGGCTCAGGGTTAATTAATTTAAAATAAAATTATGTTACGATAGTATAATTTATTAGATAGGAACAGGCGTAATCAATTTAATTTATACTCGGTTGATTATAAAATAACAAATCGCCAACACTGTAATTTACACATGGCAACACTGAAAACCATTTGGTTGAAAACTAATGAAAAACGATTTTGAGGTTATGTTACGGCAAATGTCAATCAAAAGTCGGAACATACGGTCGTGTGTTTATGGTTACTCAATACTCAATTGTGTTTTGATCAGGTGCTGCGTTTGTGGAATCTGTTATCGAATTTTTCGCTCTTATATATATATTTTTTTTTTGTTTTAAAAAGGGTTGATTTGATAGTGTTGTGCTTAATTTAAAATAAGAGATATTTAACATGTGATAACAATACCAGAGTACAATAAATAATTAACTACTTGTATAATTTACAGAGTATGTTGTAACCGCTTACAAACTTATGCATAGAAATTAGACGATGTTTAATCTATCAGTATTTATTTATTATCAGCACGTTAGCACGCCTCCATTTTTATGTTGGCAAGATTGTTTGTATATTTATGTTGGTAGGAGGGACGTTGTTGTTGGGTGTTTAAAATTCATTTCTCTCGCTTGGAGTGGCGTACGCCCTGATGCTGACGACTGTCGAGGCTGTTCTGTGCTCAATTCCGTTCTTATATTTTCGTTTCTAATCATGCCTCTTCTTGTTATCCCTTTCACCTTGCCGCGATCTCCAGGGCTTTACTTTTTTATCTTTGGTTGAATACCCGTGTCTCACATCCATATGTCAGAGTGAGCCGATATATGGTTTTATATATCTTGATTTTTTGTTTCTATTTACACCTCCTTTCCCCCAAGTGTATTGCGTGATGTAGGTTGCCTGCCTTCTCCTTTCTGTGGTTTATGTTTATTTCCTATCTTCCTTATTCTTCAAAAGTTGGTCCTAAATAATGAAAGTATTAAATCTGTTGTATATTTGCTCTTTCTATGTATGTATTTATCATTTCTTCTTCATTTGACATGCCCACAATTTTGGTTTTTGCTTGTTTATTTTTATGCCTGCTTCATGCATCATTTCATTCCATATTTTTAAATTCTCAAGTAAATATTTTTCACTACCTGCTACCTGTAGTACATCATCGGCGAACGCACGTTCGTGTATTTGTACTCTTTTTAGTTTTCTGTGTCCAAATACTGCTGGTTTTCTCTTTCTTTCTGCTTTTCTTATTATTTTATCCATAACAGTAGATAATGTAATTGGGAGATGTTCCGCTTAGTGATGAGCCCATAGGCGTTCATTTTATAGAAGTTGTTGTTGAATACACAAAAAAAGTTTTATTCTAAAGTTAATTTAATTAGGTTGAATATGCGTGTGTATTGTAGTTTTTTTGTGTATAATTTTTTTAAATTCAGTTGGCAAATAGGTGATTCTGTTATTGGTATATTTGTATATACATGTATTATGTCAAAAGAAGCTAGAGAGTAATATGTTGATAATTTTCATTGCTTATGTGGCTTACAAGTTCTATTCTGTTTTTAATTGTGTGTTTAGGTTTTGTATTGAATGATGCTATTAATGATGCTGTTTATGATTTTAGCTATTTTATGTGTTGGTGAATTAATTTATGTAGTAATTGGTCTGATTGGTATTTCTTCTTTCTCTATTATTTGGAATTGGGTTCTGATTATTGATTTTATTCTGTACTTTTCCTATTCATTTGTCCTATTCTCCTTTCATTTTTTTTCGCCCCTTTGTTGGCGGTCTTTAAAGTAATTTTAATTCTTCAGTATTAAACGATTATTTGAGACGGGTTTTAATAACTTGTAGCTTGGCGCATTTGGTAACGTTCTTGTCTGTCACGCGGCTGACCCGGGTTTGATTCTTGGCTGACGTGTAAATTTTTATTAGGTAAAAATGCTATGGTTAATAATAATAACAATAATAATAATAATAATTAATAATAAATAATTATTATTAAATTAATAATAATAAAAATGAAATTATTAAAAATTATAATAAATAAATCCCTCGTGCAACACAACATAGACCCATAGACAACCCGTTGTACAAATATCGGTCCTCGAACTGGACGAGCGAAAAAACAAAATGGCTGAAATGTGAAATTGAAGCTCCATAAGAATTTACATGGGAAATTGCGGCAGAACCGGTGTTGCTTATCTACTCTTTACGCACTGTAAACAGCGCGTAACAACTTAATTTAAGCACGGTCGTAGAAATAATCATACTTGACTTTTATTATATTTCATGCAAGCATCTTGTCTAAAAAATATCACAGGCAACTTTGATGAAAATAAATCGTAAAGGGTGCAAATTATCTTTCGTTTTTTTTTTTTTACTTAGACATGATGCTTTAATTAATTGCACTTTTATCATTGTAAGCTATTCATTGACTGAACTCTCACTTTTTGCTCTTTTCGTACATACTTGTTTGTATTGGAGGCCGAGCAACAATCATCTACAATTTGCATAGATTATTTGAGGGCAACGTAATACGTGTATGTAGTTAAAATTACCCCATGACCTTTACTCGCGATGAATTTATAATTTCGCTCTAATTGGAGTGCAGCAGATGCACGCCCCTTGATTATATATTAACGTGCGAACTCCAGTGTGGGATTTTGATCCCGACCATGCAACAAATTCATATAGCGGTTAACATATGCGTACAATTTTCATTCAATATTGGATTTTTTTAATCCATTTTGTCGATCAAATATGTCGACGTAATGCACGAAATAAATAAGTATTTATTTAATAGTTTTTTCTGCAAGTGGGAAAATGAATAATAAATTGGCGTAGCTCAGATGATAGATCGCTCGCTTAGCATGTACAGTGAACCGAATTTCTTTTGACAGTGTCCGACAGTGCGAAAGGGATCTTTCTTTTCTGATATGCTGAGCTCTCTCTGGGGTAAGTACGGTTCATACGAATTTCGCTTCTGAAATTGGTCGGCATCGGTCACGTTTCTGACCGTGATTAGAGAAGGCAGGTATATATTTTTACGGCTTATTTTGCGGGAGAAAGGTCTAAATTCTGCCTGCACCCTGTACGCCGTATTTTGCGGTAGAAAGACGTAAATTCTGCCACCACCCTGTATGGTCATTATTTAAATTGTAATTATAATAAATATTTTGTTTCGTTTTTTAAAAACAATGTTATTTAATAACAATAAATAACTTACATATTAAGCAATCTTGAATTGTCGTCATATTTATGAATATACAAAATTAAACCTGTATCTGGGTTTGATAATTAATTCCTCCCAACTAAAATTATTGTTGAAAATATTTGAACTTACTAAGTTTATAATTTTCTTTTAATTAGATTATAATAAAATAACGTCAATTAGAACATATATCATCTTTCTACGATTTTGTGTTAATATTGACAAACAAAAAGTATTGCGTAAGTAAATGAAAACTATTTCGCGTTGAACTAATTATAAATGTTTGAACATCAATATCATATTACAATATTGCAGAGAATTAAAAATGTAAAATATATTTAAGCTGGATAGTTAATTTCCTCTGACGAAATAATAAATAATTTCAAATATTTAGAGAATATATCTAGTATATGGAAGTAATATTTAATTTTCAAAATAAATATCAATTAAAGATTATTTATTTATCTATTATTAATAAATAGATAAAAATAACACACAGGTTACTTTGTTAGTATCACTTATAAATTGAATTACACCATTAAAATAGTTATAATTAATTATAACAATTAGAAATAATAATCATTTCGTCGCTGTTTTCTTTTGTATTTCATAATCAAAATGTCTATTAAATTGTTGTCATAGTCATTATTATTGGCGATAAACTTACTAGTAATACAGAATAACATACTCCTCTTTTACCACACAAACTGAATGGTAAACACATAGTAGTATTTTGTTCAGTTCATATCAATGGACACATATTTGAAACTGCCGAGATAAAAAAAAAATAAAGCGAGTTATTACTTGGGATGCACTCACTAATTTCGCACTCACAAGTTTCACAGTTTCAAATACATGTCATTTTCATATTAGTCAATTATGACTGCAAAAATACTGTAGAATGCTCATGTAATTTAAAAATAGTTATAGCTCTGCCTTATTTTTGGGAATTTTGAAATTAGTGAGTACGTATTACAAGCAATAACTCGCCTTAATATTTTTTTATCTCGGCAGTTTCAAATATATGCCAGTTTAATAATGATAAATTATTATTGGAAAAACCCTCGGGAATGCTACTGGATATTTTTTAAATGAGTGCAAAGTGCCTCATTTAGTGCAAAACAGAAAAATGCGAAACTGGGGTTTCTGGCAGCGGACTTATGCCATACAGTTAGAGATTAATAAAATTGGCCAGAATTGTGTGTTTTATTTTCAATAATATTAAGAAGAGAAGTTGCTGTAAACAGCCATGAGCTGAAGATGTCACATAAATGTATCGAATACGTATGCAACCACATGTACTATATGAAAACAGAATAAATCCTTTTCTATTTGTATTTATTTATTTGCTTAGCATGCCAGAGGTACCGGGACAAATGCCCGGCACCTCCTAGCTTTAACTCATAAATATTGCATAATTTGCAAATAATTGTAGTTTGAAATCTAAATTCAATAGGCCAAAATTCAAGTAATTCCATTTTAAGTTATATTTTTTTAATGTTTGATATTTTTTAAAGCTTAGTAGACAACCGTACGCAGCAAATATCGCTAGTAAAATAGTTACAGAATAAAGGACATCATCAGAAATAAAAACACTTAAAATTAAATTTATGATTTAGTAAGTTTAATAAGCTTAATAAAGTGTGTTTTTATTCCAGATTATAACTTAATTTATGGTTCATGAACAACTTCAGCTGAACACAGCAATCAAGTCTATTAGATAAGTTGGTCAATGACATATTGGCACCTTAAAATTTTACTTGCATTCCTCGCATTTCATTTAGTTGACTTACTTGTATGCACCTGGGTCCACCAGAAGATACACCATCTGCTGGTCAGAGTTCCTCAGCCTCTCCGCCGTGGTAATGGGCTTGGTGAGGCCTTGCGCAGTAGCAGACGCCGATCCCATGGCGTTCACCACATCCGTCACCTTACTTAGAGTATCCCTGCAAAAGGAGAAAAAATGGCCTGTATACATCACGTTGTAAATTGCCGGCTGTTTGGCGCCAAATTGGCCGTTTCACCGGTATGTCGGACCAGTATAGACCGGTGAGAAATTTACGAGGGTTGTCCGTAAATTAAGGTCTCTCATTTTTTTTCACATAGTAAACATCATTTTATTGCAAAACAAAGTGCAGATTCTGAAACCTTGGACCCTTAGGTATTTTTCTACGTAGTCCCCGTCACGATCAATGCACTTTTGGAGTCGCTACGGTAGCTTTTTCATACCCGCGTCGTACCACTCTCCCGCCGACTCGCGCAAGAAGATATCGACAGCTGCCTTCAGCCCTTCATTGCTTGAGAATTTTGTTCCCCCCAAGTGTTGTTTCAAGTTGGGGAACAAATGGTAGTCACCGAGAGCCAAAACAGGTCCATATGGAGGATGGTCAAGGATTTCCCATCTTAATTTAGCGTTGTCATGGTGTAAACAAACTCAAAATAAAACAATAATACAAAATATTCGTCAAAATCTTGTCCACGGTAGTCTTAGAGACGTGCCCTATCAGTTCGTCAATCTCTCGCACAGTCACACGCCGATCCGCAAGCAGAAGTTTGTCAACTTTCGTCACTGTCTCATCCGAAACTGATGGACGCCCGAAGCTGGCCTCGTCGTGTACGTTTGTACGACCTCCTGCGAACTCCCTGCACCAGTTCTGCACATTTTTTATGTCCATACACTTTTCTCCATACACATCGGTCAATTGGCGATGGATTTCAATAGAGGGTGACCCCTTAAACCACAAAAATCTAATCACTGAAGGCAATTTACACTTGGCGGGAGCGTCGATTTTCCCTTTCATCGCTAACGGCTGCTAACCCAAGACCAAGCGTCACAGCGAGGTGGGGACCGGCCAGAATAGTGGAGGGGGAAGCAAAGAACACGGTGCTGTTGTCAGATTTAAGCTAGCTCTATCCGTCGCAACGGTAGCTCGTTGGAGACCTTAATTTACGGACAACCCTCGTATGTTACCACTTGAGGTGAAAAATTGGCGCAGTGCAAAGGGAATTCAAGTAGATTTAGGGGAGAGGATTGCAAACAAAAATACAAGAGAAAACGTGAAGAGCATTATATATTTAAGTTGAGAGTCATGGCCTTCTATAATTTTGCTACACATTATTTGGGATATCGAAGATGTTGTTGAACTAAACATAAACGCTGTATACTGGTTCTCTTCATTCATAAACATAAACTCTTTAAATTTGTCTTCAAAATCTCAGAAAATGTCATGATTTCAATACTTCTGTTTTACAATGTAGATTAATGAAAAACTTGAAAATTGGTGCGCACTAAAGTTTCAATTTATTGGGAAATGTCAAAACTGTTCAATTAGGATATGCAAATATTTACATTCTGGTATTATCCGAATCAATTTATTGTTAATCTTGAAAAACTTATGATGTTTTTTTAATAGTAACGCTCTAATTTTTCCTTTTTCATCGTTAAATTGATTCGTCATTCCTTGTCAAGTGATCCATCGAAAAAACCTTACCCTCGTATTTATTTTTTACATATGCCTGATTTAAATGTACCACCAGGGGTCGTCCATTTTTTTTTTACGATTTTATTTATCTGTACTACTTTTAAAGATACGCTAACACGTAATTACATAAAAAAAATTACTCAAGCTGGAAATAATTTAGATGATGGGACGAAAACAAGAGTATGCATTTCGTATGTTTTTACACCATTTCACAAACGAAATACGAATAGTTAAAATCAATTATAGTCAATACTTTAGATTTTAAATACATTTTCTGGTCATCTTCTATAATATGTAGTTAAAGATAACAACTTTACAGTAACAACAGATAACAACGCCGTACAAGAAAACTAACCTGCGAAGGACTTTTTTTCTGCAGTTTTGTGTTCATCTTTCATGACAGAAAAAGGTTACCTGAAGCTTTGGTGGCAGTTACAGGACACCCTGTAGATGATGTAATTTTCGCTAGTTTCTACAACACAGATAGCATTGTAAGTTTTTTTTTTTTAGAAATACTGTGAAAATGTGGATTGTTTCATTATTGTCTATGAAAAATTGCAATGAAATCTAAATTATCTATAAATTTCAAAAATGGCACATTAGAAGAAAAAAGAGTATTCGAAGTTTGCATATAGATGATGCATTTTTTAACCACAAGTATTTCTATAGCAGAGATAGGCTTGCAAGTTTTTTCAGAAATAATGTAGGAAATGTAATTCGCTTCATTATTTTCTAATGAAAAAATGAAGAAAAAAACACAAAATTCTCTATAAATTACAAAAATAGCTCAATGGGAGTTAATTTTTGAAATAACAAAATAATTTTATATAGAAATTTGAAATAAAACCGACCCCGTTTAAGTATTTGTGTAATTTTAATTAATTTATTCCATTCTTTGGCTCACTGTATGTATATACTCCATACAGACCTATTTTTTAATTATAATTGAAGTACTTGCAACAGCTTGTTTAATTATTCATTTGCTTTCATAAATGAAATTGATGAAAGGCTGCAGTGTGGTTCATCAATTATACTGCAATATTTAAGTAAATACTATCAACGCCACTCATTACGACGTAATTCATAATTTTTCACGCCGAGACCTTTGTACCGACATTAATTAAATGCAAACGAATCCTTGGAGGGTATAATTGAATATGAATATGCGTTATGAAATACGGTGGTGTGATTAATAATCGAGAATAATTAAATACGGGGTAATTATTAAGAATTTCTTTTAATTGTGTTACCGCCAAATTTCACACCATTGAGATTACTGGAGGTTGTTTGTGGATATTTTACATAACATGAATTTGATAGCGTATTAACACACAGTTTAAATTTTACATGAAACGATTAAAAATTGTTTACTTTCATATTATTTAATTGATACTCTTATTAGCCAATCACAACGTGAGTTTGGACCAAGCAACACGAAATATTTACGAATATTTTGAATATTTTGGTTATTGATAGGTTGTCCAGTTACTTTCATACATTGACAAACTGCACTTCATAGTTATAATTCTTGTCAAAGCAAACATCAAAAATGAAACACAACGAATGAAAATTAAATGCTGCAAAACTGTTCTATTCGAAACGACCGACGCAACGTTGGATATTTCTAATAATGCCCTGGCCGAGATTACAAATCATAAATCATATTGTACTCATTAAATAATCTGATCAAGTACCATTCATGAATTAAAATTTAGGATATTTAACTCTAGCGTGCTGCATAGAAAAACTCGTGTTAATTTGTCAGAGAACCACTCGAGCGCTGCGCGCTCTCGTGATTTTTTAACTAACAAATTATCACTCGTGCTATGCAATACGTGCTATCGTAATTTACCCGGTAATTTTAATTCACATATGGTATTACTGCAGAATATTTTCAACATTTCACGTTGTTAGCCCAAAGACGACGGGACTAACGACTGCTACGAAGCGAGAAACGTATATGCAGGGTGTACCGGGAGAAAGGAAACGAACAATTTGTTCACGAAATAGCTGAAAAGGTAAGTACCTAATCCATATTTAATAATCATTTATATAATTAAATGTATAATACGAAAAAGGCATGAATAAAGTTTCGAGATGGCATAGGAATAAGCATATCACAAATCATGCGACGCAGTAGCGGGCGAGGTCATACATTTCGGAATGTGCAAAACTTGAAATAATGCTGACTTGTAATTTGATAAACACTGGAGCCCCTACTTCATGACGGTACGCGACGACTCGGCTCTGGACAACTCGGCACCGGACATCTCGGCACCGGACATCTCGGCACCGGACATCTCGGCACCGGACATCTCGGCACCGGACATCTCGGCACCGGACATCTCGGCACCGGACATCTCGGCACCGCACATCTCGGCACCGGACATCTCGGCACCGGACATCTCGGCACCGGACAACTCGGCACCGGGACAACTCGGCACCGGGACTGGATCTTGCGATCTACTTTCGCGTGGAGTATAGAAACTTAAAAATACATCACATTTCTTAATGTGACCCGAGAGTTTGTCGATATTTGGCTAACCTAACCTAACCTAACTTTTTTTTAACAGAGGGGGAAATGCATTACGCACTTGGTGTCGGATCCACCCAAAGGGTATACCGGCTAAAACCTAAACCTTCCTTGGCGTTGTCTCCTTGTCCCGGCATGTCTTCAGGACATGCCGGGAAGGCGTGAACCTAAGACCTAACCTAACCTAACCTAACCAAACCCAGTGCACACAAAAAAATGGTAGAGAATCTTTAATTATTTGCCATATATCGATAAACTCTCAGGTCACATTAAGAAATGTGATATATTTTTAAGTTTCTATACTCCACGCGAAAGTAGATCGCAAGATCCAGTCCCGGTGCCGAGTTGTCCCTATTCCGAGTTGTCACGGTTCCGAGTTGTCCGGTGCCGAGTTGTCCAGAGCCGAGTCGTCCGTGTTCGACTTCATGATACATAAGCGTCCAATATGCCGAGTCAAATGATTCACATGGGGATGGCATCATTGTGCGACGTAAATTAATTCGCATGGGAGCCGGGGTGAAGTGTGTAGATTGAGGCTGAAATTAAATCGCATGAGTAAGGATTTTTGATAAACGCAACGCAGAACGTAACTCTGCTGTAGGAAGATGTACACAACGAAATCAACTGTACAATCAACTGTACACCACACTAACAATTCAAAAGTCAATTATCCATAACAACAAGTATCTAGATACGAGAAAGAGATACACGGTATCGTGTAAGCGTGACATCAGGATGATGTTCGTTTGATGTTCTCTGCTTCTTACTTGCATGATTTCTATGCCATGGTATTATTTGTTTCATTGTTACCCCGACTAAAAAATGATCTGAGTCTGCGTTTGCTCCTCTGTACGATCTTATGTTCTCTATACTTTCCTCTTCTTCTTTTTCAATAAGTACGTGGTCAATCTGATTTATAGTTCTCCCATCCGGTGATTGCCAATTTCCTTTGTAGATCTCTTTCCTTTGGAAGTATGTGCTTTTGATTATCAGGTTTTTTTCTACTGCCCATTAAATTAGAAAAAGTCCGTTTTCGTTTGTTTCGCTGTGTTTACTGAATTATCCTATAGTAGGTCCTATAGTATGTGTAATAAGGAAAAATAAGCCCGGTATATATATATATATATATATATATATATATATATATATATATATATATATATATATATCATCTGCTTGAGTTCTCCGTCCATCTTGTTTCCCGCTATACTTTTCCTGTTTACTTTCCTAGTTGGTTTGTTATTATCGCTTGCTTCGGGGCTATTTTCAGCTCGTTTCCTCTTGTTATCCTCTATTACTCTGTCTTCTGTTTCGCTTTTTGTATGTTTCTTAATCCCGCGCTTCTCTGCTATTCGCTTATACTTTGAACGTATGCTTCTCTGTGGCTCGCGAAGAAATCGCTTCCCGAACTATGCATCCTCGGAGGTCGCGACCTCTGTATCCTAACCTATTTCTGCGGGGCGGTTGATCTGCTTCTGTTTACGGAAATTTTGCCTTCAGCAAGTACTTCAGTTCTATTCCCCTACGTACCCGGTTTTCTCCGATTCCTTCACACTGCCTTCTCGGATTATTTGCCTTCTCTTGTCCTCCTAAAAATACTCTGTAAATGCACTATGGAGCCGATGTTATCGGTTATCGTGCCGACATTTAAAAAAAAATCTTCATCCCTTATCGGATCATATTAAAAAAATTATTGAAAAATAACACAATATTACGTTAATATTGAAAAAACACCCGCCAAACGGGAAACTTGTGTAATTCTTTGCAATTATCTCGTTAACCTCGTTACCCTCGTTTACCTCATTAACTCGACATCACCGCCGGATTTGCACCAAATTTCAACAGTATATAATTTATTTCCGCCTGGATTTACTAGACACTTTGACTTCCGGCCCCTATTCCGCGTGAAATATAGCTTTTGTGGCAAACCGTGTTACATAAACATATAATAAAATATAAAAAAATCCGCGGTACGGCGTTTATGAGATATATGCGAATAAGTACACCGTTTGGGGGGTATTTTTTCAATATTAACGGATGAAGCCCCCCCCCCCCCCCCGGGGGAGAGGAAACTCGATGGATATTCGATTATAGAGTACTTCAGAGGATGTATACCAAATTTCAAAACTATATAATTTATTTCCGCCAAAAAGTCTAATTTGACTGCAATAAGTAGCCAGACACGATGATCGTACTAGGACCGCCAGAGGGAGCGACTCGCGCTCCGTACCACCGACCCCGCGAACTTCTTCCACGGCAGCAGCGTTGCGTCCAAATACCACTACAGGGAAGCGCTAAAATTCCAAGACGACCATTCGAACTGGATTCACTTCCATTCCAAGTGATCTAACGCACTACACTATCCCAGTTCTATCAGGTTCACGCTTCTAATATTACTTCCCTTTCCTACTTTCTTCTCCTTTCTTGATCGAACTCTGCAATGCAGGAATCGTCCATGCCTGGAATTCCTCTTCAAACGGCCGTTAACATGGAACAAGTCACTGTCTTAGACAGCTCTGTCACGGCACTAAAATGCTCCCTGCCACCTTTTTGCCGAATTGATCCCACGATATGGTGTATGCAGGTTGAAGCAGAGTTTTGAAATTCGCGTATCGTACCGTCGCTGAGGAAGTTTTATAAAGTAGTGGCCTGCCTTCCTTCGGACATAGCAATGGAGGTGCGAGACATTTTATTGAACCTTCCATCCACCATTCCATACGAGTGCCTCAAAATCGAAATTATTAAACGTACTAGCCTTTCAGAAAACAAAAACGACTGCAGCAGTTGTTAGTTGTTATCAAATTGGATTTTAGGAAACCAAACACCGTCTCAACTACTGTGGAAACTGCTGCAACTGCCGGGAGGAACTCCTATCGACAATAATTTGTTCAGGGACATCTTCGTACAGCGATTGCCAACAGACGTACAGCGTATCTTAGTCTCGTCTCACAACACGTCGTTGCAAAGATTCGCCGAGATGGCTAACCAAATTATGGAGATATCTGCGTCTATTTCCATTTGTGCTTCAACCTCCAGTGCAGCACCGTCTTTTAATTTGAATTCCAAATTAATTAATTAAAAAACGAATGTGCTAGCTTTACATTAAAAGATCACCGAACTTTCGCGCCAGATTTCTGCTATGCGTCCCAAAATATCTGAGTTACGTAAAAGGACTACTCGTCGCGATCGCTCGGCATCTCGCAGTCGATCTCAAAGAGGTAATGATCCCAATGGGTCATTGTGCTGGTATTAATACAATTTTTCTGGAAGCGCTCGAAAGTGTGTTTCTCCTTGTGGATGGAGAAACGAGCCACAGCAGGGTTGATGTCGACCTACAACTCTGCGTCTCAATCAGGTCAATTATTTTTCGTGAAAGACGTTAATACCGGAACCCGCTTTTTGATCGATACTGGTGCCCAAATTAGTATTTTCGCCGTAAATCAAAATAAAAGTCTTTGAGAGTACTCACCGACTAACAAAATTGTCACTAACGACTGTTAGTGGCGTACCTGAATCAACATATGGCGTGTCAACACTAAAGATTGACATAGGCCTAAAGAAAAAGTTTGGTTAGCAATTCATTTTAGCGAGAGTCAATCACTCCATTCTGGGTGCTTATTTCTTACGGTATTTTAAAATCTTCGTAGATTTGTGCAACAATCGACTATGGGATGTTTCAGGGAAAGCTAGGCACATTCCTTATCCTGCTAAGGTAAATGCAACAACGCTAAGGAACGTCCATAGTTCACCTTATGCAAATTTATTAAGTAAATTTCCGGACGTCACCCAGCTTTTTGATCTCGCAGTACTTATCAAACACACAGTTATCCATTTCATTGAAACGTTTGGTCCGCCCGTCTACGCCAAACCTCGCGGGTTATGCCCTGAGAAATTAAAGATTGCCAAGGAAGAATTTGATTCTTTGCTGCGCTTAGGTTTCGCCAGGCCTTCATCCAGTTCTTGGGCGACATCATTACACATGGTACCTTAGCAAGGTTCTTCCTGGCGACCGTGCGGAGGCTACAGAGCTCTTAACAAAGTTATGATCCCCGACCGTTATCCACTCCCTCGCTTGCAGGATTTCACCTATAATTGTGGTTTGCATATTTTGGTTTTCAAAAATCGATCTCCTAGAGACATTCCTAAAACGGAAATCGTAACACCAGTTGGGCTTTATGAATATACTCGCAGGAGTTTTGGTTTACGAAACGGCGCGCAGACATTTCAAAGATTTATGGATTCAATTTTACGTAACCTTACGTTCTGTTTCTAGTATCGTAATGATATTTTAATCTTTGGCAAAAATTCACAAGAAGATGTTTGAAAATTGTTTTACAAAGACCGTCTACTTTTGGCGTTAAAATTAATCCTACAAAGTGTATTTTTGGAGCATGCGAGTTACAATTTCTGGGCCATACTATTTCAAATTCAGGTGTTAAACCATCTCAAGAGAAAGTGGATGTAATCATTTATTTTCCGAGGCCCACAACTCGAGAGGACCTCCAGCATTTTCAGTGGATGGTAAATTTTTACAATCGATTTATAAGATCATGCTCAGGTATTCTAGCACCTTTGGCAACTCTGGCTTCTTCAACTCTAAACAATGCACCACTAGTTTGGACAACCCCCTGTATTACTGCTTTCCAGGCTATCAAGGCCTCCTTAAGTAACTATGCTATGTTATGCTTACCAGCTAGTTCCGCCGAATTGAGCCTGATGGTAGATGTTTCTAATTTTGCCGCCGGTCCTGTTTTACAGCAAAAGAATGCTTCTGGTAACTTGGAACCGATTTCTCTATTTTTTTTTAAGTTTCACGCCTGCCGAAAGAAAGTATAGCACATTTCGTTCACTGTTCGGTCCACTTCAAACATTCTGTTCATACTAGGTGCACAGTACAGTGTAGCCGATGCGTTATCGCGGATCGAAATCAACTCTTTCAATATGGTCAATTTCGATCAATTACACCGTCTACCGTCTGAAGACGACGAACTAAAACTCCTTTTAAGCAATAATAACAATTCCCTCAACTAACAACTATTCATCCTTCCCAATTCGTCTGTTACAATTTATGTAGACGTATCACTGAACACATGGAGGCCCTCATTCCTCAAAAATTGAAAACTCAAATTATTTCTTCTCTTCATAAGTTATCTGACCCTGGAATTAGGGCGACAAAAATATTGACACGCAGTTATTTTGTTTGGCCAAATATAAATCACGACATAACCTGTTTTGTACGGTCTTGCAGTAAATGTCAACAAACTAAAATCTATAGACACACAGTCGCTCCGTTGGCCAAGATCCCAAACCAGACGACCGTTTTTATGTCGTACTCATCGATTTAATAGGACCACTACCATCGTATCAAAATTTCAGATATATTTTTGTTTGTATAGATAGGTTCACCCGCTGACCGGAAGCCGTTCCAATAGTTGAAATTACTGCAAGTTGTATTTCATCAGTTTTTTAATTCACTGGATTTCCAGATTCGGTGCACCCTGTGTGGTAGTAACAGATCGCGGAAGACAATTCCAGTATTGAATTTGGAAAGAGTTTAATAACCTCTTCGGTATGAAATATAACTCGACGACACGATATCATCCGCAGAACAACGTACTAGTTGAACGCCTTAATAGGCAATTCAAAGACTCTCTCAAAATGAGCAGTGATCCGAATAATTGGGTTGAGTCGAGGGTTGAGTCTCGAACACAATTCGAGATCAATTTTTCCTTTTATCTTATTTGAAAGAGAAATTTAAGCTATTTTTCAAAACGTCTTTTTGAAGTCAAAATCTTGAAATTTAACTTTTATCTCAGAATGTAAAAACTATAGGTGTAACTACCATAAGATGTTTCAATTTAACGAGGAAGCCAAAAACATAATAATATATAGGGTGTTCCATTTAAAAAACAATAGTTGATGGCTATTTCAGGTAGAACCGGTAGTGACAGAAGCTTGAAAGTATTTCACCTGAGAAGAATAGAATCAACCATATTTTGATGAATATAAAAAAAATTTATCGGGAAAAGCATCAACTTTTAGTTGTGCATTAGCGTGGGACACCCTGTATTTTTAATTGTACACCTATTGGAATGCGAAAATAGCGCAAAAACAATGCTTAGTTGAAAAAAATCCATATTGATTTATATGTTCAATTTGTTTTTTCATGTGTTGAATAAATACATTTTAAATGGTCTCAAATTACTTAAAGATATTATCTAGGAGTGAAATTTAATGTAAATTCAAATAGTTATTGTGAATAGATTAGGTTGTGATTTGAACTGCCTTCTAAAGCTAGCGAAATTCTACTTCGCACCGATTCAAACCACAACCAAATCTATTCATAATAACTATTTGAATTTACATTAAATTTCACTCCTAGATAATATCTTTAAGTAATTTGAGACCATTTAAAATGTATTTATTCAACACATGAAAGAACAAATTGAGAAACAATTCCTTAAAGTTTAAATAATTTGCAATTTTCTTCTAGTTACTGTACAAAACAACGCTACATTTGAAAAAAAATAACAAAACATTCTTAAATTGGAATAAAAATTAATTGATTAACCAGTAGAAAAAACATCGAATAATAACATGTATTACGAACATAAGCATAGAAATAACAGTTTTCATTACACTAGGTTAGTTATTACCCTGTACCATCGGTTAATACTAGGGTTGGTGTGATTTATATCAAATGATTTTTTTTTTAAATAAATCTTTGATATAAATCAATATGGATATTTTTTCAACTAAGCATTGTTTTTGCGCTATTTTCGCATTCCAATAGGTGTACTATTAAAAATACAGGGTGTCCCACGCTAATGCACAACTAAAAGTTGATGCTTTTCCGGATAATTTTTTTTTTAATTCATCAAAATATGGTTTATTCTATTCTTCTCAGGTGAAATACTTTCAAGCTTCTGTCACTTCCGGTTCTACCTGAAATGGCCATCAACTATTGTTTTATAAATGGAACACCCTATATATTATTATGTTTTTGGCTTCCTCGTTAAATTGAAACATCTTATGGTAGTTACACCTATATTTTTTACATTCTGAGATAAAAATTATATTTCAAGATTTTGACTTCAAAAAGACGTTTTGAAAAATAGCTTAAATTTCTCTTTCAAATAAGATAAAACGAAAAAATTATCTCGAATTGTAGGTACCCGGCAAATAGTTATTCAAAAATATCATTAGTTAAATGACGACTTAAATTAAGTGTATTTCAATTATTTAAATGGAATGAAATACATACACATACACGTACACATCGCATACAGCATGGCAATTTACAACCATAAAACAAAACAAAACAAAAGTATTTTACAACCATATTCTCGAAGTATGTAGTATGATTATCTTTTGTAACTTTGATAACAAATGTTAACAAAGAACTGTCACTTCTGAAAAGTTTAAAAACTATATCATTTATTTCTGCCAAAGAGTCTGATAGACTAGATATACTGGACTATTGCACTTGTCACATTTAGCAATGAAATGAAACACTTATCACTTTCGAGGAGGTTAAGATTAGGACCTACAAAATAAAATACCATATTGGATTTTTATTTAGAAATTTGTGTACATACTTTTACATTATTTTACTAATTAATATCAATGTCAATATATGTGAAACTCCTTCTTTGTACTCAGTTTCGCCTTCTTTTCTCATATTGTATGCCCAATCGGTTAAAATCAATGCAATTTGGTGCATACTCGTAGTTTCATTTAGTACATACTTTTTTAATCGCAAAATTTTTCAAATTGTCCAAATATATTCTTGTGACGTTTTAGTATTCTCTGGCATGGAGCCAAGAATTTCATTCACGATCATTTGCCGTGAAAATGTGCACATTTTCACGGCAACAAGCTCGAGTAAATATGAAACATATTTTGCTTGACTATTGAACGTGTCGTATTGACATTGACAAATATTTAATGAATATTATAAAAATGTCTTCCAACCGGTTTGGCATCAAATCTTACGAATATAAAGCAAGAAATTGTTGGCTCCATGCCAGAGAATACTAAAAAGTCACAAGAATATATTTGGACAATTTGAAAAATTTTGCGATTAAAGAAGTATGTACTAAATGAAACTACGAGTATGCATCAAATTTTTCAAATTGTCCAAATATATTCTTGTGACTTTTTAGTATTCTCTGTCATGGAGCCAACAATTTCTTGCTTTATATTCGTAAGATTTGATGCCAAACCGGTTGGAAGACATTTTTATAATATTCATTAAATATTTGTCAATGTCAATACGGCACGTTCAATAGTCAAGCAAAATATGTTTCATTTTTACTCGAGCTTGTTGCCGTGAAAATGTGCACATTTTCACGGCAACAAGCTCTAGTGCCACTTCTTCTCGGAGTGCCGTACTCGATCCCTCGAGCGAAGGAGATTTCCCCGCATACGTCAGTGTATGAGTGTCTGTATCGTAGTTACAGTGACGTATGGCACCTACAGTTTAACATCGGCTGCGAACGACTGGTTTGGGGAAGCTATCCTGGGCAGATTACTCTCAGTGGTTTGCCATTGCCTTCTGAAAGGAGACGAGCGGATTTCTGATATTTTTACCGGAGCCCGGGATCGAACGCGGGTCCGCCGCGTGAAAGGCCGACACTCTGACCGTTTAACCACACTCGCCTCTATAGTGCCACTATAGCGGGTATTATCGGCAAGTCACTATGCACTTAACATATTACTATTGATAATTTAATTTCTGGCCTTTATACCGAGCGTACTATAGCTTTTGTGTCAAAAAATGGCCGTATCATATAATTTTTGTTCAAAATTTTGTTTTCATTAACTTTACCCGATATAAAAATTATTTGTAGCCAGTGCACCTTTTATAAATAATTAAAAATTAAATAATTGCGAAAAATAACACAATTTCGCCATTTGGGGAATGTTTTTTCAATATTAAGAGATGGGGGTCCGGCCGGAGCAGAGAAACTCGACGATATTCGATTCTAGAGAGAGTACTGAAGAGTTTGTATGCCAAATTTCTAAACTATATCATTTATGTCCTATATAAATTATATAAACAATATAAATTTATAAATTACTGAGTGCGCATCACATGCCAAGCAATAACTCGCCCTAATATATTTTTTATTTCGGCAGTTTCAAATATATGTTAGTTTGATATTGGTCAATTATGATTGGGAAAACACTGTAGAATGCTTCTGTAATTTAAAAAAGTTATGGCTCCGCCTCCTTTACTGGAATTTTAAATTAGTGAGTGCGCATTACATGCCGAGTAATAACTCGCCTTTATTTTTTTTTTAATCTCGGCAGTTTCAAATATATGTCATTTGACATCAATTTGTCAATTATAATTGGGAAAACACTGTAGAATACCCCAGTAATTTAAATAGTTATGGCTCTGCCTCATTTATGGGAATTTTGAAATTACTGAGTGCGCAACGCATCCCAAGAAAAATATTAAGCCTTAATATTTTTTATCTCGTCAATTATGATTTAAAAAATGCTATAGAATGCTCCTGTAATATAAAAAAAGTTATGACTCTGCCTCATTTATGGGAATTTTGAAATTAGTGAGTGTGCGTCACTTGCTAAGCAAAGAGTCACTTTAATATTTTTTTTTATCTCGGTAGTTTCAAATAGATGTCAATAACTCCCCTTTATATTTTTTTATCTCGGCAGTTTCAAATATACAGGGTGAGTTTTTTAGCCTGAAACTTGCAAATAACTCGAATAATAAGCACTCAATAAAAAAATGTCCATAATAAATATTTAATCACTACGCGGGGGAAATACATTGGTGCTAAAATTGGTCCCCCACCCCCTTCCTTGTAGTGGCCGCGGGGGGTCACTTTGAAATCTTAAATAGGAACCACCAGTTTTTATTGCAGATTCGGATTTTACGGCTAAAAATACGTATGATTTGTATGAAACATTTTTGTCGATTTATGATTAGATTTAGATCGACGAAATACAATTATTTTCGATTTCTCCTACTGAGAACCTATGCATACGATTCTGCAACACGCTTACAATAAAAAATACCACGAGAAATCGAAAATAATTGAATTTCGTTGATTACAGCGCTATCTAATCATGAATCGACAAAAATGTTTCATACAAATCATAAGTATTTTTAGCCTTAAAATCCGAATCTGCAATATAAACTGGGAGCTCCCATATAAGATTTCAAAGTGACCCCCACCCCACCAACAAGGAAGGGGGTGGGGGACTAATTTTAGCACTAATGTATTTCCCCCTCGTAGTTATTAAATATTTATTATGGACATTTTTAATAGAGCGCTTATTACTCGAGATATTTGCAAGTTTCAGGTTAAAAACCTCACCCTGTATGTCATTTTGATATTGGTCAATTATAATTGGGTAACACTATAGAATGCTCCTGTAATTTAAAACAAAGTTATAACTTAATTTTATGAATTTTGAAATTAGTGAGTGCGCGTCACTTGCCAAGCAATATGGATAAATTATGATTAGAAAAACCCTTGGGAATGGTACTGGATATTTTTTAAATGAGTGGTCCCGCCTCATTTAGTGCAAAACAGAAAAATGCGAAATCTCTTATTTTAGGGGTGAAAATTCTATTCAAATTCTATCAAAACGTCATACATTCTCTTATTAAGTAGGCGCGTAGTAGGCTTGTTTTGTTTAAATTGTTTGATAGTCAAACTGACACTGATAACAACATTTGAGTTTTTTACATTATTTTCACGTGTACAATACACTCCTGGAGTTTGGTCCGTTCATCCCGACTCACCCTGTATATACAGGGTGTCTCAAAATTGACGCCCGTCCTCTTGGGATCTGATCCGGGGGCTTATAGAAATTGAAAATTAAGAGTGGAAAATTTTTCGTTTGCCCTTTGTTATAGAGTTGTAATAGGCCCAAATATACGCCCAGTATAATACGCATTTACGCAATAAAGTGACTCATATTTTATCAAAATTATTAAATTAATTCATTAACAAATAATCCCAGGGTGAAATGTGATAAATGGCCATCGCAAGTCGCGCCTGAGCATCGCCAAATATCTCAAGAGCCGAGGCCTGCATATGCACGGTTCTGGAAGATTCCATGTCGTGGTGTCACATAAACAATTTGGGTATCAGCACCCCTTAGAAACGAGCAAGCGCCAGGCACGTAAAAATCACCTCGCATGGCAACTCTTTAAGTTAAGTGTAAAACTCTGCGCTAAAAACGCATTAATACCACACGCACACTCAAGATTAATAATCACCATGATAACTAAGGGATGGGGGCGAATATTTAGCAGTAGATATGTGAGGGGAGTGGAGATTTGAAGCTGAAAAAAGCCAATTTAAGCACAAGCCACACACGGGCGAGATCAGTAAGAAAGTTGCGTCGGCCACGGGCAACGCACACGACATTCGCGGTTTTGAGTATATAAATTCACGTCGGGTTATAATTAAATTAACGATTGCATATAACGCTGTAAAAAAAGCAAAGTAGAGTAAAAATATGAATAAATCAAAAAACGTACAATTCTAGGTACAGAGTAATTTAAATTTTTTATTATTAACCATAATATAAAGTTGTTAAACCAGTCTAATTATAAATTCACGGGAGTGCTTATTCCTTTCAATCAACCCCAAGTTACCTATAAATACCAAATACCGATTACCTATTCCTATCAGTAAACAAAGGCGGCTCGAACGCTATTCGTGTTTACGAATCACTAGAGGAAGCAATAACAGGTGTAATTGACGCCCACCCGCGCACTTCGTTCACACACCTGTTATTGTGAAATCAAATTCCCGCACTAGATTCAAATTGACGACAAATAGTGTATTTAACCAACCACAAGTTACCTAGAAAAGCCAAACACCGATTACCTATTCCTATCAGTAAACAAAGGCGGCTCGAACGCTATTCGTGTTTACGAATCACTAGAGGAAGCAATAACAGGTGTAATTGACGCCCACCCGCGCAGTTCGTTCACACACCTGTTATTGTGAAATCAAATTCCCGCACTAGATTCAAATTGACGGAAGATAGTGTATTTAACCAACCACAAGTTACCTAGAAAAGCCAAACACCGATTACCTATTCCTATCAGTAAACAAAGGCGGCTCGAACGCTATTCGTGTTTACGAATCATTACAGGAGTAATCTCA
Source organism: Othius punctulatus (assembly GCA_951805005.1). Classification (NCBI taxonomy): domain Eukaryota; kingdom Metazoa; phylum Arthropoda; class Insecta; order Coleoptera; family Staphylinidae; genus Othius; species Othius punctulatus. The sequence goes on from OX638138.1 coordinate 74,673,818, forward strand.
GGTGTAATTGACGCCCGCCCGCGCACTGCGTTCACACACCTGTAATTGTGGAATCACCTCCTCCGCTAGAATCAAATCGTTGTCAGCATCATAACATTTAAACATATAAACTCTTTATACATCGCGCCCGCGATAGCAAATTAACGTGGCTGTATTCACCATAACTATAACTAATCAAGGCATTCAGTGTTACCCTCCGACATACATCATCATATTCATATCAAAATAATTCATAAAAATTATGGCTTCTTCATTTTAAATCATAAATGAGCACATAACGTGCATATTATTGGGCATAGTGATTTATAATTGTAGAAATAAATAAGTTGGATTAAAAATCTTAATAATTTAAAATCATAATGTATACAAATAATGGTTTCTTAATTTCAAATCATAAAACAAGAACATAACGTACCTATTATTGGGCAGAGTAATTTAGAATCGTACAAATAAATCAGGCTAGATTAAATCTCAATAATTTGAAGACATAATGACAATTTGTGGTTAAATATCGTAAACAAGAAATAAGTGGAATTATTAAAACCCCGCATAAACAGAGAGAATGATAAACGATAGAATAAAGCTTGGTATAATCACAAGTGAAGTTATTAATAACCTCCAATGTTCCTAATAATAATATATTATAACATTACATAAAGATTTCCGACTGAGGTAGCAGAACTCTTATTTGACACAACTTGTAACATGTCTGACGGTGATGACTACTTGTGACATTGGTGCTTGCTGTGGTCGTGGGTAGAATTACTAATTTACCTCAATCAACGTAAACAATGGGGCTCCAATAATTACATTATTGTGTGGACACCGACACAACCATGAAATTCGGGAAGATCGCGAGATACCTTTAGTAATCATTCATGAATTATTGGGGATATTTCAACTTCTTTAAATAGTTCTATTTTTGATCATATCACTTTCCCGTAGTTAAATGGAGTGAAAGGGCATGGTAATAAATGGTCTAAGAAACTAGAGAAGCACGTGCATGTATAACAAACTCTCGTAAATAAACTTCGTAGTCATAACCATTTTCAAACTATCAATTGAATAAATAAAAGAATTTACACATTCATTATAAGGTTAACGAAATACATAAAATAAATCTATTCATGTCATAATCGCCAACCTGTGTTTTATTTCCCTGTACGTTATAATTATATAAATTAATTTACATCATCGTCAACCTGTGTTTTATTTCCCTGTGTCTTACAATTTCAGCGTGTCTATTATTAAATAAACAAAACAAATCTTTAAATTGGTGCTTTCTTGTATTAATCTATTAGTAGTGTACGTTAATTAACACATTACCAATAGCAAAGTACCTTGAGAGTAATCACGGTAGTTAAATTAAACGTCACGACGTGTAAGTACTAAATACGATCACAAATCACGAGCCAAAAATTATTAAAGTATTATATAATAAATCACGAGCCAAAAATAATTAAAACATTATATAATAAATCACGAGCCAAAATAATCAAGAAATTATAAAATAATTTCACGATAAAAACGACGAATAATAAAATAAATATAATAAAATAATATCGGAGCGTTACAGAGTTATTGATAAAAAACAAACAAAAAACTTTTCAACTTTAAACTTTATTAAATGCTAATAATAGTAAAAAACAAAACATTGTCCACATCTCTTTTCAAAAAAATTGTTTAAATAGGTTGCCTCCTACTTCAAGGCAAACATTCACACAATTTATCAAGGAAGCACGAACTGACTGTAGCATATTTTGTACTGTACCACATCTTCAGGATTCAGAACAGGTTCGCGGTAAACTTGTTCTTTCAAATAGCCCCAGAAAATGTAATCCAGCGGATTCAGATCCGGCGATCTAGGAGGTCATGGTATGGGCCCACCTCTTCCAATCCACCCCCCAGGGAATTTTATATTCAGATTATTTCTCACTTCTATTCCATAATGTGCCGGTGCACCATCATGTTGGAACCAATAATTTAATCTACCTGCTAATGGAACTTCATCAAGCAAAGGATGTGGTAAATTTTGATTTAAACATTGTAGATACAATGCTAAATTAAGTCGGTTAGGTAGAATGCATGGATCAATTACATTATTATTTAATAAGCCAGCCCAAATGTAAATTGACCATCGTCTTTGAGAAGTTCTTTGGCGTATTAAGTAGGAGTTTTCATCCCTCCATTCAAGCAGGTTATGCGTGTTTATGATTCCTGTCTCGGTAAATGTGGATTCATCACTCCACAGAATCTTTTAAATGAAATATGGATTATTGTTTACGCTATGAAGCAACCATCTACTAAAATTTAATCGAAGCTCCCTTTCTCCGTCATGCAAAACTTGAACTTTTTGGGGCCTAAATGGATGCAAACCATTTCTCCCTAAGAATCTGTAAATTGTTTCTTTTTGAGCATGAGTTATAATTCAAAGGGTTGTACTTGGTTCAGCCTCAACAAATTCAAGAATTTGCTGTTCTTGATCGATGCTTAGCTTAGATCGACGTCCTGCCTGATTTTGTCTAGGATTCAAATTACCTGTTTCCAGTAATGTTTGTTCTGCCCGTCTAATAGTTTTTGCATCAGGGTGCCGACGATTTGGAAACTTCTCTGCATATGCCCTAGCCGCAGCAGTGGCATAGTCATTGCATGCACCTAACGCTTTCAACATATCGACATAAGCTCGATTACTGTAGTATCGTTCCATAATACACAAAATACGAGACACAAAAGCGAAATACTTATCTATGGAACCTAATTGAATTATGTTACAGAACCAATTGTCAAATCTGACATTTATGCCTCTAGATTTGATCAAATTAATCAATCAAAATCATGTTTTGAGTAGTGGCCGTAGAAAAAAGTTATTGTATACATTTTTATCATTAACTCTTTAACAAAGGACAAACGGAAAATTTTCCACTCTTAATTTTCTATTTCTTTTAGCCTACTTGATCGAATCCCAAGAGGACGGGCGTCAATTTTGAGACACCCTGTATATATATATATATATATATATATATATATATATATATATATATATATATATATATATATATATATATATATATATATATATATATATATATATATATATATATATATATACAAGGTGGAAACTTTAACTGGAATATCATTCATAACTTCGATATAGGCGATTTTTGCAAAAAATCCCGAAACAGGCTAAGTATTGTTTTTTCTTGCCCTCATTTCTATGTATATACTGCTTGTTTATCTGTTCCCGGAAGAGCCCAGCCACCTCCGACTTTTTTTTTTTCAAATGGAAAGGTATGTCAAGTGACACCTCGTTTGAAAGGTCTCTTCGCAAGTAATACAACACACTATTTATTTCTTGAATATTTACAAAGCCCACGTGATAAAAAAAAGAAAACCACTTTTACGTTGAACATGTATCGGCGTAAAGTTGTATGTTTTTGACATGTGTTAATGACTTTTTTTTGTGGGGATATCTCAAGAGTAAGATCTATTAACCAAACCAAACGACATTGAGGACCTTAAGCAACGTATCAGGCATGAAATACAGCAAGTCACACCAGAAATGTTACAAAACATTAGAGATGCATGTTATCATCGATTTGCACTTTGCCAAGAAAGAAACGGTGCCCATTTTGAACATTTGTTGCATTAAATAGTATTCAAGTTATAAAAGTGGTTTTTTTTTATCACGTGGGATTTGTAAATATTCAAGAAATAAATAGAGTGTTGTATTACTTGCGCAGAGACCTTTCAAACGAGGTGTCACTTGACATACCTTTCCATTTGAAAAAAAAAAGTCAGAGGTGGCTGCGCTCTTCCGGCAACAGATATACAAGCAGCATATACATAGAAATGAGGGCAAGAAAAAACAATACTTAGCGTGTTTCGGGATTTTTTGCAAAAATCGCCTATATCGAAGTTATGAATTTTATTCCAGTTAAAATTTCCACCCTGTATATATATATATATATATATATATATATATATATATATGTATATATATATATATATATATATATATATATATATATATATATGTATATATATATATATATATATATATATATATGTATACATATAGTCGTAGTAGTTAAATAAGTCATAACATAACATTTTGACATGTTGATAAAAGGAGTTTTCTGCAGACATATTTTAATGTGCTAGGAATTGAGATAGGGTTCTAAGTAAGAAAAATGTATGTCTTTCAATTCCGCATGGAATTAGATAAAAATATACTGGGGTTTCAATTTACAATAAGAAAAATAAAGTGCTTTAAAGTTTGAAAAGTTTGACACTAAATTTTGGACAGTCTGTATAATGCATATCAATAAAACTTAATTAACGCAACTGTCAGACCTTATTTAATAAGTACCTTGTATGATATTATTAACAGGGCACTATTTTTATCTCTTATTGATTTTCTTAACCAATGGTGCAAAACTGATTTTTTTCAGTTTTTTTTTTGTGCCAATATCACTGAACTGATTTCAATAAAATTTTATGGGTATGTAGGCATCCATAAAGGGCACCCAAATAAGCAACAAAAAATATACCATGCAATCTAAAAATATACATCATGATGACACCCTGTATAATCAAATATATTTTCCTAAAATACGCCCCAGAATTCAGGTAAAGTCTGCAAAATATCAAAACCCTAACTCGATTAGTAACTGAGCTATAGAAGACGGGAGGTGAAATGACGGACCATGTATAAGCTCGGCTCTGGTCGGAAATTATTGATTGTTATTACTTGTTGATTTTAGCCATCGTTGATCTTCAAAACGTGAAATTTCACGGCGTCGCACACTAGGGCAAGACACATTCAAAAGTGGCAATAAATAAATTTCAGCTTAAAACACGTTTGGCGTTAGGTATTTATTTCAAGAACTCATGTAGAATAAATAAATACATATAGATAGGCAGTAGAATATTTAATTAATAATGTACAATCTTTTCTTTGTTAATATTTGCGGTACACAAAAAATAATACGACATAAAATAGTTAAAGTGGTCTTAATCCTTAATACATCCCAATGCATCATGACTACTACCACTCCTTTAAACATAACTTTCACCGCTATCATTACTTTGATTATCACTTTCGTCACTAATATCACCGGCGTCAATATTACTGTTATAATTATGTTTATCAGATTTCTTAACGAATGGAGCTTTTAACAACTCTAATGCTTCTGCTGGCAGATGTTGTAACTTTTTCTTTGATTGTTTTGTTTACTGGTGGGCACAAAATCAGAGCTGATTAAGAAAAAGTTTAAAATGTCAGTGTTTCTTGTATAATACTCTCTTTACCTTTTGAAATCATTATTCCGAGCCCTTTGTGCTTCTTCGGTCATTTATCCTATAGGCAAAAGGGCTGAGGATATAATTTCTGGCCCATGGATAAAATACTTGTATAGTGTTGGGGGCTTAATGTGCCAATTATACTTCGAGAAAAAATGTCGGGCCGTTTCATAAGCGAACAGATGATATTTTTCCACATCTATCTCAAATCCACAGGCTACCACAATCATAATTATGTGAAGCCTTTTTATCAAATCAAAATCTATTTTTGTGATTTGAGCAGAAAGTTCTGAATGTTGAAAAATGCGCCTGGCAGTATTGCCATCGTTCGTGTTACAAAATCCAGGCTAAGGTTTGTCAACAATGAAACCACATTGTTCTTTAAACTCTTTTTGTATTCGAGCTTTATTCTGAGTACAATGGCTTTGTCTTCTTGACCACGACCTTGCCACTTTATAAGCGATATTTATATGCCAAATGCAAAATAAATTCGAACATACGAATCCACCCATGTAACACTGATAAGCCGAATTTAAAATTATCCGGTTTAATATCCCTGGAAATCATATCGTCAACCTTGTTGAATTGTTTCGAAGTTGCACCAAATATTAGAGATGGGCGAAATCGTTACTTTTGGATACTTGTAACGAATCGTTACTTTCAGTGCGAATACTCATTACTCAGTATTCGATACTCGGTACTTATTAAGAACCGATCGCGTATCGGATCTAGTTAGTAAGTAACGATGTGCGGTATTGTACCGACTACCGAGTTACGCAGTGTGTGGGTTTGGGAGCGTGCAAATCGTTCCTTTCGGTACAAATACTCGTTACTCAGTATTCGTTACTCGATACTTGGTAAGAACCTCGATACTTGGTAAGAACCGAGCGCGTATCGGATAGTTAGTAACGATGTGTGGTATTGTACCGACTACCGAGTGTGCGGGTCTGCGAGCGGATCTACGAGGATTCTTTGCATTCAACGAATAAGCGAGACCTGAAACGGCCATACGTTGGAGTATTGGAACGTGGATATATGTCTATATATTAAAACGGGTTCTAAAATTAAAATATTTATTTAAATATGAACATTTATTTAAACTTACACTATTATTTACTATTATAACTACATGCGTACTACAAATTTTTGTATTGCATATATATGAGAAAACAACATTTATTTTCATTATTAATTACACTAAAATGCAACCATAAACTACTACGTTTTCTAGATAACATTATAAAAAGTCACGAAGCCACAGCAACATAAATGTAATGTAAGCAAAACTTATAAAATTGCCCGGTAAGCAATACTCGGTTCGGCTGTAAGTAACGAGTAACGAGTATTATCGTTGGTTCGGATTTTCGCACTATGCGGGACTGTGTGGCAGGGCCGGTACTCGCGACCAATCGAATAGTAACGACTAACGAGTATTTATATATTCTGGTACTCGTTACTTCGAATACTTGAATGTAACGAATACTTATGTAACGAATAGTTACTATTCGCCCATCACTACCAAATATAAAACATTTTCAAGTTGACGTTGTTTCCGTGAGAGCATTACATACTTTTCCGTCTACCATGGCAAAGATTAATTTATGACTTACTGTCACTTGCCGTGATAGAACTATCAACTTGGTTTTCTGAATGTTTTTTATTTGGTCATCCATTTTTTTTTTTTCGCAATAAATACATTAGTAGACACCTTTACGAATTATATTTTAATAGGCCTGCAATACCTGGTCGATGCGTGACGTGGGTTTTGCCATATTATGACTTTTCCTAACGTTAGACGAAGTGGAACTAAGCATATAATAAATACTGCCGAATCGTTGGCTTGAAAGTTATAAAATGCTTGCTTATATGAACTGTGTCCAGAAGAACCATCAAAACCCCACTTCTATTCTAGACACAGCTGATTTAATTTCTAGTTTTGAAGAACTTCAATAACGGGCTCTAATATTAGACATAAACGCGTTGTAGTATGATCTAGCAGAGACTGTAATTTAACAGATGCACTAGTTTCTGTTACTGTGATATCTATAGGATAGCAAAACGTTTTCGCTGCTTGTACAATTTTATATGGGAATTTCTCTGGGGCACTTCTTCTTATAACATCATATTGCTCACGAGATAAGTTAGCATCTATTAAAACAGCCAGAGCATCTTCACCTTACAAAAGCTGTTGCTGTGTTCCTAGAATATTTTTGTAAGCGGTGTGATACTTGCTGGCTCGTTTTAGACTTGTAGTTGTCATATCTTTGAAAACTTTCGAGACCTGAACTTTGTAACGGGTAGTTTTCTAGAAAACACCGTTACAATAAAGCGTCAGATACCCCCTCCCCTTTGCCTAACTACGCGCGTCGGTCGTCGCGGATTGTCGGTTAGTAGCTAAATATATCGCGGGTTGAGTGGCTCTTATAGTGATCGTTGGTGATGAGGCAACTGAGATTCAGGACCAAAAGAGCCCACCCATCGATCCTAAACCTCCGGCGGATCTCTGTGAGCGACCGGAGAGCGGCCCAGTGCCAGAATAAAGCGTTCAGATCCACCTAACTTACACCCACATCACATCTCGTGGGTGAGTCATTCCCTAACTTCCTTCTCTTTCGGGTGGTACTAATGCCCCACCTTTATAGGTAACCCGGGTAGCCCTCAGGCAACCCGATAATACCTAGAGGCGGCAGGCTACGGCATATCAGGCCGACAATCCGGCGACTCCTAGGCGGACGACCACGAGGCGTCCGTGACGCACATCCGCCCCCCACCCCCCTCCCGCATTCGAGCGACGGACGGGCAGGAAGTGGCCACCTTGGAGGACCTAAAAAAAGTTAGGAATTTTGTACCCTTCTCTCTCTATGATCATATTACACCGGACTTCGTGACGCGGACCGACCGCGCCCGAGAGCGCGCGATCAATCTATTTGTTTCTTTGACTCCTGTGTGTCCCCTTGCGTTTTGTACCCCCCCCCCCCCCCCCCTGACCCTTTACGTTTTATTATTCTGCTGTACGGGTTCGCTACCCTACCGCGGCGGCGAACACAAGTAGCGGAAGGGAGGGACTTAGTGCACTCCGTCGTTCGCGAAGAGTTGACCGCCTTGTAGCGCGTGGGCGGCCCAGGCGTAGCCCCCCCGCCCCTTTGGTGTAAGCGTTATATGTTACCACCTTTTCTTCTTCTTTGTGTTAATAAATTTTGGTGATTACTGTTTGGGTAAATAAACTACCTTTTTGGAAAGCAAAGCTTTCTGGGTTTCGTGCTTTCCCCGGAATCCTTATCCTTCACCTCGTTAAGTAAATCCAGTGGAGCCACCCTCAAACTTTCCGGATACAGTGGACTGTCACGCCATTCTCCACTGCAGCGAGCCAGGGCCGAGGTGGGCGTAGGTTTTATCAAAAGGGGTTGGATTCCCCATAACCAACAAAGCAAAAAGGTAGAGAACCAGAAAAACAATTTAGAGGGTGACAACTTGCCTGTTAGCTCCTAAGCTCATACAGGTAGCATATATTAAGGAAGATGCAGAGTGGAGTCACGCAAATATTTGGTCTTCAATCCTTTTGTACGTTCGGAACACAATTTAAACGGAATATGTGGTCGACCGCGTTTGTATTTGGAGAGGTTTATGCAGAGAGGAAACGAAGGTGAGGTATCAAGCCGGTCGTTATTAATTTTCTGAAATGTTGTATCTATTCTAATTGCCATTGTACACCCAGACTTAAATTCTGACTTAAAATGCGATAGCTTTTGCCTTAGGTCGATAAAATTACTCCCTTCAGAATTTGTCCGCTTCATCAGCTCTTCTACCATGATATTGTATTGTTGCTCAAAACTTGCTCGAGATCGTTTCATATCTATGAGTTATTTTCTAGAGATTAACATTGTGTTCGAACTCGTTTCTTAAATAAAACAACAAATAGTGACTGATGAATGAAATTATGTGGGTAAAATAAGAAAAAGTATTCATTCACAAATAGCTAAGAAAATTACTGCATAACTAACATAGTTGCAAAAAGTTGGAAAAAATCCAATGATTTCTATATTCCTGTAACTCAAACTTAGTAGAAAAAAAAAGTTTGGTACTCGATCTACCTTGGAACATAACCAAAAAGTTAAATGTTTAATGATTTCATCACAAAGCAAACAAAATGCAATTACCATTTTAGTTCAGCGTATTTATACGTACAACAATGTTTAATTTCGAATCTAATTTTTCATATTCTCGCATATCTAAATGTCCTATCATGATTTTGAGCGATATTCATGATCCTGAGAATTTTCCGCTTCCAATTAAATATCGTACGTCCTTGTAAGTTGAATTTGAGATTTTAATTGCAATTACGCATATTCATATACTCATTACATTTCTTATTCATTAATTGTGCCCTAATTGATTACAATATTAGCTATGAACATACTATCTAATTATCTATTGAACTCTATCACTACCTAAATAAATCTAATTCTATTCTATTTAACTTAACTACAAATATTAACAAAATTCCATATGGCTAATCAAATTACACTTAACAAATAACATCACAATATATATGTGTATATTATAGAAAATATTAAATTTAAAATCTATTGCTGAAATCTATTGCTAACTTCACACCGGTGATTGCTCCCACGTGTTTGAAAGAAACCGTTGCCGCCAAGTTATGATGGGCCCTATAAAGTCGTGACTCATTTTGAAAACTACTACGTCACGATAATGATTTAAAAAATCAAACATAACGTAAATTATTACCATTAAATCAAGAGCCAAACAAATTTTACGAATTTTGAGAGTTTGGGTGAGGGAAACACCTGGGTTCGAACCATTTCAAAATACGTCATATTTTTATTAATTGGGGACATATTACTTTTACAATCTGCCAATTAGTTTGCATGAAATTATTTTTCTAATGCCCGATTGCATCAACGCGAGTTAAATATTAACTCGGGGTTAACTTCAAAAATAACTTACACCAGATCTGAAATAGAACCTAAAATGCGAGTTATACGAACTTAATTCATTCACAAGTGACCCATTTGATTTAACTCGAGGGGTATTGTTGCTATACGTTACTCCACATCATCAAATTATGCTATTGATTCGAAACGTCACTCTGACATAAATATAACTCAGGGCTACATAACCCGAGTTAAAACAATGTTGATGCAACCGAGCATAAGCTGAGCAAAGTTCAAAATAAACATAACATTTCAGCAACAAAAATGTATCCAGCGACAAAAGTACAAAGTACGAAACTGTCAATTTGACAGTTCTAAGATGGTTTATTCCATTGAAGAAGTGTTGATATTTTTATGGGGATAATTTTGATTAAAAACTAGAGCTGCAGCCTAGAGCAATTGTAATTTTTAAAATAACGGCTCTTAATTTCAAAACGCTCTTCAATAGAATAAACCACCTTAGTACAATCAGATTGACAGTTTCGTACTTAGTACTTTTGGTGCTGGATACAATGTTGTTGCTGGAATGTATATTTTGTACTTTGCTCACCCTAAAAAATGTATTTCTTGCAAACTAATACCCAGATTTTTTTTAAATTAATACACCGTTCTATTCAAAATTAAGTAAGCTTTTAAATGAGCTTTCACTAAACCCTTCTTCCAATTAAAAAAATGTGCTTACCTCCCCTGCGGCAAGGGAGTTAAACAATTGAAGATTATTTGTTTGTCAAAAGTTGTTCTTATTATTTCAGCGACTTCGAAAAAAAATTACATTTGTAGATTTTTATGGTGTTTCCTATCTCTCGGGACGCCAATGAATACTTTAATTGGTCTTTGGTTCCATCGATGTTCGCTTCTTGTTCAAAGCGGCAGAATTAAACTGCATGCCTTGACGCCATTAATTTCTATTTTGTTTCCATTACCTCAGAAATATCCCATTAAAATTCAACCTTTTGCCGCGGAATTGAAATTTTGATAACCCAATAGGAGGGCTAAGGCCGGGCTCGTCCATCGCTTTCCCTCCATATGAACATATTTTTAGATTTATCGGTGCTGCCAGAATTGAAATGTACGCCCCAGAGTCATTAAATTATAATAAGAGCAGCCGCCCCCTCGCACGAGGGCACAGCCAGGCCCCCCCTTTTCATTACACGCAGGAAATTCCGGTAATGTATCTGGGTCAGGCCCCCACCGGGACCGCCGCCCCCTGGCCCCACGATTACGTCTGAAATTGCGTCCGTAGTGTGTAATTTTGTGAGAGATGTGGTTTAAGCACGTATGATGGGGAGTGAAATATTGTTGTGTGGTAAATTGATGAGATGAAAAGTTAATGGTATCGTGACGTTGATGTTTATTTCCGTCTATATTAATGTGGATATTTTTGTACATTTACAGCTTTTCTAGCATGCATAAAAAATGACTTGAAATAAGTGAAACATGGAAATACCAAAGGCACTAGGTGCATTTTTCAATATTTGCCACAACACGTTCTATATGCCATATGTGCCATTTGATAGATGTATTACAGTTTTAAAAGTTTTTATAAAGTGGCGCCTCGTGGCATTTTTGCATATTTGCCACAACACGTTCTATATGCCTTTGCAAATGTCTCTTCAAGGGCTATAAGTGCCATTTGATGTATGTATTACAGTTTTAAATGTTATTATAAAGTGGCACCTGGTGTAATATCTTAGATAATTTTATTTAGAAAGGGTATAACTACCATTTGCGTTTTGCATAGGACAAAACCAAAATAAGATGGTAATTTTCATTTTGCTCTTCTTGATTCTACACGGAGTTTTCGAATCTATCGAGTATAACTTTCTGGGGAGTGGTCATAGTCATAGCCTTATGTTATGAGACAGAGACTTTGCATTAACTGAAAAAAGGGAGAGATTAATACAAGCTATGTATTAGCCGAGCGGCTTACATGGAGTAGAAAGATTTGCAAAATATAACCCTCCGTTTGTTGAAGTAGTGAATACTCAAGTTTTCTGAAACTGGAGCAAGTGTACTATTTTCGCTTCGGAAATGCGGCGCGAAAATTACATTTCCCTGACCAGTCACGAAACCATTTACACATTATTTTCTAAAGTTTTATTGAACATTAATATTTAAAGTTGCCTTTTCTAGATTGGTTATCGAGGGTCTCTAGGCATTACCTCTTAACTAATTTTTTTTCCTTATTTCACTTTTTTATGAATCTTCTTCAGAATTTGCATGGGCCTTCTGTATTTTAAATCACGAATTACGAAATCACAGCCGTTTAGTCGGTATTTCAGAAAACTTAAAGCTGTACCTTGTCTTTTCACCTTGTCCATGGTCTTTTCAAATATTTGTTTTGATCCTCCTGTAAAGTTTGTAATTTGTCAGTTAAGTGGTACTGGCTTGAGCCCCTCAATATGTTAATCCCGGACAAAAAGGCAGTTTTATCGAATTTTGATAGTTGCAAGTGATATATTTTTTCACATAAACGAATTGTAGGATATGAGTTTCCGACGGCGAAAAACTCTAACGTAAAAAATAGGATTTTAGAGAAAAATTGATACACGACTCGTCAGTAAAATGTCTTACTTTACTTTGAGCCCTGTAAAGTTCTCGGTACAGGGTGCCTCGTATTCACTGTGGCTCTTTGTAAGCAATGAATCAATTTCCTGAACTTTCAGTAAATAACTAGTTGTACGCTTCTTCAAAATATATTTGCGATTTTTAAATAGAGTATGACTGTAATATGTAACTTTTGTGCTTATCACGAAATATGATATTTCCGGACTTACATAATAGTAGTTTGTATAACAATTGTGGATATGATGGCCATATCGCACGACGGCATGTTTGGGGCAAGGTGCCAAAGAGGAGTGTCCCAAATGGCAAATGCAATATGAGCTTTTATCCACAAGCGTTGTACAGATGAATCTTTCTACGAAGGAGTTATGAAAGTTAACAGATTTATTTTTTATTAGATTAAATTTTTATAAAGTAAAAATGTATAAATGTCAAAATTACAATGGCTGTAGATTTGATGTCTTGAAATTTGATGTCATTTACCCGTCTCTACCGCCATTTCGCAGAAGTTAATGTATCGTCTGCACATCTACATTAATTTTATATGGTTTTTATTGTTTGTATCCTGGCAACATTCATATACATATACGAGATGGGAAAGTGGCTTATATTTTGGTTGTATGGTTGTGGTATTTTGTGTGCACGGGCATAATGTGCCGGAGCTGTGTAACCAATATTTAAAATTTAAAAAAAAAAAAAGATGATTAAATAAATAACGTCTAATTTGAGTAACAAAACTGTCTTTTATTTACCTGTCGCTTGCATAATCTTTTAAAAGAATAAATCACATCAAATCCATATATCTGTGTTTTACTTACTAACAAAAAATACTAGCAGATACATCACCCATAAAACGAACCAAATTAAGTGGTCACGGTAATGATTTCAAAATCAAACATAACATAAATTAAGACCACTAATCACGAGCCAAACAAATATTACAAATTATGGGAATCTGTAAATCGCGAGCTAAAGAAATATTACATATCATGAGAATTTGTGCAACACCTGGGTTCGAACCGTTATATTTATTAAAAAAATTGGAATAATTTCATAATTATTGAATCTTTATTTATATTCCTTGACTGAATGATTTATTTTATTTTCAAAACTGAGTTAAGAGTTAATAATTAATACTACTGTTGGAATTACAAAGTGATATTAGCGACTTCACGTACCAAAATCTTCAAATTGTACCGAGAAGGTATTTTGATATATGTCATCGCTGCATAGAAATTCAGTAGTATTTGTGTCTACCAATGTTATTCAACGCCATCTTGTAGATAGGAACGAATCACACAAATGAATTCACACAGTAAAATACTTACGCAGAGAAGGTACTTTAATATATGTCACCATCGCGTGATATTATTAGTATTTGTGTCTACCATTAATTTAAGATATGTGATCGTAAAACCTTTAAGAAGTAATGTTATTCAAATTGAAGTATAGTTTAGTATGATAAAGTTCTATTCTATTTATATTTTTTAACTACTTAAGCACATTCATACATTCAGTCGATTCATTTATAATGCTGAAATTACTTGAATATCGGAATGTGGAACAATTTTATTTATGAAATTAAAATGACCCAAAATATCATTGCAATATTTATATTGAAATATGCATCCCCATGATGTGATCAAAATTACTTTTAATCCTGACTCGATAATTTACTTTGGATACGTTGTCAATTAACAATTACACAACGACCATACCTAGGATACATTGTCAATTAATAATTACACAACGTTCATACCTTGGATTCGTTGTCAATTAATAATTACGATCATTACGAAATGTTTTGCGACGAAGGAAAAGTAATGAATTTTGCAATATTCTCCATATTCTCCAATCAGTACAAGAATATTGTCAGGACAGGGTATAAAATGCAGTAAAGTTTGATCCACTACGTAGTATTCGGCGATAGGGGCCCACATTTCTCACCTTTATAACATTTGTTACAATCGCAAGCGATACAGCGCTGCAATGTCACTAGATAGGTTACATTATTAGTATGGAATTGACTTTAGAATTGGTCAATGTGGTATACATTTGATGTCGTTGCGTATATAATTACTCAAGAAATTAAAGCTCAAAATCTGGGTCTTCGTAGGACAGAGTGACGTTCTGCAGCGGGTGAAAATTCTTGCTTTACTCTATTTAATTTCAGCAGTCGTATTAATACTGTTCCCTAATTTACACTCCAATTTAAATCTGTTTTCCGCCGCAAAGAGCAAAGAGACGCAATCCCATATGAGTTATCGAATTACGCATATTAATGCGCGCTAATGTATAGTGCTCGCTAATGTATAGTGAAGTAAAAAACTAAATAGTAGTTAGCGTAATCTCATGCGGCCCGTGATCTCGACCGAGCGCGCAGTATAATTTGGATCACTACACGCGCTCCCAGGACATCGCAAATCATCATTTACGCTTTTTGTATTTAATTAATATTAAATATGGTATAGGTCCTTACATATTCGTATAGTGTAGTGTTTCGGCTATAAGATTTTTTTTGTAGAAAATTGTCATGCAAATTACTCTACGAGATAAAAGGAATGTCATTCTATTTAACAAAAAAAAAACACTTAATTTAAGTGGGCACTTAACTAATGACACTTTTAAATGACCAATGTCAAAATTTCTCAATCATAGAGGTACCTTTCAGGTACAATTCGAGATAAATTTTCGGTTTTTGTATTTTTTTATTATTCATTTCTTATTTCTTAAGCCAGAAACATAATATTATATAGGGTGTTCCATTTAAAAAACAAAAGTTGATGGCTACTTCCGCTAGAACCGAAAGTGAAGGTTGGAAGTATTTCACCCTAGGAGAACGGAAGCAGTCATGTTTGGATGATGTTTTGCAAATTTTTATTTTATCGGGAACCCCATAAACTTTTATTGGTTCAATAGCGTGGGACACCCTGTATTGTCCCCAAGATTATGCATATTTAAATAAGGACCTATTATTTATTCTTAGATAAATGACGATGCACCGAAGAGGAAAAAGCAATTCGCTCATAAAAAATATATACAGGGTGGAAACTTTAACTGGAATAAAATTCATAACTTCGATATAGGCGATTTTTGCAAAAAATCCCGAAACACGCTAAGTATTATTTTTTCTTGCCCTCATTTCTATGTATATGCTGCTTGTTTATCTGTTCCCGGAAGAGCGCAGCCACCTCTGACTTTTTTTTTCAAATGGAAAGGTATGTCAAGTGACACCTCGTTTGAAAGGTTTCTGCGCAAGTAATACAACACACTATTTATTTCTTGAATAGTTACAAATCCCACGTGATAAAAAAAAAACACTTTTATAACTTGAATACTATTTAATGCAACAAATGTTCAAAATGGGCACCGTTTCTTTCTTGGCAAAGTGCAAATCGATGATAACATGCATCTCAACCATCAGCACCAGCACCATCTCTAATGTTTTGTAACATTTCTGGTGTCAAAAACATACAACTTTACGCCGAAACATGTTCAACGTAAAAGTGGTTTTCTTTTTTTTATCACGTGGGCTTTGTAAATATTCAAGAAATAAATAGTGTGTTGTATTACTTGCGAAGAGAATTATAGTCGTAAGAAAAATAAAATAAGACAAAAATTAATAATAGTAACAATATGAATAGCATTTATACGTTTCCATATAGACTTGCAACTAATTAATTTACATCGAATAACTCGCAACTACAGGCAATTACAATGTTTGACTTCCATAAGCGTCCTTTAGTAGAGACGTGAAACAATGAACTCGCCTGGAATATCAATTTGTCACGGTTCCCGTTACAGGACCGGGCTACGAGTTGGTGCCTCAACTTTACAGACGTCCCCATTAAACATGTTCTTATGCCTCTAGTGTTTTTATTCCTCCACATTACTTTCTTTTGCGCTATATAATTCGGACAGCGTAACGGAAACGTGTGTATGTGGAAATTTGGTGTATTTACACATCAACGTCGCGATAATAATAATCATTTTGAAACGTTTTTTTCACCTTCCTCCATTACACTCATTATTTCTGAATGATTAAATCGTAGACACGACGTGTTTATGAACAAAAGTGAAAACCTACTTAAGACTACTAGAAAAACAATTCAAATAAGATTTTTATAACAAATTATACATTTGAAATGATTTATTTTAGAAATGATATTTAATGAGAATTTAATAACATTTTAAAAATAAGTTAAAAATAAGTTTTAGTTAGTTTTCTGACATATTCTGAAAATGTATAGAATATTAAATGTAAATTCGCGAATTAATAGAAAATTCATATATTTGAGGAAAAAATTATGACATTCCGTAAAATTTATGGAATTTTTGAATATTTATGGGAGATAAAATGAAGATTAAAACTTTAATAGCAATATAATGATATTCATAGATTGTTTCTAAAATATAATTCAGATTTTTGTAGACATTTTGCGTGTTTTATGAGGATTTTTTTATTTATTTTTTTATACCGAATGTCTGGGATAAGGGGCGAACATAGGAATTTAATATGTAAAATTAAATATATGTGATTATTAGCTCCTGTATTAATTTTAGAGAAAAATCGCAAAGAAACATATATTTTTTAATACTAATAGCTGTAAATGTATCATCCATTTAATTTACGTTTTTATAAGAGTCGACCTCAGAAATAATAAAAATAAGTTGTACCATAAAAACCATTGACATGAGTTTGACAAATGTCATGTTATAGTGAAAATAATTTTGCTATAATCAGATATTAATTACTATGAACAATAATCAGTAGATAGATCCCGAGTGAATGTCAAATACGCGAATATTTTTACGAGAGCACGAAGTGCACGAGTATAAATATTAAGGATGGCACGCAAGAGAGATATATCGAGGACTATTTCCCGACAAAAAATTGATGCGAAGTAGGCACTTCACGATATAAATAATGAATTACCAAAAATAACTACGGGTGTCAGTGGAGACAGTACTTATAGCAATTGCACTTTCAATAATAATTAATTATTATTGTTCAAATAAGAATTGTAATTTAAATCAATAAATGTATTTTGATAATTAATAGCGCGAATGTTTTTAAATATTAAAAATATTCACTTAATGCACCATGAAAATACCCGGGTATTTTCATGGTGCATCAAATACTCGGTGGTATTCGTTCGTTGCTAGGTGATTTCAGGAATATGCATTAATATGATTGGTTGCAATCTCGTTGAAATTTTTTGAAGGAAATGGTCAGAGTTATTCCAATGAAGAGAGGGTATTCATTATCAAAACATTGTACACTGGCGTCAGTTTACGCAGAGTTGGTGACTTATTTTCGGTTAAATTTAACAATCTACCAATTCCGTCTGTATCAACAATTAGCAAGTTTGTGACAAAGTTTGAAAATAAAGCAAGTGTAGCGTCAGACGATTCAAACGGTATTTTAATACTCCAATTTCAACAAATATTATTTCATAAACATTTAACTGACGTCACTGTAAAATGTTATGATAATGAATAAATTTCATTCTTCCACTAATTACGTGTTATTACTATGATTTATCCCTAACGACAAGCATTAATTTATAATTATTTGGTATCATTTAAAAAAATATTCCTTTACGATATTTCTCTAAAATTAATAGGGGACGTAATAATTACACATACTTAATTTTCCATGTTAAATTCCCATGTTCGCCCATATATCCAATACTATATCCAGACATTCGGTATAGATTTTCAGCAATTGTAAGACAGTCTAAATCTTAGTAGAAGACTGCATTGTAATCAGAATTGGAATAAATCATGATATACCTATATAAAAAAAAATCAAAATCAAAGATTTTTAATAAACATCAAATAAATCATAATTAAATTTATTTATTTGATATTTTTATATTTCTGATCAGTTTTTGTCAGTTTTGATATCATTTAAATCAATTGCTTTACATCACAATTTAAATTATTGATTTTTTAAAATAAATTATTGAATTTGAATGAGAATTGACGATTAAAACAAATGTCTGTGTATTTGTACCAAGTGATCAAAATAATGAAAGAAACGAAATAGTTTTTCAAGCATTAAGGGAGGTAAGTATTGTTTACCAGTCGAGGTCGAGTTTGAGCCCGAATGACAACCAGGGCTAGCAGTAAAGTCCTAGACTGGTCAAAACTTAACTCTCGAATTGCTTAAAACTGTTTTTCCCCTTCTGAAGTTGGTTTAATTGCTTGTTTGATTAATTTTTTAACAGCCATGCTTCGCACATTGTATTAGAAAAATCCAGCAGATCGACTCAAATTTCGTGTGTGCGTGGAAGTGCACTTCAAGATAGGAATGATTGCAACAACATCGAAGAGCTATCATCAAATACAGAAGAAATGTTCTAAAAATATCATTATTTTACTTTATAAGAACGCTACTTCATTATTTTACTTACTTCCCTGAGGGAGGTAATTTTACCTCCCGTTGTTCATAGTAACCATAGCTTTATCGGTAAGTGGGGCTTATATGGTCTACATGGTAAGTACACTGTTGTGACATTGATTTGATGGAAGTAAGCCCCACTTACCGATAAAGCTTTGGTTACTATGAAAAACGGGAGGTAAACTTACCTCTCTCAGGGAAGTAAGTAAAATAATGAAGTAGCGTTCTTTCTCTGGCACAACTATTTAAAACACTTATAAGCATTTTGATAACGCCCCTTTTCCGGCAGTAGGAAGGTACAGGCAGCATCTTCGGCCTCTTCAATTGCCATTTCTTGTTTATTTTCAATGGAATTCATTTTACCCTGACGAATGCTATTTCTGACACTCACACTTTGTATGAAAAATAGTCTTAGCCACCAAAGCCGCACCGATAGTTTGTTCAAGTCAAACACAAACAATTAAACCAACTTGAGGAGTGGAAAAACAGTTATAAGCAATTCGAGAGGTAAGTTTTGACCAGTCTAGGACTTTATCGATAGCCCTCATTATTACTCGGGGGCAAACTCGACCTCGACTGGTAAACAATACTTACCTCCCTTAATGCTTAATAGTTATGTAGTCTTAGCAACCAAAGTTGTACTGACATGTTGTTCAAATTGCGAATATAAATTAATCAAACACAAACAATTAACCCAACTTCAGGAGTGGAAAAACTGTTATAAGCAATTCGAGAGGTAAGTTTTGACCAGTCTCGGTCTTTATTGCTTTCGCGTCTTATCCCCCTTGCAAACTTAGGGTTATCTATGGACAAGTGCTTTGCTATTAATCAAAACATTGTAGTGAAATTTGCAATGAAAATATTAGTGATAGTTATGTGTTATGATGTCACTATTACCCAGGGTATCGAATTATCCTTGTGTCGGAAGATGTTTTCATCCGTGCCGTGAAAGTAGCCGTTAAAGGTAAACTTACTCTCGGTATATCAACTTGGATAGGCACTAGAAGAAGTGTATAATGTAACGTAATGTAAGTTATATGTAGAAATGTCAATAAATTTGAACTTCAAATTAAACTAATGTGAAATACGTGTTAAATGAGTGTAATTAAATAACTATTAAAACATTAATTATTTATATAGAAAATATATACTTATTTTATACAAAAAAGGCCTAAATTATAAAAAAAATATATAAAAAACTCGTTAGTCAATTGTGGCACTCGTGCTATAAATAATCACTTATTTCACGTGTTGTATAATATAGGTACTTTGGTGCACGTGGCTGATAGAAGGCATGCTTCTGTATTTTAAGTTTTTTCAGATATCAAAATTCGCTGCACTAAAGATTTAGCAACACCAAAATGTTTTTTTGACAATAGCGGATACCTGATTGGATGCACTTGGAAATAGGCCAACATTATTTCTTGCACTTCCTCAATATCTGTGACCAGCTTTCGTACATTTCTTTTCCCATTTAACAGTCCACTATGAAGAAATTTTGATTAAAATTTTCGAAATTTCGTTACGTTCATTGGCGGCAATTGGGGATAGGTTTCGTTATATTTTCTGAAAGAATAATTCTGCCCCACTTGTCATGTATGTAGAATAAGTTCATAATTTCTTACTTTATGTATTCATTAATCATTAAACTGTTTGCTATTCGCGAAGCTGTACCCAAAAGAATTGCCATCAGACATTGAGCTGGATTTTCTAAAAAAAAAAAAATGGTTTCAAGAGGAAAATATGCAATCAAATTTGTTAATAGAAAAATTTACTACTCATCCCGCCTACACATACGAGGGCTGTTTCACGGAAGAGTGACTTTTGAATGAAATTTTTTTTATTTTTCAACATAACACCCTTTTAACTGTACACACTTAGCCCAGCGAGTTTACAGTTTTTTTAAACCTTCCAAAAAGTAATCTTTCGGAAAGTCTTCAAAATATGCATTTGACTCGGTTATCACCTCTTCAGTTGCCTAAAATCTTTTTCCACCCAGCCATTTTTTAAAATTTGGGAATAAGAAGAAATCACTGGGAGCCAGATCTGGCAAATATGGCGGATAAAGCAGTAATTCGTAATGCAATTCAGCCAATTTAGTTGTAGCAATTGCAGACGAATGTGAGGGCGCATTATCGTGATGTAACAACACTTTTTTCTTCATCAAATGCGGTCGTTGTTTTTCAAGTTCGGCATCAAAACGTGTCTGCATAATCAGCATAATACTGGCCAGTTATCGTTTTTCCTTTTTGTAAACAATTAATAAAGATTACCCCTTTAGAATCCCAAAAAAACTGTGGCCATGACCTTATTGGCCGAAAAAAATGTTTTTGCCTTTCTGGGAGCATGTTCGCATGGAGAAATCCATTATTTAGACTGTATGCATGTTTCTGGAGTATAATGGTGTATCCAAGTTTCATCTACTGTGACATATCGACGAAAAAAATCCTTTGAATTACGTTGAAGACGGCCAAACATTCTTCTGAATTCTTAATGCGAGCGCGCATTTGTTCACCATTAAGAAAACGCGGCAACCATTTCGCGGAATGCTTTTTCTTATTGAAATGTTCATGCAAAATATTGTATACCCGTTTGGTTGAGATGTTTACTTCATTAGCTATCTCACGAACTTTTATTCGACGATTGTCAATTACAAGGCCATAGAGTTTATTAACCATTTCTGGAGTAGTTACAGTAAATGATGGTTTTGGACGATCTGCATCAACCGTGCTTATATGGCCACTTTTAAAAGCAGAAACCACTTACAAATCATTCCATGGGACGGAGCAGATTCTGGATAATATTTACGTAACTTTTCCTCGGTTTCTTTAATTGTTTTTTCACGAACAAAATAATGTTTAATCAACACTCGAAATTATTTTTTCTCCATATTTACACAACAACGAAAACAGTTTTCTTCAAATAAGTATAAAACATAATCTATCTGTCAGATTGGTGCCAAATTTTGACAGTAGACCTCCGAAAGGCCTTAGGAGCTAGCAACATAATCATTATAGCGAAAGTGTTACCAACCTTTGAAAAGTCACTCTTCCGTCAAACAGCCCTCGTACAAGTAGACATATATTTATACATGCATACATAGAGGCAGACAGCTATTATATACACTCGTGCAGTAAGACAGATGTTATTCAAATATAGTTTTAATGGACTCTGGTTCTTGTAAAATGTCAATGTACGAATGTTTTCCGCATATAATAAACAATAGCAAAAAAATAAAGATACGGCCACCACACGATTTTATTATTAGTCTGCTGTGACCAGTTCAATAGAATCATAATAATAGTAATGCCGTAGAATTATATATTCGCTTGCTTTTCAATATTTCTCCATACATATGACATGCCACTCTCTGTACTATTTTCTATGTCTTTTCGTAGGAAATTGCTTGCCTTGCGGGATAAATGACCTCATTATTAGTCGGCGTTCTACTGCTGCGCGCTACCATGAAATCGTCGGAATTTTCTCCATAGTAGAAGAATTGTGAGGAAAATTATATGCTGACTCAGATATCTCATTAAGTACTTTACAGCTGGGGCTCACCAGATGTACACATACTTTAATCACTTCCGATGTTTGATGACCGTTAACACGGCGGAAGAGTTAGTTGCAATTATAACACTTAATTTCTTCCAATTAATTGCAGTTGGTAATTAAATAAATAAATTATAGTTTCAAAGCGGAAAAAACTATTAAGGATTTAATTAAGTTGAATTAAATCATTGTTATTATTGTAGACGGTTAAAATCATGCCCAAGAATTATTTTAACAACAATGTTTTTGTGAGTTAGGATTAGTGGTTAATAAATTGTTCTTTTTTTACCAAGGTAAAATAAGTCAGAGTATTCTGCAGAGGCTAAATTGTTCTTTTTTATAAAGGTAAAATAAAATATTTTTTACCAAGGTAAAAAAATATATGATCGTCCAAGGCTACGTAGCTAAGCACCGCCCGTCCGCCTATCCGCAGATCCACACTTCGCAACAACCCAATCCTAATAGCCGAGAGCCAAAACACAGCATGCGCAACTGGTCTAATTATCGTCTTTCGGCCGCCTTCTCGTTTGACGATCTTCGTCATTTTTAAGGCCCTAGACGGTAAGAACAAAGGACCGGATTGATGTGATGACAGATGTTTGTTAAATGTTTAAATTTAATATTAAATCATTGTAATTGTTCTAATAGCAAAAATAGTATATACACCACGTTTGTGAATACTACTATAGACTTGGGTCTTAGGTCATGTATCGCCCAGTGCTACGCGCCTCGAGATACAACAGATCTCATCTATAATACACTACCTTAATGTATAATATAAGATACTATTAGTCTGGATGAGTTTGTTAATATTTAGGAAATGTTTTCTAAAGCAATTCTGAGAATATTTTTCACCATATGCCACAGAAGTAACCATTTTTTGAAATGTGAT
Source organism: Othius punctulatus (assembly GCA_951805005.1). NCBI lineage: Eukaryota > Metazoa > Arthropoda > Insecta > Coleoptera > Staphylinidae > Othius > Othius punctulatus. The sequence continues at coordinate 74,697,489 of OX638138.1, forward strand.
ATAGAAAATATAATCTTGTTAGAATACAACAACACGTACAACAATACATTGCAAAAATATCCAATTCCTTAAAATATGCCACAGATATTCTAACTCGAAGTTTTACAGGCACGGATTGCCAAGTGTATTATGCCATATCATATAAGTGAATCATATTTTTAATGACATAAAAATTGCCATATTTTTTGTATATGCAACGAAATCGTATTTCCTAAACTACGTCGTATAAATTACAGGAGTAAGTTTTTAAAAAATAAGACATATATGTTACAGTACTAAAGATGGTTCATTCTATTTAAAGACGTTTTGAAATTATGAGCTTTCATTTTAATAACAATGGTTGCTCAAGATCTGCACATCTTGTTTTAAAACAAAAATAATAAGAAAATCAAAACGCTCTTCAATTTAATAAACCATCTAAGTACTGTCAAATTGGCAGTTTCGTACCCTGTGTTTTGTTGCTACATACATTTTTGTTGCTGAAATGTTATGTTGATTTTGTACTTTGCTCACGTTAAAAAAATAATTTATTCAATAAATTGTACTGCAAATTAAGTAAGCTTTTAAATTATCGATCACTCAAATTTTACTCCAATTTAAAAATATATAGGCTTACCTCTCTTGCGGCAAGTTGGATCAACAATTGAAGATCGTGTGCTTGCAAAAAGTTGTCTCTCTTGAATTGAAAATTTAACGAATTTCGGCAATTTCGTGAAAAAAAATCGTAGATATTTAGGATGTTTCCTTTTTCCCGAGACACTCTATATAGAAAGTTTTCGGTTGACTTCCTTAACACCCTGTATATCATAAATCACGAAGGAACTAACTTTAAAACATTCCTGAAAAACATCAAAGTTATATCACTTGAAACATTATTATTAATATGGTCTTCTCCATACGAGTTAGCTAAGATTGCACTAATAAATGTCACACTTTTGGAGGGGAATTTAATTTTTTACTCTATAATTGTAGTAAGGACTATCTATTAGGTAGGTACTCCATACCAGCACATCTCAACCTATTGCTCTTATCCCAAAAGTGGGCGGGCTAAGTCTAAAAAATAGTCTTCTAAACAAGAATCTTGTTAACAAGTCACATGCGTGTCTCCATTATGATTTATACAATAAATAAATAAAACCCTCGCCAGCTATTGTTTATTAATTCAGGGATTGCTCGTTGATGTCTATCATATAGGGTGTAACAAAAATCATGTAGGATACATTTTATGGGACCTCCTGGGAAATAAATAAACAAATTGACAAATTTAATATTTCAATTTTCGGAAATAAAATATTGAAAATCCCATCCCATTTAACCGAATATAAATTTTAGGGAACGTTAAGAGGATTTAAAAGGCAGGCTATTAGTAGCTATTTTTAATGTAATTATTTTTTTTCCAAAACCAAATTAGTAGGTTTTGAAGTTTCTTCGGTCAGTTTTGAGTTCAGTCAGTACATTGTATGATTGAGTGACGAAGAGAAGAAAGCATTGATTCTGATGCAGATACAGCTGCTCTTGAGACACTCCAACCAGTCAAATCGAGACAGAAGTGCGAGTAACAGTACAGCAAATTCGGCAAATGGTGTAGCTTAAATTAGTGCGGCAAAGTGCCACTTTTCTGCATTAGTGCAGCAAAGTACATCATTACAATATTAAAGTGAATATTATAATGTCTGGAATTATGTATTAATATTAGATATTGATATATATATATATATATGTATATATATATATATATATATATATATATATATATATATATATATATATATATATATATATACGCATTTTTTTTAAATTAATTTAGGGTACAATAATTAATATCAATGTGCACACGTGCATTACATTATGTACTGGACTGGTTCATATTGAATACAAATTGAATTGAGGTACGGTATATTGCCTGTGCCCTTAGAAAAACGATTGAAGCGAGTGAATGCGATTAATTTTTTTTAGGCAAAAATTGCAATGCTGCAAAAACTCTCGAGCGCTGTATTCAATTCATGGAGACATTGAGGAAACCACAATGCAGTTGCACGTGGATGTTTTACTTCGGTGAGCATTATTGAAAATGCAGATTAGCCATGCATATATAAGAAAACTTGTTTTATTACACACAGTCAACGTGATTCCCGAAATTTGTTTCGACCTATTGCAGCACGTAACTAGGCGAAGAACGAAATTTTAATAATTACTTTGATGTTGATTTTGTGTGTTGGCTTGGTGTAACAAAAATATCAATAGTACTAATATATTAACAATTATAATGACATTAGAGTTTTTACAGTTTTTGCTGAATTAGAAATCCAATCAAAATTGTGTATCTGTAGTCACGTGTCCAACAATATCCAATCAAAATAATATTCGACTGATAACTACCCCTGGATAGTTTTCACTTCCACGTTGACGTTGCTGGGTTGGAAAATGTTTCACAGTACTAATATTTAAATTAAATTGTTAAAATGTAATTTTGACATTGTCAGACCAGGTTTCCATCGCAAAAAAAATGTATAACCAAATAACCACAATCACATTATAATTGGAGTTTTATCCACACTTATGAAGCATATAACGTACCACTTTATCCACTAGTGGAATAATAAAATTACTTTATTCCACTAATGGCATAAAAAAACACATTCTTGAATCAATTACATTTTATTTATTTATTATTAATATTAAGATTAACATTTATATCAATAGACAATTCGTTATTTGTTTTATAATATTTAACTTAACTCGTTTCCATTAATAATAAGCTTGTATTTGTTTGTTTTATTGTAGAATATATTTCTAATTAATTTCCATACAACCGCTGTCAGAGCAAAATGTCAAATCACTTTTTTATGAAATCTGATTCTACATGACCGTGATTGTGGATAAAATGTTGTATTGCATTCGTGTTATCTCGAGTTTAAACTTTCATGGGTGAATAAAACGCTATTTAAAACACTTACGCCCATATCTATAGTCCGTACTTGAGCTTGAGTTCGACTCAAGTCGTATATTTGATTGCGTATTTTCTATAAACGTTTATGCACCAAACGCAACCAAATATACGACTTGAGTCGAAGTCAAGCCCAAGTACGGACTATAGATACTGGCCTTATACAATAAATAACTATTTTCCGCCACTTCCTCAAGCACATTGCTACTAATAATATAATATTTAGTTTTAGCTCAACAATACAGTTTTCGTGATAATGATTAAATAATAATAATAAAATAATAATAATGATATTATTACTGCAGTTATTATCCATGCATTAAATTCTCATGTTGAATGATTGCTTTCAAAAAAGAGAATAACATGTGCCTTTCCTTATTATAGAGGTCAAAGATACTCGTATTATTGTTTAGCACAACCGCATACCAAATATTCATCCAACCACATTAAAAATCATCTGAATCTACTACATAGTTTGAAGCTGAAACAGTTAATTAAGTCATTACATTATCGACTGATTATTGAAATGCATTGAACCCCAAGGCGCGCTCTGAATTATTGATCGAGGCCGAATCTCGAACAGTTATCGCCAGCACTCGTAATTATGCACGCTTGTGCTCTATCCAAACGCGTCTAAACGCGGTTCAAGTTGACATTGACCGTGAAAGTGGGAATTACACAATTACTGGATCGATATCGATTTTACGTTCCATCGGACTGGAAGTGATGCATTGCAGATGGAAAAGTGGCTTGGTAAATCGCTCCCTTCCGACTCGTGAATAATTTATGTGTCAAATATTTAGAACGGCGGCAGCTGTGATAATTATCTTCATGAAGCTTTGCAGCCGTTCAATTATTGGACGAGATCGATGCCGCAGAGATATAAGAATAGAGAAACAAGTTGTTTTCAATTGATATTTGTTTCCCGTACGATCGAGAATCATCTGCATATTGCAAACCATTACGGGAATTTCTGGACAATAACACTTTAGGATTCTGGATTGGAAGAAGAATAGATTAAGAATAGGCATCACTACTAGTATAATATTTTAAGCAAATCTGGCAGTTAATTTTTAGTAGGCTAAGTTGTCGGCGATCAAGATTAATTTCTGCAGGCTTTTTCATACCTGACGGTCTGAAGTTCTGGCTTCATTCTGCTCATGCTCATACCGTGCACGATTTTTTGACGAGCATATCACGTACTACGTCACGCTCTTAATTAATTGTTCACGTCCGTGAATCAGCTGCATTAATTATGTTTATGAGCATGAAAGCAACGCCTGGAAATAGCGTGGGTAAATGATGAGGTAATAAATGTAGTAACATAACAAATGTAAAAATTTACAAAAAATATTCAAGTAGATATTACAATTAAATGTAGTGCTGCGTTATAATTTTGATCGCTGGAATTAGTATTGCAATTATAGGGCTTTCTGCGACTGGTATACTTTCAATTGAAAACTGCAGCTCAAAGTGAACACTGGTCACATTCCATTTTCGCCACAGTTGGCTGTGATAATTTGGAAAAAAAATTATGACCATTTTATGACAGTTGCCATTTATAGTGTTGCCGAATGAATAGTATTTTACGTTTTAAGGCGGGCAAGAGGGTTTTTACTGGGGCGATACAAGGGAATGACTGACGAGCCGCAGGCCAGTCTGTCACCTTGTAGAGCCAGTAAAACCATTACCAAAACCAAAAGGCATTACCCGGGGTATAATGAATAATATATTATTTGTTAAACATGCGTAACCAGTAAAATTAAGATAATAGCATGACACCATAAAATATATCATCTGTCAGTATCTAAATTTTCATAAACAGAATATTATAATTTCAATCATAATTGCACTTTTATATTTAAATCCACCGACGGCAAAGTTGAAACAAACACAAAATAATAATAATTGAAAATTAAGTGAATTAAAATGATATAACAATGACACGGAAGAGTATAAATTTGACACGGGACCAGTAAAAATTTTACACTGGCTCGTGTCACTTTTACATGCTTGGTGCATGTAATGGTTACCTTACCAGGTAAGTGTATAGGCTGGTGAGAGTGACATTTACGAGTATAAAACAAATAAAATCCTTAATTCACGTGTTACAATATTTTATTCAATTTCACTTTTAAGGATAACGCGGATTAGGAAATTAAAAAATTATTTACCGAAAAGTTAAAAGGTACTGTAAAAATAAACAGGATTGTCATCTTAAATGAGCAGAGACAAATTTTAGTAGCTGAAATTGCAAAGTGGAACCAAAAACAACATATTATGAGCTCAAAACACAACTTAAAAGACACAAGAATATACATAGAGCACGATCTAACATGGGAAGCAAGGGCTGTCCAACGAGAAATTAGAAATATAGCACGAGCAGAAAAGGGAAAAGGTAACACCACTAAAATAGGATACCAAAAATTAACAAATAACAATGAGTTATATATACCGGGCTTTTTTTTGCTTATTACACATATGATGGACAATGTATAACTGGTTGCCTGCATCTACCCGCAAGGAATTTCCTATGTGTAATTCCAAAAAAAAAAAAAAAACTCATTAGCGGCGTCGGTGCAAGCAACCTTCAATTTTGGCATATGTTACACATATAGGTTATGTTATTATTCAAGGCAATACACGACAGGGTTTTTGAAGACACGCAGAGTATTCGTAATGCATTGTGGATTTATGCCATTACATGCAGTACGTATACGGCCTTTCAATTCATCTACATTATGTATTTGTACGTTATTAAAAAATTTACTTTTCAGGTAACCCCAAAGAAAATAATCATTTGTTGACATATCAGCTGATCTTGATACATTACGAATACTCTCGTGTATTGTCTTGAATAAAAACATAACCTCTCTGTGTAACATATGCCAAAATTGACAGGTTGCTTGCACCGACCGCCAATGAGTTGTTTTTTTTTTTTTAGAATTACACATAGGAAATTCCTTGCGGGTAGATGCAGGCAACCAGTTATACATTGTCCATCATATGTGTAATAAGGGAAAAAAAGCCCGGTATATATATATATATATATATATATATATATATATATATATATATATATATAATCAGTTATCCATTTAAAAAAATTGAATTACAGGATATTTAAGAGGGCACTTAGATATTGACATTTTATGAACACTTATTATCAAAATTGACAGTTTCCAATTATTTTACTCATAGAGGCATCCTCTATGTATAATTAGAAATTTAACTCATAATTTTACCTTATTCCTAAGAGAAGTTATAGACAGATTTCAGGCTACCTTTTAGAGGTCAAAATTTTAGAAAAACATTTTTTTTCTTGAAAACTAGAAGAGATAAGTGTACATACGTTCTTACAAAATATGTTCCAATTTAAGCGAGGAATTCAAAAATATAATAATATATGGGGTGTTGCATTTAAAATAAGAAAATTGGTGCTACTTCCGGTGGAACCGGAAGTGATAGAAACTTGAAAATATTTCACATGAGGATAACTGATTCAACCGTGTGACGAGGTTTTTTTTGAAATTTTTAGTACAATGGCAACCCCGTAAACTTTTAACGAACGGTTTAGCGTAGACACCCTGTATATATATATATATATATATATATATATATATATATATATATATATATGTTTGAACATGTTCCGAGTCTTTGAACTTCCGTGTATTGTCTTGTGTGTCCTGAAAAGGACCTTTTCCACGACGTTTCGGCAAAAAGGGAACAGTTCTCTCCTAACACTCGAGAAGAATCCACCAGAAGATGGCAAATGCTATTTTGCCGAAACGTCGTGAAAAAGGTCCTTTTCAGGACACACAAAACAATACACGGAAGTTCAAAGACCCGGAAAATGTTCAAACACATTTCGTCCGTGAAAACATACACATGAACATATACAGGGTGTATCAGCCAAATGGAATAAATTCAATAATAAATAAATGGGGGCGTGTTCGAAAAAACGCTCGGACACGTAGATTGTTATTTTTAGTTGCGCATTTTTTTCAACAATAACTTTTTATACAGGGTGTGTCATGTGACCGTGGCCAATACCAACTTTCTTATTTTAAATGCAACACCTGGTATATTATTCAATTTTTGGATTCTTCAGAAAATTCTAGACATATTTCATGTACAATGTCCTATACCTATCTTCAACTGTTTCGGAAATATTAAGTGTTTTCAAATTTATTGCAAAAATTAACATTAAAAAAAGAAAATTATTATCCAGCGAATATGATATGGTTTCAGCAAGATGGAGCACCGCCCCATTACCAAATCAATGTCCGGAACTACCTCAACCGAATATTTCCAAATCGGTGGATAGGGAGGCGAGGATCGATGGAATGGCCAGCACGATCCCCTGATCTGACGTCATTAGACTTCTTCTTATGGGGATATGTCAAAAGTATTGTATACAAAACTAAACCCCTCGACTTAGCTGACTTAAGAAGACGAATAATGCTTGCGATTAGATCGGTCACGCCTGAGATGTTGAGTAACGTTAGAAGAAATTTCTATTTAAGATTAGGATGTTGCCAAGACGTTCACGGCGAGCATTTTGAACATCTCCTCCATTGAATTTATTGTTTTTTTACATTATCAAGAAATAAACTGTATTACTTATTAGTTTTTGAGTGTGTTGTAACGAATTTCTGTAATCAAATAATTTTCTTTTTTTAATGTTAATTTTTGCAATAAATCTGAAAACACTTAATATTTCCGAAACAGTTGAAGATAGGTATAGGACATTGTACATGAAATATGTCTAGAATTTTCTGAAGAATCCAAAAATTGAATAATATACCAGGTTTTGCATTTAAAATAAGAAAGTTGGTATTGGCCACGGTCACATGACACACCCTGTATAAAAAGTTTTTGTTGAAAAAAATGCGCAACTAAAAATAACAATCGACGTTTTTTCGAACACGCCCCCATTTATTTATTATCGAATTTATTCCATTTGGCCGATACACAGTGTGTATATATATATATATATATATATATATATAGATATATATATATACACACAAGAAGGAAAACGGAGTAGTACATAAATAAAAAACTACTAAACCACAAAAAGATCAAAACAGGAAACACGGCAACAAAGAAGCTAATAAATAGGCAAAGGAAACAAGATGTGAGAAATGGTGAATACCGTAAACAGCTAAAGACAAAAGATGCAGCAAACACTAAAATACGGAAAATAAAACATAAAATATGAAAAGCATAACAGGGAAAGAAAACAAATGAATAGAAGAATTCGAACAAGCCGATGTAGACATACTCGGAATAACTGAAACAAAAAAGAAAGGAAAAGGAGAAATAACTTTAAAAGGAGAACACACACTAATATACAGCGGAGTGGAGGAAAGCAGTAGAGCGAAACAAGGCGTGGGATGTATTATCAAAAAGGATAACTGTGGGTACTTACACAGCTGGACAAACATATCTGAAAGAATATTGAAGATACAGCTGGGCTTAGAGAAACAACACGATACAACGTTAATAATTGATTATGGATCGAACGAAGATGACTCTATAAAAGATTAAAAAACAGGTTCTGGGAGCAACTAACAGACGCCGCGGAGGATCCTTAAGACAGACTAATAATAATAATAGAAGATCTAAATGCCAGGGTTGGAAGAAGAGACGAGGCATCCGGCGAAGCCATAGGAACTCACGGAGAGAAAATCAGAAATGCAAATGGGAAAATGCTCATTGAGTTCTGTTTAGCAAACAATTTAGTAATAACAAACACACCATTTCAACATAAATACACAAGAAAAGTAATAAGTAGAAACGAAAAGTCCCTAATAGATTACACAATAATAAACAAAGCATACAAAAACGTGGTAAAAGACAAAAGAGTAAAATGGGGACCAGAAATACATTCAGACTACTTCCTGGTATTGTCCTTAATTGGGATAAGGACAAAATTACACTACAAGCAAATCAGGAAGAGAATGGCAAAAGACCCAGATGTAACAAAAGAAAAAATAAGAACGTACAAGTTATTACAAGAAGGACTACCGAGAAAAAGTAGAAATAGAAGCGGAAAAAATCAAAGAAACCCTAGAGATGGACGGCCTATGGAGCAATATTAAAACTATACTAGTAAATGCGGCAAAAGAAGTATGTGGAACGACAAAAACTAAAAGCAATGTAAAGCAAATAGCCTGGTGGGCTGATACGATAAAATTAGAAGGAAAATTAAAAAAGCAGAAATGGAAAAAATATCTCAGTGACATAAACAAAGAGAACTTCAATGAATACAAAACATACAGACTAAAAGTCAAAGCATTATTAAAAGAAGCAAAACAATCAACGCGGGAACAGTTTGACAAGAAATAACAGGACGTTGGAAACAATACTTTGAAGAGACATTAAATGTGCAGAAAACAAGCCCACATGAAAGTATAGAAGTAGAAGACTTAACAGAACGCAAAGTAGCAATCGAAACTATGGCAGGACAAGACGAAATAACCCAGGAAGAAGTAAAAGAAACAATAAAAATACTGAAACGTGGGTCACGATGGCATCACGTCAGAAAAGGTTAAAAATATTGGATATAACGGAATAGCTGCGACAACATACCTATTTAACAGAATACGAACAGTGGAAAAAATACCAAATAATGGTGAAATAGGCATCCTGTTGCCACTATACAAAAAATGGGACAAACGAGAGTGTACCAATTACAGAGGTATCACACTGCTAAGCACAATATCTAAAGTATTCGAAATGATAATAGAAAAACGTTTCAAACTAATAACTGAGAAACAACTAGAAGAGCAAAGAAAGGGCGTGGGGTTCAAGATCACATATTTACCATGAAACAGTTAATAGAGAAAAGCGCATACTTGTGGCCTTCTTGGGCCAGTTGGGGGTGGGGGGTGCTGGGCCCAACACCATTTAATATAATAGTGTACGATTTCCTAAAAGAAATCAAGGGGAAGACAAGGATGGCGTGGGCTATAGATTCTTGAAACCAGTGACTACAGCAGAAGAAGCCTTTGCCGACCGCCTAATAATATTCGCAAAAAACGAACAAAATCTGCAATACAATCTAGGAAGAAGAATAAGGAAGAATAATCAACATAAGACTAAAAGGACAAGACGTAGAACAAATAGAAACGTTTAAATACTTAAGGGTAGAATACACAGTAGTGGCAGAAACGAAACAGAAATCAACGACAGAATCGAAAGCGCTACAAAACTGTATTATGCGCTAAACTACACATTTAGAAAGAAAAGGGAGGTGTCTGCGAAAACAAAAATAACCGTATACAATACAATATTCAAACCGGTCTAACATATTGATGCGAAACATGCACACTAAATGATCGTCAAAAAAGTAGAATCCAGGCTACCGAGATGAAATACCTAAAAGCAGTAAAATATATTACCCGAAGAGATAGAATCCGGAACGAAACCGTGAGGAGGAAGTAGGAGTCCCACCACTATAAAGATACATAGAACGCCAGCACCTGAAATGGTTTGGCCATATAACCAGAATGAAATAAAAAATAGACAAGTGAAGAAAGTATGGCTAGCAAAGGGAACCAGTAGGAGGAAACGGGGAGGCCACGGAAAACATGGGACGACAAAGTGGCAGCACACTTCAAGGAAAGAGGGCTGAGCTGGAAATAAGCTACGGATAAAGCTAGGAATAGAAAGAAATAGGCCGAATACTTATATGTTTAGAATACTTATATCTGTTAATATTTATATGTGTAAACAGGAAAACCTTAACACCCTACGGGTAGAATAAGGACTTGATTATAATAATAATGATAATAAAATTTATTAAATTTAGTCGAACAGTTCAGTAGTTACTAATTTAATTTTTATAATGGCAAGTCGGTGAAAATTTAAACTGGCATTTCTAGTCAAATTTAAAAAGACCATTGTATTCGATGAATTCTAGTGCTTTTGCAGTAGAAGGTCTTTCAAACGTAGCCTCAGATGTAGTGGGAAAGTTAGTGCCCACGAAGTTACGGTATTCTATGAAAAGGATGTTGTATGTGCATGATTTTGAGTGAATTCAAAGTTTTTAATTCACTAGTGGATTCAAGAAAAAAACTATTTCGACGTTCACATAAACAACTATTTATGACGTTTACTGGGAGGTGTATAACGTCCGTTTGAAACGTCAGAATAGTATATAACGCCATTAGGCCGATATGTAGCAAATAACAGGCGCGGGTTGAAGTTTGTAAACCGAGGCGAAGCGAAGCGGAGCGGAGCGCAGCCGAGGTTTATATTCAACCAAGCCTGTTATTTGCATATCGGCCGTATGTTGTTCGATACTTTTTGTAATACCTAAATTACAAAAACTGGTCAATTTATCAATATTAAATTTCTAAATTAATAAATTAGTTATCCAGGCGCAATGTGATACCATAGCAACATCAACGGTTCAAATACAAACAAACAAATCAAAGTGAAATTAGAAAAATAATGTCAGATGTGCAAAGTTTTTCGTTTTGTGGTATCCCCGAAGATGTACTAAATGAAGCAAATGCTGCCACAATCGATTTATTTCCCCAAAAAAGCAGCAGCAGGTATGAGAAAGAATATGAAGACTTTATTGCTCATAAATTTGCGTTGGCATTTAAATAACGTCCACGGCCGTTATTATAACGGCCAAGGCCTTTACGCCTGTCATATCGATCAAGCAGACAGTACTGATAAATGTCAATAACACTGAGGTATTACAAAAATGAATAAAATAATATAGTCAGACCGCTGGATCTTTGGGCTTTATCAAACTGTCAGAATGTCGATATGTACCGGCGTACGTTCTAGAGTGGTTTCTCTTTCTAACACATTTGATTTATTTTATCAGATTAAATCCCCTCACCATTTATGAAGTGCCTAAAGTTAAAATGGCCAGACTATACCTACATTACAGTCAAACATTTTACTAACAATAGTTGTCAATAATTATAACCATAAATTAAAAATTACATAACTTGGACTGAACCGTATTTTTTCTCGGGCAGTCAGTTTTCCTGCGTACCAACAAAAATGTCATCCTAACGCAGCAAACTATGGCCAGAATATATAGTTTTTTTTTTAAATTATGCAAAATACTTAAGCGTATTTTACTATAATTATTACAATCTGATCAAAAATGGATGGAATGAATTACTAAATGAAAGTTTAATGCTAAGGGCCTAAGCTTTAGTATCCCTTAGATTCTAATCACTTAATTACACTAATATTAGCGGGTACACTTGCACTATGCTCTGCTTTTGCACTAACACAATATTAAACTAACTCGAACGGTTTGGTCCCCTGTAGTCTTCTGGTCAAATTTGTGTTATCGAGGACTATATGGCTTCCACGTTGACGTGTTGAAGAAGTCGCTGTTCGTGACTCTTAGCAAATTTGTTTATTGTTTCATTAACAGTGAACATTTCCAAGTCTCTGTGGAGGTCACTGTTCCGGAAATACCAAGGTGCATTGACAATACTCCTCAGTACTTTGTTTTGGTATCGCTGGATTATTTCTATATTGATCTTTTTGGCACAACCCCACAGCTGGATGCCATATGTCCATACGAGCTTCAGAATTTGTTTATAGAGAAGTATTTTATTATAGATTGACAGGGTGGAATACCGACCAAGCAGAAAATACATTTGTCGAAGAAGAATATATCGTGAACGATGATTTGTTACCTGATTTTAGATCAATATTTCAGAAAAAAAATTGAAATTCGTTAAATTGTGGAGCATAGTGGGACTTTTGTCCAAACATTGTTTTTCTCAAAAAGTAGCAAAGGCGCCAGCATCAATGTTCCTTGATTTTCATTCACCCAGTATACAGTTATTTCTGTCAGCACTTTGGCGCACATTTTACGAATAAATAGTATTGGCTTCGTGTTTGTTGTGTGGCAGAGTTCCACGTAAATAATAAACTAGCATAATTCTGATTTAGATAACACCGAAAATGATAAGGAAAATTTAATTTGTTTATATCAATTATTATTAAAAATATAAAAATTCAAAAAACAAGCTTGCAGACCCGTGCAACAGGTGATGATAAATCGATTTTGTACTTATTTTTTACTTTTGTAATATAAACACACAACCCCACAGCTGGATGCCATATGTCCATACGAGCTTAAGAATTTGTTTATAGAGAAGTATTTTATTATAGATTGACAGGGTGACAGGTTTCTCCGGAAGCAGAAAATACATTTGTCGAAGAAGAATATATCGTGAACGATGATTTGCTACCTGATTTTAGATCAATATGTCAGAAAAAAATTGAAATTCGTCAAATTGTGGAGCATAGTGGGACTTTTGTCCAAACATTGTTTTTCTCAAAAAGTAGCAAAGGCGCCAGCATCAATGTTCCTTGATTTTCATTCACCCAGTATACAGTTATTTCTGTCAGCACTTTGGCGCACATTTTACGAATAATTAGTATTGGCTTCGTGTTTGTTGTGTGGCAGAGTTCCACGTAAATAATAAACTAGCATAATTCTCATTTAGATAACACCGAAAATGATAAGAAAAAATCAATGACAACAACTGTTGAATCCAACTATGCTCCGTGTACTGATATAATAGATCGATATATGGACATTACGTGCAAATTGTAGGTTATTTAAACAGACTGCACAAAAATAACTAAAATAGATTGAAATATTGAAAATTATAGCATATTAAATTGCGAGGTATAGTTTTATAAATATTATTTTTCGGATTACATGGATTACTAGCTAGTATATCTCTAAACACCGTTCGCGATCTATCTAGCCAACATTATCTGTGTATGTAATTGTATTACATATTACCAAAAAGCAAAAGTGATTTGATTTGACCATCTGTTACAGTTTTAAAAATACCTCTAGAAAAACGCTTGTTGTCAATTTTTCTCAGAAAATTTATTTTATCTTACTTAACTTACTAACGGCCGGTTCCATAATGGTATTAAAGTTTCCTTTAAACCGAAAAGGCGCCTTTAAGTACTGTAACGTGTTCCATAATTGATATTTAAACGTCACTTTACGAAAAAGTGTCTTTTATCATATGGAACAGAAGCAGACTTTAAAGTCGACTTTTCCATTAAGTAAGCTTTACATAAAGAAGACTTTTCTGTGATATTATGGAACCGGTCCTAACACTTACTTATCTTACTTAAGAGCGCTCTACAAGAGCTAATTTTAATAATGAAGTTAATTCGGACTACGATTAACATTTTACAACGAATTTTTGCGTACCGTCTTATAACATAATTCCCTTCGGATCTGCAATGCGATATTTTTAATAATAATTGATATAAACAAATTAAATTTTAAAAATATAAAAATTCAAAAAACAAGCTTGAAGCACCCGTGCAACAGGTGATGATAAAACGATTTTGTACTTATTTTTTACTTTTGTAATATAAATGACATCATTCAAATTGTAATGCGAAACGAAGCACCCGAATGAAAGCGCCCCCAAGAGTCAAAAGTTGTACTCTGAATAGGCGGCGGGTCCCGACGTGGATGTCTACAGTCCTGGGAGCTGCTTATTTGCATTTTATGGTACCATAAAGAGATTTACAGGTTCGGACAAAAATCGACTCGATTTGCAGGGTAGAAATATTTCTTCGTTTCCGAATGCCAATGGTAGTTGAGAATATTTAACGTCTCTAACGGTTTTACCTATATTTTATAAGAATGAAAATCTGTTCAAAATACAATTCCATGCAACATTTGTACAGATTTATTTTTGATAGGGTGTCCAAGGGTGACACATATACAGGGTGTCCAAGATAAGAATCGACAGCATCGTAAATGAAACATCGATAAAAATAGAATATAGAAAATAATGAGTTTTTGGCCATAACTTGAAAACAAAAGACGATAGCCAATTTTTATTTTCATGATTGAGTTTGTCTTGAAAAAAGTGATCGGGGAAACGCCATCCGTTTTTCTCTATAGCTTCTAGTTACCGAGATCCCCTATAGAAACATCCAAATTGGGCACCCTGTACAATTCAAAATATATAATTTTGGTAACTATAGAGTTGGCATGATTCAAAATAGATAATTGTAAGTAAATAAAATCATTTTCTTTTATTATGTTTTTTGGTTCATCACATAGTACAGATACACCGAGTTTATTTTTAATCATCAATTCTTGTTCAAATTCAAGATTTTATTTAAAAAAAATACATATGATTGAATCGTGATGTAAATCAATTGATTTAAATCATTTCTAAACTGGAAAAAACTGATCAGAAATATAAAAAATGAAATAAACCAAATAAATCATGATTTATTTGATTTGATCATTGACTTTTGATTTTTTTAAATCATGATTTATTCCAACCCTGCTGCATAGTATTATTTCTCTAATTTCTAATTCGGATTTTTCAGTGTTTAGGAATAGTTATAATGTCTGGATACAAAATTGATGTAATCACTATGATTTAAGTTATTTTAAATATTATGCCTGCCATACATGCTCCGGAAAATCTGTAAGGAAAAACTGTTCAGACATAGCCGTAAGGATTTCCGGAGCGTGTGTGGGAAAAAACTGAACAGTTTGAACTGAACTGAACGGACTGTTCAGGCCGTCGAAGTAGAATTGAATACGCATTCGATAAATCGGTACAGATCTGGACTGTTCAGATAAACTGAGCGTGGGTCAGTTCTGTCAGTTATGCGTGTGCAGTCTGTTAGTTCCGTTCAGTTGTGAGCAGGGCTCCGACAAGCTTATGGGGGAAAAGGAGACGAGTTATAGTGCGGAAGAACGTTATCAGAGGCGCTGATGTTCACATTTTAAATTTACCGCGTTATTCCTACCAAGTTGTTATAGCGCGCATTTATGATTTATGTTGTTTATAAATAACGCCCGGTCGTATAATTTATTTGTTTGTATCTTTGTGCAAATAATATATAACTATTGTATATTCCTACATTTGTATTCACTACTGTGTTATGAAAATTTAATCTCGTATTTGTTAAGACGCCCAGTGAAAAGTTTAAACTCTAAAACTGTAGGTAAGTACAATGAGCATTTACATGCATTGTAATTGTTCTCGTGTGTTATATACAGGGTGATTCAGACCCGTCACAGGCCTTTTTCTCGGTAATGTGACGTCATAGAAGATCGGGTAATAAAATATCATAACAAAAGCCTACCCCATGAATTTAATGGTAGTAGTTTATTTTTTGGAAAATCACAGAAAGTAGGCGTAACTGCACTTAGCATTTAAGTATTTTTCTAAATAAAATACCTTTTCTCCTCCGAACACTGTCGAAGTGAAGTGTTTTCAGACTTGCTTACTGTCTGCAAAGTCCACAATTTCAATAAAATACGTTATTGCTGGGCAATAATTCAATATGGTGTTCTCAAATTGTGTAATTGTCTTGAATAAAAACATAACCTCTCTGTGTAATATATGCCAAAATTGACAGGTTGCCTGCACCGACGCCGTTAATGAGTTGATTATTTTTTTTTTAGAATTACACATAGGAAATTCCTTGCGGGTAGATGCAGGAAACCAGTTATACATTGTCCATCATATGTGTAATAAGGGAAAAAAAGCCCGGTATATATATATATATATATATATATATATATATATACACTGTGTATCAGCCAAATGGAATAAATTCGATAATAAATAAATGGGGGCGTGTTCGAAAAAACGCTCGGACACGTCGATTGTTATTTTTAGTTGCGCATTTTTTTCAACAAAAACTTTTTATACAGGGTGTGTCATGTGACCGTGGCCAACACCAACTTTCTTATTTTAAATGCAACACCTGGTATATTATTCAATTTTTTGATTCTTCAGAAAATTCTAGACATATTTCATGTACAATGTCCTATACCTATCTTTAACTGTTTCTTTAACACACTCAAAAACTAATAAGTAATACTGTTTATTTCTTGATAATGTAAAAAAACAAAAAAAAAAACAATAAATTTCAATGGAGGAGATGTTCAAAATGCTCGCGGTGAACGTCTTGGCAACATCCTAATCTTAAATAGAAATTTCTTCTAACGTTACTCAACATCTCAGGCGTGACCGATCTAATCGCAAGCATTATTCGTCTTCTTAAGTCAGCTAAGTCGAGGGGTTTAGTTTTGTATACAATACTTTTGACATATCCCCATAAGAAGAAGTCTAATGACGTCAGATCAGGGGATCGTGCTGGCCATTCCATCGATCCTCGCCTCCCTATGCACCGATTTGGAAATATTCGGTTGAGGTAGTTCCGGACATTGATTTGGTAATGGGGCGGTGCTCCATCTTGCTGAAACCATATCATATTCGCTGGAACTTGTGGGTTTGCTGGATCAGGATATAAGTTTGTCAAAGTTGGCACAACATTATTTTGGAGTAGTGCTAAATAATTATCACCATTTAAATTGCCATCAATGAAAAAGGGACCTATGATATGTTCTCCAACAATTCCTGCCCAAACATTAACCTTTACAGGGTATTGGGTATGTTCTTCTCTCATCCAGTGAGGATTTTCCGTCAACCAATAGCGGCAATTTTGACGATCAGCATGACCGTGAAGTGTAAAAGTGCACTCATCAGAAAATAAAACATGTTCTAATTGGATCACATTGTTATCTAACATTGCCATCATTTGTTCACAAAAATACGTTCTCCTATCAAAATCGTCTTCCATGAGCTCCTGAGTTGGTATCATTTTATAGGGATGCATTTTAGTTTCTTTTAATGTTCGAAAAATCGATGAATGGCTAACATTGAACATTGTGGCTGCTTGTCGACTAGAAGTATGTGGGTTTTCCACAAACTCAAGCATAATATCCAATTTGGTATCATCACTTATTGCATTGGCAGCTGCTTTTTTTATCTGCCTTACATGTCCAAGCTCACGAAACTGCTTTTCTATTTTACTAATTGTCCCTTGGGATATAGGCGGCAAATTTGGAAATTTTTCATGAAATAAGCGAGCAATTTCCATTTGTGTCCGTGTGTTATCTCCATAACCAATCATCTGTAGAATTGTAATTTTGTGCATTTCTGTTAAATTAACCATTTTTCTGATATGCAGTTAACGAAATTCAAACAACTATAACACTGACAACTAAACTGTCATGCAGGCAGACAACAATTTCCTAAGGCCAGGCGTTTTAAACAACAGTAAACAAAAGTATTTATAGCTTTTGTTTATTTCATATCCGTAAAAAGGTAAAAAGGAACGCTGAAATGGTTTTTGCTTACTTTCTCATTATCAAGACCTAAATGGGAAATAATTATTGAATGTGTTGTAGCGAATTTCTGTAATCAAATAATTTTCTTTTTTTAATGTTAATTTTTGCAATAAATCTGAAAACACTTCATTTTTCCGAAACAGTTGAAGATAGGTATAGGACATTGTACATGAAATATGTCTAGAAATTTCTGAAGAATCCAAAAATTGAATAATATACCAGGTGTTGCATTTAAAATAAGAAAGTTGGTATTGGCCACGGTCACATGACACACCCTGTATAAAAAGTTTTTGTTGATAAAAATGCGCAACTAAAAATAACAATCGACGTGTCCGAGCGTTTTTTCGAACACGCCCCCATTTATTTATTATTGAATTTATTCCATTTGGCTGATACACCCTGTATATATTTATTAGTAAAATAAGGCGTGTTTGATTTACATAATTTATATTGCAAATAAAATTAAATATGGGTGGCAATTTATTTGTCGTTTAGTTAGGTAGATGAAATTCAGATGGCGCTACAATCTCGTCTACTCAATTTAACATAGAGATGTCGCTTCTTTAGGTATATATTCTTTGGTTGTGAGGAAGCTTTAGAGCAACGAACATGTCTCGTGAGAATTTGGAAGAGGTTTTAAAACTCTATGAATCCGCACCATGCCTTTGGCTGGTGAAAACCAAAGAATATCACGACAGAATTGCATCGTCTGACGTCGCCATGGCTGTAAAAACTGAGACGCGATGCGTTCGAGATCGGTGCGTGTGTGTGCGACGGGGGATTCAGACCGGCTCCGGAAATCCTCACAGATATATCTGAACAGTTTTTCCTTACAGATTTTCTGGAGCGAGTATGGCAGGCATTAGATTCCTTACTTTATAACTACAAATTTTCGACCAAAGTGCTAGAAAATAGTAAAAAATTTATATTTTCAATATTCGATACTGTATTCTAATAAATTCCATCTTGGTTTATCATGTGGGATATTAGCTTGTTATTTTTTGTGCCTGGTAGATTGAATCGCCCATAACTCACTAATAAGTATTACGGATGCTGATGAATTGTGGAGTAATTAGCTTTCAAATGGCGGCAAAGGTCAAGTTTAAATGTCGCCTCTGATTGATCTGCCAAATTGTTTGCTGGAGATAATCACTGCATTATAAATTAAAGTCAATCTTCTTTTAATTCACGTTGCTGCAGCGTGCTCAGGCGCAGAGATTCGCATATTGTGCTATGGTATAGAAAAATCGTATTAATTATATTAACATACATAATAAATACAACAATTATTCTGATTTAAATAAGACCAAACCACTTCAGTATATTATAAAAACCAATTATCATAAATATGTACCACCAATGCGTGTAATAATACCGATCATTTTTGAGTGCATTTTTGCGTTTACAATCGGTCCGAGTTGTAGAGACGCGGGACGATTGCTACCTCAAAAATGCACGAACAAAAATGATCCATGAAATAGTAGATGTATGTGTGGTATTCGGAAGAATATTGCTCGATTTTAAAAGAACGCTAATACAAATTGAATTTGGCCCCTACCTTTATAACATTACGTATAGAGCTAAAATAAGGGACCAGCCTAGATTTTTATCCCTTTTCCTCGATGGGTTAATCGAAATAAACCTTTGTTGCTCCTTCTAATTATTGATTTTAAAGAGTGTTTGTGTGACAGTGACCATAACATCAAAGCGATAATACGCATAGTGCGTATTAGTGGTAATTTTAGAAGTAACAAAATTAGCATTAAATAGAATGCTGATTGGGTAAAACTTCGAAATTCTGACAACATGGCTTACAAATGTCACGTGATAGAAGACTAGAATATTCAGTATTTATTAAAATAGGTACGAAATAATCTAAAAACTGACAATTTTTCTTGCAAATTTCAAGTTAAGTGTAAAACAAGAAGTAAACTAAACAAGAACAGAAATAAAACGTAGCACCTTTTTCACAAAAAACATTTATTTTCACTAAATGTACATTTCAGTCGCCAAGCGACCATCTTCAGTAGTAGATACGTACTGATCGGAACAATTTTAAAGCATATTCTTATATAGGATTAGAAATTACAACTAATATTTATTTACAATACACAATGGGCAATATATTACAATACATGGGGAAATTAAATTTAAATCTGTGCACAATAATGAGATATACTACGAAGTCGTACTTTCTTAATGGCTGGGACATTAAGAGTAAATCTTTCCTGGAAGAGGTTTAGGAACTGTAAGAGTGTTAATGAATTCCAACAACGGATTGCTTAGCGCTGATTGATCAAAGTTCAATAACGATGATTTGTACTTTTTCATGTAAATCGCTTCGTAAGTGTTTAAGTTGTTGCCCTTCACGTTTTTTTAGTAATTTTACTACTGATCTACTACTGAAGATGGTCGCTTGGCGACTGAAATGTACATTTAGTGAAAATAAATGTTTTTTGTGAAAAAGGTGCTACGTTTTATTTCTAAACATACTTTCACAAGCTCCAACTCCCCCTTATATAAGATGTCTTCCTGGACAAGTGAGCACAACAAATTCATCAGACTGCGGATAAAAATTGAATGCATAATGCTAGACATTAAGTTTTTAAAACAATGCAAATTAAGTGAAGTTTTCCCCAAATTTATTCAAGTGAAAATGCCTTCTTCAAGAAGAGACCTAGATAAGATACTGCAAATAACAAAAGTGAATTGGCTACAATTTGAGATTGGTAAACTATACCACAAACTCGACCAACTCAATTTGGAGAACTATGACTTACATTTAAAACTGTCTAAGACAGCCCACCCTACAGTTTTCGATGCCTTTTTTACAAAAAACCTATGGTGTAGTCTGCAAGAAAGCGCAGAACAAAACCGCGTTGGTTAATAAAAAATACCAAAACCTACTGAAACATAAGCCAGGTATAGTTACATCAGATCAATCGGAATTAAAGTTCGTTCACAACAAATCCAACATCAAATTCACTCCCGAACAACTAAAACTGCAGTATAAAGGATTAAAACACGGATCCCTTTACGAGAAGCTACCCACTGAGGATTTAATCAACGATATCGAGAATGCGTCGAGGTTCCTCAACTTTGAAGATTCCCTGCATTTCAAGTGTGGAGCGAAGAGGATTTTGTCAAGAACTTTAAATAAACCCCATAAAGCGAACTCGAGTGATATTAAAACAATAAAAGAGCTAAATAAGCTAAATTGTGTATATTTAAAGGCAGACAAGGGAATGCCCTCGTAATTTTAGATAAAAATGTTTATACTGACTTAATAGAAGGTCTGATAAACTCAGGTCCTTACGAAAAATTACAAAGAAACCCTATTTTAGCTTACTCAAAAAAGGTGATTCAAACTTTAAACAACTGCCCATTATTAATTCATACAAAACAATTAAATTTTAAATTAAGGAATCCCAATCCGTAAATTCCAAAATTCCAAAATTGTATGGTCTACCGAAAATACATAAACCTGGGAATACTTTTAGACCTATAGTATCCAACATAAATTCGGCCACTTACAAAATTGCCAAATGGTTGTCAAACGAATTTGGTAAATTTCAGTTCAAAAACGATATGTCTGTTCAAAATTCATTAAGTTTAATTTCGAATTTAAAAAATGCACAACTCACCCCGGGACATAAATTAATTTCGTTTGATGTTACTGCACTATTTCCCAACGTTTCTATCGACGAAACCATCAAAACATTATCCTCATTTTTGAAATATAATTTAGTGGAACCACAAAAAATTGCTGAATATTTGAAATTAACCACACTCTGGATGGATCAAAACGGTTTCTCGTTTAATAATGTTTATTATAAACAAACTTTTGGCACAGCCATGGGTAATCCATTGTCCCCGTTTTTGGCCAATTTGTTTTTGAATAATTTTTAAAACGAAGTCAAGTTAGAATGTGCACATTTCCCCAAGGTTTGGTATAGATATGTGGACGACATATTTGCTGTTATTGGCCCCAATTTCGATGTTACCAATTTCATCACCATACTAAACTCGAAATATGAAACAATTAAATTAACACACGAAACAGAAACAAATAATTACCTGCCCTTTTTGGATTTAAAAATATCAATCATTAACAATAAATTTGAGTTCGACGTATACAGAAAAGAGACCCACACAAATAACTACATACATGTAAATTCGGTAACTCACAATAAATACAAAATGTCCGCCCTAAATAGTTTAATTCATAGATTATTCAAAATTCCCTTGTCCACAGCAAACTTCAAAAAATAATTGGAATATATACGCAAAGTTGGGCATATAAATGGCTATAAGGATGATGTTATTACAAAACTCTATAACAAATATAAATCGAAAGAGTATTTACAAAAAATGACTAGTTTAACAGGCAGGACAATTGAACCTACCAAACGGTACGCAAAAATAACCTTTAGCCCTAATTGCTCGAACCAATTCGCAAATTTATTCAAAAAATTCAATTTAACTCCCGCTTTATCAAATAACAATACATTAAGAATTATGCTTCCTAATGTATTAGATAAAGAACCGAATTTACAGAAAGCAGGCATATATCAAATTAAATGTCGAGACTGTAAAGATTGCTATATCGGGCAGACCATACGCAATGTACTCACAAGGTATAAAGAACATATGCATCACGCGAAAACACATTGCGTGGATAAGTCGGCAGTGGCTGCACACCATTTTAATACGGGACATACATTTAACTTAGAAGATGTAAAATTACTAAAAAACGTGAAGGGCCTCAACTTAAACACTTACGAAGCGATTTACATGAAAAAGTACAAATCATCGTTATTAACTTTGATCAATCAGCGCTAAGCAATCCGTTGTTGGAATTCATTAACACTCTTACAGTTCCTAAACCTCTTCCAGGAAAGATTTACTCTTAATGTCCCACCCATTAAGAAAGTACGACTTCGTAGTATATCTCATTATTGTGCACAGATTTAAATTTAATTTCCCCATGTATTGTAATATTTTGCCCATTGTGTATTGTAAATAAATATTAGTTGTAATTTTGTAATCCTATATAAGAATATGCTTTAAAATTGTTCCGATCAGTACGTATCTACTACTGAAGATGGTCGCTTGGCGACTGAAATGTACATTTAGTGAAAATAAATGTTTTTTGTGAAAAAGGTGCTACGTTTTATTTCTAAACATACTTTCACAAGCTCCAACTACCCGTTAAACAAGAACAAATTTTAAAAATTAGGTAACTTTAGTACTTTTGTTATAATTATTTCACCGGAATTGCTATTAGGTTTTTTAAGTAATAAGTGAATGATTATGATTGCACGGACAATATGTTTTTACTACCGTTTATTGTCTGCGTTTAAAATATGCCAAGTACATAATTATCCCCTCGCATATAAAAGTGCAGACTATTATTCGGACTATTTAACGCAATGACCTCTTTCATTACTTACGTACAGTCAGAGCGTGCACAATGACCATTAAAAACAATAATCCTTCATTCTGTGAGCAGCGAGAGCTCACGTCCTTCCTGACAGAATGAGTAACGGCGTTCAACGGATCCGTCCGAATGAAAGAGGAAACGCCTGCATAAACGTCAGAATTAGTAGGAATAATTACCCTTGCCCCTATCCTGGAACAACCGAGCGCCTAAGAGTAAATTTATATAGACTCTCTATGAGAAGACGTAATAACCAATAAGCCGAGGCAAGTATTATGTGACAGTGTAAGGATGTAGAATTATCGATGGTCCTTGGGTCCTCCAGGAGAAGCCGTAATAACGATTAAGTTGTTTCTAACGTGACATAGCTGTGTAAGAAAGTATTTTTGCTACGACTTATCTCAAAACAAAAATATATTTTTAATAATAATAAAACAACCAAATATTGATGTTTACTTCTTCTTCTTTTTGGGTACTTACTGGTAGTAGGTGGGTATTTTTTAAATTTTATTATATAAAGATATTTTAGTTTATGTAATTTAATTAGTTTTTCATCACGTAACTAGTTTCAACTTATGTAAGCCATCTTCAGAGGTGTTTATTTATATTATATACAGGGTGTATCAGCCAAATGGAATAAATTCAATAATAAATAAATGGGGGCGTGTTCGAAAAAACGCTCGGACACGTCGATTGTTATTTTTAGTTGCGCATTTTTTTCAACAAAAACTTTTTATACAGGGTGTGTCATGTGACCGTGGCCAATACCAACTTTCTTATTTTAAACGCAACACCTGATATATTATTCAATTTTTAGATTCTTCAGAAAATTCTAGACATATTTCATGTACAATGTCCTATACCTATCTTCAACTGTTTCGGAAATATTAAGTGTTTTCAGATTTATTGCAAAAATTAACATTAAAAAAAGAAAATTATTTGATTACAGAAATTCGTTACAACACACTCAAAAACTAATAAGTAATACTGTTTATTTCTTAATAATGTAAAAAAACAAGATAAAAAAAACTATAAATTTCAATGGAGATGTTCAAAATGCTCGCCGTGAACGTCTTGGCAACATCCTAATCTTAAATATAAATTTCTTCTAACGTTACTCAACATCTCAGGCGTGACCGATCTAATCGCAAGCATTATTCGTCTTCTTAAGTCAGCTAAGTCGAGGGGTTTAGTTTTGTATACAATACTTTTGACATATCCCCATAAGAAGAAGTCTAATGACGTCAGATCAGGGGATCGTGCTGGCCATTCCATCGATCCTCGCCTCCCTATTAACCGATTTGGAAATATTCGGTTGAGGTAGTTCCGGACATTGATTTCCGGACATTGATATTTCCGAAACAGTTGAAGATAGGTATAGGACATTGTACATGAAATATGTCTAGAATTTTCTGAAGAATCAAAAAATTGAATAATATATCAGGTGTTGCATTTAAAATAAGAAAGTTGGTATTGGCCACGGTCACATGACACACCCTGTATAAAAAGTTATTGTTGAAAAAAATGCGCAACTAAACATAACAATCGACGTGTCCGAGCGTTTTTTCGAACACGCCCCCATTTATTTATTATTGAATTTATTCCATTTGGCTGATACACCCTGTATATAACATACAGGGTATTCCATTTTAATCAATCCACGCAAAGCACTCCGAAAGTATGTTCGATAGCGAAAATTGACCCTAACAAAAGTTGTATGGTTGTTTTAAAAGACGTAAAACTGAAACTGAGAGAGGCCAAGACGATGTAGAAATGCAAACTCCTAGAGCGTGTTAGTCATCATCTACTTCTAGTCCTAAATCTGATGCAAGACAGAGAGCTGAAGGCCCTGCCCTACTGAAACTGCGGAGGGCTTACCAATTGACGAAAATGACTCGATCTCAAACATCGAATATTCACAATATGATATTGGCTTAAACCTACAAGCAAGCCATGTTACAAACGACACGATGCGATTTAAGTTTTCAAAAGACCAGGCATGCGATCGAAATCTAAAATTTTGAATGCTCTCTATTGGCACAGTAATTATGGAAAACGTACCCCTAATAACTGTAGACTGAATTAGCGTTATATATTTTTGGCTAAAACTTACGCATCCGGTCGTATCGAGCACGTAAGAATCAGTTTTGTAGCGCGTGAAAATATGAACCGCTCAACTACACAAAGTAGGCTGCCGATCCATTGTAAGTGTTTTTTTTCTTCTGATCTTGCAGTTACTTTGTTAATGGAGTCTACAAATATAGGTATGTAGAAATTCTCTGTGCAGTATTAAGCTTGTTTGATATGTATTATACGTAAAATATAACTCTTCTTATATGTATTGCACTTCAGTAAAATAATTTGCTTATACAAAAATTCACAAGGTTGCAAAAGTTATGATTAATGACGATTGGTGTCGATTCATACTCTGTTCGATAGTACAATTTATCAGTTTCCATTTAGGTATAGAATTAGCTGCTGGTTTTTACTAGTTTCTTTTAAATGAATTTTTCATGAATTTGGTATTTGGCGGAAGGAGCGTAACTCTAGTGAAAATATATGTAGTGTAATCAATATTGTGAATAACAGTAATTTAGAAGACTATAACGAACATTAGCAGACCAGAAAAAAAAAAGTTTGAGTAATTTTTGTGTGCAGTTGCAACAGAAATGAAGGCGTATCGAAGCAATATTTAGAGACCAAAATCGTCAATGGTTGGATTCAAAAATAAATTTTCTATTTTTACATGTACCTACCGAAACTCCGAGGATCTCCAGAAGATCTGCGAAATACTCTATTTCTATTCAAAAAAGTAAAGTTTCCAAGTTTGTATCGATCTCAAACGAAGAAGAGTTGAATTTTGCTGCTAGGATGTGCTTGCGATCAAAAGGAAAGAGAGATGCAGCTGAAATCATCAAACAAGTTACGTACTATTCGCGTCGGCGAGCAACTAGGATGAAAAAACTATTTGCAAATCCTCCTCGACGATCACGAAAACTAACACAAGAACAAGCTCTCGCACTCTGTACGGATACTAAAATGACCAATAGGCAATACATTGCCATTAAACAGATCAATAAGAGCCACAATGCAGATATTTATCCCAATTATAACAAATTGCTTCAAGCAAATAAAAATTGTTACCCCGAGAACATAATCATCGACGAAATTTCTGCAGAAATTCGCCTTCAATCATCGGTTGACCACACAATCAAAAGACTCGCTCGCGCACAAGAAGAAGTACTCAGTCAAGTAATGATGAAACTCGATGAAATTCTAGAGATTCTATTCAAATGGGGCTCTGATAGCGCAGCCGGACAAAGCCGATATAAACAGTGCTTTGAAAACTTCAAACACCCAGTTTCCCCTACTTCCAGTTTTCTATATGTTAGGTACCTTTGCGGTTGATAAAGAACCCAGACGATAAAAATATTACTATTTGGCAAAATTCAGCAACATCATCGACTTTTTACTATCGGCCGATAAAAATAACATTTCAAAAAGAAACTGAAGAACTAGCCAAGAATGAGATTGACAACATAAAAAGGCAAATTAAAGATTTACAGCCTACACTGATAAACGTGAATGAGAATGAAGTTAGATGTCATTCAATGTTTTTTCTTCCTAACAATTCCTAACAATTATCGACGGAAAGAAATGTAGCTGGTTGTGTTGCCGCCCGTCTGCAATTATCATAATCTTATTATAAGGGGACAAGGGCCTCATCTCCGTAAATCTACCCGCGACCCTAATTGACGTGTTGTTCGAAGATTTATTTAAGTGCCAGCTGGGAAGACCAGCTTATTGAGGAACAATTTTATTCAATTGGGAATTGGTTTTCCCAAAGTACGACACTCAAGACAATTTGGTTATAGCCTGTCTTTAAAGGGTTTTTGCGAAATATAATTTGTATGGATTTCCCCAAACTGTTTATTGGGGCCTCTAAATAACCCACTAAAGCATGTTGGGGGACCCTATTATAAGATTTGTAATCCAGGAACGAGGCGCGGACTAATCCGGGAACTTTCGCCACCCCGTCCCCTGTAGTAGCAAGATGCACCCCGGATTCCGAAGATTGTAAATGTAGTTAGTCTAACACCAAAACCTCGGCGGCGACTATCTCGCCTGTAACTTAAATAATAATAATATATCTTTATTCGATTATACAGCACCCATGAACATAAAATAATAGGACAACAGGAGGACACCGTAAACAGACATCGTCAAATAGGAGTATGCTATGCAACTGTAATGTAGCCCCCAGATAGTCTTTAGTACTATAAGGCTCTAGTAAGTATACGATATTATATATGTCATTTTTGAACTTCGCGAAGGTAGAAGATGTATGAGTTCATGGTGGTAGTTTATTATAAAAGCGCACACAAGCATAAAACGCACACCCTTCCGTGAAATTCAGGCTGTTTGGTAAACAGCAGTAAACCGCGGTGGCTTGAGACACTTCCTGATGACATGACAGTAAATTGGTGATGATATCTGTAGCAAAATTTCAAACATTCTAATATGTAAAGAGCGGGTGCTGTTAGAAGTTTCAGTTGTTTAAATTTTCTTCTGCAGGATTCTCCTAACCTTAGATTGAGTATGATCCGTACCGCACGTTTCTGTATTTTAAAATTTTCATCAGTATAATGGGATGATCCCCAGTGTATTATTCCATATCACATCAAAGACACGAGGTTAGCGTTGAATACATTTAATAGTACATCCTTACTAACAGTTTCTCTCAGTGATTTTAAATTGAAACATTGACTGCTAAATTTTCTGCATATCGAGGTAATATGTTCTAGCCATTTCAGTTTCTCATCTAGAAGTAAGCCGAGGAACTTGACGGACTTGCCTAATGTAATCTGACTATCTTCTATGTGGAGATTTTTAATATTCAAATCAATTTAAATATACGAATTATAACTCGGGTAACTAGCTGAATAATTTATTTATACGCTCCTTCGACCTAAAAGTGATAACATCACGATACCTTAATCCTCACCCCGCGCACACACACACGTTTGGTTTTACGAGCAAAAATTGCCAAGTGTCGCCGTACAACACGGGTTGGCAGGTTCGGCATCTCAAAATTGTCATATTTGTAAAGCAACTCCGAAGATTATGAATGATATTAATGCAGTACTCAAAAAGCAGACTAATGAAAAAAGTTTATCGATGGGAATTTCAAGCCTACATGAGTGGATTAAAACAATGGAGTGTATTCTGCACATTTCATATAGACTTGAGATACAAATATGGTAAGTAAAAGAGGAGAATGCAGAAAGATTCGCAGAAAGAAAACACCAAATTCAGAAACATTTTCGCCAACAGATGGGTTTTCTGATAAGATGTACGAAAACCAGGCTTTGGTACAACGTACGACCGGAATACGGCCAGGAGATTCTTTCGAAACCATGAGTTATTGGCGGAAATAACTGGAATTCAACCACATTCGTTTGCGCGAAGCAACGCGCCCTGTTGGCAAAGATCGCTGATAAGTTATAAGTTTGTATATGTTAGAAACAAGTAAAATAGATAAAATGCCTGGAAGAAATAAATGTTACAGAAAATATTACGGCATTCAGAGTTGGACTTTTCAAGCGCTCAGAACATTAAGTGCAGCTAGTGTGAATAGACAGAAATTTTAGTATACGCAGTGTGAATTCATTTCTATTATGAACTTAGGTAAGTAAAAATCATCTCAATTAGTTATATCTATTTTTTTATTTCCACATATTTTAAAATTAACCACAAAAATTTGGGGTTATTATGCTGTTTAAAAATATGGGGCCCCATTTCATGAAACGTGGCACTTTTCTCTCGATAATGAAGTAAGATCTGGGTTGATGAGTCGGATATATTATAGGTGTAATATATGCGACAGAGCATAACGTATGGTCCTAAAGTTTTTGGAAAAATGTTGAATGATTCGTTTTTATACCCAATGCCGTTTAATCAAGTTGCCATGAAAACTAGAATATCACAAGTAATCAAGTTTGATTATGACAGTTTAGTTTTGCGAATCGATGGTAGCAAAATGTCTTACAAATTAGATATCCGTAAAGGTATTTACAATCTAGTTGGACGAATACCTAAGCATGATATTATTGCAATCTACCGAGAGCAAAATATAGGGAAGTCAACCATTTACAACACGATAAGGAATTGTGAAGAGGGTATACCATGCATTAATTTACCCAAAAGCGGTAGACCAAGAATTTTGAGTGGAATAAGAGAAATAAGACTGATGGAAGCCGCGAAAGACAAATTTGGAGATTCTCAGAGAAAATTAGCCTGGAGATTTGGTATTTCGAAGACCACTGTGTTAAGAACAATTGATCGGCCAAACTTAGTATTTAGAAAGATAAGAAAGGCACCAAAATACACCGCAGCCCAATTAGAAAGAATTTCGCGTTGTTGTCGCGCATTAAGGCGCATACACTTTGATAATAAATTGATTGTAATGGACGATGAAAAATATTTTACATTATCCCTTTCAGAAACTACAGGAAACGATGGGTTTTACACCAACAACTTAGAAAATACACCAGACAATGTTAAATTTAAAGGTAAATCGAAATTTCAAGATGAAATTTAGTGTGGTGTGCCATTTCTGAAACAGGATTTATTTCACAGCCCTATATTGGTGGTGTTCGGGGAGAAGCCTTAAATGCAGACCGTCATATTAAAAAATGTGTCAGTAAATTACCTAATTTTTTAAATACACATCATGCCAACGATAATATAATGTTTTGGCCTGATATAGCTTCATGCCATTATGCTGGAGTTACCAGACAGTGATTAAATGAAAATAACATAGACTTTGTACCTAAGTTGGACAATCCTCCTAATGTACCTCAGGCTAGACCAATAGAATAATTCTGGTCAATACTATCGAGGAAAGTGTACGATATAGGATGGGAACCTACAAATGAAGATCAATTGCGGCTTCGCATCTTCCAAAAGATTAGAGAGATGGAACCTGAACTTGTCCAAAGGAAGATGGGACAAGTCTGAAGAAAATTACGACTTATTTTGGATAATGGGCCACTATCCATAATGTAATTAGTAATTATTTTTGTTATTAGTGTCGCTAACTGTTGTTACATTTGTTTTTCAAATTAAATGATTTTGGAAAAAATTATTAGCATTTAAAAATTTTCCAAAAACTTTAGGACCATACGTTATTCCCCAAACAAGTAACAGAAGTTTCCCCAAATATAAATAAGTCTGCCGTTTGGGGTAGCATTGTAACTGGCAGTTCCTTTAAACATACCGATGGACTTTTTCGGATATCAATCTACCGTTGTTTTATCATATTTTATCAAGAGTTATAAAACTTTTCCGTAGACATGGGCTACATCATCTTATTATCATGGAAAAAGCAAACAAACAAGACAGAGAGCTAGCCATTCAAAACAATCAGGTTGACGAGAATGGAATGCCATGAACTTGTGAATACTTGGACGGTGGTTGGTCCAAGAGAAGTTATGAACATAATTATAATGGTGCCTCAGGAGTAGTAAGTAAATTTATATACATCATATTATTCTCTTTATAATAACCACATTTAGTAATTAAACAAAATACTAAATGATAATAGTATTTTACTACTATCATTATTATTAGTGAAAGCTACAAAGTTTTTAGATGCAGTAATAGTATATTGTGCATCAAGGGCGGAAAATAGGCTTTAGCAGCCCGCGGTGCCTGGTTCATGAGCGAGCGGAGCGAGTGAGGACGCCAAGAAATGAAGGGCTGCTAAAGCCTTTCGGCCTGCGGGACACACGCTATTTTTCCGCCTACCTACAATATCTGACTTTTTTGCTCTATAATCAACCGAATTTCGTTTTAGGTTCGGCGGCACTTTCATGAGTTTTTTTATGTCGATATTATGATTTACTTTAAGAACCGACTTCAACATTGAATGTTCAGACCACAATGTAGCAATATTTACTTCTGTCTGCTATATACGCCAGTACTGTATTTTCTGCGACTGTGACTTTTTGTCCGTTTTCCAATTACAAAACTTATAATATTGTTTATAGGTGATGTATAAACATAGGTGACATAGGTGACAGGATGGATTTTCACACATTTCATTATTATAATATTGTGGTACATACCGAATCTAAGATTTTATTAGTTAAATACGATAGCGGATGCGGCAGCGGCAACTTCCCTTATATCGAGTGGTGTAAGCCAAGTCTTCATCGCTGCTAAGATCCATTGCACTTAATACATTTTTTAATTAGAGACTAGGTACAATACAGATGTCTCCGTATCAGTCAAAATGACATGTGTTTATATAAAAAGTATGCCGCCATCTATGGAAAAAATTCAGAAAATTTCTAAATATCATTTTCCGCTCGTAATTTAGGACCGAAAATGAACTTTCGGAACAGGTAGGCCGAAAAAGTGTTTTCCACTACCTGCGTGGTGAGTACACTGTTGTAATATTGATTTGATGGAAGTAAACTCCACTTACCGATAAAGCTGTGGTTACTATGAACAACGGGAAGTAAGTAAAATATTACATCCCCCAGGGAGGTAAGTACAATAATTTCAATAGCGTTCTTTCTCTGGCACCACTCTTTAAAACACTTATACGCATTTTGATAACGCCAATTCGACTTCTCCGGCAGTAGGAAGGAACAGGCAGCATCTGCAGCCTCTTCAATTGCCATTTATTGTTTATTTTCATTGGAATTAATTTTACAACTGAACGAATGCAATTTCTGACATTCACACTTTGTTTGAAAAATAGTCTTAGCAACCAAAGCCGTACTGATATTTTGTTGATGTTGCGAAAATAAATTAATCAAACACAAACAATTAAACCAACTTCAGGAGTGGAAAAACAGTTATAAGCAATTCGAAAAGTAAATTTTGACCAGTCTCAGACTTTATTGCTAGCCCTCGCTATCGCTCGGGAGCAAACTCGACCTCGACTGGTAACAATACTTACCTCCCTTAATGCTTAAATAACTATTTACTGCCTGGCAGATATTTATGCCCCTGTTATTTCTTATTGCTCGACTAGAGTATAAGAGCATATGAATTTTTACGGAGTTATAATAGGAACGCAGATGAAAAAAGTGCTGTATATGGGGGTCCGCAATAAATCTTGTACCATTTGTAAAAGGGCTCAAAATAAAGGAGTGGAATCTATACACAATTGCTTCAAAAACTGGAGTGAATCTTCATCAGCTATGGAAGCTGATATAATTGTAGAAAGTTTTTGTTTAAGATTGAGCAGCACAACTTACGCTACAAGAAATTCATAGCTGATGGAAACTCAAATATCTACTTACTGAGGTAATTAAGACATTTGAAATATGGTAGCTAAAAGTATTATTTCATGTTAGTAAAATAGAATGCACCATAGCGAATCATAGCGTGTGATCATTCTCAAACCGGTCATAGGGAAATAGTATGGTAAATGGGATATCGTTAGTTTCCTGGTCCCCAACTGCACCAATAGCAATAAAATTTAAGAATATCAGTCTCAAGAGAGAAATATGATCCATTTTAAGGTAAAGAAGTACTTGATTAGTTGATTTGCTAATTTATTTTTTAAAGTTGAAATATTTTCACGATCATGATCATGATGAAAAATGAGAATCGAAATTCTCATTCTAATTTTTACTCATTCCAATTCCATTATGGATAATAACTAAACAATTCATGCATTGCATTCGCTAGCTATCAATCTAATACTGATAGTTGGATTCGCAGTAATCACACATATTGCCATTTCTTCTAACTTAACGTTATATCTTCAAACCCCCTTTTGAAAAACATGATCATAATTTGATTGAAATACCTAGAATAATCAGTCTAGAATTACCCCTCCGTCCTTTCCCTGTAACATTTCCTGTTTGCACGATTTTTTTCGGAAGCGTTGTACCTTTGATAACTATGCAGATAGAATTGGTTTGTTAGAAAATCGAACCGAAAATAAGTCATGCACCTAGGTGAATTTTCTCCACCGTAAAAAAATTATACAAAAAAAAACCGTTTCTTCAATGGAATATTAGTAATTATCCATAATAGTTTTTCAAGTAAATTAACAGATAAATATTTGTCGTTTGGCGTTTTGTTTTCGATTAATGACAATGTAAAACTTGAAACGTAAAAAAACCTCACAAATCAACTAATCGAGCGTCTCTTTCTCTTAAATAATGCATTTTTTTTTCTTTCTTGAGATTTATATCTTTAGAATTTCTGTAGGTGCAGTTGGGGAGCAGAAAATTAAACATATCTCATTTATGATGCTATTTCCCTATGACCTGTTTGAGAACAGTCACACGGTATAATTAAAAATTAAGACAAAAGATTGCACTTCATTACACATGATAAGCATGTTCCTGCATTGAAAATTTAAATTATTTTTGTATTAATTTAGAATTATTTTATGTTACACTAATAATGGGGGTAGCTGCCAGCTGGTGCTTGTAGATGCTGTTCAATTTTAAAATCGATGTGAATTTTAAAATCGATGATATATAAAACACTGAGTGATATTAGATTGTTTCAATACCCGATACAAGACCAACATATGCTCTGCGATATGCGAATGATAAATGACTAAATAACTACGTATAAAGTACATATATTCAAAAGTTACTTCATTTTTGAACATACCAAATGCAGAATTTTATAACCATGTTGGTCAGTAAATCCGCTGATCTTAGAATCATCAAACGGTATGGTGGATGGAGATCCTCCACTATAGCAAAAAAAAACAAATAGAGGAATTAATATCTAACGAGAATCATTCGCTTACACGAGGATACATCCATAATTTATTCAAATTTATTTTATTTTCTCTTGATTTTATCTCTTTTTATTTTTTATGTGGTCGTATATTTTATGTCGACGGTAATATGTTATAGAAGGAAATAAAATTTATATTTATTCATTTATATAGTTATTTTCCCTTCTACATTTCGGTGTCAGGTATATACAGGGTGTCCTAAATAGAGTAGGATTGCAAGGGTATCTGTCTTATTTTGAAAGCTAGAGATCTGACTTAATGGGCAATGTTATGCAGTTTTGTATGCTGGTGTAGATTATGTTGCAAACTTTTTAAAAGTCCGATCAGTTTAGAAATTATTCGAAAAAAAACAAAAAATCGTGATTTTCTAATAACTCCGATATTTCCATAATTATTAAAGATGCGGAAATAAGTTTAAAATAAAAGTTACTTGATTCGATCGCACAAACTCAAGAATCAAGTCAAAACAAGATAGCGGTTTCCGAGATAATAATAGCTTCTTTCTTATTTTAAATGGCCGGCATATTTGATTTTTACACGTCTAAATCGACTTTTTTTTTCTCTTTTCAACGATGTATAACAACCCATGTCAAAATAAAAAATATCGGAAATATCAATTGTTTTAAGTTTTATTTTTATTTTATAAACTATTTTTAAACCAAATGTAAAAAAAATAAAACAAACGTAATACAACTAAGTAATAAAATAACAGTAAATTATAAAAAATACTCAAAATGCTGACTGTTATTGGCTAGATGGCCAAAAACAAGCTAAACACATTTAACAGCGTTTTAGAATATTGTCCTTTACTTATCCCAATGTGTTGCGAATAACGCCTTTCATTACCTCTGTCATTGCTTCACGAAGTGCATCTACATTATTATTTATTATAATTGAAGTTAGTTCCATAAATTTTGTTTTTTAAAGTACCCTACAAATAAAAGTCAAAAGGCGTTAAGTATACAGATCTGGCTGGCCACTGAACAGATGTATTAGTGGGCAGGGCAGAGCTGCGCTCCTGTACCTGACATAATCCCTTACGCAAAAAGGGATTAAAATTTTTGGGGCATTGCTGCGCTCCAAAATGAAAGTGACATTTTGGCACCCCCAACGAAGAAGATAATTACGTTAACTTTACTCTCAATGAGTTGTAATACTGCATGTTTTTTAATCTTATCACTAGCCAGAATTCTTTAATTATTTCCTGATGATTAGACTAGGGAAAATATGCATTATGCATATTTGCATATGCATTTGCATATATTGGCCATTTTTATGGATTGTGCATATAATAGGCGATTTACGTTTATTGTGCATATTTTCCCGTATTTTCAGATACCTACCTCCATTAGCACTTATAGAGTATTTGTTGATTGTAAATGTTATTGTTGCTTATTAGCGTATTACCGAATTCTACGAATATTACCGAATATTACGTGGAATTTTACCTAATTCGAGGGTTTATTACAGTCTATTTATGTATTGAAAGTGGAGGGTTCATTACATTATATTGTGTATTGAAAGTTTTATGATGGCAGCGCATAATGACCTGCTTTGGAAAATCTTCGAATTTTGAACTAATATAACGTGATTAATATAATTGGTCCATTAGAAGCAGATAGGGGTAGGTAACTATTTTACAGAAATAAGTATAAACGGAAAATATTTCGATGCTTCTATCGGTTTGCGCTGATAACGTCTGTAGTGCACTTCAATATTTGTTATATTAGTAAATCAGGTATATAAGTTTTACAAAATGCCTCCTATTAAGCAGACTCGCGGGATTTTAATTAAATCCTGGATATCCGATTTTCTCGGAGAATTTACTACGGATGGACAAGTGGTTTATTGCGTAGTGCGAAAAAAACATTCACTGTGAAAAGAAATTCCAAATTGTGCAACATGTGAAAACAACTGGACACATTCGATCACAAAATATTAACAATTTAACGCCCAAGCCCAAGCAGACATTAATTCTACACACGTTGACTCCAAAAGCTACCACCAGTTTACCAATGGAGTTGTGTGAATGGTTAGTCTCCAATAATATTCTATTCCGTAAATTGGAGAATCCCTATTTCGTGAATTTTCTGCAAAGAAAATGTTGCGCGAAAGGAGAAGTTCTACCAAGTGAGTCGACGGTGCGAAAATCTTACCTACACCCCTATTACGACACGATAATGGAAGAAATCCGTGCAGATATTGGCCAGAATTACGTGTGGATTTTTGCGGATGAAACGACCGATGCATGTGGTAGATACGTCGCCAATCTACTAATTGGATGCTTGAAAAAAGAAGAATCGTCGAGGCCGTACTTAATTGCGTGTAAAAATCTGGACACCGTGGATCATGCATCGATGTCTCGTTTCATCAATACTGAGCTTTCCGAATTTAATAAGGACATTGCAATGAAAGTTTTAATTTTTGTTACTGATGCGGCCCCATACATGGTTAAAGCAGGTAAATGTTTGAAGGTATTTTATCCGAACATATTACATATAACTTGTATTGCACATGGTCTTCATCGAGTCGCAGAAACAATCCGAAGTAATTACGATGATGTCAATAATTTGATATCAAATATTAAAAAAGTATTTATTAAAGCACCTTCTAGAGTTAGCTTATACAGGGTGGAAACTTTAACTGGAATAAAATTCATAACTTCGATATAGGCGATTTTTGCAAAAAATCCCGAAACACGCTAAGTATTGTTTTTTCTTGCCCTCATTTCTATGTATATGCTGCTTGTTTATCTGTTCCCGGAAGAGCCCAGCCACCTCCGACTTTTTTTTTTCAAATGGAAAGGTATGTCAAGTGACACCTCGTTTGAAAGGTCTTTTCGCAAGTAATATAACACACTATTTATTTCTTGAATATTTACAAATCCCACGTGATAAAAAAAAAACACTTTTATAACTTGAATACTATTTAATGCAACAAATGTTCAAAATGAGCACCGTTTCTTTCATGGCAAAGTGCAAATCGATGATAACATGCATCTCTAATGTTTTCTAACATTTCTGGTGTGCCCATTTTGAACATTTGTTGCATTGTTGACTATGGCTGGGTTAGAAGCGCACCTATGCCCATACTTTCAGGTAAAATAAATTTCCGAGCGCAGATCTGCAACACCGGTGTTAGTAGCTAATACTTTGTTATTTAAACGGCCATTGAAATAATTAATAACATCTCTAGCATTGAGTTGAGGGGTGCAATCTTACTGGTACTATATTTGAATATTTTGTGCCAAAGGTAAATTATCCAATAAATCTTATAAGGTTGTTTGAAGAATTTCCAAATGAAGTTCTGCAATTAGAAATATTATAGCACCATGTAATTAATTTCCCAATATGCCACAAAATATATTAAAGCGGAGAACACACATACGCGATCACGACCACGATAGCGATAGCGATGGCGTTGGCGATCTAATGCGTCCAGTGTAATCAAATGTACCAGCACACACATGTTGCGACCTATTGGCGATAGAAGCGACTTGAGCGGAGAACACACATACGCGATCACGACCACGATAGCGATGGCGTTGGCGATCTAATGCGTCCAGTGTAATCAAATGTACCAGCACACACATGATGCGACCCATTGGCGATAGAAGCGACTTGAGCGGAGAACACAAATACGCGATCTCGACCACGATCGCGATAGCGATGGCGTTGGCGATCTAATGCGTCCAGTGTAATCAAATGTACCAGCACACACATGATGCGACCTATTGGCGATAGAAGCGACTTGCAGCGATCGTTCGCGTGATCGTCGGCGATATAATTGCGTTTGCGATCAAACGCTGCAGGTTACGTTAATCGCTGATCGCGGAGAGAATATAGACAATTTCACCGAAAAGATTATTGAACATTTAAAGAAGCATGGGGCATTATTCAATTTGGCACACCCCGACTACAGAAATGTGCGCATTAAAAATAAAATATGCGACGAAATTGCCAAAGAATTTAAATTAGAAAGCACTGGTGCTAAGTAATGTATTTTTTTAATAAATTTTTATTATAAAATTATTTTACAAATGATCAAAATAAGAAACAAATTATTCACGTATAGTGAAAGCCAAGTTTACTGCTCTTCTTCCATCAACAGGCATATTATTATTACTATGCTGTAACGAGCAGGCGCGGTCATATGCATTTCATAAGGGGCGGGGTGGGGGGAATAAATAGAAAAAAAACTATTATTTTCCAACCATATTTTAATCTCAATAATTATCACACAATATTTATAATATTTTCTACATTAATATCTAATGTGTCTATGGACATGTAGTAATGCCAGTCCTACTGGTTTATCTTCGCACATTGTAGATCTTGTCCAAGATTTTAAACGTGTAAAATTTTCTAATATTTTTTCAATGTATGGGGGGGGGGGCAAGGCTCTGGCCCTATGCCCCCATCACTACCATACCATATCGCTATCGCGATGGTAGTACTCAAACTAGACCAACATAGGAAAAACAGTAAAATGCGTTTAGAAATGTGTAGTTTACAAGTAGAAGAAGCTCTGTTCCTTACCAGTCGCGGCCATACATTGAAAAAATATCAGAAAATTTTACATGTTTAAAATCTTGGACAAGATCTACAATGTGCGAAGATAGACTAGTAGGACTGGCATTACTACATGTCCATAGAGACATATATATTAATGTAGAAAATATTATAAATAGATTTGCTACTACGGGAGTCAAAGGTAATTTGGAATTTATCGTCTAAAAGTTGGATATTTACTTTTTTATGTGTTTATTGTGTGATAATTATTGAGATTAAAATATGGTTGGATTTTTATTTTCTATTTATTAAAAATTTGTTTCTTATTTTGATCATTTGTAAAGTAATTTTATAATAAAAATTTATTAAAAAAATAGTAAATTACTTAGCACCAGTGCTTTCTAATTTATATTCTTTGGCAATTTCGTCCCATATTTTATTTTTAATGCGCACATTTCTGTAGTCGGGGTGTGCCAAATTGAACAATGCATCATGCTTCTTTACATGTTCAATAATCTTTTCGGTGAAATTGTACATATTTTTTCCGCGATCAGCGATTAACGTAACCTGCAGCGTTTGATCGCAAACGCATTTATATCGCCGACGATCACGCGAACGATCGCTGCACAAGTCGCTTCTATCGCCAATAGGTCGCATCATGTGTGTGCTGCTACATTTGATTACACTGGACGCATTAGATCGCCAACGCCATCGCTATCGCGATCGTGGTCGTGATCGCGTATGTGTGTTCTCCGCTAAGCCGAACCGCACTTGGTTTTGCCGTGGAATCACTATGTGTGGATTGTCCTGAGCCCAATAGTATTCGTTATGATGATTAAATAA
Organism: Othius punctulatus; assembly: GCA_951805005.1. Classification (NCBI taxonomy): domain Eukaryota; kingdom Metazoa; phylum Arthropoda; class Insecta; order Coleoptera; family Staphylinidae; genus Othius; species Othius punctulatus. Next base: position 74,737,221 of record OX638138.1, read on the forward strand.
TTCTAAATTAGAAAAGTAGGATGCATCTATCCATAAAATTGTATTTATAAAATTACTATTTTCCGTAATTTTGTTGAGTAACCTTCTTCAAAATGTCAATCTACGGATGTTATCATTTGCTTGTAAAGTGTGAGAAATCTGCAATTTATAATGGTGAAAATTGTGCTTTTTTAAATTTGTTGATGCTCAAGATTTAGATACGTTAACTTGATTTTCTATTTGCCGAGTTGAAATGTTCGGATTAGCGAACATTTAAGGCTGTTAATTGTTTTTGGCTAATAACTGTCAGAATTTTGAGCATTTTTTATAGTTTATAGTTATTTTACTACTTAGTTGTATTACGTTTTTTTATTAGTTATACAGTTGTTTTGAAAATAAATTGAAAAATAAAAATTGCAATAATTAATATGTCTCATATTTTTCATTTGAACATAGGTTGTTTACATCGTTGAAAAGAGGAAAAGATAGTCTATTGAGGCGTACAAAAATCATATATGGCGGCCATTCAAAATAAGAAATTATAGTCTATTAATATCTCGGAAACCGCCATCTTGACTTTTGTTTTGACTTGATTCTCAAGTTTGTGCGTTCGAACCAAGTAACTTTTGTTATAAACTTTTCCCCGCATCTTTAGTAATTATGAATATATAAGAGTTTTTAGAAAATCGCGATTTTTAGTTTTTTTAGAATAACTTCTAAACTCGGACTTTTGAAAATTTTTCAACATAATCTGCACCAGCATATTGCGCTGCACAATATTTCCCCTTTAACCAGATCTCTAGCTATAATAATAAGAAATATACTTATGCAATCCTACTTTATTTAGGACACCCTGTATTTATTTATATATTACATTTACAATTTTACCATTTTTCTCTAAAATTAATAGGGGAGCTAATAATATTTAGTATCTACTAAGGTTTAAATGCTATTAAGTTCACCAGCTGTGTTATTTATGTATTAAGAGCGAAAAGTGATACATCATTGCTTGAAAGTGAGAGAGAAAGCAATGTCACTTTCGTCTCATAATATACAAAAAATTCTACAATCGCATAAAAAATGTTGAATGCAGGGCAAAGTTTTCGATTGAGTTTTTTTAAACGGCGATTATTGATTGGTTGCCATTGACAACGCGTGTTTTTTAGTTTTTATCGCACGGCATATGAAAGTCATCTATACACGTCAACTTTTCGTTGTCAGTGTCGAGCAATAAAATAAGCCTACTTCATTTAGTGATTGTAGAAAAAAAATATTTATATTATGCTGTAAAAAAAAATCCTATCGGCATTTCAGTCGTCTCCACAGACAATGAGTCGGGCGCCGATTGTGCGATCGCCTCCTTTGCAGCCTGTTCAAATAAGGAACGTCGTCAAGGACGAAATCAAAAAAGGGCGGCACAGTTCAACGAAGGCTTACAACAACGAGCTTAGCCGTTGCATCTGTGTCACGTTCATCTACACAGATGCATACATGAACACACACACTCTCGCTAACATACTAGTACAGATTCCAGCCGCATGGTAATAAATTCCGTAAGTCTGGCACTAAACTGACAAGTGGAAAATACCACTTTTTGTGACATTTATCACCTACGCAAGGCAATAATGGTCAAAATTGTTGCTGCGCATCATTTAGATCACATTATTTTATTATATAAAAATATTATTATATTCATTCAAATAGAAATTGTAGAATTTTAATTTCCTTTTGGCGAGAATCGAACCTACGACTATTGAAGATGGTTAGATCTCGAGTCGTGTATACAAATCGGATTTTTTTTAATCTAGCTCTCTGCTTATTGTTTAGGTTTGATATAATCGCATGATGACAGGGTATTAAAAAATGCCGGAGGCCTCAATTCCATAATTGACGGTTTCATTTCGCAGTCGTCCATTAATCGTAATTATCGGAAATTCGTCGGGCGCATTGTGATGTCGCTGCTCGTTAGGTATTGAATGACTTGATTGCTACGTGATCGTCTTGTAATTCATGCCTTCATTACCACAATGGCCGTGTGAGCGTATGAGAAGTAGCTTTCAAATTTCGCACGATACGGCGGCTAATTACTTGCGAGTAGGACATGCGGAAACGTATTACGTAATTCGAGATAATTGGCCAATTAAGGCGTCCATGATGGATTCACTTGGGGAGGTACCAGTCCACATATAATTAGCAGATGAGGTAAATTACGTATTTTTCTGAAATCGTCAGTGAAGTGAGAGAATTCGGCAGTAAAGTGAGCCGAATCGGTACTATAGAAATCTATAATAGAAATTCACTAAGGTAAAATTGGTGTTCCCCAGTGTTATTATTCCAAAATTACAAGATGGGTTGCCTAATACCATAGGCAAACAGCTGCTATCAGTAAATTTGTGCTGCCGTGTTATAATGGTATATTACCTAGTAGGGTAATACCATAAATACTATTACAACATTGATTGCAATAATTCGCACTTGTAGAAGTGTACTAATCGGTACTTTAAATATACCAACGCTCTGGGAACGGTCAACAACGGAGTTATAAATCAAAATATAAAAAAATGATTAATACAAAGGTTATGTACAGTAGGGGTTTGTTCCTGCAAGAGAGAGTCCAAGACTGTCTATAAATATCAGCCACGTGCGCACCTTGATTGCACAGCAAGAAAAACTTGACAGTCAATAGGCAGACACACACGTAGGGGATTTTCAACCGATATGTCCTTCTGTCGGCACCTGGCATCCCTGTCACGCCGATCTAGCCAGGTCAGCGTGACAGGGATGCCAGATGCGGACGACATTACAAATCGGTTGAAAATCGCATACGCGTGCTACCTAATGATTATAAATTCGTTGTTCCAACACAAGTCAATCGAGTTTACTGACAGTTACAAAAGTTTGCGAAATCCGAGTCCAACGCATGCGTATTAGCTGCTTCGTAAGAAATAAAAAAATCTGTTAGCGTATATATTAACGTTGTTGTTTGTATTTACAAACAGTTAATAAAGAGTGACCTTTCTGATTCTGAGGAAGAGTTAGAAAACAACGACTTTGAAGAATTGCTCGAAGACAGGATTCGACCAAAAAAATTAAATTATTTTAAATAAACCATACCACCATACACAATGAACTGGAATTTGTATAGCATTTTAGAGTTAGTCGCCATGTAGCTACTTCTATTGCTGAACAATTCGAAAGTAGTTCATATTTCAAAACACAAACTGGAGGTTATGGGAAGTTAAGTGCTGTAAAGGTGCGAGTTCGCTAGCAAGTAACTTGCGACATTTATTGAGATAGCAGCTTTCTTGCCTGTGTAGACACATCTGAGATCAGTCTCTGCAAGTTCAATTCACTTGCGCCTGCTACTCTCAGAGAGCGATCGTGTCTAAAGTGGGTGGATACGGCTATTGTGCGAGTGTCTGACATTAACGCTGGATTTCCAACTTTTTTGGAAATATTTGCCGAGAGTAGCAAGTAGCAAGTTTTTAAATTCTATTATTTGAAATTAAAAATTTTCAATAATATTTTATATTTTTTCAAATATATTCTTGATTTGTACTGTAACTATACAGGGTGTTTCATAACAGGTATTACATTATGCAAATTTGGAGAATTTTTATTTTTGAACCTAACTCTATTTCAAATGCAACATATATTAAAAAATTTGTACCGATGAAAAGAGAATAAAAAGTACTACGGATATCAAAAACAACCATTAACCAGGTTGCTATTAAAAAAAATATTTATGACGTAATAACTTGCAGTAATATAACGTTATTCAATTAAATTCGTGATTTTTCCAGAAAATTCATTTTAACGAAGTTATCGAATTTATGCGTCACTTTATTTCCACACCGGGAAATATTTATTACACCGGGATTTTTTTTCCTTGTTGCACATAACATTCCTATGTGTAACTTTAAAAAATAAATAATCAACGCATACAGCGGCGTAGGTGTAGGCAACCAGTTATACACTGTCGTCCACCGTAACAGGTTGATATGTTTTTAACAATAAAGGACTGACAAAAAATCAGTTTTAAATGAAGAAATTAATTTAATGAAACAATTCTAACAGTAAACAAAACAGCATAAAAGGTTAAGTGTGGTTGATCAGGGTTCACCCTGATGTCCCAGCAAGTTTTCAAAATGCCCTGCGTGTATTTCACGGCAATACGTAATTCGGGGTCTTGGAAGCAACGCAGAGTATTTGTAATGAATTGTGTAATGAATCAGTACGTATGCGGTTTTTTAGTTCATTCAAGTGACATTCTTGCACGTTATTATAAATTTTACGGGAAAAACCAACCGTGTTTTAACAGCAGAGATGAAACTGAATAACCTATGTTGTGTACAGGAAAGGCCCATAGGATTGCTTTTACATGTTTGAAATATACAGTAATATTTCTTTATTAAAATAGAATTTTTGCGAATTCTTGTAACTTCTCTGTGGTATGTTACACCGTGAAATATATGTACAACTGGTTGCCTGCATCTATACATACGGGTGACAATTGATTTTTTAAAGTAACACATCGTCGGCTTGGTGTTTCAAGGTGGTATGTAACATTTTGTAAGATTTTGAGTATTTGGTATTACAAGATTATATGTGTTATAAGCTATCTTTTGCAAAGATCTAATAGGTGGGAGCACTTGTCTGAACATTTGTATTTACTGTCAAACAAGGTTGTACGTCAAATTTGGCATTTACACTTTAGTGTAACATAGTTGTACGTAGACGCATACAACTCTAACCGACTTGAGAGTCTTGTGAAATATGGATAAAATTTGTGAAAACTATGATAGTGATGATTCTAAAAAAGATCGTAATTATTTCTCAGACGATCCAAACAATAATAATGAAGCAGATGAAAGCTATTTGAGGTACAATTTCTTAAATTTAAGGTATATATTTTTTAATTTTTTAGTTGTTTAATTTTAATAGTGAATACTTAAATCAGATAGAAGAGGAAATAGGTGTTATCGCGACTGAAGAAACAAATAATGCAAAGGAAGATGAAAATGAAGATACTAAGAAAAAAAATCAAGGAAGAGACAAAGAAATCCAGACAACTGGACCTGTAATAACAGGAAGTAGCTATGCGAGCAGGGTCTCCAATATGTTTCTTCTCGAAAAAAGGTAGTTCCTGCAAAGAAACTTCAAAACATTAAAGACGCATGTCGCTGGAAATGCTTGGTAAAAATTTCTAACAAAGAGATGAAATATTTCAAGAGTATTATAAATTGAAATCTAAGGAAAACCGAATGTTCGTTCTTTCTACATTCGAAAAATCTACACCTGTCCGCAGGAGGAAAGGAAGCACTGATGAAAATTCTAAAAGGACTGCTGCCTTCGGCTATATTTTTAATGTGAGCAATAGCAGAACACGACTATGCAAACAATTTAATTGTGGAACTCGTGAGTATTAGCCAGAAACCAATTTACTCTGCTCATAAAAGAATAAAAATTCTACAACCGGTACAACAGATCCTTTAAAACAAGGAACACATACTAAGCAATCGCTTTACCATGAAGATGTCGTCTTGGTCAAAGAACATATAAATTTATTCCCGCGTATGGAGTCGCACTACTGTCGGGTTAATTCAAATAGAGAATATTTGGATTCATCTTTAACTATTATAAAAATGTATGAATTATACAGGGTGTATCAGCAGAATTTTCTGAGGAATCCAAAAATTGAATAATATACCAGGTGTTGCATTTAAAATAAGAAAGTTGGTATTGGCCACGGTCACATGACACACCCTGTATAAAAAGTTTTTGTTGAAAAAAATGCGCAACTAAAAATAACAATCGACGTGTCCGAGCGTTTTTTCGAACACGCCCCCATTTATTTATTATCGAATTTATTCCACTTGGCTGATACACAGTGTATAAACAATACATAGCGGAAATAGGTAAGGAATCTCTAAAAATCTACTTATAGGAGCATATTTTGTATGAATTACAAATACAATTTACATTTTCATTTTAAAAAAATACCGCTGCGACCTTTGCGACGAAATCCATCTAAAGGAAAATAAATTAACAGAATGACCATACCAAAGAAAAAATAGCAATGAGAGAAAAACGAAACCGAGACAAAAACAGAAATACGGCAGTGCTTTGTTTTGACCTCGAAAATACCTTAAGTTGTCCGAAAGCTGAAATTAGTTCCTTTTATTACAAATCCAAGTTTCAGTGTATAATCTGACTGCACATCTTTCTGGTTCTAAGCAACTTTACTGTGGTATTTGGCCGGTATCATCTAAGGGCGATGTGGTAATGACTTTGCTAGCACTCTTATGAAAATACTGGAAGTAGTACTTCAAGATAATCTTGGTATCACAGAACTCATTGTATGGAGTGACAGTTGCGTTCCACAAAATCGAAACCCGCATATTTCATTTGCAATCGCGGACTTCATGATGCGGTATCACAACATAAAAAACATCACAATGAAATATTCTAAACCAGGATATTCATGTGTACAAGAGATAGATTCGGTCCACAGCTGTATAAAACGTGTACTAAGTAAATCTGTATACTATTCGCCAATAGGTCTGATTCGCCTGCTGCTACAAGTTAATAGAAATAAGCCTTACAAAATAATACAGAAGCCGGCAATTGATTTTAAGAACTTCCAAGAATGCATGACTTTACTTAACTATACTCTAGTGCCGTATACAAAGATGCGACAAATTAAGTTTTGCGGATCTGTATTTAATATTTACTACAAAACTTCCCATGCGGACGAAGAATTTGTCGAACAAAGCATAAAACGTGCTACTGGTAAAACATGGGCGTCTATTCAAACTAAGGTGGACTTCCCTGTACCCAAGCAAGCAAAGGGAATGCATAACTTTAGAACATAAGATTGATGTACTCAAGGCAATGTACCGGTGGATGCCTACTGTCGATAAAGACTATTTTGACGCAATTCTTCCGAAATTGAAAGATCGTGACGAAAAAGGGAAGAAAGGAAGAACAGCTATGTAAAATTAACAAATTCAAAATATTGTTATTAAGTTATTGAGTTATTGGCCCCCATTAAATTTGTTGGTAAATAAAGTATTATCTAATTTTATAAACATTACGTACTCGTATATTCTTTCAAAGTTGCATTGGATGTTACTAACGAAAAAACAAAAATGTAGTTGTATGTATTTATTTGTGTTTTCATTACTCAAAAATTTGGAATGTTGGAAGCTTGAAATATCACGAATATTAATATTGAAATTTTATGAAAAGAATATATCAAAACATAAATCAAACGAATAGGAATGGTACGACACTTTTTGTAACACCCCAATATTTAGAATCGATTTTCCCAAATATATGAAATTTGCACATACAACCTTGTAACACCAAGCCGCCGACATATGAATATTCCGGGTAAGGTAGGTGCAGCCAACCATTTATACATTGTCACTGGTAAGCAACCATACAATGTTATGTGTGATAAAGAAAAAAAATCCCTGTATATTATGTGTTATATGTATAATAATAATACTGCTACTCAGATCCTCTTTCAGCTGTAAGAACAAATAAAATACTGTATATAAATAATATATACTACATCTTATAAGAATTGGTAATGCTGAATTCAAAATTTGCAATTATTAATCATGAAATTTCTAAAATCAACAGTTTGCTACAAATATTGTTTAAACATGTTTTTTTTAGTTTTAACTAAAATGAAAGTGTTTAAAATTTGGACTTGATTTCAATTACCATCATCTTTATGTTTCTTTAAAATTAAAAAAGAATATCTATTTATAATGAGGACGTTTTTGTAAAAACATATTGTACAAAATCTCACAGTACTTTTAAAAAGTAATAATTATAGGGAAGGTATTGTTTTAGAATGGAACCCACAAAACTATTTTGAGGTTATGTTATTACTAATGTATATATTTAATCGGAAATTCGGATTGAATACCAATTATTAAAGATGATAGTTAATTATATATATTTATCGAATTTCGTCGATAATTTATTAAAAATTATGTACTTACATTAAAATGGTGTTCACAAAAATGTAAGTGGAACGTCAAAGAGACACTCGCGGAATCACTTCAGGCTTGTTGTAACCACTTTTTCCGTATATCACCTGTTGGGGCATTTATAAACAACTTATTTGGTTCGCAATTTGTGCTGCTATTACACCCAGGCACAATGCAACGCAGAAGCGACGTTTTCTTTCTCTCGCTCCATTGTAAGCAATGCTACAGCTGAACGCCAATGTGAGTAGTGACGTCACAGCAACATGGCGGTCTTTCGGGACCTTTTCAAACGCCGTAATTTTTAAAATCGTGTATGCTAATCACAACGATTTGTCTCAACACAAAAATTAATGCGAATGATTTTTTAATGTGTCTAGAGTTCAGTTTCAAGGTTTTTGAAAAATCGCGGAAGAACCTATTGTAAGTTTTTTTTTTCTTCCATTTTTGATTCATCACATAGTACAGACAGATACGCCGATTTTGTTAAATTATCAATTCTTATTCAAATTCAAGGATTTATTTTAAAAAATCATATTATTTGAATCGTGATGTAAATCAATTGATTAAATCATATTAAAAGTGTCAAAAATTGATTTTTTAAATATCATTCATATTTGACTTCTTTTTTAATCATGATTTAATCCAACCCTGCTCTACTACTCCCCCTGTTGTGGCCCAATTCCTATCACATTTGATTTGAAAATTCGTGTTTGATGAAACGTAAAGTGAATAAGCCCACGTAATATGTTTTACTTGAAACGTACAAATAGAAATAAGGTTGTAGAGGCAGCATCATCATCAAAGTTCGGTTTTATAAAAGATCATTAACCTAATGGCAGTAAAAACTGTATCACGCAGTTTGAATAAAATTATAATTAGCTAATTAACATTTTGCTGACGGTAGTGAAACTTGTGGCACAATATTCGAATTATTAACATAACTTTTGGACAACATGTGGGCGCCGGTACACGCTGAATTACAGTAATAAAGTCATTTGGACAAATTTCTAATTTTACTCCTAATTTCTTCCAATCTATAACAGTAAATTAAAAATATAATTTTAAGTTTTACTTTTCGTGATGCACGAATTTTGCATCAAGGACTCAGTTGGCATCCCCGAGTGGCGTGCTTGACCTTGTCTTCCATTTTTGTGACACCCGTATACAATAATTTGTTCTGTGTTTATTGCCTAACACTTAGTTGTTGAGAAGTTGAAGCTGTAATTGAAACCACTATTATTTATTCTCCATATATTGAAAAATTGCAGTTGCAACCACTATTATTCGTTCACCTTATATAGAAAAACTGCAGTTGCGACTACTACTAATAATAGTGGTTGCAATTGCAGTGAATATTCTAATATTCATTCACTTCTATTAAAAAAAAAAACTGTCTTATTTCTGTATGTCTTCCTAATTTCTAAATACAAACGCCCACGCACTGTAATTAGCCACCGGAAGTGCTCCAGTGTTCCTTAACTTTGCTAACCCAAATCCAGACGCATCTCATCGCCGATGACCACATTCAAGCTATTTGGCATTGAGCCCATAATGTCGTGGGGGCAACATGCGTGACGTTCACACACTTCACATTGACATTTACGCATCGTAATTAGACTTCAAACAGCTGCCCGTCATAAAAGCAATGAATCATACAGGTAAAGCATTCTTAAAACAATTACCAGACAAACGGAATTACGTGTACATAAACTGTGTTCATGATCTTCATGGATGAATGACAAATTGACAAATTTATAGGTCAAATTACTTACTTTCGTCCATAATGAGCGTGTAAGGTTTCGAATACCCTATTATTTGATTTATTAGATATTTATCAACGACTGCTTAGATAAATGACGAATTTGACATTCATTTGAGTTAAGTAATGAAACTCATTACCTAACTAGTTAGGTAATGAAATTAAAAGCACTAATTTTTTTATACCAACTTACGATCAAATTTATTAAACAATTACTTATGAACATTAATAATGTAACATAATGTAACATGTTTACATTTATTTAAGTGTATTCCAGAGGACATTTCTGTTTTAGAAATATCCAAACTACTGCAGCTACTGGTTGAAGCTTCTACAAGCATATTCTTTTCTCCAAGAATATTTGTAGCGATACGTTTTTTATTTACAACCGAAGTTTCTATGTATCCTTCGGCTACTGTATTGCTCTCCCAGCCTCCGTTCTTCGATATCCGAAGGCAGAGTTTCGGAGTCGCTCATTGTAACACAGCAAAACAGAAATTAGCAGTTTAATTCTTGAAGTTTTGAAGATTATATTGACATTCAAATTACATGTTACTATGGTTCTACATATATACATACTATGACGTTTTGATTTTTCATCGAATTGAATTCAAAAGTATAATTTTCGTAATTCAGAGCAGTCGTAGATAAAAAATTGTATCTAATACGTGTGATAAGGTCATATTAATTGAAACTCATGCTCTTACTTCGACTCGGGCTACGCCCTCGTCTCAGCAACTCACCGCATTCGTCAGTTAATGATGCTCTTATCCCACTAATTAGATAAACAACTAACGCATGGTCCTAAAGTATTTGGAAAAAATTTAAAAGCTAATAATTTTTTCCAAACTCATTTAATTTGAAAAACAAATGTTACAACAATTGATGACACTAATAACAAAAAATAATTAGTAATTACATTATGGATAGTGGCCCATTATCCTCAATAAGTCGCAATTTTCTTCGCACTTATCCAATCTTCGTTTGGACAAATTCAGGTCCTATTTCTGTAATCATTTGGACGATTGCGACGCCGCAATTGATCTTCATTTGATGCTTCCCATCCTTTATCGTACACTTTCCTCGATAGTATTGACCAGATTTCTTCTATTGGTCTAGCCTGAGGTACATTAGGAGGATTGTCCATCTTAGGTACAAAGTCTATGTTATTTTCATTTAACCACTGTTTGGTAACTCCAGCATAATGGCATGACGCTGTATCAGGCCAAAACATTATATTATCGTTGGCATGATTGTATTTAAAAACTTAAGTAACTTTGTGAGGCATATTTGAATATAACGGTCTGCGTTTAAGGATTCTCCTCCAACACGACCAACATAAAGCTGTGAGATAAATCCTGTTTCAGAAATGGTACACCACACTAAAATGTTATCCTCAAATTTCGATTTAACTTTAAATTTAACATTGTCTGGTGTATTTTCTAAGTAGTCGGTGTAAAACCCATCGTTTCCTTTAATCTTTGAATGGGATAAGGTAAAATAAGGTATTTTTCATCATCCATTACAATTAATTTATTATCAAAGTGTATACGCTTTAATGCGCGACAACAACGCGGAATTCTTTATAATTGGGATGCGGTATGTTTTGGTGCCTATCTTCTCTTTCTAAACACTAACTTTGTGCGATCAATTCTTCTTAACACAGTGGTCTTCGCAATACCAAATCTCCGGGCTAATTTTCTCTAAGAAACTCCAACTTTGTCTTTCGCTGCTTCTATCCGTCTTCTTTGTCTTATTCCACACAAAATTCTTGGTCTACTGCTTTCGGGTAAATTAATGCATGGTATACCCTCTTCACAATTCCGTATAGTGTTATAAATAGTTGACTTTCCTACATTTTGCTCTCGGTAGATTGCAATAATATCACGCTAAGGTATTCGTCCAACTAGATTGTAACTACCTTTACAGATATCTAATTTGTAAGACATTTTGCTACGATCGATTCGCAAAACTACTTACTTGTGACGTTTTAGTTTCCATGGCAACTTAATTAAACAGTATTGGGTATAAAAACGAATCATTTAACATTTTTCCAAAAACTTTAGGACCATAAGTTATTAACTTGTGATCATAAATTCTTATAATTTATGATATTTATTTTGGTTCATGATTTATTTCTTTTATTTTTATTTTGTGTGATCGTATAATGAGTACATCTTTACGATGTGTTTTAAATTTTAAATCATTATCGTGATAACTTTAAATTCATTTAGAGGTAATGTGTACATTGCTAACAATAACATTAATAAAATAAAGACACCGATTTATGGATTTAAGTGTAATTTATTCATTTTCAAGGATTTTGCAAAAATAATTAAACATTTTTAACGACTATCGTTATTGACTCAAAAATGCGAAATTTTACTCAAAAGGTATTGGATAAGACGTGTATATTTCAGTAAGTTCACATGTCATACAATTATCATGCAAATCTGTGACACATGTTAGAACATGGTAGTTATGTTTGTGTACACCAACATAATCTGCACATCAGTTGGAAGTTTCTAGTAGTAACGTCAATGACTTCACACATTGATCATTTCAACGTTCCCGCAAAACTACTCAATGTATGTCACTACTTCATGAAACATGGCTAGGTTTGTGTCCAATGCCACACTCCATTTGTTACTTTGGGATTCACTAACTAGGTTGGCTTTTAGGTTTTGATAGATTCAATTTTGTCAACTATTACTTGTAAACTGTTTGTATGACCTATTAATGAACTTTCAATATGATCTAATTAAAATTTGTTTATACGAATTACCCAGAATTAATTAATTAGTAATTACCTTACGCCACCTTAAGCCTGAATAGCCACCTTATTGGCCCGATATTATTGAAATTATATTTTAATAATTTTGTACATATTCCCTGAAGAATATTATCCATTTTATATTTCCTCTATTAATTTCGAGTCAGGTTCGGTTCTAAATTTAATTGTCATAAGTTTACTACGATTAAACTTGAAATATTTAATTTTGTACAAAATTTGTAAAATAATAATTTCTTTGGCATATTATTATGAAACTATACAATTATATTCGCGTACTTCGAGTTCGACTAGTTCTCGCAAACAAGGCAGCTGATAAAATATATAAATTTCAAAATCGCTACGAATGAGATTAGGTTTGTAAGGGACACGAGGGGGAGCATGAAGAAAATAACAAAATAACAAAGGACAATAAGCTTAACACAAAACTTTATTTTATTATGTTGATTTGTGTATGATTTTAGAGTAGTAAACTGCATGAATATTTTAGAATCTAGATACGAAGCGGTATACAGTTAAATAGTGTTGGAATATTCAGTGGTTCTTCCAGGTCGATAACAAAAGTTTCGGCGCCGAATCATCCGTTTTTCGAGATGAGACGTATTCTCGATTTTCAAAAAAGGCATATTGTCGCATTCATTTTTTTTCGAGGCCATCTGGTTGGTCGCTAGCATTTATATTGATGCAAAACATTCACCTTTTTACGCTCTCAAACGCACATTACTTTAAAGAGCGTAGACCCTACGTTTCGGAGCAATTTGTCGTAAAAAAAGCGATGTTTTTTTTTGTTTTTCGGAAACGGTTGGGTGCACTGCCTTCCCATTTAAAGGAGGCGTAGCCCGGACGTCTGGATATGACCCCTGATTTTGCTGGCGCTGCTGCCAACAGAATAGGAGAAAAAAACTAGAATTTTCTGAAGAATCCAAAAATTGAATAATATACCAGGTGTTGCATTTAAAATAAGAAAGTTGGTATTGGCCACGGTCACATGACACACCCTGTATAAAAAGTTTTTGTTGAAAAAAATGCGCAACTAAAAATAACAATCGAGGTGTCCGAGCGTTTTTTCGAACACGCCCCCATTTATTTATTATCGAATTTATTCCATTTGGCATTCCACAACATAGCACGTACATATCAAAATTATATATTAAACATATCTTTATATTCATTAAAAATTCAAAAACTCGTCCAGGGTATAAAATGTATTCTCAATTAAAAATAATCTTAACTTACTCTTAAATACTATGGGGTTTTTAAATTTTTGATAAAATCAGGTAAATGATTGTATATCTCTACACATGAATAATATGGAGAATTTTTATAAAATGATGTAAGATGTAAGGGAACACGGAGCATATTGCAATGCCTTGTGGCATGAACATGATGCTCAGCATTCTTTTGAAAAGATCCGATATGATTGTACACATACATAGCACACTTCATGATGTAGATACAAATAAATGGCAATATGTTGTGCTCCCTGAAACTAGATCTACAAGATTCCCTCTTGCCTAAATTGAAAATTAACCGAATTATACGTTTTTGGGCTACTTTAACCCGATATGAATCAAATAATTTCCCCCACATTATTACATTATACGACATATGACTGGAAGCTAATGCATGGTATACTTGCACAAGATATTTTCTTGATACTGTATTTTTCAGTTTCAATATGGCGTAATAGGTGCTATTTAGTTGTTTCACTAGATGTTCCACATGAATTGACCACTTGAGTCCCTGGTCCAAATAACATCCCAAGAATTTTGCAGATGCAGCGCTGGTAGGTATAAGTTGTTGCGAACACCTGTTCTTGAAAAACTGAAGATGGACTGTCTTGTCTCCATTTAAAATCAAATTATTTTGATTGCACCATTGTTTGACACTAACTGCTACTGATTGCAACCTGGCATCAAGCTCTTCTTTCGTTGGTGCATCGATCACTATAGAAATGTCATCGGCAAAGATAACAGTTTGCCCACACGTCATATGTATTGGCAAGTCATTAATATATAGTAAGAATATTAGTGGTCCTAGCACAGATCCTTGCGCTACTCCTAGAGACAAGTTACATATATTAGAGTCAGCGCTCTCTATGTTGACATACATTTTGCGACCGGTAAGGAATGATTTTACCAAATCCAATACATGGCCCCTCATTCCAATGTTCCATAACTTGCTTTCCACAAATTTCGCGTTGACAACATCGAATGCGCTCGACAGATCAAAAAACATTCCGGCGACATAACTGTTTGTATCCATTACTCTTTGAACGCACTCGATAAATTCAAAAGTTGCAGTTTCTGTGGACCGCTTGCCAGTAAAACCGTGTTGACAGGGACTCAGTAATTTATACTTGGTAATAAAACCATATGATTGATTGTATATTGTCTTCTCGTATATCTTAGAAATCACATTCAACACTGATACAGGTCTATAGTTCTCAATCTGTTGTTCACTTCCCTTTTTATATACTGGAACTACCCTTGCGATCTTTAGTGAGGTAGGAAATTTCCCTTGGGCTAATGTATTGTTTATTAGGTGGGTTAGTGGTCCAACAATAACATCACTGATATATTTAATGATTCTCGTTGAAATACCGTCGGGGCCCACGGAGTTCTTATGTTTCAATTTTAATATTATAGTCTTTATCTCTTCGTCTGTAGTCTCATATAGAGTTATTGTATGATCCTGATGCAATCCCGCAGTACAGGAACTTGATATATTTGATCCAAAATTGTCTTATGGACAATGCTAGATTGTCTTATGGATGCGTCAACCCATTTAGCATTCGATTTTCTAATAATTTGTCTTATTATATTTCTAATTGGACAGGCCATATTAAAATTGTGAAGAAGACATTGCATGAATTCGTCAAATGATTTATCTACATTATCGGTCAAGTCAACACCAACTAAATCAATCTTTATCATATTTTTTAATCTTCCCAAATTGGTTTCATTTATTAGTCTACTTTGCGTTGATTTATATTCAGAACTCCTGACTCTTGTTTCATTTGCTACTTTAAAACATATTTCTTGAGCGTAGTGGTCGGATAAGTTAGAAGTAATTATTGAGCATGATGTTAATTCCTCCTTAATTTAGAGACAATATAATCTATAGTTTAAAGGACTTAACAATTGTTTCTCCAGAAACATCATCCCACGCTGCCTTAAATAAATTAATTGCGTCCATGATAAATACTTTCTGATTTATCTAAAGTTCATATTCATTAATTACCGTCCGATTAATTGTTTTCTGCATTTGCACTTTAGACTTCTAATGACGCCATGGTCCATAGGGTGATACAACCTATGGACCATGGCGTCACTAGTGCAATTTTTTTGTAAAAATGCATCTATCACACTATACCTTTTCAAGTTCAAATTGAGACCAATCAAGTTCATATTGAGAGCAATCAATTTCAAATTGAGACAAATCAAGTTCAAATTGAGACCAATCAATTTCATTTTGGGAAGTAACAAATTGAAATTGAGACCAATCAATTTCAAATTGGAAACAATCAAATTGAAATTGAATTTAAACAAATTCAATTTGAGATCTAACAATTTCTAAATGAGATTTTCAATTTCAAATTGAGATTAATCAAATTCAAGTAGGCAATCAACAATTTCAATGTGAAAATATTACCAATATGTATATTAATGAAATATTATTATAATATAATTTATTCGTTCATGTAATATTAAATATTAACATTATACAACAAAGAATAAAAAAATCTAAGAAATAGACTACTAAACTAAAAGTGCATGTCTTCCATGTTTAACCCAGCAGGAATAAATTTTTGGATACCAGCCACAAATCTCGCATAATTGACAACATTAATTTTTCTTACGTTTTCAGTAATTATATTTTACAACCTTTGCAGGTTGTATCATATTGCTATATCATATTATACCTGCCTTCTCCATTCTAAATGTGTGGCATTTGTACGGCCAAATCTGCCTTCACACCAGATTTCATGACTGACCAAGCATTCTCAATCGGGTTCAACATTGGGCTATATGGACTTAATCGAAGTAAATGATTATTTCTGAATTCATGTTCCTGGAATACTTCTTCTATGGACGAATGGCAAGGTGCGTTATCAATCACCAAAACTATAGGCGACTGATACATATTTACTGCATTTCGAATACAATTCCTTACAAATTCGTTAGCTTCTGCTTGCCCAAATGATCCTCTTCTTATTTCATGATAAATTAGTCCAAGATTACCAATGCAACCAATAATATGTATGTTTTATCCTCTACTGCCTGCCGAGACATAGCTACAGCGATCCCCTTTTTTTTATCTGCCTTGTTTACGGGAAATAAATAGGTTATAGTTAGTCTCATCCATATATATTATTGGTAAATTCTGTGCCTGGAATTCTAACAGCTGTTGTATATACAAACTCCGTCTACCTTTATTTTCATCCGAATTTGCTCTTTCGGGCACATTTCTTACATTTTTTAGGGTATACAATAATCCATCCAAGTGTTGTCGAACACATTCTGTTGTAACTGTAATGTTAAATCTTTGAAACAACCTCTTTTTTAAAATCTTCAGCGTAATTTTTCGAGTATCTTCAATACATTGCTCAATAAACAAACGATGTGCGTCGGCAACTTTAACCAAACGCCTTCCATCTCATTGTTTTTCAGGTTTTTCTTGCCTTTTTACCCAACGATAAGCTGTCGTTTTCTTCACGCCCATCGTGTTAGCAAGGGTTTAATCTGCACTATTATTATAAACAGCACACAGCTGCTTACTGACATGCACTGCTTCTGCTTTTTTTATGTAGCGTGGCATTTTTAATACGACACATATGAAATAATTATGTTGTGTCATAATAAATATTAATTGTTTACTGTCAACTTGATATTGGTTAGTGTTAACTTGATTTTGTTTAGTCTCAATTTGAACTTGATTGGTCTCAATTTGAAATTGACTGGTCCCAATTTGAATTTGATTGGTCTCAATTTGAATTTGATTGGTATCAATTTGAAATTGATTGGTCTCAATTTGAAATTGATTGGTCTCAATTTGAAATTGATTGGTCTCAATTTTAAATTGATTGGTCTCAATTTGAACTTGAAAAGGTATAGTGCAATTTTGACTTCAGGTGCAATTGATATTGCAACTTTTAAATGAGGATGTGCAGGGCAATTTTTTTATTTGGTTCTTATTTATTGAATTAACGGGACAATGCCCACTAACACATTGCTTCATAAATACATTACAAAATTTAATACATACAAATATGAGTGGAACCCAAAATCGACAGTTATTAGTGATTGGCAAATCGGAGAAACCAAGATGATTCAAAAATTTAAAAGACAAGCTGCCAGTGAAATACCGTGCTAACATGAAATCCTGGATGATTTTAAAATTGTTTGAAGAAGAATTACAAACCTGGGACGATGAATTAAAGAAGAGCAAGATATAAATTATGTTTCTTGCAGAAAATCTCCTGGAAGTAGCTCAAATAAATGACATAGGTGTTGTATTTGACAGAAAATTGACATTCAACAATCATATAGATGAAATTACCTCTAAGGCCCGCAAAATGCTGGGCTTCGTAAAGCGGAACACATCTTACTTTACTAATATTACAGCAATTAAAGTTTTATATTCGTCTCTTGTTCGATCTCAGATAGAGTATTGTTCTACTGTGTGGTCTCCATGTTACGCCCTGTATATAGGTAAACTTGAAACAGTTCAGCATTTATTCCTTCGATACGTTGCACACAAAATTAACTTGAATGTCAATGGTACCTATGGCGTAATTGAATCAATATTAGGAATCTCGACCCTAGAAACCAGGAGGAAGGCAGCTGATCTAACGTTTTTATATAAAATTATGAACAACATTATTGATTGTCTTGAATTACTTGGATATATTCAGCTCCATATTCCGTTGCGCGTCACTCGTCAACATGATTTGTTCTTCGTGCCTTTCTCCAGAACAAATCGCCGCTGCAATGCACCTTTGCTGCGGATTCAACGTTTAGCAAATCAGTACTGCAGTGACATTTGTCTATTTAGCACTAGCATTCAGAGGTTCAAAAAATTTAGTAATTTGAGATTGGGGTGTTAGCGGTCGAATTTGTTGTATATATGTTAACCTCGTTTTACTTTAATTTAATGTCATTAGTTGAATTATTACTTGTATAATGCATATCAATAAAACTTGGTTAACGCAACTATCAGACCTTATTTAATGAGTACCTTGTATGGTTTTATTAACAAGGCATACTTTTATCTCTTATTAATTTTCTTAACCAATGGTGCAAAACTTATTTTTTTCAGTTTTTATTTTTTTGTGCTAAAATCACTGAACCGATTTGAATAAAATTTCATGGGTATGTAGGCATCTATAAAGGGCATCCAAATAAACAACAAAAAATATACCATGCAATCTAAAAATATACAGCATGATGACGTCGCACTTTTTTGGGACACCCTGTATAATCAAAAATAATTTCCTAAAATACGCCACGGAATGCAAGTAAAGTATGCAAAATATCAAAATCCTAACTCAATTAGTAACTGAGCTACAGAATACGGGAGGTGAAATGACGGACCCTGTATATACAGGGTGTAACAGAAATACGTGTGTTAATTTTAAACATTGGTAGAACTCGTTATATGAAACATTTTTTCTATGTTTTTTTTTCAAAATTTGCAGGTTTTTCAAATATTTTTTGCCCCCTAATTTTGACCGATCGAGCCGTTCTCAGGTACTGTCACTATAATTGTCAAGTGAAGTTTATTTCAAAATGCCAATTTTTTCTAATCATGAATTAACAGATATTGTGTTGGTATATGGCCGAGCTTTTGGAAATGCCGCAGAAGCCCGTAGATTGTACAGTGCACAATATCCTGAACTTGTTTTGCCTAACAGGCAATGATGAACCTTTATGACACCGTTGCCATCACAACAAAATATTTTATAGCTGCACACCTTTAACCATAGGCGGGTACGCGTTTTAGTAGATAAACTATAAACTAGAACATATTTTAAATCAGTTTAAGTTGGTTTTTGAAAAAAAAAACATAGAAAAAATGTTTCATTTAACGAGTTCTACCAATGTTTTAAATTAACACACGTATTTCTGTTACACCCTGTATAGTAAATTATTATTATTCAAATTTGAAATGGTAAATAAATATGTTTTTAAATTATGACTTATTTTGATATTTAACTTTTATCGTTCTCTTGTTTGGTGGAGAAATAATAGTTACTTATGTATTAAGGGCGTAAAGAAGGTTTTATGACCCGAAGTCTTATTTCTGTAAAAGACTGTAATCAGAGTTATAACTACAACCAGATGAATTTGGGTATGGCCTTGGCAGCTATTTGTGACTATCGATGTGTAAAATAATTAGTTTCACTTCGTGTTGCAGGAACACAAATTATATTTTGTATTCTTCGCATACAAACTACAACAAAATATTTCAACTAAATTAATGTTGGTGCCAATCGCCTAGGGACGCCCTTTATAAGTTTGTTACATAAGAAAGGTTTGACAAACTTTTCCAATGCACATATTTGAATGCAAACTGGTTGGCAACTGATTCTGATTATTGGCTGCTGGAACGTAGTCTGTTAATTTGGTTCTTGTTACTTTTATTACTAAATATCTAATAAAAAACTAATTTCACAACACAAGTCAAAATTGCAGGCATATAAATGAGCTAGTTGTCAAATAAAACAAGAATTATTTTCCAATCTCAAATATAATATGCATGGATACCTGTGCGCTAGTCCTTCAGGAAAAATCGTCCTCATCTTCGAAAATCCGAAACTTTTCTGACTGTCAGAATTCTTGTAACTTTGTAACTTGTCAGAAAATCTCCTGGAACATTATACTTTTTATCGCCAACCGTCAATAAAGCCATACATTACCATAGCGATTTTCAGAAGTAAACAAACACTTTCTATATAAATCAAACATTTTACCTGCCGCTAATATTAATTGACATAGCCATGACTGTAGGACATTATTCATAAATCGTTTGTCACTGTCACCGACAGTGCAACAGTTAAGGTATCGTCGCGAACTATTTAGTGAAAATAATGGAAGAAGAATTTCATTGCACACCTCCAGAAATTCAGCAGAAGTCTCTAGAGACGTCTTTCGAAATTCTACCACAAAAATCGGTAGAAAAATATAATCGCCATTATGACATATTCATCGAGTGGTGCAAAAAACACGGAATTAAAAAATACAGTGAAAACGTTTTACTCGCGTATTTTTCCGATTTATCGAAAGAGTATTCTCCTTCTTCGATGTGGTCATACTATTCCATGGTGAAAGCAACCCTTTCAGTAAAAAATGATGATGATATTAGTAAGTATAAAAAACTTACGGCTTTTTTAAAACAAAAAGGAAGAAATCATACTCCAAAAAAGTCCAAAACTCTTTCACAAGAAGAAATACAATTGTTTTTACTAAATGCTCCGGATGAAATCTACTTGATGATGAAGGTAATATATGCAACATTTTCAAAACCATTTTGATGTGAATTATTTTAGATATGCGTTTTGTTTGGAATTGCTGGGGCTTTACGTAATGAAGAACTATTGAATTTAAAAATAAATGACATAGAGCACAAAGAAACTATTCTGGTTGTTCATATACCTAAAACAAAGACCAACAGGCCTCGATTTTTTGTGATCACTTCAGAGTTTGAAGGAAAAGTAAAATCCATAGAATTATTTAACAAATATTTAGCTATGCGTCCTAAGCATACGCCCCACGACAGATTATTCCTAACTTATAGAAATGGCAGATGCACAGTCCATCCAGTTGGATTACATACTTTTGGAAGTATACCAAGCAAAATTGACAACTATCTGCATTTGCCAGAACCGTCACTTTATACGGGACATTGCTTTCGCAGAACATCCGCCACTCTCTTTGCCAACGCAGGCGGCAGTAAGGAAAATTTAAAACGCCACGGAGGGTGGAAAAGCGATACAATTGCAGAGGCTTATGTTGAAGAATCTGTGCTCAATAAAACGAAAATTGCAAAGACTATTTTAGGTGAAGATCAAACTGAAAACATAGTTGTTACCAATGATAATTCTGCTGACGATTTACACATTATTAACATAGATAATAATCCTCAAACATTTTCAGTTCAAACTCCTTCGACTTCAGGAATTAATTTTTATAATGCGCCAGGGTGTACTTTCACGTTTAATATAACTAATAATAAGTAGACTCATTTTGCATTCGCTGTAATGTTTTTATTTGTTTACTTATTTACAATAAAATGTGATAAGTTAATTTTTTTTTATTTAGCATTTTTACGGTTGGCGATAAAAGTTTGTAGGCACCACGTCAGTAAAGTATCCTTACTGACTTGGTACATAAATAACTATTTTCGGAATCACGAATTACTTTTTGCTGGAATGCCTTTTCTATTTTGCGCATGCGTGGCGCAGTTAGTAACCGATTCAGATCGCTGCTGAAACAAACCAAATATCGCTCCCTTCACAATTTTTTATTATAAATAGCCAGTATTATAATCCCTAAAAGATTTATTTGTTTTTAAAAGACTAATTTTTACACTGTTTATATTTTTTCCTACACAATTTTTGTTTATAGTTAGAGTGTTATAGTCCCAATCAGATCAATTTCTCACTCATTGGTCTCACTCATCTAGAGGCACTCTATATTACTTTTTTTCACAATACTTGCTAATAAATAGTTAGTGTTATAGCCGCAATTAGATTAATTAGGGTGTGGCCCTTGGCAGATACTTGGAACTATCGATGTGTAAAGTATTCAGTTTCACTATGTATTGCTGACACGAATTATCTTTTGCACCTATGCAAATTAATCTGGTCTCGAATATTGTTATGATGATTGTTAACACTTTTTTTAAATTACTCAGGTCATAGTCACACCCAGTTTAATTTGGGTCCCACTCACCTAGGGACACCCTTTATATCGTTTCCTTTCTAATAAGTCAGTGTTACAGTAGCAACTAGATTAATTTTGGACTCACTCACCTAGGCACAACCATCATAACCATCTACACAACTTCACAAGCTATCTTCACAATGTTTGTTTATAATTTAATCAGTGCTACAGTCTCAACCAGATTAATTACTGTGACTATCGATGTGCAAAATATTTAGTTTTATTACGTATTCCAGAAACACGAATTGTATTTTGTATTCTTCGTGTACAAAGTACAACAAAATATTTATCTGTTACTAAATTCCACATATTTGCTTATTGCCACGTTAATACGGTCTTGCCTACAATGATAATTGTTATAACTACGTATTGGGTATGCCTGGAATAATATTTAGTTGCTATTAATTTCGTTAATGTATAGTAGGGAGTCAAGGGAAGTAGTATTTCGTTTATACATTTTGTGTAATTACTCAGAGTGTTTATTATTATCATTAGATACACCTATTACCTTAGTCATAAGGAATGTGTACTTAGAAAATAAATATGTTTGTGAAAAAGGTACTTTCATAAGCTCTTATAATTATACTATTATTAGATATTTATTATAATTAATTATTGGATATTATTTCGTTTTCGGTATTATTGCTTTTAGTACTCTAGTGTTTATATTTATTATAATTAGATATAGGATACGATTACGATAATATTTCATCTGTGTTGATGATGCTGTCAACGATCTGTTACGCAAAATAGGTACAGGTAGATGACAAACACTGGGACGAGTCACGGGATGAATCACCGGGCGCGGCGTGATCAATTCACGTGCGAATTTTTAACGAGCGCCCGCATCTCGACAGACAACGGGGAATCGTCGATACAAGGGAGACTCACCATAACGCCCTGCGGTCGCCCTTAAATCCCTGCGGTATCAGCGTATGCCCGATCTCGACGATAGGCTGCCTGAGCACCTCGTTCACGTTGAATCGGAACTCCATACCGCTGCCGTCTACAACACCGCCTCCAGCAGAACTCTCGAACGCTCTCTCGGAACTCGCGTGCCACACCCCCGCCCTTCGTTCGGCCCTTACGTGCGTGTGTCACTCACCCCTCTAGCACCCCTTCCGTACCGAAATGTACCCGCGTGATGGTGCCTGAGCTATCTTGGAGCCGTTCGCACGCCAGGAGTTCGGAATTTATCTAGTGCTAGGCGAGCAAGCGTTTCTGCGTATAATGACCGAAGCGTTCGCGATCACGTCTGATGACCAATTGACAGATCGGCCTATGTTTTGTGCCGCCGTCTTGTGTTTGGGAAGCGTGACAACACTCGACGTCGGTTTTGTTTTGTAAAAGGAAAGGAACTCGGCGGCGGTGGGCCGTGATCCAGGGTCGTCCCGTGTGGGGAATTTCGAGAGGCGTGCGCAGTACGCGGAAGCCGCGCACACCTGTTCTCTCTCCTGCACCGACATAGGCAAGACACCGGTGACTGCCGCAATTAATCAGAAACAGGTAGTCGGCTATCAATGAATAGGCGAATGAGCGAAATAATCTACACTTCCTGTCATCTTAATTTTGGACGCGTAATATACTTTGACGACCTTTTTGCAACCGAGTTCGCAGGGTTTTCTTTTTGTCATGTTGGACAAACTGATTCAGTGATGCAACGGAAATGAATTATTTTTTGTGGGTTGATGTCTATTAGACATTTGCTTCCTACCACATTGTCAGATTTATCTGTTCCTGCCGTTCCATTTTCATCTCTAATAATTTAAAATTTACATCTGGCAACAATGTTATTTAAAATCTATAACCACAAATTGAAGACAACTTAACCTAAAATAATTTGACAAGTTCCATTGGGGAATTTAGTTATTTCCAAAACACTACCAACAAAATTACTAGATATTCATAGACTCCCCTGACACAAATTCATCGTGAATGGAGAGTATGTCAACGACATAGTAAGTACTGTCATAATTAATAAATTTCCAGTTCATTTATGATCCTATAAAATACCTTAGAGGAAATGAAATACGAAATCCCAATCACGTGCACAATATAGTTAATCCATTGATTTATATTTTATTTTGCCCGCGCCTTCGCCAAAATAATAGTTTAGTACAGCTCGAGTGCTGCGCATGTACAAAATATGCCACATGACGAGGACTGAACTTTTATTTAATGTGTTAAGTGTAAATACGATTAATCCAGACAAATAGACACATACTGGGATATACAGTGAATTTCAACTGTAAAGGATAAAATCAATAATATCGTTGTGAATTGTACATTACATGCCGAGCGGGGAAACGGATCATTACAGCTAAGAAGCGCCGAGAGTAAGGACCAGGTAGATCGAGGTAGCACGAGGCTAGAATGATCTTTCCTGCGTGGTTTGTATACTATTTTACTCACAATCTAGCACAGTTTATAAAAATTTAATAAATAATTTCATCAATAAGGCTGTGAAATTGTTGCCAAGAGAAAATAACCTATTTGTCATTTTGACAGATGCAAATATTGCAATATATGCAAAAGCAACAGACAGTTTAATTCGCGAAATAAGCAGGACGAGGTTCTGAATAGTTTAATACTGTTCTTAGTTTACTTTAAAAGTTTTGTGATTTATCAAAGTGACAGTGACACATGCTAGCTGAGAAAATGTATTCCGGCTAGCCGGGAAATAAAATTATTCAATGAGTCGCTTCCCGACCACTTTAAAAGGCATAAATGCATATATTTTAAACTGATTGGGAGTAAAAATATTTGAAAAACATGCTCGGCAGGTCGAATTTTATTGTTAAATTGTCACTAAAGACCCCTTACTCGGTCAACACTATTGAATCAATATCGATTTTCGTCAATATATCGACTATCTAAGGGGCATGTTGTAACAGTAATATTGACCGAAAAATAATTGAGAATAATTAAAAAGATTATATTTTTATTAAGCCCCATCAATACTATTAAATAGGTATCATTATTATTGTACTGTGAGGGGTATATTGCGCAATATAACGTCAGTCATTGGCAGGCTGTGATTTGGTGTGGATGATCTCACTTACATGACTGAGTATTTTTAGTTTTTTTTAATTGGGATGTAAAAAAAATACACAACTTGAGGATTGTCAAAACTGTTTCATGTAGTTAGAAATCGTAAAATAACGGCTAGCCGATCTACAGGTAAAATGGGAGCCTTTATCACTGAGTGTTGTTTTTTTTTGTGTTTGTGTTGTGTGTGGTAAAACCAATGTAACCAAATCCTGAAACAGTTCTTCGTCAAAACATTAGTCAAAACATTGCAGTAATAATCCGGGACTTTTGTGAGTTCTCAGAGTAATTCCCGATGTTCATGACTAGAACGTTTTACTAACCAGCTCTTCACCAACACTTTTCTTTGTTAATTTTTCCTCTTCTCTTTAATAGCCAACACAATTTGAGTAATATCAAATTCAAAATCATTAGGTACCACTCAGATTTAGCAAATAAGGTCCGTTTTTGTAGAAAGCATATCGTAACTGACGTAATATATATATATTCATATCGGTTTACAACATTCTCCGACGTCTTCCGATTTCCAATTTCCATCTGTCTGATCGTTCCCACAGTCCATCCTCTATATTTCTCTCTCTCAGGTCCCCGTCTATTCCTTCTCGCCAGCTTCTTCTTGGGCTTCCCCGCTTCATCGTCTTCTTCTGCCTATGGGTTGCCAATTTAAGATTTGTGTTGGGATACGCTGCTCTGGCATTCGTTGTAAGTGGCCGTACCATATGTGCTGTTTGTTCTTTATGTCGTCAGTGATTGTGTGTGTGACATCCATGATTTCTCTAATACGCTTTGACACAGTTTGAAGGTAACAATTGCTGCACAAACTTCAATGAATAGCCTAATTTAATGTAAAGCCTAATTTAATGTAATGAAAACTACGGAAATTTTCAGTAAGTATCGTTCGCTTTTGGATGGCCGCGATTGTACCACTGGTGATTCCTCATTTGA
The DNA here is from genome assembly GCA_951805005.1 of Othius punctulatus. Lineage (NCBI taxonomy): Eukaryota > Metazoa > Arthropoda > Insecta > Coleoptera > Staphylinidae > Othius > Othius punctulatus. The sequence goes on from OX638138.1 coordinate 74,763,696, forward strand.
TAGCTTTTTATGTTGAATACAATAAAAACATGAATTCGAAAATCAGTTAATAAATAACGGAGATATTTACGGAAAAGTATTCAAATAAAGGTGACATTATTCGAGCAGATTTTGATTCGGCTCTAACAATGAGCGGTAAAAACAATTGAAAATTGTTTGTATATAAATGTCAAATGAAATTTTGCATATATTCTACAAGCGTTTGCGTAGAAGAGTTACTCAATTATCGTATTATAATGGAGAGGTACCATTAGCAGGCAGCAATTTTTATTTAATTTTATTTATAATTTTACATTGCTGTGATCTTTTTCAAAGATATTTTTATTTAGATTTGATATTACATTTCTTAATTCTTAATTTATCTTCTATTTTTTCTAAATTATATTAACACCTGCTTGAAAAATGATATTTTTATTTGAATACATCTCTGTAAATACCTTCATTATTCACCAACCGATTTCGAAAACAATATATTGTATTGTAACTTATTTTCGTTAAAATACTTATTTGAATATATTATAAGATTTATTAAATTGATTGTTCTGCTAATAAAATGTCTCCTTTTTCTGTACTAAAATTTAATTTAATAAGTAGTGTAAACTTTATGCAGTATGTCTCTGGAATGAGTTGCCACAAGAATTTTTTTTTTAGTTTTTTTAGTTTTCATATTTTAAACATGTTATTTCTATAAAGAACACCTGCTTGTTTTAAAACCCTCTACAAATAATTCACATTTTAGGTAATTAGGTATGTATAAAGGATGACAGATAAATGCAGAAATTTTTCACTTTAATCATGCTGAATTGAACGGTGTAAATTGATTCCAATTTTTAATTCATATCCATATTTTTTAACAACTACATGATATTGATAACACTGACGAAAATATAAGTAAACATTTACTACATTTTATGGTATTGATAATCATCAATTTTCGCTATATTAGGACAGTCTTAATCGGTTAGAATACAAAATACGATACAGAGTGAGCAACCATGATTGTGGTTAAGTCAAATTTCACCCAAAAAATCTAGGGAATTTCTTCACTCTAAGTTTATCCAACTAAGAAAGTAACAAGATTTGATAGCAGAAGTGCTTTGGGTCGTTTGATTGTTTCATACGCCAAGGTAAAGGCAATTTAGAGTATTTTCAATTGATATTTAATCTTGTACCAATATGCGTATTTGGTATACTACTCAATAAAATTTCCGTGAATGTAATATAACTACAAAATTTACTCTTCTGGAATATTCTTACAAATAAATGTAATACTATATGTGACCAAAATCCATTTTGGCGGAAATCATTTATATAGTTTTAAAATTTTCTATACAAACTCTTGAGCACTCTAGAATCGAATATCTGTCGAATCTCCTCTCCCCCAGTGGGAGCTTTTTGTCTTAATATTGAAAAAACACCTACCTAAACGGCACCGCCTGAAAATTCTTATATCGGATAAGTAGATAGTAACAAAATTTTGAACAAAATTTATATTACACGGTTTGCCACAAAAGCTATCGTTGCGCGTTATAGAGGCCGGAAATTAAATTAGCCAGTAAATCCAGGCGAAAATAAATTAGGCTGAAATAAATTATATAGTTTTGAAATTTGGCATACATACTCTTGAGTACTCTAGAATCAAATATTCATCGAGTTTTCCTTCTCCCTGTGAGGGATTTACCAATTAATATTGAAAAAACACCCCCCAAACGGCGAACTTGTGTAATTCTTCGCATTTCTCTCGTTAATGGTGTACCGCCTGACATTTTTTTATATTTTGGTAAAGATGATGAAAACAAAATTTTGAACAAAAATTATATCACTCGTTTTGCCATAAAAGCTATAGTTCGCACGGTATAGAGGCGATATAATTTATTTCCACCAAAAAATCTACTTTGACTGGACTATACTGCTAGGCCTAGAGTTGTGTCGATGGGAATTACATCAAAGTGTCGTGTGGTTTAAGCCTAAATCACTAAGACTCAATAATATCGAGCTATTACCAGACAAACCTTACAGAAAGTTCGCAAAGAGTTTGAAAGCGGGCCATATTTTGTTTACAAAACAATGGAAACCATTTCTAACATTTACTTTAACATGTTATTTTAATATAATACATTGAACACTTTTGCATTTATTTGCACTTAATTACAAAACTAGTTGACCTAATCATATTGTATTAATTGACAAGAAAGCATTTTTCAAGAACTCTACAACGATGTATTACAAGTAGGGAGGTGCTATTTTTTTTTTTTAGATGGAGGTGAAGGTCGCTTAAAGGTTAAATAGAAGGTGTCGACACTACCTACGCCATTTTGGTTTCCCCTTCGAACCCAACGGTTTTGAGTAATTTTAAAAATAATGATGTGTTCTATGAAAAAAGTCGATAGCAACTTTTCAAATTGACCAAATTATGTCCAAATGAAGTAATTCCTGGACAAATATAGATTACTTAAGGTAAGGTAGGTCTACTGCAAGCTCCTGTGCCTGTCTGCATTTCATGGAATGTCTATATGGTGAGAAAGGCAAAGGTAAACATGTAGCGGGACTTTCTTTGATCTCTCGCAAGCTTTTAACTATCTGGATATCAACTTTATGGTGGAAAAGCTTTACTCTTTTGGATATTGCGATAAGTGTCTAGAACTACTCAAATCGTTCCTATCATACAGAATATTCAGAGTGAGGCTCAACTAGACTCAACCGGGGGTGTTCTCCAAGGCTCGGGGTTAGAACCCATATTCTTTATAATCTTCGTAAACGATTTAACGCGATACGTGAAATCTGCAAACACCAATCTTTATGCAGACCTTACATCACTCAACGGAATGTTACTTACAACTGAAACACTACAAAGCGTTCGGTTTCGAAGGCTTGCCTATGTATTGCATATGTATGCAATATGTCTGGTGCGATAAAAACTTATTATTTAAACTTATACTAAACCTCTCAAAAACCGTCTGTATCTACTTTTCTTAAGAAATGACTAAAACTTAAGTAAAAAAAAACTTAACATGAAGTTATAAAATCGGAGAACCATGTTGACTACGTTTGTAAAAAAATAAGCGCAACTTATTATGCAATCTTGAAACTATAACCCATTCCTAATGACCACATGCTTCAAAACGTTTACTATTCTCTTGGATATAATCACTTATCATATAACGTCGTTCTGTGGGGTGCTGCAACAATGGTGTTTCGCATTATTATAGCACAAAAAGAATCATACGTCTACTTTTCAATCTTGATCAAATGGAATTATGTAAATCACATTTAATCAGGAACAGACTATCGAGATTTCCTTGCATATTCATTTACAACGCATTGTTGATATTCAAAAGCAACATAAGCGTGTATACGATGTAAACGCCGATTATCACGATTACAGTTCCTGTAATGCGTCTTCACTATCGACAAACAATCATAATACCGGAAAATTTGAAAAATGCTCGAGGTACATTGAAGCCAACCTGTACAACTGAACGTACCTCTACCTAAACAACTGGGCAATAAAGACAGCCATAACGTTTAGGACAATGGATAGATAGCTCTCAAGAGATTTGAGATTTTGCTACAAGAGATGAAAACACAGTTTTTTCGTAAGTGAACGGGTGTTAGCGAGTCGCGCTACCAGCAAGAGGGGCAAGTCCACAAACGAAAAAAACCCTAGGAAATGCTATTTTTGTACGATATTGCAGTTTTAAAAATATTAGATATTAGAGAACTTTCAAGTTCAAAACTTTCAAGTTCAATTTATTTCAAAATGAATTGTTACTGTTACTGTTTCTAGAGCCGTTTCCATAAAAATGAATGCATGCTTCCATTTAATTTAACATATTTATTTACATCTCTAGATGTAAAAATATGTTCAGACCTAGAGTACAAAAGTATCACTTTCATGTATAGTAAGCCATGGAAAAATTGCTACTTTAATATATATGAGTAGAAAAAGCATATTACTCTGTACAAGAATGTACATGCATGCAATACATTTTAGGTCTGTACATAGTGAATGGCATTGTATCGCAGAAGCTATAATCTTACTAATTCTAGTTTTAAGCTATCATTGCAATTGTATTATTAGTTTTCTAAGTTTATCCAAATTATCGCAACCAATCAGGTAATACATATTTGTTTTCTATATTTTTTTTACTTTTACACCCTTATTACATAAGTGACTATGAAAGTGACTTTCTTGTCCACTGCAATGTACTGCTGACATGTATATCCATGTATACCAATTATATTTTTAGAATTATCGATGTTAGCGGTAAAACAGGTGGATGCCGATTGCGTTCCACATTAAAGTATTTAATTAAGCACATTCAACGCATTCGGCACATTTAACTAAGACATCGTGTAATAGTAATTTACATTGCAAGACCGTTATACAGAAATTTACAGGAGAGCACAGAAGGGTAACGGGCGAGCGCCAGCGAGTCAGTGCAATTTAATTATTTTGTTATTTTTCCTTTTCTCTGAATAAGGGTAATGCCCATGCCTATGTAATAAGTCTGTATAAATTCATGATAGGTAATATGTACTTGATAAAAAAATCGTGAATTTACACTTTAAAAACATAGAGTAACAAATAATTGATTTCAGATTAGACTATTTTACCAGTAAACTTTTTGAGTATATTCTAAGCTCTAGCATTTTAGAATATTAAAATTTTGTATAGTGTGAAACCATCTCCATAGGATAATTGGGGATCTTTTCGATCTAGTGGGTCAGTCTAGTGCTCTCCGATGAGAGAATATCGTTTTAATAATTAATGTCACTAAAAGGTGTATGCTTCCACTACACTTTAGAATTTAGTAAATAAAATCGAAAACCTACAGGATAGTAATGAAGTTGGCAAAATTTGATCAATAAAGCGATCGTTTGATTAATTCGGATTTTTCATTTGATTGCTTGCTATGTTTTCAAGTTACAACAATTTCATCAAACGTCCTTCAAAGGATTTTTTTTTATTAAATCTTAGTTCCAGTTCTTCTTAACTAAAAATGAAAATTGGTTATAAAAAGCAACTGCTCGTAATGTTTTTATTTGCAATAAAAAAATATGCGAAATGGCACAGATAGCAATTTAATTATTCTTTTGCCGACTCGTATCACTTAATAATACGCACATAACAACTTACAACATTTCTACGTTTTGCAGAAACATTTTCCCCAGTACACCAAATGCATGTTACGCCATTGAGCGGCGTCTATTGATCGTTCCGCGGTTTGGGGCACGCCAGACATGCGCTCTCTATTACATCACACATGGCTAACCGCTAATAAAGAAGCGTTCACCTTGCTGCTCTCCAGCATCGCGAGCAATCAACGAACCTGCCATGAAAAATAGCAATTTTCATTCCCCACGAATACCTCCGGACACAACAGAAATGTCCGTATCGGGTGAACGAAAACAACGCTAATGCCCACACATTTCGCATCTAACTGGCCATGAATATTAATTAATTCGCTCGAATAACTCTAATGCATAAATTCAATACAGGTGAGTCATAGGGATGGCCGATGGAGAGCATTAAGGGTGGCCGTTGTATCGGTGAATGCGAATGGGGTGCGTAAGGGAATTGATTATGGCGCGTATTTTTGGATTATCGCGCGAAAATGGACTGTACGTTGCCATCTGCATTAAAATTGTTCAACTAATGGTACGTCTAGAACCCTAGAATCCTTGATCGGACGTACAGTTTATAAATGTTTTATGAATAGGAATACAAGAAACTATTGGTAGGTGGCGCAAGAACGCGGTATTTTGAATTTTTCTCTCAATTCCGTCGTGTTTGAAAATATAAATTGAATAGGAAAGTATTGGCCAGAAAAGACAAAGTAAGTATTTTAGCTTATTTACCCCAAAGAATAAAAAATGCAAAATTAAAATTCTGGTATAATTTACCATATTATTTATTGATTCCTATGACCGTTAAGACAAAAATAGTATTCTAGCATAGGAACCACATTAAAAAAAAGGTCAGTCAACACCTTGAATACTTTAAATATGAAATTATATTACATGTCCGATTTAAATACATTCATACATCCTTTCGGGGGGGGGGGGGGGGGGGGATGGACGAGAGCCCTATGCTAAGTACTCTTTTTGTATTTATTTTAACAAGAATGCTAAATATTGACTTAAATGGACGAACCGTTGAGATCTGACAATTCTCTTACAACATAAAAAATAACTATCAAAAAAGATGATAAATTAAAAGTCAGACCAAATATTTATTTTGATGTCTCATTTTGACTGTACATATATAGAAGTATAATACAATAGAATTTCTTAAAACGTAAATGAATATTTCAAATGAAAAGTAAAAGTATCATATGATGGCAAATAATAAATCAAACTGTGTTCCGTTCCCAGAACATTTTCTGCAGAGGCTGACGCAATTTGTTGTCGTGCCATTGCGCGGGTGGCGGGGTTTTGTAACCGAACCGTTCCCAGAGGCCGAGATCTGTTGATCTTCGGGTAAGAGGAGAAAGCTGCACCGAGAGAAATTTATTCCAGATGTATTGAGTGGGCACCCCCGCATGGCACCCCCGCAATGGGCCTGTTTTTCGGGAAGGAAAAACGGACTCGAGAACGAGACCTACGGGCGTAAACATTTTAATTGTAAAGTATTCGTAAAATTATAAACCGTGTGTGTGTAATTCTTATGGTGAATTAAATAGAGAAATAGGCAATTTGGCTTTCATTTTCACCTGCATCAGAAAAGCGGCCAGGGCTCGGCAGAACCAGCAAAACGACGGCCGTAACAAAATGTTTGCAATTCATTCATCAACAAAATATTAATTTTGTTATTATAATTTTATTAACTATAAAAGAATTGTTTGAAACATGAGGATATGTATGTCAAATAAAACGTAAAATAATCATCAAATGATAAATTAGAAGAAAAACTATTTCGTATTCATTCGCCTGATTTTCACATTGACACTACGAAGTGTTCTACAAATATTTTAAAACTGTAACTGATGGCTTACAATTTACTTTTATTAATTTGTAACACAATTCCATACGCAGTCAACTGTGGCTAGATAGATCGTGAGTGGTAAATAATTGGGGACAACTTTTGACAGGCAAATGATTATCTATTGTTTAACCCCCTGGCCGCAGGGGAGGTAAATCTTTTTTTTAATTGGGTCTGGGTCGAGTGATAACTGATTTGAAAGCTTACCTAATTTGCGGTATATTAATTTAAACAACGGTATATTAATTTCTAAAATCAGTCGATTATTTTCAAGAAATTATTTTTTTTTAAGTTGACCAAAGTATAAATTAAACATGTAGTTTTAGTAACAAAAATGTATCCAGCAACATACGTACCAAGTACAAAGCTGCCAGTTTGACGCTACTTAGGTGATTCAATCAATTGCAGAGTGTTTTGAAATTATAAGCGTTAATTTTAAAAACAAAGCCAGAGCTGCATCTCACATTTTCAAGATGCTCAACTAAATGCTCACTACATGGATAGTTTCGATACTAGCAGAAATACTTCATAGTTTACTAAACAAAATTTTAAGTCAAGACTTTTCAGTAATAAAATCTAATGTACCGAATTACATTATATCATAATGCGCTAAATCAGTTCAGAACTTCCTGAACTCTGCAAAAAAGTGAGAGAAGTAATTCAAAATTCACTTTTTGATGAAGGTAATTTGCAACTGATAAGTCGCCAGCTTGTTATAAGTTGTTAAGAACTAATCAGGAATAAAACTACTTTAAGAGCGGGGTTTTGGCGCGAAAACTGGCCTCTAGTTGTTGATAAATCCGCCAGGATTTGATTTAAAAGCGCTCTGTAATATGTTTTGCATTCCTTACTAACGAAATTTGCGTGCAAAAAATTGAACGTGTTGCCATGTGTTTAATTTGTATAGCCTGCTTTTTTTGCGGCGGACCACAAATAATTTTACGATGAAGCAGCGCGAGATTTTTTTCGACGCGTGCTAATTTATGAGCATAAACACTTTTTTTCCGATACATTATATTATATAATTGGGTAACAATTCTGTTTCAAACAAAGACAGTAACCAATTACGCCATAGGTGAGGAGTAGTAGGGATTATTATTATTATTATTATTATTATTATTATTATTATTATTATTATTATATTATATTATATTATATTATATATTTTAAAAGCCGTCTTTACCCAAAGGCGGTATGTGGAATTGCATGTACACGACAGCCAAGATAATTTATGAACGGGTCAACATAATTGCAATCGGAGACCTGATTTAGAAACTTCAGATATTTATCTACAAGTGAGCCGAGTAGTTTTAGGAAATAATAAAACGGTGATATATTATGTTTATTAAAAGAATGGCTGTTTAGCAGATTTGTGAAATTTTCTTCTGTATTTATTTAATTAAGACAGGGTACATAAAATGGAAATTCCCTCGGTTTCTTTGGAGCTAATATTGTTGTGAACCACCTTCTTTTTTTTGTACCAATATCTTGAATTATAATGGAGTATTCTTGTCTGCACATAAATCCGATTAGGTGATCAGAAATAAGTCACTTTTAATTTATTTCCTAAAACTTTGTCTACTTGTAGATAAATGTCTAAACTTTCTATATCAGTTCTCCGATTGTAATTATGTTAACCCGTTCATAAATTATTTGGCTGTCGCTTATTAATAATGCCGTATATTAGCTGGGGTAAAGAGGCCTCTCAATATCAGGGAATAATTTCTTTAAAATGTTATATTTATTTAATTAAATTCACTAAATCCTTTTACAAGTTTCGTAATTTATGTGACCTAATTAGAGTCTTATTAAGATTACTGTAAGCTTATTAGCCAAAAAAGGTATATGAAACATTTCTTACCCTTTAAGATCACTTTTATTTTAAAATAAATAGATGCCCTGACACAGCCAATTCCATTTTCGTTGTCGTGACGAGGGATTATTTGATCGCGAAATAACATTGGAAAACGAGTTTCCTTCAATTTCACCCTAATAAGTAAACTGAGACCATATTTATTTTAAATACTTTTATTTTTGACTTCAAATCAAATGTTTGGTGTCAATATAAGCAAGCTCTTGGTGACCTCTTCAACTGTCCAAAAAACTAATACCTCTGTTCCATAATAAGTGAGCCATTACCGATTTTTAGTTTTTCCATAATAAGTGAGCCATTACCGATTTTAATTTTTTTTCCATAATAAGTGAGCCATTACCGATGTTTATTTTTCACAAAATAAGTTTTGCGTATATTAAGAATATCAAAATATAAATTAAAAAAATAACTAAGTGTCAATAAGTTTGAAAGAAAACTCAAATGGCTCACTTATTAAGGAACAGAGGTAGTATTAAGATGGCAGTTACAAACGACCCAAGAACTTATCTCCTTATCTCCTCAGGACCCAAATTTTGTGTACATACTTATCCCTTCTTAAAGTATTATAAGTGCGTGCATTTCGCCCTAGAGATTTCAACAACACCCCACATGCAAATAGATTCATTTAGGTTTCTTTACATTCGGGTGCGTAGTTAATTTGAAAATCCTATTCAATTATGGTTGTGCTTTCTTCGTCTGTTTCTGCTTTGGTTATTGTGCGTTTTGGTTGTGTCTGTGTTTTATAAACTTCTGTCTCCCCCGTGACTATTTTTTACTTTCACCCTGTGACAACTATTGTGTCTGTATTTTGTGTATGACTAATTCCTCCCTATGACAATTATTATTGCATATTTTATATTTTTTATATTTAGTTAGACTATTAAATCTTCCTGTGACAATTTACTTGTGCATTGTGTAGTTCTTTTGCGTATTTCGAGATTTGTGTGTATGGGAAGGATATCACAAAAATTGAATGTGTTTACCATATCATAAAAAAATATGAGAAGAGATTAAACTCTTTAAAAAATGACAAAAAAAAAATGTTTCCTTGGCTGCTAGAAAAATAGTAAATAAAAAACTAATTTCCTTATTACAGAAAATAGCACAAAAAACCCATTTACGATAATGCCCATGGTGATGGGGCAATCATCATTCGCGTTGCAAAGATTAAGAATGTCCTGCATTAAAAATTATAAGAATTACGATATTTCGCGGTTTAAATGCGAAGTCCGCAAAATAATGTCGGCGTTCGTTCAAACGGCTGAGCCCCGACAGAGCTGAAAAACAGCGGTAAAAAATGACCTTTACACTTGATTCGCATATTTCATACTTCTGTTACAAGTGTTGGCAACATGGCTTAGCAATTATGTCATTGATCCATCTCATAGCAAACATATGAACTGCTAGGAGCAAATTTTTAACTATTTTCACGGCGGGATATTCAATTTAGGTACATTTTAAATAATTAATAAAACCATAAAACATCTGTTAATTAATAAGTACTATATCTTGTTAGATACAGTATTTTACAAGGTTTCAGGATATATTTTTGGAATGAATAAACATAATTTCTCTGAATCAAATTATTTAAATAATATGGTAAATAATTGGTAATTTTTATTATAAACTATACAGTGACACGTAGAATCAGGTCTATATTCATGTAAAGCTTTAAAATTGCGCAAATATTTGCAAATACAATCCATGAAGATGAAAAACGGCAAAAAGCGACGATTTCATGAAATTTCATAGAAAAACGTAAATAATCAAAAAACTTACTATACAGCGACACGTAGTATTTATTTTGTTAATTTATGGTACAGAAAATATAACGTGAAAGTGATTATTAACAGCGTTTAAGTTGAGAAACACTTTTACGCCCGAAAAACCGCGCTCTTAATACAACAAAATCATAAATTTCCCAATGTCAAAACATCATAAAATTTGAAAAAAAAAGTAAAGCAATTACAATGTGCTAATAATTACTAGAAATATCAAAATCTAAAAATATTACAATTCACAGAAGTATAAATCATAATTTAAAATTCTACAAAACAAAAAAAAATACACAAATTTATAAACAACACAAATTATACAAATTTTAAAAACTTTCTCCAAATTCTAGGAAATCTGTGAATTGTGTTTATATATAGGTACTACATAAGCGATGAACGGATCAGTCAGTGTTACTGTATAATATGGAATTAACTCGATAAAATTGAAACTGTGATAGTTATTTAAAATATTCTCGATTATTTTTATTTTATTTTTAAACTCAGTTTTATTCATAAAGGGCCTCTTTCATGTTCAATGATCATTACCTTATTAAATCAATTTTTGTTTTTAAGCCAGCGACAATTGTTTTAAAAGGACCCCCCATATTTGCCGCAATATTTTTGGCAGAGGATGATATTCTGAATATGGTCAGGCACATGACCATATGAACATTTAAATGACAACGTCTTAAGATATTTAAGTTAAACTTTATTTGTTCTTGGCCATTATATTAGTAATTTAGAAATATATCGTGCAAAATATTAAATTTACAAATGTAGAAGCATGAAATAATGGGGAACTATCACGATTTGATAGTCAGCTTCTTTACTTTTAAAACAACGATCAATTCGTTCTATTTCACGGATATTCACTATTACGTACTTGTTTTTAACAAACACAAACTTGTTAATGTCGAAATGTGTCAATGTGAACGCCACGCTTTACATAAGAGGATTTTTTCTTCGTTTTTCAGTAACGTATATTTTGTTTAACAAAAACGTAAATTTGCAAGGCTTGGAGGTTAAGGTGGAGGTTAATGAACAAGGACGCAAAATATAATTCGATTATAAAACGCAAAGACAAACCCGATGAATAATTGAATTCAGGGCGGCTAATGAGAGTAAGTAGTTTCATGTTGTTAGATTATAGATTAAATGTGGAAAGTCTCGGTTCTTTGTAGCACCGGAACGGGTAATCCGTTATAAATGTGTTTTTGATGGGAGGATGTTAAAACATGAGGTTATCAACGTATGATAATAAGCAACTGCAGCAAGAAAGCACATTTGGTGTTTCGAACGTTCAGGTTCTGCCTATAGTTTTATAAAAATCATATATATATATTTCATTTTGACTTTTTTTAAATTTATTAGTTATTTATATTATTATTTTAAATGTAACTTTAATACTAAAAAAACACCTTTTCTGCTCATATATGTGAAAGTTGCTTTTTTTTTCTATACATAAAAGTGATACGTTTTTACTCTAGATGTGAAAATAATTTCACATAATATCTAATATTTTATAAACTGCCAAATAGTAGACAAAATAGCATTTCCTACTCGAGATAAATACGTTTCTGTTTTCGTTTGTTAACATGCCCCGCTCGTCACTGGCGCGGCTCTTGATCAACTGTCCACTTACAGAAGAAAAACGGTATTTTCACCTCTTGTTGCAAAAAAAATATACAATTTTAACATGTTTATATTGGTAAATAGCATGTCTTATACATGTATATCAGTATACTATATGTGAAATTATCGGTACAGTGTTATTTTTAAATACATCAAGTTAATTGTGGGCATCTTTGTTTATAAAATTTTAGTAACTGCCCACGTAATGTTATATTTGAGTAAAGTTTCTTTGGTGGTTTTGGTTGTGTCTTTTGTATGTTTTATGAGTTTATTCAGTGGATTTTCCCTAATTGTATTGAATTTGTTCTCTTCTAGAAAGTTAATGGTTTTATCAAAGTAGTCTTATTTAGTAATAACAACCAAACCTTGTAGCGCACTCCTATTTTTACGCTACTACGGCTCGTCACCAGGATGAGTCACCGGCGCAGTCCGACCACGAAGCCGCGCGTGACGCAACCCCTACTTACCAAGCCACCCCGGCAAAACTTAAGTGGCGACCGCAATCCGAGGTTACGACGAAGGCAAATGCACCCAAAGCATTAGTCTTCAGTAGATAAGCAAGGGGGGTTCTAATCCACAAGTCCCCGAAGAGGTCCCCCAGGTGCGGCAAAAATGATTGTTGAACAACACGTCTGAAGGTCATGTCTGGAGGTCATTAATCGAGAAATCGTTGGGTGTCTGAGAGTGACATTCCTCGCGGGTAATTGTCATAAAAATCGGCCAATTAAACCGTCTGAAGGTCACTACAAAAAAAATATTTAAATTTCATAAAAAATGATCGGTGAACAACTCAGATCATGTCTGAAGGTCACAATCCTCGCGGCTCGGGTAAATGTCATAAAAAGGGGCAATTAAACCGTCTGGAGGTCACTAGTAATTAAAAATTCATAAAAGGAGAACAACTCGTCTGGAGGTTACTTAGTCGTCGGGTGGGGTCATATCTGAAGGTCACTACTTATTAAAAGACATCGATACTGGCACGTCGAGTTTCCGATATGAAAGAAATGCCGACGTATATAAACCCAAGTCTTAATGCACATCGTCAGTGTATCTTATCCAACTAAAATAATGTGGATTGTATATTCGGAACAATCGTGGCCTAAAGCGGTCGATCTAGATAGAGCAGTTAATAGATTACACTGCGAATTAGATGCACAGCGATTTGATGCAAAACATGAAGCAATATATGGACGTGGAGGTTATGATGAAGAATACTGCCGCAACTTAGCTGAAAAATACTCCATTGCATCCGAAGTGTGCACCCACTACCTCGAAAATCAAGTTTCTCTAGAATTCATGATCCAACATTTTGCTAACAACGATATGAAAGTGTGGTTATTTAATCTAACAGCGTTTCTACCAGAGTTTTTACTGAATAAATACAAAATCCCCAAACCTGGACAATCCGACAGTGAAGCAGATAATAATGATGATGATGATGATGATGAAAGTTAGATTTTTAACAGATTGTAAATATTAAATAAATAAATATTTAAAACAAATGTAATTATTTTCCTCCACCCTTCAACTATATGTACAGGGTGTATCAGCCAAATGGAATAAATTCAATAATAAATAAATGGGGGCGTGTTCGAAAAAACGCTCGGACACGTCGATTGTTATTTTTAGTTTTATTATTTATTATTATTATCAGATTTTAATTCAAATGGTAATTGTTGGTTATAAAAGTATGATATTCTCTTAATTTCAGAGAATAAATCTTTCGAATCAATAATACTGGGGCTCAAGATTTTGGCTCTACAGAACAAAATTGAGTCCTCGATATTTTTGAAGATATTTAGAATAATAGTGTAAAATATAATTAATTGGTTAAACAAATCTTTTGTATAGGAGACGTGTTGGTGATCAACTTCACCTTTCAAAATTGCATTTAATTGTATTATCTTCGACTTCAAGTTCGACTCATTGTGTTCAATACTTTTGATAGTATTATTAAAATTCTTAATTAATTGGGTACTTAAACTGTACCCGTATTTTAACTGATTTGCCATTTGGCGTTCGTTAGTTTTTAAATGATTTAATATTGAATCAATACGATCATCGTCTCTGGCATCTTTTTACAATAGTGCCAAGTCCGTCGTTTAGGCCTCTTCTGTTTTTATTTCCGGACATACTATGTATGCGGAAATTATTAATTTTATTATCAATCGCTTCGCGAGTGAAATTTAATATTCTATTATAATTATCGAAATCCTTTTCAAATTCAGAAATATTCTTAAGCGTTTGTTTTAAAAATTGATATAGACCATTTAATTTATCATATTCTTGATATGGCGGTTTTAACTCATAATGATGTACGAAGGTATGTTCTGCCTTCTGTAACTTCGCAGGTCCTAAGTAAATTGGTAGTATTTCTGCGTTATTAGCAATATTCTTTATTACAGTAGCCTGCGTCAAGGAGACGAGGATCGACCTGGAAGAGAATTACTTATTTTATTTTCGCCAATGTAAATGTGGACATTAATACTTGAATCTTTGAATACGTATTCAATTATAGGTTTTACAATTTCGTAATTTAGTTTATCTACACCGCAACCCAGTCTAGGTATAGCTAATTGAGTGATGCCCCTTAATTGACAAAATTCTTTCATTTTTATTAAGGTGTTAAATAAATTTTCGTAACTTGGTTTATCGTAATAATTTTGTTTTGTTATTAAATAAATTATGTACCGTCCTTCTTATTTTAAGAAACACAGCGAATTGACCTCAGCTTTTTGGGATTTAAGTAATTCTACTCTTCCAAATCTTTCTTTAAATTGCAACGCTATGCCAGCGTTCATATGTAAATCGGCAGAAACACAGTATACTAGTGAAAACTTTCTTGGAGCAAGGAACAATTCGTTTTGTATTTCATTTACATTTTTGATTACTATATTTTCTCTACCATTTCCATTAATCACATAGCTTCGACAATTTTTATAATTAGTTTCTTTTATATTGATCTGATCAGTTTTCTGGTTGAATTTTAAGCGTGGTCTTTTATTATTAGACAGGTGGATTTTCTCGACGGTATTATGGTGTCGAGTATTTATCCTCGCAGTTTTTAGTTCAGGATTGATACATTGTAATTCTTCCTTCTTATATTTATTTTTCGTCTTAGATTGTTTTTGCCTATTTGCTACAAATATTTCTGTTGGTATATTAGGCAAATTTTCGCGGCTCTCATTTCTTTTATTGATAGTTTTTTCTTTATTAATTTGTGTACGCTCATTTATCTTGTCGTACAATAATTTTACTTTGCGTTTATGATTCATAATATAATCATTAATAATTCTAGTATTTTCATTAATATAACCTGGGTCTGGAGTATCCATATGACCAGTGATTACCTCTAACGGCGTAAATTTGGTAGTAGAGTGAATCGAGCTATTATATCCAAGAATTGCATAATTAACTTTGATTTCTATCGGTTCCTTTTTGTATAGGTCTTGATTATTAAACAGACGGATGTGTTCAATTAATGTGGAATGAACACGTTCAACCATCCCATTTGATTCTGGGTGCTGAGAACTGATAAAATGTAATTTAAACTGAAAAATGGAATTACATAAAATTTAATTTTATGTAATTCCAATAATTCTTTAATTATTGATTTTTAAAACTCTAAATGGTTGTCTGCAATTATTTGGTTAGGAATACCGTGGTGACTGAAAAATACAATTAGTTTGTTTGCAATTTCTATTGCTTGATACGAACTTAGTGGTTTATAATCTATTAGTGTAAGGAATTTGGATCCTTCTTATGAAATACTATCGATATGAATTATTTCAAACGGTTTTACCAGTTTTGGAGTTAAATAAAATTTTGGTTTTAATGGATTTCTTTCATATTTACTAAGTAAGCAAACTTCACAATTATTCATATATTCTTGGATAGTACGGCGCATATCAGGCCAGTAAAAACGACGTTTTAGCTTGTTTTCTGTTTCATCGATTCCTCTACGGTTAGTTTTACCTTCATGGTAATTTTTTATAATATTAAGGATTTCGTCCTTATCTTCAACATCCTTTGCCTTTTCGGTACATCTAACAAAATTTATTTGAGAGTTCTTAAAATAAGTTTGTAAGGTTACACAGAATTTCTCATAAATCGGCCTCTCAAAATATAGACAATATTTTACCTTTGGGACTATGAATTGTTTCACGAATTTAATTACATCATTTACGAACGATGATTGAGAGAATAGCACAACTAGTCTCATTTTTTTATTATCGAATAATTTTATCACTTTGGGTTTTCCGGGGGTATAATTTACTTCTGATATAAAAATTTGGTTAGCTCCGATATTGACTGATTTTTCTATTACAGGGATTGTGATGTTTGGATTTTCAATATTTGAATGTACTGTATGATTATCACTTTCATTATTATTGTTATCATTATCAATTTCGTCTGGCTCCCCAGTTTCAACAATTAATGACTGTGCATTGTGCATTTTCTCGATTATCAAGCAGACCATCATCAAATGACCTTAAGTAAAATCCGTTTACGTCTTTGTTTTCGTCGTGAACGTTTATCTCTATCCTAGACAGGAAGTCCGCATTCTTATTTAATACGCTTTGTTTATATACAATTTCAAAATCATATTCCGATAATTTGTTTCGCTATCTGGCAAGTTTTGAACTAGGGTCCTTAAGAGACATGAGCCACTGTAGGGGTTTATGATCCGTTATTATTTTAAATTTTCGCCCGAATAAATATGGTCGAAAATATTTCGTGGCCCAAATAACTGCCAAAAGCTCCTTCTCATTTGTGGAGTAATTTATTTCTGAATCATTTAATGTTCTACTCGCGTATGCAATTGGTAAGTCGCTACCAATAATTCCTTGTGACAAAACAGTCCCGACAGCGACATAACTCGCGTCTGTAGTTAAATTAAACGGTTTAGTAAAGTCTGGATAAGAGTGGTTGGCTCGTAAGAATATTTTTACATAAATTAAAGCTATTTTTGTAATCCGAATCATTTACATTTATAATTGCATTTTTCTTTAGTCTCTTAGTCATTGGTTTAGTTAATTTAGCGAAATCTTTAATAAATTTTCGGTAATAACCGAGGATACCTAAAAACCCTTTAATTTGTTTCGTAGTTTTTGGAATAGGATAATTTTGTATAACTTTAATTTTATCCGGATTCGGTTTTACACCTTCAGGAGTAACAATGTGGCCAAGGTAAGCCACTTCTTTTCTCAAAAACTCAGATTTATCGAGTTGAATTTTAAAATTTGACTCTCTTAAACGATCGAACACCTCTCTTAAACGATTAACATGCTCTTGTAAGCTTGTGCTGAAAATTATTATGTCGTCCATATAGACTAGACATTTTTCATTTTGGACTCCTCGCAGGATATTATCCATGACTCTTTGAAAAGTAGCGGGAGCATTTTTCAGCCCAAATGGCATACGCATGAGTTCGTAATGTATGTTTTCAGTATTAAACGCTGTTTTGGGAGTGTCACTTTCTTCAATTTCAATCTGATGGAAGCCAGATGCTAAATCAAGGGTCGTAAATATTGAGAACGCCCTAATTTATCGAGTAGATCATTAGTGTTCGGTAAGGGATAACGGCCACCGATTGTTTTCTCATTTAATTGGCGGTAATCAATTACTACTCGCCATTTTTGTTTACCTGATGCGTCTTGTTTTTTGGGAATTTCCCATACTGGCGAAGACCATGGACTGTGCGATGGTCTTATTATTTTATCGTCAAGCATTTTATTTATTTGTTTCCTAACTTCTTCCCTATGAATTTGGGGATAACGATATGATTTACTATACACCGGTAATTCATCCGTGGTTTAAATTTGATGCTTGACTTTATTTGTAATGGTTAATTTATTATTATCGACATGAAATATGTCGTAATATTCCTTAATTAATTTCATTATAACTTTTTTCTCTTCGCTATTCATATGCTCATTGCGAATTTGAGAATTATTGAACTGTACATTATTGATTTTCAACAGGTTAATATCGGGGTGTGTTGAGCCCAACTGCTGACAATCATATTCATTGATTGGAGCAACCACTAACGGTCTCGCAACCCAAATTTTGATATCTTCTGTTGTCGGATTAATTATTGTACAAATTGCTTTATAATTATTTACCGTAGTAATACATTCTGGTATTTCCAGAGAATCGATTTTTGAATCCGGGATTATTACCGTTTCTTATATTTGCGAAATCTATTTCAATAATGTGTTCGAACTCCTAGGTACAAGTACCTTTTGTACACCCGTAATTTCCTGGGAATTAAAACAATTAATTTCTTCGCGAGCACCGGGCGATACTTTACACTTCTCGTCCGGGTCTCCACGAATTTTACTATAATTTATTTTTATATCGCAGTCAGGTGTATTTATTTCACCTTTAGATAAATTAATATTCTCATTTAAATTTTTAAATAATCGATTCCAATTAATACGTCGAAGTTTGAATGAAAGTCGAAAATAAAGCATTTTATATTCGCTCCTCTTGATTTAAATAACCGTTTTAATGGTACAGTAGTGCTATTATTTTTTTGTGCCGAAACTGTAACAGATATCAAAATCTATAAAGATACAAAAAAACTTAATAATGAATGCCTGCGTCCGATTTGATTTTTTTAAATTTATTTGCTCTTGTCATTAAAAAATATGAATATATTAATGTTGGGCCTCACTTGTTTTATACACAACCGGTCTACTGATAATAACAATATTATGTCAAAATATGAGTTATACCCGTATAAAGTGTCATACCAAACAGCATCCAAATGAATGGAAACGTTCTCTTTTTATAAGCAAATTTTGTTTTTTTAAAATTAACTTTGAAGCTGAATACTGGCTAAACCAAACGCATTTGTATATAGATAAGTTTTGTTAAATCGTCTTTTATTAATCCCAGTATTCTGTGGTTAAGCCATTTCCACATAATTTAGAGACACCCTGTATATATATATATATATACGGCAAAAAGTAACGGACGTTACTACGTAATGAAAGAGGGATAACGGGGAAAATAAGTCCTCGACAGTACCATGTGTACGTCACATAGGGAGCTCAGTTGATTAAATGCTCAGTCCAGTTTATTGCTAATACAAGCTAACGTTTCGCACCTGATTTAGTGCATCTTCAGAGCCTAAAACATTACATTAAGACAGATTTACAAGAACCACTAGGGTTGTGACACACAACTTACAAGTAAGCAAAATTATACGGACGGCCTATGCAAGGTGACAAACTCAAGACATACGGAGTGATAAAAACCATGGTCATCGTAGAAGCAATCGAAGAGAGACTCACACATCGTTCCTCTCATTGAAATTTCTTATTAGTTATATTTTGAAATGGAGATGCAAAAACACATCTGTACTCAGTGAACAAAAGGGGGGTGAGGCCCACAAGAAAAAACACGTAAACACAACACTTTAAAACTTAGAACACTGCTATGGCACCAGCAACAGACACAGAGGTGCCTGTCCGTGATTAAATATGATTACTGAGCACCATTGAAGGAACGAATTTATTTATAAACAAAGCAGTTCAGCTGCTCCGTGGTGATTGTACCTTTTTTTTAAGTATTCCGACCTGCACCCGTCTGACGCCGGGCAACATGGCTGAATTCAGGGCGTCCAACTACTAAACTAAAATAAATTACGACGAAAAGGAAATTGAATCGGCGAAAAATAAAATAAGGAAGGTGTGGCACATAATAAATTCGGACCTCAATAAAACTAAAGAAACCTTACATATTATAATAGCAAAAGATGGTAAACTGATTGAAAACACTGACTCAATAGCAGAGGAGTTTGTGAAATACTTTTCAACGGCTGCGAATAGTAAATTAGCAATACATTTTGGAAATAATGTTTCAAGAGAGTGTACAACTGGATCCTTCTCAATAAATACAATGGTCTTGTTTGACGCTACAGAGGCCGACATTAAATCCTCAATATCGAACCTCAAAAACAAAACATCTGTAGGACCTGGTAACATGTCCACAAAATTTATAAAACATATATGTGAAAGTATAATATCACCCCTGACCTACCTGATTAATCAATTTCTACGAAAAGGTAGGTATCTTTCCAAGTTTATTAAAGATAGCTAAAATTGTACCTGTGTACAAAGGGTTGCTCTAAACGCATAGAAAATTACAGGCCAGTATCAATTCTAAATGTAATATCAAAAATGTACGAGTCCATTATACTCCCAAATAGAAAATTCTGTTGCAAAATTTAATGTAATAAACAAGTGCTAACACGGCTTCCTCGCAAAAAGGTCAACGGAAACAGCAACATTCGATTTTATCGAACGTTTGAATAAAAAAATGGACGCGAAAAATTATATTGCCGGAATATTCTTAGATTTGTCAAGTGATTTTCACGTTGTCAACAGCATTTTTGTGGTAAACAAGCTATGGTGCTTGGGAATACGAGGTCTGCCACTCGACTTAATTAAGTTATTCCCTGACCACAGGCAGATCTATGTCAGTATTGCCACATCAAAATCTGAAACATATGATCTTCCCCTGGGGGTGGCTCAAGGATCTGATGGCCCATTGACATTTCTGATATACGTCAACGATCTACCTGTACCTGTACATGTACCTGTGATCTTCCCATTGGTTATGTGGTCACCTTTGCGGACGATATATCCATACTTATTGATGCTCCCACGGAGGAAGAACTCCGTATTAAATATTTTACGGTGATGAAAACTGTACAAACGTGGTGTGACAAAAATAATTTGATATTGAATAATGATAAATCAGTGACTGTCCAATTTTATAAAAGACGAGTACCAAAAACCAAATTCCAAATTCATCTACAGCAGTGAAATTTTTAGGTTGCCACTTGGATTCGGGTTTAAAGTAGAATATCCACATTGATAACTTATTAAAAAAAAACTAAATAGTGCGTATTATGCATTGTTAAGTTAAAGCGCCTATTCCCACATGGCCTATAATATTATACTTTGGGGCAAAGGGTCCTGTTCCCAAAAGATTCAGATTGCCCAAAAAAGAATAATAAGGGCCATATTTAATCTGAATTTTAAAGAGTCATGTCGCCCAATTTTTAAATTGTACTGTATTCTTCATTTTACGTGTATATATATTTTCAAGTGTGTGTTATACGTATATAATAACTACGGCAGTTTTGCAATACAATCTCAACATCACCAACACCTTACAAGAAATAGTGACAACTTGACAGTCCCTCTCCATCGAACAGCCACATACAAAAAATCTCCCTATATGGCATACGTGGATGTTTTCAACAATCTCCCAGATCGGATAAAAAAGTCCAAACTCGTATTCAAGAGTTCGCTAAATATGGACTTAGCTGGGAAATGCTATTACAGCATAAATGAATTTTTAAATAGTGCAAAACTCTCCGAGTGTGGGGGTTCTCAACTGCAGTAGTTGTTTGATTTTATTTGTTTGAACATTAGGTATTTTAAGATGTATATTTTTGTATATTGTGTGACTTGTCATATATGTATATGTATGATTAACACGACAAATATCATGTAAATATGATATATTGTTTAAATAAATATTTATCTATATATCTACGTGGTTGTTAAAAACACTAGGAATGAAGCGCGAGGGCGACATCAATTGGGAACCCACGTCATTAAAAGAAACGAAAGTCGAACACAAACTAGATTAATGCTAGGGCGTTTGTCAGTGGGTTGATGGGAATACAAATATCAGGGGGGAAACAACACGGTTATATGGGGGGGGACCTGTTTTTTTCTGGTTGTTGTGATAACAGGTAGATGTATATGTTCTGCACATAATTTTTTTGTGTTATTGTAGTCTGGCTGGTGCACATAGCGCAGTGGAGCGAGGTTTAAGCCGAACATCACTTTTGTGGTGGGCAAGCCTCTTTTCTAATTTTTGTGCGGTTTGGCCAATGTATACCTGGTCACAATGAACACAGTTAATACAATAGACAACATCATACTTGGATATATTAGGGAGAGGATCTTTCAGTGTGGTAAAAAGGACTTAATTGTGTTGATTTTGTTGTAGGCACCAATCAAGTTGGTGCTCGAGTCTCTTATTAAATTAGACAGCTTCTGTGATAGGCCATTAATGAAGGCGAGTTTACGGTAAGTAATCCGCTCTTCTGGTACAGAAGATGATAGTTCGGGTGGGACATTACGTGTGGCAACCACCCTGCTGAGCGCTCTGAACAAAAGCCTATTAAGTAGTTGAGGCGGAAATAGATTATTTTTCAGGATTACGAATAGTCTTCTGAGATTAATATTCCGAAAGGAAGGATGTGTGATCCGTAGAATCCTGTACTTTAGCGCTAGGACCGTATTATATTAATATTTCAGTGGCTGATAAGAGTTGAAGGGAATATACCGTCCTGAACTGGTCGGGAAATTTTTTATTAAAAAAAACTTTTTTTAGCTAAGGTTAATACCCAAGATACCAAACCTATTTTTTGTCATGGACTACAACCGAGACGAACTGGTTGATATGATTTTCATATTGGGAGAATGCGAAAGGAACACATTTTTGGCAAGTCGTGTTTATGCATAGCGCTATCCGGAACGACGACATCCAGATAAACTTCGACATCCAGCCTGCAAAACTTATTAGAGAGGTTTATACAAACGGGAAATGTAAAGTCTACAAAACCAATAAGAAATAGCCCGGTTCGAACTGAAGAAAATCAATTGGCTGTGATATTATCAGTTACGGAAAACCCTTCCTCCTAATTAATTATTCGTGAACATATTATAGGCTTTCACCTTTTTAACGAACATTTGATTGGGCCAACGAATTTGGATTTTTTGCAAAATTAATTGCCAAAATATGTGAAAATTTGCCAATAGCTGTGAGGGATGCAAAGTGGCTGCAACATGATGGAGCTCCAGCACAGTATTCATTATAAGTCAGGGAATATCTCAACACTACCTTACCCAATCGGTGGATTGGAAGAGAAGAGCCAAGTAAGTGGCGCGCCAATCACCCGACTTAACTAAATTAGATTTCTTGTTGTGGGGCTACGTCAAGGAAATCGTTTATCAGAACCTCCAACCACTCCAGAAAACATGCAGCAAAGAATCTTAAACGCATTTCAAAATATTACACCCAACCTGTTACGAAGAGTGGCAATGTCATTTCATACTCGTCTTCGTTTGTGCCTTCAACAGGGCAACAGGGCGGAAGACATATCGAACATAAGTTCCAGCAATTAATTAATTTTAGAAATGAACAGTTATGTTATGTTTTTATGAAATGTTAGTTCTAAAACTATTTTTTATACAAAACTTAATACTTTTACGATGTGTAATATGTTTAGATGAAGATCTGTGAAACCTTTAATACTTTCGAGATATTAATTGTAACTACAAGAAGCATCCATAAAGGGCATCCAAATGAGCAACAAAAAATATACCATGTAATCTAAAAATATACATCATGATGACGTCACACTTTTTTGGGACACCCTGTATAATCAAAAATATTTTCCTGAAATACACCCCAGAATGCAAGTAAAGTCTGCAAAATATCAAAATCCTAACTCAGTTAGTAACTGAGCTATAGAAGACGGGAGGTGAAATGACGGACCCTGTATACAGGGTGTCTACGCTAATCCGTTCGTTAAAAGTTTACGGGGTTGCCGTTGTACTAAAAATTTCAAAAAAATTCTCGTCACACGGTTGAATTAGTTCTCCTCATTTGAAATATTTTCAACTTTCTATCACTTCCGGTTCCACCGGAAGTAGCACCAACTTTCTTATTTTAAACGGAACGCCCTATATATTATTACATTTTTGAATTTCTCGCTTAAATTGGCACATACTTTGTAAGAACGTACGTACACTTATCTCTTATAGTTTTCAAGAAAAAAATGTTTTTCTAAAATTTTGACCTTTACAATCTGTCTATAACTTCTCTTGGGAATAAGATAAAATTATGACTTATATTTCTAATTGTACCTAGAGGATGCCTCTATGAGTAAAATAATTGGAAACTGTCAATTTTGATAATAAATGTTCATAAAATGTCTATATCTAAGTGCCATCTTAAATATTTCGTAATTCATTTTTTTTTTTAAGAATAACCCATTTTTTATCAGGTAGCACAATTGGAAGAAAAATTTACTACAAAAAAGTATTATACAAACATACTCCTAAAGCAAGTATTTTTTAAATTATTTCGAAGATTACTTTTTCGTCTTATTTCTGGAGGGTATAATTTCGCATGTCACAAGATTGCTGCTTATGCATTAACTTGAAAATAGGCCAACACTATTTTATGCACTTCCTCATTTTCCATAACTGGCTTTTGTGATATTTTATTGCATTCACTTGTCCAAATTGAACAAAATTTGATTCCAATCTTCTAAATCTTGTTTTATTCATCGGCGGCAAATGTGAATAAGTTTCGTTCGAATACTCAACATGTTCGTGCAACAATTATATCGCAGTTGCCATGTATAAAGAATAAATTGATAATTTGTTGATTTGTGTAATGATTGATTTTGTTGATTTTGATTTCTGTAATACTATATTCTTAATAGTTTTATTATTTGACAGTTTGCAATACAATAGCGACAAAACAAAAGCATATCACATGCCTACTAAAGTACACTTGATACACATGATATGCGAAATTATACCCTGCGGAAATGCGACGAAAAAGTAATCTTCGAAATAATTCAAAAAATACTTGCTTCAGGAGTATGGTTGTATCATACTTTTTTGCAGTAAATTTTTCTCCCAATCGTGCTATGCAATAAAAAATGTGTCCTTCTATTTAAAAAAATTGAATTACGAGATATTTAAGAACGCCCTTAGATATTGACATTTTATGAACACTTATTATCAAAATTGACAGTTTCCAATTATTTTACTCATAGAGGCATCCTCTAGGTACAATTAGAAATATAACTCATATTTTTATCTTAATCCTAAGAGAAGTTATAGACAGATTTCAGGCTACCTTTACGAGGTCAAAATTTTAGAAAAACATTTTTTTCTTGAAAACTAAAAGAGATAAGTGTACATACGATTTTACAAAATATGTTCCAATTTAAGCGAGAAATTCAAAAATGTAATAATATATGGGGTGTTCTATTTAATATAAGAAAGTTGGTGCTACTTCCGGTAGAACCGGAAGTGATAGTAAGTTGAAAATATTTCAAATGAGGAGAACTGATTCAACCGTGTGACGAGGATTTTTTTGAAATTTTTAGTACAACAGCAAACCCGTAAACTTTTAACGAACAGTTTAGCGTAGACACCCTGTATATTGTTATGTTTTTTAGTGGGTTAGTTGTTTTTAATAATATTAGTCCCACGTTCGGGTTCCAAAATGCTATGTTATTACTTATGTTTTTATTTAACCTCACTTTCTGTTGTCAAATAAAATGTCATGTTGGGTTCGCTCCTAATCTCAGGGTCTCGAGTAGGTTCCAATAAATTAGATAGACATGTAGGTTGAATTTTAAATAAATTTATTATAATTTTAAGAACTAACATTAATATGAAAATCACTTAACAAAAGAAAACTAACACTATCGCTAACTAACAACTTATAACACCTAATTAAATTACAACACTTCCCTAATAACCTTACTTTGCACATTTAATTTATTGATTGAGTTATATAAATGGTATAATTCTACCTTGCAATTATTACTCTTCACGGAACTTTATGTGTACCGGAAACTTGTAGTGACAGTCGGTCCTCCTGGCTGCAGTCTATTGAATTAAGCGAAATTCAATTCTTCAGTGCTGCAAATTCCAACGATGGTGATGTCCAGCGCTCGTTCCTCCTGTGTTCATGATATAGCTGCGGTTTTCTCTTCCAAGAATATGTCCTCGGTAATCCTCTGCAATGTCCTCAGTAAGTCCCCCTTGAAGACGATGCTCATGTAGAATTCCTCACTGATGCACTACTGCGCTACTGTTGTATTTACAATGTTTCCCTAATGGACATCAGATGCGGATATATGCTAGGATGCTACTGATAACTGTTTATAAATTGTTTGGTTATGGGTACGTAAACATTCGCGTAGCAATTTGTTTTTGGGACGCTTAAAAACGGAAATAACTGTCGGCTTGACAACACTTGTTTCAATACATCCTTTTTTTCACACAACGACGTGAGCCCGCTGGGAAAACAACGCAACTATACGCGTCCCGTGCATCCAGTGCTTATATAACCTCTGGTCAGATAGTTACTTATTGTTTGTTGATTTAGCATTTGTCTTTCTACAGAACTTGAACTTTCACAGCGTCGTCCGACAAATACGGATCGTTTCTATGGTGATGATTCAATAATGTATAATTTCAAATCTAATTTTTCATATTCTAGTAAATCTAAATGTTCAATCATAATTTTAATGCAATATTCATGCTCCTGATAATTTTTCGCTTCCAATGAAATGTCGTACGTCCTTGTACGTCATATTTGAGATTTTCATTGCATATTTATTACACATATTCATTAACTCATTACATTAATTATTTATTAAATGTGCCCTACTCAATTAAATTAAATACAAATATCAACAAATTCCTATATATACTGCTCAACAAAATTAGGGGAACACCTACAAAAATGGGTTAAAATGGAGTTTTAACAACTATACGAAATTAATTAATACTGATTAATCTTAATTTATGTCTATTTAAACAGAAAAGAGGAATTTTAAAACCATATGCTCAAAATAAACAAAAATACTTGCAAAAACCCAAAAATGACCAAAAACAAAAAACATTGAAATATAATTAGTAGTGGGAGCAAGGATTCTAGAACCTCCTCCGACCTTGAGGGTCTGAGGAGGTTCTAGAATCGGCTTGCCTTGGCCTTGAAATGGCCAAGGTCGCTTACCTTGAAAATTTGAGGTCAAATATTGACCTTGAAAATTTGAGGTCAAATATTGACCTTGAATAGCTGACCTTGAAAATGTTGACTTTGAAAACGACCTTAAAATAACCTTGAATTGAAAAGTTGACCTTGAAAATGACCTTGACCTTGTAATGTTGACCTTGAAAATGACCTTGACCTTGTAATGTTGACCTTGAAAATGACATCGACCTTGTAATGTTGACCTTGAAAATGACCTTGAATCGAAAAAAATAACCTCGAAAAATGACCTTGAAAAATGACCTTGCAAAAAATGGCCTTGGAAAATGACCTTGAAAAATGACCTTGAAAAAAAAATGACCCTGCAAAAAAAGACCTTGGAAAATGACCTTGAAAAAATGACCTTGAAAAATGACCTTCAATGAATCGCCATGTAGTCCAAAGATTCGAAAGTTATATGATAATAGTATAAATAGAATTGCACTCTGATATAAATTTAGTTTAGTAAACATGTATCAATCACCAGCAGTCTATCGCAGTATGGATGCCTCCACTCCTATGTCTTGGGAAATTTTTACAAAATCGATTTCAAATTGCGGAATTGGAAGAACAGGGCTTAATTCCACATACGATTGCCAAGTTAATGTGGGAAAAGTGGTCTTACATTAACTGGGTCTATGTGGATGAGAGACCATTGGAACAATACCGTTTTCTGCTCTGGATAGGTTTACCTTTCCGGTGTAGTATTCGGATGGTGCCGGAGGTAGCCTGGTCATTCTATCAAGGCAAAGAAGTTTTATCCGATATCCTTATCAGGAATCCGGGAGCCATCGGAATAAAATTGATATCGATATCGATAAAATTTTGGATTGATACGAATGGCGAACGGTATTGTTCCCATTGCAGGAAATTGGCATATGAAAGAAATGGGAATACCAAATTATTCAGGTGAGCATTAATTTATTTATAATATAATTTTTTTATTAATATTAATATTTTATAATATTAATATATTGAATAATTAATTTAGTGAATAATTAATAATTCATTTATTTCTTAATTCAGAGTACGGTATTTCAAGCGTATGCATATATATCTGAATGAAATCCTGCAATGGTTGGACCAAAGCAAACGATTTTGCGCATTTTGTTTTGCTATGCCACTTTTTAAAATGGATGGTGTAAACCTTTTCCGCGAACCTTCTGAAACTGACATGTGGATGGAGGTATCTGCATACCCGTCGGACTTCGACACGGCCACTGATGTAGACGATGAAGATTAATCTTCAAGGTTACGCCTACATCGTATTTGGATCCGGTTAGCTTCAAGGTAATATTTGAATAAATATCTATAGTATGCACAATCAAGGTTGTTATAGGTGGCGATGGTGGTGAATGTCTACTCTCGATATATAATGGTATCCATCAAACGATAACCTTCTTATAGAGAGGAGTGAACATCAAGGGTGAACATCAAGTGAGCAGAACGCAAAATGTTTAGTTGCGAACACTGTGGAAAAAGTTTTACGAGAAAAGATAACCTGACGCGTCATCAAAGGAATTCTTGCAAATGCAAAAGGAGAAAATTGGAAGAAATCCCAACGACTTCGAATGGCCACGGTGATGTAGTAAATATTATTAGATGTGATATGTGTGATATAAACGTTGAAAGATCATGTTTGGCGGGTCATCTTAGAAGCAATGCACATAAGAAGAACGCTTTTGTTGTAATAGATGATGGTGTAGAGCAATTATCAACTGCATTTGGAGACAGTATTGTTCAATACAGTGTGTCGGAGCCTGGATTTCATATAGATATGTTGCAATTCGCTTATTTAGTAAGAGAAAAAAATTTGACGCTTATTGAGTCAAAGCTAGCTGTGTTTTCCAGTATGAAATTGAATCTAGAATGTTTCGCACTGTACTTTCAAGATGTTAAAGAAAATGCTGAAGTAAAATCATTCAATACGAAAAATAAGATAATTACTGGTGAGAAAAACCTTTACGAAATTTATAAACAATTTATTGAGGAGATCATGGCTAAAATGTCAGAGTTTCAGGAACGTGATTCAGGTAATATAATATTTATTGATTCACATTCGACAATTAAAACTTAATTTATTTTACAGGGTGGACTTTAGTGGAAATTTTACGTTTGGAAGTTAGCATGACCAAATATAATCCGACGAGGGCATCGAGTTTTATAGAACTACCAGATGTAATAAAAGCAAAGAAAGCCGTTATAAATGTGCAAAATAATGATCAAGCCTGCTTTGGTTGGGCACTTGCTTCTGCATTAAGAGAACCAAACGGATTATCACAGAGGACATCTTCGTACCCCCATTATTCGACAGTATGTGACTTTTCAGGATTGGAGTTTCCAGTGAAAATTCAAGATATTAAGAAATTTGAAGCGAAGAATGATATTTGCGTGAACGTGTATGGCATGAATAGGGAATTTACAGGAGCAAAAACAATATTTGACATAGTGCCACTGAGAATATCGAGCAAGGTATGTTCTGTATTCGTAAAATTATTATTGATTTCGGATGATGACGGTAACACTCATTATTGTTGGATAAAAACTTTGTCGCGGCTAATGTCGTCGCAATATTCTCGCAATGGACACGAAAAATGGATATGTCATGGGTGTCTCGTGTACTTCACCACAGAGGAAAACCTAACTCGTCACCGTCAAGAAGATTGTGGAAAAGTAAAAGCTGTATTACCTGAAGAAAAACCACGTATAAATAAGCTGGGCGAGGAAGTGATGGAGAACGTGTTGCAATTCGAACATTTCGAAAAACAAATTAAAGTTCCTTTCGTTGTGTATGCAGATTTCGAAGCTTTATTACAACCTGTTGGGGAAGACGTGGAAATTGATTCGGAAAAGCCTTACACAGTTAAGTGCTATCAGCATGAACCGTATGCCTTTTCGTATTATATAAAATGTTGTTATGACGATAGATTTTCCAAGTTTCAAATATACACAGGCGAAGATGCTGCAGTTGAATTTGTTAAAGAGTTGGAGATCGACATTAAAAATATCTATACAGAACATTTAGTTAAAAATAAATCCATGGAACCCCTAACAATAGACCAGGAACGAGAATGGGAAACAAATATTTGTCACATTTGTGATAAACCTATAATAAATATTGGAGACAAAGTATATGATCATGATCATTTGACCGGTCTATTTCGAGGTGCAGCACATTCGGTATGCAATATTAATTATAAAGTACCCAAGTTTATACCAGTTTTCTTTCACAATCTTTCTAATTATGATGCTCATATGTTCGTCAAAAATATTGCTTTAAGTGGAGAAGATGTGGACGTGATTGCACAGAACAAAGAGAAGTACATTTCATTTAGCAAAAAAGTGCACGTAGGTGAAACGGTGGATCACAAAGGCAAAAAAAGGAAAGTATTTTTAAAACTTAGGTTTATCGATTCTTTTCGTTTTTTATCGTGCTCCCTTGAAAAATTGGGATCGTATTTGGAGGACGACCAATGCAATGAAATCCGAAAATATTTTGGCGACGAGGAGCAATTTAAATTGGTGCGACAAAAAGGAGTTTTCCCTTATGGATTCATGGATTGTTTTGAGAAGACACATTTTCCAAGGTTGCCAGACCGAGAAGACTTTTATGATACTTTAACTGACGAAAACTAATCAGAAGAAAATTACGCTCGAGCCCAATCAGTGTGGAACGTTTTTAAGTGTAATACTTTAGGAGATTACGCAAGAGTTTACTTAACGTCTGACGTACTACTGTTAGCCGACATATTTGAAAATTTTCGGAATGTGTCTCTACAAAATTATAAGTTAGATCCAGCAAATTATTTTACCGCACCAGGTTTCGGATGGGACGCCCTGCTTAGAAAATCGGGGGTGAAACTGGATCTTCTGACAGACATCGACATGTTACATTTCTTTCAAAAGGGTATTCGAGGAGGGCTCAGTATGTGCACTCGACGAAAAGCGGAAGCGAACAACAAATTTTTATCGTCCTACGACGCACACACACCTTACTCTTATATAATTTATTTAGATGCTACTAACTTGTACGGTTATGTTATGCGTTGCAAACTTCCTACAGGAAAATTTCGTTGGCACGATCAACAAGAAATCGAGACTTTTGATATATGGAATTGTATAGATGATGGCGATATAGGATACGTGTTAGAAGTGGACCTCGAATATCCAGAACACTTACACGATGAACACAATGATTTCCCATTTTGTCCGGAGTCTGTAGTATCGCCGACATCAAAAGTGGCAAAATTGATTCCTACTTTGTACAACAAGAACAAGTATGTAACACATTTTTTAAATTTAAAGCAGTGCTTGCAAAATGGATTAGTTTTGACCCGTATTCACAGAATTTTACAATTTGAACAAAGAAGTTGGATGAAAGATTATATTGACTTTAACACTCAAAAAAGACAAAACGCTAAAAATGATTTTGAAAGAAATCATTACAAAAGTATGAATAATATTGTGTACGGAAAGACAATGGAGAATGTGGAAAACCGAGCTGATATTAAACTATCAACGCATTGGAAAAATCGACACCGGAAACCAGGGGCGGAATTTTTTGTTGCAAAACCAAATTTCAAATCGGTTAAAATATTTTGTGAAAACTTGGTAGCAATTGAAATGTCTGTCGTTAAAGTAAATTACAATAAACCGCTGTATGTCGGATTTTCTATTTTAGAATTATCCAAAATTGTTATGTACGATTTCTATTATAAGTTTCTGAAATCTACATATGGAGAAAAAATTAATTTATTATACACCGATACAGATTCCCTAATTCTACATGTATATACAGACAATATTTACGACGACATCAAAGAAAACATAGGAAATTTTGATACGTCCAACTATTCCGAGGATAACATGCACAACATACCTGTAAACCAATCCGTGTTAGGAAAAATGAAAGATGAGTATCGTGGGGAAATAATTACTTCGTTTTATGGAACTGGAGCTAAAGCTTATTGAGTCAACCTGTTGACACAATGTACAAAGAAAGCGAAAGGCGTGAAAAAAAAATGTTATTAATAAAGATTTGGCTGTCACAGACTATCAAAGAAGTGTTGAATCTGGAGGACGAATATTTAAGAAAATGTATAATTTTAGATCAGATTATCATGTTATGTTTACAGAGTTGAAAAATAAGATTGCCTTATCAGGAAATGATGATAAGAGATACGTTACAGAAGACAAGTACACCACATTGGCATGGGGTCATAAAAGGATCGATGAACTGGAACGCGACAAGTTGATCGACGCAATTGTCAATGAGAAACTGGAAACACTGGGATATTAATAAAATACAAATATTTGCTTATAAATCATTTTATTTGTTAATATGTTCTATACATCATTTTTAAGTTTATATTTTATTACATGTTACTAATACAAAGCATTAGAATTATAATACATTATTTTTCGATATCCA
This sequence comes from Othius punctulatus, assembly GCA_951805005.1. Lineage (NCBI taxonomy): Eukaryota > Metazoa > Arthropoda > Insecta > Coleoptera > Staphylinidae > Othius > Othius punctulatus. The sequence goes on from OX638138.1 coordinate 74,796,272, forward strand.
TGAATTATGAGACTTATTCAATCCTAACCATTTGACAAGCATCTTATTTCCTTTCCGTCGTATAACCTTTTCTACTAGAAAGACATCTGGATGTTTAACCTTTCGCAATTCCAATGCGTAGAACCCTCCAAGAATATTCTCTCCTTTTTCATCTTGCAATAAGTACGTGCGTGGGTTTGTGTTTTGAACTTTTGATACTTTAAATATTTCATTAGACCAATTGGGAGTGTAGCCTTTAGTAAATTCCTGTCGATGTTTACTAATGCGAACATGATCGCCAATTTTAAAACGTTGGACAGATTTGTCATACATTTTCAAGGAACTGTAGACGGTCTTAAGAAGATCGGCGGCATTCCTCTGATTAACCTGCTTTGGTTTCATACCAATGGTTCTGTGAACCGTGTTGTTGTAGGTATTAATAATCGTCGGAAGTAATTCAATCCAACGATAATTTCCTTGCATGCTAAATTCTTTCCACATCTTTTCCTTAATAGTTCGGTTGAATCGTTCGACGATGGAGCTCTTTAAAGTTGAGTAAGTGCTGTAATGATTTATCCCATGTTGAAGAAGTAGTTTTTTGAAGTCTGTGTTATAAAATTCCTTGCCGTTGTCGGTTTGCAAGTTTTTAGGGATCTGACTTCTTTTTTCCTGTAAAACTTTTTCCATTGCACGAGTAACTTCTTTACCAGTTTTATTTTTTAATGGCAGTGCCCAACCGAATTTCGAAAACGCATTTATTACCACCAATATATATTTGTAACCCTTGTTTTGCTTAGAATAAGGTATCATTTCTACTAAGTCTGCTTGATACAAATCTTTCAAACCTTTAAGAATGACACGACGTCTTTGAAAATTCCTTCGTGCTGGAGCGTGTATCTCGTTAACAACATCTTGCTTAATATACGTCATGATCGGATTCGATCAGGACTTCTATGCAATAACTTGTAGGTGGTCCGTTTTGCTTAACTCGAATTTTATCCAGTGGTCTTATGTGCTCCGCGTCAGTAATATCATTAATAACTAATAACGCATTGCCCAGAGTAAAAACCTTCAAAATTTTTCCAGAGTATAAAGAATTAGTGTACGTGTGAACTCCTCCTTTATTCTCGATTCTATAATAGTCTCCTGATGGTGGTATCATACCGATACCAGTTAGTGTTAAAATAAAATGTTTCTTTGCTGTACTCTGCAGCGCTTTCCACGTCTTTTCCAACAATGGTTTTTGCATATGTTTTGATATGATGTGACCATGAAGGTGTTTGCCGAATTTGTCTAGAGTCATATCGCTGTAAATATGTCGTCCGAATTTATCACGAGGCATCACGTGCGTTAGGCACAACAGTTGAGTGGTAAATGAGATTTATCGCATTTCTACAGATATATTAACGTAAAATACCTGCCTCCTTTAATTTCTCGATAATGGAAATTACTTCGTTATTGTGTGATGGATGACCGGCCCATTGAGAGGCAGTTAATAAACGTAACCTGTCAACAAGTTCATTGGGATCGTCCCAATACCGATATTCTGGGAAAGATCCTTGAACTACTTGTCTTTGGAATGGTTGTTTCGGTAATGATCCTCCAACCTTCCAATTTTTTGCCCACCAAACTTTCGGTGGTTGACCAGTTAATATTGATTTAATAATGTTCACATACTTGTGTCCCCGATTAGCCGAAATTTTAAGTTTTTCATCATATCGAACCCGTGCGGCTTTAGTTCGAAGCAGTATATCTTTATAATTGCGAGCATCCTGACGGAAGAATTTTCCTGGCTCTCTCTTAAAAAGCAATTCAAAAAGACCAGTTGTACCCTTATATTTAAAATCACCTATTTGAACGTTTGGACCATCAAATATAATTTCACTGTCGCCAATGAATAAATTTCCATCAACTTCATGTACACCGTACTTGTGGTCAAATCTGCCCTCTTGGTCCGTTTTAAATTCGACAAGGTATGTACGAGGTAATACATGAAATTGTTCTAGGACCGATTGCATTTCTGGAGAATCTATCTGTTCGACAAATTTTTGCTTGGCATATGAGAATGCAAGATCTTCGTCTGTATCAACATTTTCTTCTTCTTCGTCTCGTTCAAAATCGGTAGGACTTGCTGCTTCTTCAACTAACGGAGAACTCTCTATTGTTTCATCAAAATCTTGAGGGTCATCTGAAGTAATGTTACCTGAAGTTTCTAAACGTTCCTTGATGGGAAAACCTTTCAACTCTTGTACTCGCATTGGTGCAGGTAGCTTTGATGACCTGCGTAATTTAGATATTTTACGTTTTAAGCGAAAAGGTGTGTGGGTTTCACTCGAAGTCAGCTCATCGTCAAATTGATTAGGGTCAGCTTTATAGATTATAGGATCGACCCGAGGCACATCTAATTTGCTTATCACTTCTTTAAGTTGTTCAGTTAAAGGTGAGAATGCAGTTGCAAAATGTTCTTTTGATTCTGAAATATCGCTCTTCAGTGCACGAATTTTATTTTGGAGTGCTTCACGTGCATCTGCAAGTTGCTCCACATATTGATGTGTATGTGCCATCATGAAATGTGTCACAATACTGATTAAATAAATAAATAGTTACACGTTTATATGATAATGTATTTGTCAAAACCTTGACGGTAACGACCTTCTGTTCTCTGACAATCTAAGTCCACCACTAAAATATCGTGAGGAGCAATCCAACATTTTCGACATATTTCCTTAAATTCTTCAAATGTCATATCGCTTACGAGTTGATCATCATAAATATGTTTCAAATGAGTGGCATCCTGTCTGAACATTACCAAGAAATTACAATTATCTCGAATCAATTGTTTAGGTACAGCGCTGTAACTCTGACACAGATAGAAACAGTCTACGTTTTTATGACGACCGTGTGAAAAATAATCTTTAATTGAATTATGTCCTGTAGGCGGCACATCATCAAAGATTACAATTGAATATTCCTTAACATCCTTCGTAAGGACAAGAGATTCTACATCTGGAACTTCAAAATATCCACATTCTGGCACTATTTTCATTAATTCTCTGAGAAATTCATATTTTTTCTGATATAATGAATTTGAGCAAAGATATATATGAAGGTATCGTAAACCATTCGGTGAAAGCAGTAGAGACAACATAACGTTGGTTTTTCCAGAACCCGATGGTCCTATAATTAATCCTCTTTTACAATCACCGCCGAAAAGTGAACTGTGTCTTTTAAATACATTTTTATTTAACGAACTTTAAAAATTTTTAACCGGCAAGGATACACTTTGGGTTCGGAATGCTAGAGAACTCATTTGTGACAACCACGTCAACAAGGAACTAAATGATACTGGCAGAGATTTATAATTTATTATATTTATACTGGCAGAGATTTACAATTTATTATATTTATATCATCATTGGGATACTTGTAAACGGTTAAAACAGTTATTTCATAAATTAAAAATAATGAAAACTTTACATATTATTTATATATGAAATTATTTATTATAATTTATAAGTTTTGGTCAGGTTTCCAAATACAGTATATATGATACTCATATATATATGAGAGGTCCTGCATTCAATCCACATATCCATGGTGTTAGAGGTAATTCTATCCAAATACATATGATCCAACATCCAACAAATCATCAGAAAACTCCATTTTCCTTCTCGGATAGACATCTTCAGTGTAGGTTCGCTGAGTCCGATGCATGAGGTGGTAATTCACTACTCCATTCTCGTCCCAGCTACTACTGATCCTATGACAACTCTTGTCTCATTCAGCTCCAGTGTATAACATCTGATTTTTCATGATGCAAATAATATTTAAATATGACACTTCTTACCAGATAAATCGAATAACCTCAATAATTTTAATTCATTTTTCACAGAGTCAGCGTAATGTCGCTATATTGACTTTATGTGCATCTAAATTTTTCTCTTGAAATTGTAAGTTATTTGCCAAATTTATTAGAGATTTGTCCAGGTATTGAAGTTCCTCTGGATATTTTAGAAAACCCGGTCGATGATAATTACGCGCATTGATTTCTGATTTCAACGACAAGATAGCGGCATTACACGTACGTAAATCACTTTCAGCTGCTTCTAGTCTCGCATTGTCTTGAATCAACCATGCGTTACTAATAGCGTTACAATAGCATTCAGGAATATCTTCACCATTTGCTCGGATTGGTTCATGCTTGGGAAGTAATTGAAGTTTGTCAGTGGGGGCAGTAGAAGGGACATTTAAATTATGAGTGCTAACTATTGTGGAATTTGCATGGATTGGTGCAGGAAGTAATTGCGGTTTGTTAGAGGGCATAGCAGAATGGATGGAATTAGGAACAAATACCGTGTTCTGAAGAATTTGAATTTTATTTTTAACCTCTCCTCGGTCAGTGATGACATTTTGGGATAGGTTAAAAGATTCTTGGGATGATAGAATAATTAAATCCGTGGACACATCTGTTAAATTATTATCACTGACTGTTAAGAGGTTATCATCGGTCAACAAATTCTTCCTTACACGTTTATTTGATTTGATGGAAAGATTAGCGAACTTCTCCTCTCTGCGCTTATTCTTATAAATTTGCTTGGGCAGATAGTCTCCATATCTGCCACGTTTGCGAGGTTGTGTGGAACTGGAGCCCGGAATAGTGCAAGAAATAGTTTCAGGAACTTTCAAATTACGTTTTGACGGGACTGGAAGTCGTGATTGATTTAGGATTTGCCTTAACAATCCATAATATTATTATATATAAATACAAACTGTAAATAAAAGTATTACCCATGACGAACTCGTTGATTGTACGTATTCACGTTTGTGGAGGTTACTGGAGGACTGTATATTGATTAATACTAATGAAAATCACATCGGAATTGTATTTATAGGCAGCAGAAGAGAATGTAAAATGAAAGTTAGCGTTTTTTTTCCATGGTAAGGTCGAAAAGTGGTGAGGAATGCAAAGGTTAACAAGTTTCTAAATGCCAGATGAATAAGTGAAAGGAGAGTAGTGGGTAGGAGCGATGGGTGGGTGCGTGACGCGTGACTGTGGGTGGGGGGCGGGGCGTTTGGGCGTGGTTATGGGCGGGGGGGCGGGGGGCGTGGTTATGGGCGGGGGGCGTGGTTATGGGCGTTTCTGGAGGGGGTAATTTCTTTCCACGCCTTTCGCGCGGGCGACGGGGGGGGGGGGGGGGCGGTTATTTTTGGTGATTACCCCCACTCCATCCCCACTCTTCCCTCTCCACAAAAGGGAGGTTCCAAGGCGGAGCCTCTTTTAATGGGAAACTCCCACATTCATATTCCTCTTCTTTAAACGACAAAAAAAAGTATCTTAACCTAACCTAACCTCCCCAAACCTAACCTAACCTAACCTAACCTCAATTAAACGACAAAAAAAGTAACCTAACCTAACCTCACTTAAACGACAAAAAAAGTAACCTAACCTAACCTAACCTAACCTAACCTAACCTACACGAAAGAAGGGAATAATCTAACCTAACCTCACTTAAACGACAAAAAAAGTAATCTAACCTAACCTAACCTCACTTAAACGACAAAAAAGTAACCTAACCTAACCTAACCTAACCCAACCTACACGAAAAAAGGGAATAATCTAACCTAACCTAACCTAACCTAACCTCACTTAAACGACAAATAAGTAATCTAACCTAACCTAACCTCGCTTAAACGACAAATATAGTAACCTAACCTAACCTAACCTACACGAAAAAAGGGAATAATCTAACCTAAACGAAAACAAGGAATAAGGAATAAGGTTAGGCATTAATTTCTTTGAAATAAAAACAACAATTATGTATAATTATTCTTTATTTATTTTTTTATCTTCACATAGTATACAATCTCTTATGGCCGGAGGGAATCCGTCAATATGATCACTCCAATCGTCACAGTTGTAATGTTTATAGCACGGCAACATTTCTTGCAGACTCAGGTTTGAACGATAGTTCTCAGGCAGAGTATTCCATGATAGTGTTACATCTATTGGACTTATTCTCTTCGAGATGTAGGACACAGGAAGAAACTTCATATCAGTAGAAGAAATTCTTCTTCCGTCTTCACACTTCTGCATCGCTTCCCATACTTTGTTAATAATCATTTGGGATATTGGTAGACTTCTCAACCAATCGTTTATAAAATGCATGTCACAATTTAACTTCACAAAAATATTCTCTTGATGTATTTTGCTTCGATACTTGTTGGTAACTGAAGAGATATAAATATTCACTGGTCTTATATAAGGTCACTTGATAAAAAAATAAAAAATATTCTACATATATTTGTTTATTGACATAATAAAAAAAATACATTATTATAATATTAAAATTATTAATTACTTATTACTAATTTTATTGGATTTTGTTTTTTATCTTTCATTGCACTGTCTACAGAGGTATATTGGCGTTGGAGATCCATCCACATGAGTTCTACCTATGTTATAATGGTTGTAGCAGGGCAGTCTCCGTTGGAAACTGATATCGTTCATCTTGTTAGGTGGTAGGAGATGCCAAATCGTTTGAAGGTTCATTCCCTCAATCTTGTTCAGGTATAGGTTTGGCAAGTATCTGAGATGCTCTTCAGTCAACTTTTCATTATTCATGTATGCACTGATCGCGTTATTAACATAAAGTAATTGTTCCATCACAATTTATTATGTCTGTGTATTTTTCTACAGTTGATATCTGTATCGTTGTGGCTTTTATACTGACGATGTGCGGAGGATCATGTCGCTTTTTGATATTTTATTTGACCTTGCTACTATTTACAGTAATTCCTTTACTATCTTTGTCAAGGGCGAATAATAATAAGCCTTGTCGTGTAAAATCAAACAGTACGCTGAAGTATTGGCTGGAATTGCAACTTTTGTCGTAAATTCTATTCTAATCTCTACGGCACTCTTTTGTATAGTATCAGTCTGATATGTACAAGCAATTCCAATTAGTGGTGCCAGTTCTTTATACTGACTTGGTGAAAATAAAGGTTCACTTTCATGATTGTAATATGATTGTTGAAACTTTACGTACATGTCGTACAGAACAGCGAGATGATTATTATCAAAGTCAACATTTAAATTGTCATATGGAAAACGAACTCCATTTAAATAAACATTCATATTGGTTAGCTTAATGTTGTCAAAACGTGACATGTTTTTAGTTATTGCTCCTTTTCGATTTATTTGAAAACCAACAATTATGAATCTCGGAGTTTCAACATGCGGGGCCGTTTTAACAGCCCACATGTGTTTTGTCGTCGTCGGTAATGAGGGATATTCGTGCATTTCCCAACTTCTAAAGGGTACATGCAAATTTACATTTTTGTCAGTTATCTTCGTTAAAACTAATTCTTCTCGTAAGCCCACTGAGACGTGTGGAATTCTCCAACATATTTTATCAATCACCAGTTTAAGTTTTTCGTCTTTGCCGGCTTCAGTTTGCACTATAATGTCAGAATCATCATTATTCCTTATCAATACTATTTCTTGCCTACTATTTAACACTACTTTTGGGAAATCTTCTGCGAATCCCAATAGTGTTCGTAGTGGCACACTCAATCCAAAGTTTCCTGAGGTATCAAGTACATCACACACCCCATCAGTGGGATTCCATCCTGCGTTTTCTAATTTCTTCATTTCATTGTTATTAAATGAAAAATATCCTTTCATGCAAGACGTTAAACCTACATTTCTTGTAGAATCGATTTGCACTCCATTCAATATATATCTGATGTCACTAAACATAAATGCGATCGGATTATTTACTAATTTTGCAGTTGCGCTCGCTATTCTAGATACAACTCCGTCGTTTCCAATTTTCCGTAAACTTCCTTCGACGTGCAGGAAACTTTCACAAGGTAAGGTGTAATTATCAATTTCCGGAACACTTATCCTTATTTGATCGTTATTCTCAAAACTCGCAGATCCAAAAGGTTGATGCATGTGATATTCATAGCTTACAATAGAGGTATTTGTTTTCTGTTTCTCAGTAACGTTCAAGATATCCATCACTTCCAAACTATATAACCCAAATTATTTAAATATTTTCGATTGCGACGTGTTAACACTTTCACTATCCCTCGCCGACTGTTCGACATCTTGACATTACCGCTCGGTTTATATCCATCTCTGAAAGACCATCGCCTATTTGCAAGATTTCTTTTATATATCTTCATTCTTAAGTCAGCTTTCTAAGATGCACAATAAGTGTTATTTCCTCGCCTCGAAAGTTTACTAATCTGCCAGATTGATCCAGGACCCGCGCTACCATAGAACTGATTGTTTTTTCAGATACCGGTAAATATATAGGCTCATGCGGTGACTCGATTATTTTAAATCCGCCCGGAACTTTTGGGAAAAAATGATACAATACGTGCACTGCTTCTCCGTTGTTATAAGACCCGGTGATCAAATTACAATAAATTTGTATTGCGTTTACCGTGTTAATGTCCACGATATTATCTGATTCGTGAGATCCCGCAGGCAACAGTTTTTTATTAAAACCCAATAATGACCCGATACTTCTCTCTTTTGAGAAGTCGAGGTCTAATGCAGTTTTTAGGCTGACTCTTTGTGTAATATTGTTTCCTTCAATATGTACACGGATATGCGGTTGTTTACCTGTGGGACCTTCAGTCAGATTGTATTCTATGTAGTGAGCTATATCCTCAACGTCATATATTCCCACTGGCAGTTCCAAATGTTTCCAATCGCCCTTCTTGGTCTTATAATGGAACAGATTATTGGTTTTATCAACGTTGGGTATTGAATTAAAAGATTCAAAATTTAGTAAAGCCATCTCATAGTCTTCATCTGCTTTCAAATAAATTGGTGGATAGAAGTCACATTCCAGCTCGGATTTTTTCCCGGTTAATGTGAATGTATATGAATGACCTGCGCCCTCCATTCTTCTGCTTACAACTGGCTAACGATGATGTATATTCTTCTTATTTATCCGACAAAAACCGAAGACATAATTGGCCGCAGTTTGCTTCATCACTCTTTTGATGTCTCGTGTAATTATAATAAATCACATTATCCTTTCCATCTGATTGTAAATACCTTTCTACTTCTATTGGCGGTTTCAGATCCCCAAAACTATCAAAATACGTTATCACTTTACCGTACTTTCTGTACGCAACCCAGTGAGTTCCTTCGCCATCCTTATCATCCAAGTTCACGACACCGCGTTCATTCTTGTGAACTTTCTTAGGCAGTGCATTTCTCATAAAAACTCCTCTAAAATGTGGTATTTTTAGCCGTCTGGAGTAACGTTCTATATCAATGTTAGTTAAGGGATGACGAAGAAACTTCATGTCTAGTTTTTTGAATCATTTGGAAGATATAAGCCGCAACCCTGCTTATAAGATTTTATATAAAAACCTGAACCAACGGCTCTGGGTTCCAATGCCCTGTTGTGCCTCTCTGCTTCTTTCTGTTGCTCTTTTGCGGCCTTTGCTTCATTAACAGCTTTCGCGATTGCTGCGGCACCACCGCCCAGTGAACCTAACGCTCCTAAAGCCGCAAATAAAGGTATTAAGGGAAGGAAACCTCCTCTCTTTGGTATGGGTATTACCCTTTGTCGTGGATGACTGATACCCTTTTTGTTCCTTTTCAATGCACGGTACGCTGCTTTTGTAGACTCAAGTACATTTTGGTTTGGATTTCTATCGACTGCTTTCTTCGCAATTCGAACTGCCTGCGCAAATGATAATGCACCACCAAGTCGTTTACCTTTACTCCTTCGCTTTGCACGCCTTTTACCACGTTTTCGTTTCGTTAATCCCAAGCCAAATTTTGTTTTAGCCTTCATTAGACCGGCGACCATTGCTGACGCTATCTTTTCACCAACTTTTGCCTTACTACCAAGTCTTTTTTTGGCAGCACTGTACAATTTACGGTCGGCCTCGTGTCTCTTACTCAACTTGTTCGTTACACTATATGCAATGTCGTGCTCTCTGCAGGCCTCGTCTAATTCGTTTATTCCTCGATCACCTCTCTCCAACCTTTGTTCCAACTTGGTGCCTGGTCCGCAAAAGTTATAACCAGGTAAATGAACTTCAAATGGAAGTTTATTTATCAACTTGTTCAGAATACCACCACCTCTCCGCTTAACTGATCGATAGGAACTGATGGGATTATGTGCATACATTGTTTTAAATTGATTCACCATTCAAGATTTACACAAAACTTTATTTTTAAACTTTACACACTAATTACATAAAACACAAATACAACTTTAGCGTTCAAGATGCTTTTTAATACTATTAATATTATTACATATATTTTATTAATATTATTACATATATTTTATTCATAAAAAAAGTTAATATATCATACATTACGCTAACACGAATCTTTCATTGAATATTTTTTCTCTGTGGGTACAATTTAAACATTTTGAAATTTCCTTTTCTACATTTCTAATCCTATCTTGAAATCTTACTCTATCTACAGCGCACAAGCTCCAGACCCCTCTTCTGGCTTCTCTATACGCAAACCTCCAGACACACATATTATAGTATATATTTTTCTCTTCACAAATTGTTACAATCTTCTTACTGGTCATTAAAATGGGTTTCTGTAATTGCATGTAAATCCAAATCGTAATAAATTTTATCCACTCCATACAAAATCATTTCCTTTGTCATGCAAACGTATTCGGTAGCTGTCGCATTAAACACACTATCAAAACGCTTTTTCAAATCACCTTCGAATTTAGATAGCATGCCAATGCAGAGGTTATAATATTGAGCAAAATTTAAATTCTTTAATACCTCTGCTCTACATGTAATTATGTCGTTTAATTTCCATACCTCGCGAAGGCCCTCATACGACAAATATATGGTTTCTTTTTCTGTTTCTTTTGCTGATTCCATCTTCATGACCTTCCGCCAATTATCCGTGAAAACGCATGAGATCTTTACATCATTCTCGGATTCAGTCATTATTCGGATAATGCCATTTGGATTAGGTCCTCCGATTAGTTGATTTATTTCATTCTTGTTTGCATTAAACCCATTCCATGTTGCTACAGACATGCTTATGCCTTGTCCTTTGGAGCCCATCATTACAATCACTGGTTCAAAATTCCTATAGATATCTAAACCAATGGAAATCCATTTTGATTTGCTTTTATTTAGAAAATAAGTGTTTGGTGACAGAAGCGGCTTGTTAAACTTTGGTGTTTTTTTCTGAATGTCTTCGAAGCTCTCAGTTCTACTTATACTGCTATATTTAGATTTCCTAATTCCACATCTTCGAGAAGTGGGACATCAGTAAAGCCTAGATCAAGGTCTTCATATGCTGCCAGGTTTGGTTGCGACATTGTAGCAGCATCATTAACGCACTGCCTTTTATTTTCATTACAATTATTATTTCCTCTAACTACTTTTGAATAGTTAACATCATATGGTTGCTGACGATTCACTAAGAATATAAACGAGTATATAAGTAAAAACACAATTAGTTTACTTAATTTTACTACTTACTGGTTTCGTGCTGTGATGTCAAACAACGACTAAAGTATATTGTCTGTATTCCGCTTATATACATTTATTTGATGGAGAAGGGGAATTTTAAGAACCTCACGATTAATATTAATGAAGAAAGGGAATTTCAGGAACCTCATATGAGAGGAAATTTCAAGGACACGACTATAATTGTGGCGGGTAAGGAATTTAAGACACTCACTCACATTATTGAGACCTTGGATTTCAATTTCGACACTTGATGGACACAGATCACACCGACATCGTCATCGAGACCTGGTGAAGAAGTCGTGCCCAGCATTGGTCTATGTGATTGACCTTCACCACATCGACACATAATATATATTACACATCGACACATAACATCGACACCATCACCGAGACTTTCGAGACCCGGTGGAGACCTAGTGCTCTAGTTTTGTCTATAATGCTAGATGCACATGAAAATACTTCAGTTACTTCCAGACCGTCACAGCGACAACATTGTCCAGAGCTCCAGTAGAGCCGTCGACCTTGACAACAATAACCTTGACCATCGACACCATCACCGAGACTTTCGAGACCCGTTGGGACCTAGTGCTCTAGTTTTGTCTATAATGCTAGATGCACATGAAAATACTTCAGTTACTTCCAGACCGTCACAGCGACAACATTGTCCAGAGCTCCAGTAGTGCCGTCGACCTTGACTACAATAACCTTGACCTTGACGCATTAACCTTGACCTTCACCCACACTAATACCTTCCCCTCCCTGACCTTGAGACTTTCAAGGTCATGTGCCGATTCGAAAGATCACCTCACGACCTTGATTCGTGAGGAGGTTCTAGAATCGGCCAATTACCACTACTATAATTCTACAACGTTATTTTAGAAATTAATAACGTGTGTGGCCTCCACGCGATTGATTGATAGCCGCACATCATCGAGACATGCTTGCAATCAGAGTTTCGATATATATTTTTCTATGTTGTCCCATTCTTCAAGAAGAGCGTCAAACAGTTGTTAATGGTTAATGGGCGGTTAATGAGCATCTGATCAAGATAATCCCATAGGTGCTCAATGGTAGTGAGGTTTGGAGTAAGAGCCGGACAATTGAGCACCGGGATATTATGGTCTTGCAAACACATTGTAACCTGGAGAGCAACATGAGGTTTTACATTGTGGTGTTGGAGGCAAAACTGAGGTCCAACTCCTGCAGTAGCAGGTAAAACATACTCGCTAAGGATGTCCTCAATATAGCGAACAACATTCATCGTTCATCGTTCCCTGCACAAGAACAGAGTCGGTACAATTATCGTACGTTATACCTGCCCATACCATATCTGATCCAGTACCAAATCTGTCAATTTTCTGAACAACGCCATCTAAATATCGTTCTCCTAGTCGTGCCCAGACTCGAACACGTCCATCACAACATGTCACACGAAATATTGATTCATCCGTAAACATAATTGAGAACCACTGCTGGATTCCCCAGTTTTGGTAACGTGTTGCAAATTCAAGTCTGTTTCTTCTGTGGGATAATGTTAGACGAGGCTTTTTAACAGGCCGTTTTGGTTTTAAACCACGTTCACCAAGCTTTCTACGTATTGTTTGGTCCGAAATAACCATGGCCGTTACTAGCCTAAAATCATATTTAACATCTCTTGCGCTTGATGTGCGATTTTGCAAAGCCAAAGTCACCATCATTATGTCTTGACGAGCTGTTACCCGTTTTCGCCCTTGTTCTGGACTTCTATTATATTTTCCAGTCTCTTGATGCCTGTGCCATACTCGGCATACTACGGAGGGACTTATGTTTAACATTCTTGCAACATATTGCATTGATTGTCCATCTTGGAGTAAAGCAACAACCTGTGACACTTATACTTCGCTCAAATTCCTCATCTTCGATGTATGGGTTTGATACAGATTTTAGAATGACTTGTTTACTGTATAACTATGGTTAATATTTTTTTTCAGTCATTATCAAAGCACTTGGTTATTAGTGGAAATTCAATTTTAGGCATTATAAGGTGGTATAAGCATTACGTATTGCCAAAAATAGACCTGTAAGGTTCAAATCCATGTTTTATTATTATCAACAGCAAACAATATCTATACCGCCAACTAAAAAAAAAAATCACCGTTATTAACCTTGATTTATAGGTGTTCCCCTAATTTTGTTGAGCAGTGTAACTTATCAAATTACAAATTACACTAACATATAACATCACATATTCCCAAATTTAAGTAAGGAATATGGCATTTTTATGTATAGTTTTCTTACTTTATATTTACCCCTGTTACATTAAAACTTGATATGCACTATCAACTTATAAATTTAGTTTTGTTCAAAATAAGGTTATAAGAATTGTACGATATATTTTCCTTTTAGGATTTCTCCTTTTAAATTCCCTAATATACATATAAGTTGAGTCTCCTATCACATAATTTATTCTATAAGGTCCTTCATAAGGCAAACTAAGTTTTTTGCATTGGCATTTGTCTCTATAGCCTGTTCTCAGTCATTTGTTGATTACTATTTCTACAATTCCATCTTTTCTTCTCTTCTTTCTTCTTATCTCCTCACGTTCAATATATTTTCTTGCCACCTTCTCCATTTTTCTTCTACATTTTTTTTATATTTAATTTTAATCCTTTCTACCTCAATTCTTCTAAAATTATCTCTAAGCATTGTATATGATCATCATATGTTTTTATGAATATTTCTGCTGGTTCTATGATTCCTGCTGCTACCATTATATTAATTTCTTCCTTGACTAGATGTTTGTATGCTTGGGGTATGGGATAAGTTTTCTTCTTAAATGGTTCTGTAGTTATGACGTCCAATTTATGTTCGTGTCCGATTGCTATATTTGATATATCATCAATTAATTCAACTTTATTTTGTAGAATATTGTCTACATTATTCTTATATTCTTCAGGACCATTCGGTTCCACATTCTCCAATTCCGTATTATTTAATACCTCCTCATAATCATCTTCATCATCATTTGTGTGATTTGTGTTCCTTCCACATTTTTTTTCAACACACCTCCCAACCTCCAGTTTGTATTCTTTAACAGCAATCTCCAATGAATACCTTTTTAGGTCTATCACCACATCCAACTTATCTAGAAAATCTATACCTAGTATCATGCCTTGTTTCATGTTGATTATAAACAATATATGGTAATATTTTTCCCCTCCTGTATTCACGTTGCACATGAATGCACTGTTTATAACAGCTATTCTTTTATTACTATCAGAAACTACATTTATTTTCCTGGTAGGTACAATATACCTTCTAAAAATTTTAATATTCTCATCGATAAATCTTTTATTTATGATCGATACTTCAACACCGGTATCAACAAGTGTTTTTTAAATGATTCTCCCCAATTTTGCAATTAATATATGGTAACCCTTTCTAAATATTTTCTTCCCCGACATTAGTTTTAATAAAATCCCCAGATTGTTGATAATTTGAAAAAAAAATCGCTTTTATTTATACCCTCTACTGAAAATTTTGCACTTCTATTTCCTCAACAATTATGTCTAACCCATGTCTTATCCTTTCCTCTTGGATACGATTATTATTTTCATATATAATTCTGTTTTCCGTTTCAACCATAACATTTCCTACTTCTGGTCTCCTATTCTGATCTCTTTCATTTCCTTGTCCGTTCCGTTCTCTCCTATCATTATTATTATAATTTTGATTGTTATTTTGATAACGATCAGTTCTATTACCCCATTAGCATTTCCCTGTCTGTAATTATTGTTCGTATCATTATGATAGTTATTGTTACATTTACTCTCATACCATCCTTCCTGTCTGTTGTAATACTATTGTCTAACATAATTCTGTTCCCCCCTGTTAGTCTCGTTTCTATCTAAATGTCTGTCTGTTATCTATATATCTATATGATCGATGTCCTCATATCTTCTGAGTAGCTCTATTAACTCACTCATTGTCTCAATTCTCTGCATAACAGTAGTTTTTAGAATTTCCCCCTCAAAATATCTTGATAAAGATTTCATTATCTCCCTTTTAGCTAGTTTTGGCTCAAATTGTTTTACTACTGAATATTTCAACAGCATATTGTTCTCTTGTTAATCTTGTACCCGTTCTAAATTTCCGTGTGTATAAATTTTCCCTAATTTTGCCTTGTCTAAAATCTCCACAATATTGTGATTTAAATTTCGCTTCAAATTGCTCAAAATTTTCATATTCTTCTTCAGCCATAGTGAACCATGTCTGCGCTGAGTCTTATAATGTGCTCTGTATGATTTGAAATATTTGGCCCTGATCATTAACATTATTTAACCAACTTTTTAATGACTTTAAGTAAGTCATAGGACTAATCCTATTGTTCCCATAAAATTTTGGTAATAATTCTCCATGAGAAATTGCTGACATTCACTCCATACTGTAAGTTGTTCTAGATTTATTGAAATTTAGTTGAATTTTCTGAAGCTCCTGATTTTCTATACCCTCTTTGACAATGATTTCTTGTCTGATTATGTCAATTGAATCTCCTAACCGTTGTGCTAAGTCTTGTACCTCCAATTACTACCTGCATATTTTTAAAGCTGCTGATGATGTCAGCTTGTAAGTTTATAAATTTATTATCAAATTTTTCTCGCGAGTTATTTAGTTCCTTTCCGATGTTTTTCTGTGTATCTTTCAGTTCCTTTCTTATGTTATCCTGTGTATCTTATACGTTTTTCAGTTCCTTTCTGATGTTATCCTGTGAATCTTGTACCTTTGTCTGTGCGTCCTGTAAAGTTTTTGTCTGTACAGCGGCACATGCCTGTCAAGAACATTTCTAACAATTCTTCTATGTTGTCTTTTTCCGTAGATATCTACTACTAGCCATACGTTCCTGTACCTTCTGTTCAATGCTATAGTGTTTTCATTTGAAATTGAAAATGTACCTGCAATGAGGGTTTATTACGGTCAAGCGTTCTCCATTGTATGGCGTGCTGCGAAGAGGCGGGCCCAGGAACGTAACCAAATAATTTACTTTCTTTCGACGAAGATGCTACTTTATTGTTTTCTCTTCGATATATACACAATTATATCACTATGATCATTATA
This sequence comes from Othius punctulatus, assembly GCA_951805005.1. Classification (NCBI taxonomy): domain Eukaryota; kingdom Metazoa; phylum Arthropoda; class Insecta; order Coleoptera; family Staphylinidae; genus Othius; species Othius punctulatus. The sequence continues at coordinate 74,812,841 of OX638138.1, forward strand.
TAAAAATGATTTATTAATTAAATTGAATTCAGTAATCTTACAACTATCTACATCGTTTTTTATGAGTGGGCGGACATAATTCTTTTTACAATTTTACAATTCGATATAATTACAAGACTACAGACACCAGTAGATAATTAAGAGCCGTCATCTAGGACACAGATTTAAAAGGATTATACATTCATACATAAGGTTCATTGTACCTTAATTGCTAGGCGAATATGCTGTCAAGGTAGACAATCAGTTAAGGCTGCCTCAAATAGTCTTTTTCTCAAATAGTCTACTGTCTCTTCAAGACAGAAGTAATCTGTCTTACAGTCGGTGTTAACCTTTACATTGCAACAGTACTCATTTTACATACTTGTGCATATTATCATTTATAAACTTGTGAAAAGGTAGAGTTTATTAAGATGGAAACGTCGTTAAGTGAAACTGCAACAATTATTTCATCAATTTATAATGACATTCAGTTCGACGATCTATTTCAATTATGTGAGGAAAGAAGTCATCCCGAAAGTTTTGTTGAAGAATCCCTTCGACAGTCTACAGAGGGAAGCTGTTCTCAAATTGATTTTGATAAATTTCAAAACAACCATCATCAAATGGACACATCAACTATCGAATATGAAAATCAGGGATTAATAAAGCATGCTTTTCTTTCAACTGATACTAAAAGGATAGTCGTAAATATTAATAACACCCTTATAAGCGAGAATCATGCATCTCCACTGCAAAGAATTTCCATTCTGACAGGAATATCATATTTAACGGTTTGGAGAATAATCACGAAAGGACCGCTAGAAAGGAAAAGAAGAATAAGTTCCAAATTTACCGAAATAAACGATGCCATCGCCAAGATAAAAATATAATTTACAATTCTTATAAATCAGGTAACCTTCCCGCGGTCTAATTTATTTTGGAAACTCTTGGAAATGAGTTTCCATATAAGGAAACTACTTTGTATAAATACCTACTTAGTCAGGGTTTTAAGTATAAAACTTAAGACAAACAAATTGACATCATGTAATCGCCGCGATTGCAAAAAGAGCGATTAGAATATTTAAAATAAACGAATATAGAATGTAGGGAGATCGATAATTTATTTGGATGAAACATGGTTCGATACTCACGACGTCGTTTCCAAGGGAAGGGTCGATAATACAAATAAGTGTCACCTTAGAGCACCGTGCAATAGAGGAAAAAAAATGTTATTCTTCATGCAGGACGACATGCAGGTTTTGTGTCAAATAGTTTGCTCTTATCAGCCAAGAATGCATCAAGCTCGTTAGACTATCATCAGGATATGAACACCGAATTATTTGAAAATTAGTTTCGCAATGCCCAACATACCCAATAACTCAATACTCGTAATGGATAATGCAACTTATCACTCAAAGCAAATTAATAAAATCCCACACAATCCCAAAGACTGGACTAGACAAATCAAAACCAGAAAGCTATCGACCTATTACACTACTCCCAGTTTTGGGGAAAAACCTGGAGAAAATAATACAGAACAGGATATGGAACCTCATAGAAGAAAAGATACCCAAATACCAATTCGGGTTCAAACCCGGACTGTCGACCATACACCCCCTTTACATTCTGACGAACAACATACAGACAACGTACTTACAAAACAGACATACCGCAGCACTATTCCTGGACATAAAAAAGGCTTTTGACACTGTATGGCACACAGGACTACTATACAAAATGCATTCCCTACAAATACCTAGATCCCTCATCCTATTCATCCACAGCTTCCTGACAGACAGACAACTACGGATAAGAACAAACAATCCATACTCAAGATCATTTTCGCCAGAACAAGGTTTGCCACAGGGTTCTCCTCTCTCGCCCCTCCTGTACAACATATATTGCCATGACATATTAGGAACATGCAACAGGCAGACAGACTTAGAACAGTATATCATACAATACGCCGACGACACAGCATTAATAACACATAAAAAACGACTGGATGACACAATAGACACACTTCAAATACTGACTGACAAAACAATGGACTGGTTCAACAAATGGAGACTCGAACCCAACCCCGCAAAATGCCAACTCCTTATTCCCAACCACAGAATCAATAACAACTCACCGACAATACATGTTAACGGAACAAACGTATACCCCACAACGACGATAAAATACTTAGGAATGACGATTGACAATAAGCACAAATTCGACAAACACTTACGGAACACAAAGACGGAAATACAAAAACGAGCAAAACATTTTAGATGCCTGACATACGGAGGAAGAGGAATATCCATTAGTACAGCAACAAAAATTTACAAATCCATCTGCAGGCCCATGATTGACTACGGCCAGATCATACTAAAAAATGTAAGAAACACCTGCAAACGAATTACGGACGTAACTGAACGGAAGACATTAAGACTTCTCACTAAATTAAGACATAAGGACAATCATCTTCATAACATATCAAACATAAATTTATACAAAATCACCAAAATCATACCCATCCAACAAAGACTAGACAAACTACGAAATAAATTTCAACAAAAACAGGACAATACGACAATACTCGACGAATTGTGTATTAAAAGACAAAACAAACGCACTACAAAATTACATCAGACAAAAACGCTTCATGAATCATATTACACTTCATAACACTCTCTTCACACTATCAAAATAATCACTCATGAATCACATATAGGTAATGTTATATAATATAATATGTAATGTAATGTATAATGTGACGTACGTATAATGTAATGTATTATGTTAGGCAAGGCGGAAAGACCCTACGGGGTCGATAGCCTAATAAAGATTGTTTATATATATATATAAAATCCCAACTGCCGCTTCCAAGAAAGGCGATATTGCGGATTTTTGCATTCAAAATGGTATTGTTATTCCCTTAAGTGCAAAGAAAAATACATTATTAGAACTAATCAAAAAACAAAATTTCAAAAGAAACGTATGTGGTTGATAAGATGGCAGAAGAATTTGGTCACCAAGTGTTGCGCCTTTCAGCTTATTACTGTATCTTCAATCCAATTGAGTTGATATGGTCAACTTTAAAAAGAAATTTGCGGAAAAATAATGCACATCCCAAAATGAGTGAAGAAATAATTCAACTTGTTCAGCGAGAATGCTACAACATTTCAAGTACCATTAGGAAAAACTGCATCGATCATGTGATTAAAATTGAAAACGATTATAGGACGCTTAGTGTACCAAATCTAATTATTAATGTTCAAAGTGAAAGTGATAGCGATGAATCTAGTTGTACGGAATAATATTTGCTTGTTACCTTACGATTCATGACAACATTAACTCATGTTAACGTCGTTATTTTTTTAACGCAATGAGCAAGTCAATAATGTTATGGGTATCGTAAGTTATTTGTTTCGCGAATCATACTGTATATAAATTTTCTATGAAATTATTACTACATTTGTAAAACACAATTAATTAAATGTACACATAAAAATACAATAAAAAGTACAATTTAATGATAATGAATCACTAATGTTAATTTCAAGGCAATAGGACGGGCCGGCTTTTGATTAAACCAAAGTGCCAAAGTGCAGTTTGTAAAATTATTTTGTCAAATACAGGGTGTTCCATTTTTGCAGGGCGGCCTTCGACCTAGTTTTTTTAAATAGCACCCCCTGTATAAATTTACATATTTGAATTTGCCCTTTTTGGGGCTTTATAAATCCGTTTAGTTTTTGCAATTCGCTTTAACCGTTCAGAAGTTGTTCACGTTTTTCTTACAATTTATGCGTATGCAGGCAAGTTATGGGTTTTTACATAGCAAATAAGTTTTTAAAAAACCGAACTATTTTATTGATTAATTACCTAACGTCTAACAATGTTAAAGCTATGACCGCTAGAATAATAGACATACATACATAATCCATCCCTCTTTTACCCATTGGGTGTCGAGGTTTTGTCCTGTTATCCTTTTGTACTGTCATTCACCCACTTCCGCCATTTACTTCTGTCTGCACTTTTAGTCTTTGCCTCCTTAAAATCTATTTTAATTTTTTTAAATTTTCACATATTGTTTCATTCCATGTTTTTGCAGGTCTACCTCTCCCTCTTTTTCCAACCGGTCTTGCTTCCCATATTCTTTTTGTGAGTCTTGTTTCCATCATTCTGTTAAGGTGCCCAAACCATCTGAGTTTATTTCCCTCTATTTTCTTCTTTATCGGTGCTACCCCTAGGTTCTTCCTAATATCTGTGTTTCTGATTTTGTCCAGCATTGAAATATCTTCCGTTCTTCTCAGATATTTCATTTCGGCTGCTTGTAGTCTGCTCTCTTGTCTTTTATTTGTGACCCACGTTTCACTTCCATATGAGAGTGTTGGAAAATATATTGCGTCAGACACCACTATTTTCGTTTTGTTGGATACTTCCTTGTTGTTTAGGAACTGAGTTCTTACGCTATGGAACACTTTCGCGGCTGCTGTTATTCTATTATTAATTTTACCTTCCAAACTACCGCTCTCTTCTACAATCGTTCCTAGGTACTTGTATTGCGATACTTGCTCAATTTCTTTGCCTTCGATTTTTATTTTTAAATGTCTTTCCCTCTTCTCTCTTGCAACTCTCATAACTTTCGTTTTCTTTTCATTAATTTTCATTAATTTTTAGGTTAAAGGGGGCTAGTTGTCTCTCCAGAATATTTATATTGTGTTGTAGATCCCTTTCATTCTCTGAAAATATCACCATGTCGTCTGCAAACGCGCATATGTTAACGCTCACTATCTTCATGTTTTTGTACCCCACTCAAAGTTTCCTCATCTCAGGTACTGATTTTTTAATAATCTCATCCAGTGCTGTTATGAAAAGCAGTGGGCTTAGTGCCCCCACCCCCCTGTCTAACTCCTTCGTTTGTGGTAAATATTTCCGATGTCATGTTTCTTGTTCTCACATAGTTTTGATTCTTATGGTAGATACTCCTTACAGCTTCTTTTAATTCTTCTCCTATTCTCAGTTTTTCCAAGGTCTTCCAAATCATTTTCCTATTTACTCTATCAAATGCTTTCTCCAAATCTATGTAACACATTAATATTTCCTTATTGCGTGCTGTGTATTTTTCTATAATTTGCCGGATGGTAAATATATGATCCTGAGTACTCCTCCCTCTCCTAAATCCACTTTGATTCTCCTCCAATTCATTTTCCACCCTTTCTCTAAGTCTTCCTTCAAGTATAGATTCGTATACTTTTCCCGGTACCGATAATAAGGTTATACCCCTATAGTTGTCACAGTTCCTTCTATCTCCACCTTTGTATACTGGTATACTTATGCCATACTCCCAATCCTAGGGTATCTTTTTTCCCCTATACACGATCCTAACTATTTGATGCAATTTTTCGAACCCGATGTCGTCTAGATTTTTAATCATTTCTGCTGTAATTTGATCGTGTCCCGCAGCTTTCCCTGTTTTTGTTCTCTGTATAGCATCTCTCACTTCCTGTTCAGTAATATTTTCCCCATCTTCTAACTCACTGTCCTTGATTTTGTTGTTGCTGCTTTTTCTCTGTGTCAGATTTTCCTGTTTATCTCCTATATCCCTTTCCGTTAATGGTTCTGGAAATGTTCTTTCCATCTTTCCAAGACATCCTCTTCTTTTACTAAAATTTCCCCTTCTTTATTTCTTAATAGCTGTAACGAGCTTGTCTTTTCCTTCCTGAGACTTTTTATATCCTTGTAGAACAGCTTCTGGTTATCCCTTTTATTCTCCTCCATTTTCTTCCCTCATCCCAGCTTTTCCTCTTCGCTCCGTCTACTGTTTTTTGGCCTTTTTTCTTTGTGCCTTGTACCTGCTGTATTTCTCTGCCGTCTTTGTTTCCAAGTATTCATTCCACCTCTTCTTTTTCTCCTTTATCTCATACTTGACTTCGTCTGTCCACCAGGCTGTGTGTTTTTTCTTGTATCCCAATTTGGTGGTGCCGCATGCCTCTCTTGCTGCCTTCAGTACAATGTGTTTAAATTTCTGCCATTTTTCTTCTAGGTTGTCTGCGGTCTCGGTTTCCTTAATAAATTCTCTACTAAGTATTTCCCTATACTTTTCCTGCACGTATCGATTTTGGAGTCTATATCCTTTGATTTTTTCTTGTTCGGGTTTGCTTCTTATTCCATTGTCCCTCTTTGCTTGCGATGCCTTCTTGATTAAATCTACTACTAATAGGTGGTGGTCGCTTCCTATTTCCGCACTTCTTCTCACTCGTACGTTGGTTATTTTGTTTTTGTTTGATTTTTCTGTTAGCGCGTAATCTATTATTGACATTTCATTTCTGGATGCCATTACCCTCGTGTATTTGTGACTGTCTTTATGTTGGAAACACGAATTTGTTATAATCAGGCTATTCTCCATGCAAAACTCTATTATTCTCTTGCCATTCCCATTAAGATTTTTTTCTGCATGTTTCCCTATGACATCTTCATATCGTTCTTCCCTGTTTCCAACTCTACCATTTAAGTCTCCCAAGATATAAGTCTCTACATCCGATTTTTCATATATGCTTTGCATCTCCTCCCAGAACCTATCTTTAATTTCTAGTTTTTCGTCTTCATTGGGGCCGTATCCTACAATTACGCGGTATTTTTGTTTGAAATCATCTTCCATTTCTATTGTCATGATTCTTTGTGAGTGAAACTCATAGTTTCTAAGCTGGTTCTTATACTCACTTGCTATAATGCAGCCTACTCCTGCCTGTGCTCTGTATTCTTCATCCACCCCGCTGTGTAAAAGTATGTGCTCTTCCCCCAGATCTATGCACCCCTTCCCCTTCTTCTTCGTTTCTGTGACTGCCAGTATCTTTATATTTTTAGCTTTCATTTCCTGAACTATTTCAATTTATTTTCCATTTATACCCCTTACATTCCAGGTTCCCATCCTCCATTTTTCTTTTCGATTTTCATTTGTACCATTGATCTTTTTTTCCTTATTGCTACTCTCATCCTGTTTGTATGTTTCCATTTGCGTGTCCTTATTCTTTCCTTTTGTCTTTCTCGAAGTGCCCTTCTCGATTTTCTCTGTTAGTTTTTTGGCCTCTCGTTTTGTTCCTTAACAACCACACCTTTTCCCTTTTTGTCCCAAACATATACTTTTCCATTTATTACTATTTTCATGTATCCCACATTTGTATGATTTCCTTAGAAATTATTATTCGCTAGAATAATAATGTGTTTTATTAATCGTACATGCATGGAGCGGAGTTATCTTATCTCTAAGGATGCGTCTTCAGCAGAAATGCATCCGTGTACCGGTATTACGACATCGTAACACCTCCCCGCATAAGAGGAAAAATTAGGGTTGATCACCTTAATTTTTCAGTTCAATCTCATTAAGAGGATCATTTATTTTTCTGACATTTTTGTTATTTTTTTCCCTAAAGCATGGGTAGAATTTTCTGAAAATATATAATACAAGTATCATGAACATTATGTAAATTAAAATCGTGTAAACACTAATATTATCGTAATGGGTCGCGGGTTCGACTGCTTGAAGCTGCTGCCTGGTATGTTGAAGTTGAACGTCGATCTTCTTCAGATTGTTTAAATTGATGTCATCCAGTTGAATCGGGATAATTGGCGTATCCATTCTGTTGTTGTTGTCGTCTTGATTTATTTTAATATTGGGAACATTAACATGCTTAATCTGGTTTTTGATGTTTCGATAAGTTTTTAATATTGTTTTATCGATGTGTAACTCACATGAGTTAGGAATTGTTACGATGTAGGTGCCGCGTAGCACTAATTTATCGTCGTTGTTTTCACATTTGCTTGATACTGTTGTTTGTTTTTTAGTAATTATGAACCACTTATTATTGGAAAGTTTTTGAGTTTTTATTGATTTTATCTGCGTTTTAGTTATTTCACAGTTGTCATATTGATTAGCAAAATTGATTAAATTTACTTCACATGGGTTATCCGTTGATAATGGTGTTGTTTCTGCGTAGCACAGGTGGTTCATTTGTGTGACTTCTTTGCATGGAATATTCGTTTGCACGTAATACGTCTCACTTAGTATTAGGTATTTGGATTTGGGAATAATTATGTTGTGGTTATCTTGGATTGACATTGGTAATGGATATAATTCATAATAATTGTAAGAGAGCCTCTCTACTAAAGGTATCTCTAATATAAAAATGATTTCATTTTTGTTCACGTAAGCTTTCAAATTAATTATTGAATAGTAATTATTAATATTTTCATTGTCAATATTATATGGTATTTTGAATTGTCCTGTTTTAGAATTTGGTCGTTTTAGTTCAAATTTTGACTCGTCAAAATCAATAATTGAAGGATGTAGAGTATTTAGTTTCGAGAAAATAATAGCATTTTCGATTGTATTTAATATCTGTAATATTATCTCAATTGATGCTAGTAATTGGTTAAAAATAGCATTTATCATAATAAATGTATGGTTTTCTACTTTCTCAATGCAAATTTGTTCCATTATGTCACTTATTTGTAATATTTTTTCATTCAAACGAATTTGGCTATGTTGTAATTTTACCATTGAATCGTTAAATACATGTAGGGCTTTTTGAGTTAAGCTAATTTGTTGTTCTGCTACGTTTACAATTTTTTTCTGATTATCTTTTAATTGTATAATTACTTTATCATATCTATCGGCGTCTTCATGATCTAAATTTCCTGTTATTGGTTTCCATATGGAACCTAGTCCATTAATTAAACCTCTTTTTTGTCTAATTTTTGTTGATGGTGTTATTTTATTTTGTGAGAACTTATGTTGAGTTTGACTGATTTTATAATCTAGCAAATATCTGAAATTAAACATTTTATTGGCATAGGCAGGTCCATGCTTCGTAAGATGTATTTAATTTTTGATAATTGTTGGTTAATTTATTGAATTCAATATTTAAGTTTGATAAATCATAAATTTGTACTAGTGTCCGTTGATCTTTAGTGTTTTGAGCTTTTCCTAATTTTAAGGGTAATATTCCGGGATTGTCGGTTATGTGATCGAATTTTATTCGGGTGCATCTCGTGAAGTTGATGGCTTCGGCGAAGATGATGATGGTGAGCCTGTAACAATCGGCTGTCTTAGATTTTTATGATGGACTGCCCGTCCTGATTTTGAATTTACCTTTTGACCAATTTTCTGTATTATTGCTCCATTTCCTGCTCGTAATTTTATTATTTTAAATGGTCCATTAAATTTTTCGCCGGTTTTATTTCGTTTGTATTTATAGCTCGTTTCATAGACAGTTTGTCCTTCTTTAAATGGGTTGTTACATTGCACGTTCTATTTATTGACTATTTTTTCTTTATTTTGCAATTGTTTTTCATTAATTTTTTATAAGTTAGTGATAATATTTTTTTATGTTTTTGTAACTAATCGCGATACATTTGTTTGTCATAAAGCAAATCAAAAGGGTCTCTCAGTTTCGTGTGTCCTAGTGTTAGTTCTAAAGGTGTTAAATTTGTACTCGAATGTATTGAATTATTGTATGCAATGACCGCGTATTTTATTAGTTGATTGATTGGTTCATTATGTTTGGTTTTTAATAGTCTTAGGTGTTCTCCTATAGTTGAATTAAATATTTCTATTTATCCGTTAGATTCAGGGTGATTAGCTGTGCTAAAATGTATTGTAATTTTGTGTGCTTCTAGTAATTCTTTCATTATGTGGTTATAGAATTCTAGTCCTTGATCGGTTGTTATGGTTTCGGGCGTTCCGTAGTATGAAAAGTATGTAATTACTGTGTTTAAGATGTCTGTGGATTTTTTTAATTTTAGTTCAATTGCTTGTCCTAATTTAGTGAAAGCGTCAACGAAAGTTAAGAATTTTGTATTTTCTACTGTGTATACATCCATGTGTATTTTTTCAAAGGGTCGATGTGGTGTGTCAGTTAACATCATTTTATTCTGGGGGGATTTCTTTCGTATTTACTTTTTTTACATACGTCACAATTAGCTATGTAATTTGTAACGTGTTCTTGCATTAGTTGGAAATAATATTTTCTTTGTAATTGTTTGAGTGTTTCCGTGACTCCTCGATGATTGGTCTTACCTTTATGTTGATATTTTATTGCTTCTTGTTATAGGTCGGCTTCGTGTAAAAGTTTTCTTCGTTCGGTGCAATATATTATATCTGCTCCTCTTTTATTATATAATTTCTTTACAATTTTATTGAATGCCTTAAACAAATTTTCTGTTTCAAAATGGAAAAAAAGTATTTTTTATTTTCGGGTGTGAATTCTTTTAAGAATTTTATAATTTCTTGATCATTGCTTTCTTTGGAGATCTGGATGTGGTACCTTTTTATTTTTCCCAAAGTTTCTATCTTTATTGGTTTTGGTTGTATGTATACTTCATAGATGAAATAATGATTCTGTTTGGTATCAATAATGTCTGATGATATTTTTATACCTGATGATTCTTGATTTTCACTCACTGAATGTGCCGTAAAGTCGTCTTCTAATTCTTGTATTAATTCTTCTATTTCTTCTGGGGGTACGTTGGGAATTGGTGCACTTTGAAGATCTTCTATTATTTTGTCAATTTCTGGATTTTCTTCAGGTGGAATTTCGTATAATTGTTGAGTTTCAATTTCCGTAACATTTAATGGTTGAATTTTTAATTCGCGTACCGTGTCGTTACTATTGGTAATTGTTAATAAAGTTTCGCGATTTTTTATTGTAACTAAACATTGCGGGATTTCAATACCGTAGTCTAATTTTGTGTACTCAATTATTCCATGATTTATTTGTGAATTTACAAGGACTTTTATTAGTCGTTGCTGTCTGGGTTCTAATTTAAATGATTTTGATTTTGGGAAAATAGATGGGTATGGGGCCATTTTAAGTGTATAATACATTTCTTTTTAAATCGATGTTGGCTTTCAAATTTTTTAATAGGTCATGCCGATTAAACCATCGTAGTTATTATTGAATTCTAAAACATGAAAAGTGAAGTTACTTTTTGTCTTAAAAATTTTAGGTAATGGGATGTGAACTACGTATCTATGAGTTGTCTGATGAGCGGATTTAATTTGAAATGGTTGCTCTTGAATGAAATTGGTGTAATATATTTTTACTGTTCTTGGGCTCATTAATGTTTTTGAAGATCCTGTATCTATCATGAATTTTAAATTAACATGGGGGAATTTAATAAATGGTAATTCGGGGTTATTTAAAGTTGTAAGGTATATTACGTTTTGATTGTGGGAAGGGCCTGCTATGTGAAAATTTTCGTATTCATCATCGCGGTGGTCCGTTGTGTTATAATTTTCATTTTCTTTATAGTAATTTTCTTGATCTTGATCTTCGTAATTTTGGTAATAATTATATGTCTCCTCTTGAAATTCGTCTTCTATGTCTTGATGAAATAACTCTTGTGATACAAAATTTCGATTGCCAGTTGGTTTAAATATATTGTTTTGTTTAAATGCGGTTCTTCTGGTGTTACAAGATGAGGTATCCATTGGTTCGGGTTTATAGTTTGAATCAGGTTGTTTATTTTGGTTATAATTCGTGTTATAATTATTGAATGGTCTCGGGGGTTGGAAGTAATTTGGTCTGGGTGCTTGAAAGTAATTTGGTCTGGGGTTTTGGAAGTTATTTGGTCTAAATGTATTTTGATAATTTTGGCGTGTATTTTGTTGAAGGGGGTAATTGAATGGATTTGATTTTACGATTGCCAATGATTTGTTATGCGTCGGATTTGTATTATGATTATATTGATAGTTATTTCTTTGCGGTGGTCGGAGATTATTGCGACTTATAGAAAAATCTTGATATTTATTCCTATTGCGCATAATACTATGCTGAGCATACGAGAAATTTTCATCCTGTATTACAAATGCAATAGCTTGTTCTAATGTATTAGGATTTTTTAATCTTATTGGCAAATTGTTGTGTAGGCCTCTTAAGAATACATTTAATGCTTGGTTAGAATACAGATTTGTTTTAATTTGTCTTGCGTTCGGATCGGGTTCCGTTAGTTGAATATTTGTTAACAATAAACTTAAGATGTCCTGACATCTGTTACCAAAATTTATTGAGGTTTCGTTTCTTTCTTGTTTAATTTGTAATAGGTCTCCTATCAAACAATTTTCATCTCTCTGGTCAGCAAAGAATTGTAACAGTAATTGTTTAATTGCAAGCCAATTATTTAAGTTACCTCTACTGCCAACTAAATTTAAAGCTCTCCCTGTTAATTTACCGATTATTGCTCGTAATAAAAATTCATTCTGCGGGTTATCAGCGTTCGCTCTATCTGTGAACGTTTGGATAATGTATTCGCTTGATTGAATAAATATTGCTAGCGCTGCCGGATTTCCGTCGAAATTCGGGATTGAGTCTAAGTGGAATTTTTGAATATCTGGCAATGCCATCTCTACTTGAATTATTACTCTCTGTATTGGACTTCTACTTCTTTCTCTTCTCATTAACTTCAAAGCTTATTCAGATATTTAACTTGAAAGCTTATTTTAATATTTATATGTATATATTTTTTTACTTAGTTTAATTATTATTAATTAAAGGAAATCAATCTTCATGTGGAAGGATTTTTAATTATTAAATGAGTGGACTTACAGCGCTAACGCGATCTGCATGTTTCTTTCTCGACTGCGGGTTCCTGAAGGTATCGATGCTAGATTTCTTCGGGCTCTCTGCCTCGTCGGTGGGTCCTGAAGGTGTCGATGCTAGACTCCCGCGGCGTTCCCTCGATGGTAGTCAGATGTTTGTGGGGCGTGGATAGTCAAACAAACCGATGAATCGGACCGGAATTAGCGATTTTTGTCCTCCCGTTTTGACAATCCTGCCAGACTGCGCCAGTTATGGATTTTTACATAACAAATAAGTTTTTAAAAAACCGAACTATTTTATTGATTAATTACCTAACGTCTAACAATGTTAAAGCTACGACCGCTAGAATAATCATGTGTTTTATTAATCGTACATGCATGGAGCGGAGCTATCTTATCTCTAAGGATACGTCTTCAGCAGAAATGCATCCGTGTACCGGTATTACGACATCGTAACAGGCACTTATTAAAAAAATCGCAGGGCACTTAGTTTCTGGGATATCAAGTTAGGACTTTGCCTGAGTCTAAACTACTGACTGAGGTATCTTCTGGCGGCAAGACCGCCTATCTGCATTGTGGCATCACCTTGCTGTTACAGATTAATTTTGGTAAACTTTGAAGTGCCATAACTTGATTTTTTTAAATGGCACACCCTATATTTCAGTACTTAGTCCTATTCAGGGTCTCAGTTTACGTCTTTTTTGCCCTTATAATATTTTCTTAAAAGTTGATAGTTAGAGATAATTCTGATGTTCTTAAAAATGTACACAGATCTCATCGATATAAATTTAGCGGGCCATGAAAATCACATAATTCTGTCATGCCAACGTCAAAGTGACATTTATTGTGCGATACGTTTTATTTTTCTTAGCGCATTTTTTTAATGATTTTTTCTCATAATGAAATATGGTTTATGTACACGCTGACAGCGCAAACCGTTGCTGGTAACCAGATTCTATTGAGGCATAACAAATCAATAGCAAAAACATTTGAATGAAACTTATTCATCATGCGAAAATGTTTTGAATGTTTTTGAAAATTTTTGTTCACGACAAAAATTACAACGTATCGTACAATAAATGTCACTTTGACGTTGACATGACAGAAACAATTGATATTCAATGCACATGATGTTTATACCGATGAGATCTGGGTTCATTTTTCAGAAAATCCAAATTATTTCTCAAACTATGAACTTTTAAGAAAAAATATAAGGGGCAAAACAGATGTAAAATAAGATGCTCTATACGACTAGGTAATGAAATATAAGGTGTGCCATTTGAAAAAATCAAGTTATGGCCCTTCAAAGTTTACCAAATTTAATGTCCCACAGCAAGTTGATGGCACAATGCAAATCAACGATCTACGATCAACGAGCCACCAGAAGATACCCCAGATAGATGTTTAGAATCTGACAAAGTCCTAACCTGATATCCTAGAAAACAAGTGCCCTGAGATTTTTTTCATAAGTGACTGTAAATGCATTAAATTTTAGAAAAACATAAACAAGTTCTGAGCGGTTAAAGCGAATTGCCAAAACTAAACGGATTCATAAAGCCCAAAAAAGGGAAAATTCAAATATGTAAGTTTATACCGGGAGTGCCATTTAAAAAAACTAGGTCCAAGGCTGCCCTTCAAAAATGGAACACCCTGTATATGGCAAAATAATTTCACAAACTGCACTTTGGCCTCTAGTAAGCAGTGCCGTTTGGTTCATTTCGATATCATTAACGGTGTAGGTGTAATGGAGCCTGACCGTCCTATTGACCCACCCTGTATATATATATATATATATATATATATATATATATATATATATATATATATATATATATATGTCCCCGGATTGAATTTGAAAAAATGAAAACCTGAACCAATTTTACTGGCAAATTAATGTTCGGACGTCTCCTTTTTTTAAATATTTTGGGGTTAATACTGTTAAAATGATAGTTATTAATGTGAAAAGCATCGATTTACTGCTTTCTTTTATGTGTGTTTATGAAAACGAGTCGTGGTAAAGCCACCTCAAATGAAATTCGTCCAATTGTTGTGAAACAGTACGATGAAGGAAAAAGCTTGAAGACCATCGGCGATAATTTGAATTTAGCGAAGTCAACGGTAGGAGATATTTTCCAGGGCTATGTAGATAGAGCGAGATACCAAATTTGGGGTAAATGTTCCGGTCAACCCAGTAAAATGACAGGCAGAAAGAAGAAGCATGTTGAGAAAATATGTAAAAGTCAGCGAAGAGTCACTGTAAGGGAGATAACGCCCTATTTAATGGGGAAACGGGGGCATATATTTCACGCGAATATTGTTGGCAATATTCAGAGCCAGAGCTCAATTTTTATAAGGCACATGATATATGAAATATTAAATAACATTACTTTGTTTAATTTACTTTATTTTATTTGATTGAAACCTAAAGAAAACCATCGGTTAACAAACAAAGAGAAGAACAATTGTATATATTGGGCTAAGTTTAAATTGTCTTGGACAGTAGAAGACTGGTCCAAAGTCATATTTAGCGATGAATCAAAATTCCACATCTCTGTAGGTGATTGCAGAAAAATAATTATTCGAGATAAAATGGAAGTTTTTAAAGCGGATTGTATAAAAAGGACTGTGAAGTTTCCATTCGGGGCGTTGATTTAAGGGTGTATGTCTGAAAAAGGTTTGGGGAAACTGGAAACAATAGATGGTAAAATGAATGCTCTTAAATATCAAACAATTCTAAATAATGGTCTAATTCCCTGCGTACATAAGTTCTGTCCAGATAGGAATTTCATATTCCAGCAAGATGGTGCAGCAAGCCATGCAGCTAAGACGACAAAAAAATGGTTTTCAGATCACGGAATGAATGTTCTGTCCTGGCCCTCTAACAGTCCGGATTAAAATACTATTGAGACCTTGGGGCAACCTGAAAACTCACTTGATGAACAATTCTCAACAAAACATACATGTTTTGAAGACAAAACTGACATAAATATGGAGATCTTTCACGCAAAATTACTGCAAGTCTTTGCTGGAAACCATGGCAGCTAGAATACGAGCGATCATAAAGGCGAAAGGTGATGTGATACCGTATTAATAATTTAAACGTTCGTCGGCCGAAAACTAACTTGTCAATAGAATTTGTTCCTTGTTAAACATTTTTCTATGTTTTCTTTTCTTGTTGAGATAAAATAAATATTTTTTCGACAAAAGCGTCACTTAATAAAGTAGCATTCCTAATTCTTGAATAAAAAAAATATAAACAATTTACAGAACGACAATCAATAAATATGTTTACAAATTGGTGCCGTCCAAACATTAAGTTGTTAGGGCTCGTAGAACGTGAACTGGTATATAAAGGCTGCGGCAATTAAACTTTCTTTTTTGAAAAAGCAGTAAACCCTATTTTATGAATCGGATTTAAAAAAAAATTATATTATGTAGGTAGATATGTGAAATTTTGTTTTTCGCACTTTTAAAAATCATGTCAGGTACGTGACGCCCCCCATTGTGCATATACTGAATAAGCCGATTTCTGCAATTTGTCATAACTCTATCCAGCATGGCAGCGGGTATGGTGACAATTTCGGCCCGGATATTGGCCTTCAGGTCTTCTAGGATCCTTGGACGGTTGACATAAACGCGGGATATCAAAAAACCGACACAAAAAAATCTCAAGGGACCAAATCGGGGGAGCGGGCTGGCCACTCCAAATCGCCCCCTATTGATATGAGGCGCTCCGGGAAGTGTTCCCCCAAAACAGGCATCGATGCCCTTGAAGTATGATTTGTTGCTCCGTCTTGTTGAAGCCAAATCTCCCCTAAGACGAATTCATCAAGTGGAGGAAAGAAAATTCTTCCAACATGTTCACATATTGGTCAGAATTCACTGTCACTCCAACGCATGATGGCGGCTGACAGGGTGGTGAACAAAACTTTAGAAACGCGCCTGTCTAATGAGATCAATGTCCCCCCACTACGTTCCCTACTGCCTGAACGGAGCAGATTTAAAAAAAGGAAGTTAAGATGCCGCACCCTGTATATATATATATATATATATACCTACTGTTCAATGCTACCATATATATATATATATATATGTATATACAGGGTGTAACAGAAATACGTGTGTTAATTTTAAACATTGGTAGAACTCGTTATATAAAACATTTTTTCTATATGTTTTTTTTCAAAATTTGCAGGTTTTTTTTATATTTTTTTGCCCCCTAATTTTGACCGAACGAACCGTTCTCAGGTACTGTCACTATAATTGTCAAGTGAAGTTTATTTCAAAATGCCAAATTTTTCTAATCAAGAATTAACAGATATTGTGTTGGTATATGGCCGAGCTTTTGGAAATGCCGCAGAGGCCCGTGGATTGTACAATTGTACAATATCCTAAACGTGTTTTGCCTAAGAGGTAATGATGCACCTTTATGACACCATTGCCATCACAACAAACGATTTTATCGCTGCACACCTTTAACCATAGGCGGGTATGAGTTTTAGTAGATAAACTAGAACATATTTTAAATCAGTTTAACGTTGGTTTTTGAAAAATAATACATATAGAAAAAATGTTTTATTTAAGAGTTCTACCAATGTTTAAAATTAACACACGTATTTCTGTTACACCCTGTATATATATATACTTACTGTTCAATGCTACCATCGGTTGCCTCACCCTGACCTGACTATTCTATAAATATCCTAATCACCTAACTACTAATTAAATAATTTGATTTCTTTTGTTTTATTCGCCTCTATCTAATTTATTCTTTATAAAGCCTTACGTTCGGGTCGCCAAAATGTTACGTTATTAATAAGAGTTTTTCTTTTATTTGCCCACGTTCGGGTGTCTAAAATGTTACTAAAATTCGGGTGTCTACATTACACAAACAAATAACATCACAATATATATATATATATATATATATATATATATATATATATATATATATATATATATATATATATATATATATACAGGGTGTCTCAAAATTGACGCCCGTCCTCTTGGGATTCGATCAAGTAGGCTAAAACAAATTGAAAGTTAAGAGTGGAAAATTTTCCGTTTGTCCTTTGTTATAGAGTTAATGATAAAAATGTAAACAATAACTTTTTTCTACGGCCACTACTTAAAACATGAATTTGATTAATTAATTTTATTAAATCTAGAGACATAACTGTCAGATTTGACAATCAGTTGTGAAATATAATTCAATTAAGTTCAATTGATAAGTATTTCGCTTTTGTGTGTCGTATTTTGTGTATTATGGAACGATACTACAGTAATTGAGATTATGTCGATATGTTGAAAGCGTTAGGTGCATGCAATGACAATGCCACTGCTGCAGCTAGGGCATATGCAGAGAAGTTTCCAAATCAACGGCGCCCTAATGCAAAAACTATTAGACGGGCAGAACAAAGATTACTGGAAACAGTAATTTGGATCCTAGACAAAATTGGGCAGGACGTCGATCTAAGCTAAGCATCGATCAAGAACAGCAAACTCTTGAATTTGTTGAGGCGGAACCAAGTATAAGCCTTCGAATTATATCGTTCCAAACTCAAGCCCTAAAAGATACAATTCACATATTGTTAAGGAGAAATGGTTTGCATCCATTTAGCCCCAAAAAGTTCAAGTTTTGCATAACAGAGATAGGGAGCTTCGAATCAATTTTTGTAGATGGTTACTTCATAGCGTAAACAATAATCCTTATTTCATTGAAAAGATTCTGTGGAGTGATTAATGCACAATTACCGAGTTAGGTATCATAAATACGAATAACCTGCATAAATAAAGGGATGAAAACCCCTAATTAATATGCCAAAGATCTTCTCAAATACGATGGTCAATTAACATTCGGGCTTGTTTATTAAATTATAATGTAATTGGTCCATGCATTCTACCTAACCGACTTTATTCAGCATTGTATCTACAATTTTTTAATGAAAATTTACCACATCCACTGCTTGATCAAGTTCCATTAGCAGGTAGATTAAATTATTGGTTCCAACATGATGGTGCACCGGCACATTATGGAATAGAAGTGAGAAATAATCTGAATATAAAATTCCCTGCCAGGTGGCTTGGAAGAGGTGGGCCCATACCATGGCCTCCTAAATCGCCGAATCTGAATCCGCTGGATTACTTTTTCTGGGGCTATTTGAAGTTTACCGCGAACCTGTTCTGAATCCTGAAGATGTGGTAGCTCGGTTTCACGCTGCTGTGGCGTTAATAGATGAAAATATAGTACAGTCAGTTCGTGATTCCATGATAAATCATGTGAATGTTTGCCTTGAAGTAGGAGGCGGCCTATTTAAACACATTTTGTTAAAAAAAGATGTGGACAATATCTTGTTTTTTAATATTATTAGCTTTTAATAAAGTTTAATGTTGAAAAGATTTTTTTTGTTTTTTATCAATAACTCTATAACAAAGGGCAAACGGAAATTTTTCCACTCTAAATTTTCAATTTCTATAAGCCCCCTGGATCAAATTCCAAGAGGACGGGCGTCAATTTTGAGACACCCTGTATATATAAAAGTTTACGGGGTTGCCGTTGTACTAAAAATTAAAAAAAAAAACTCGTCTTACGGTTGAATCAGTTATCCTCGTGTGAAATATTTTCAGCTTTCTATCACTTCTGGTTCCTCCGGAAGTAGCACCAACTTGGTGCTACTATTTTGCTACTATTTTCACTTGGTGTTACTATTTTAAATGGAACACCCTATATATTATAATATTTTTGAATTCCTTGCTTAAATTGGAACATACTTTGTAAGAACGTAGGTACACTTATCTCTTTTGTTTTCAAGAAAAAAATGTTTTTCTAAAATTTTGATCCCTAAAAGGTAGCCAGAAATCTGTCTATAACTCCTCTTAGAAATAAGATAAAATTATGAGTTATATTTCTAATTGTACCTAGAGGATGCCTCTTTGAGTAAAATAACTGTAAACTGTCATTTTTGATAATAAGTGTTCATAAAATGTCAATATCTAATTGCCCTCATAAATATCCCGTAATTCAATTTTTTTAAATGGAATGACCCATTTTTATTACATAGCACGATTGGGAGAAAAATTTACTACAAAAAAGTATAATACAACCATACTCCTAAAGCAAGTATTTTTTAAATTATTTAGAAGATTACTTTTTCTTCGCATTTCTGCAGGGTATAACTTTGCATGTCACAAGTGCACTTTAGTAGGCATGTGATATGTTTTTGTTTTGTCGCTATTGTAATGCAAACTGTCAAATAATAAAACTATTTAGAATAAAGTATTACAGAAATCAAAATCAACAAAATGAATCATTACACAAATCAAAAATTCTCAATTTATTCTTTATACATGGCAACTGCGATAGAATTATTGCTCTAACATGTAGAGTATTCAATAAAACTTATCCACATATGCACATTAAAGGAACATGAAATCATTCAAACAATCCCCCTAATGCAGAAAATGATACTTTAAATTTAAAAACTATTGAAGATATTTAAAACAGTATTCAGGAGTTTCATATCAGGCTTGTTTTTCAGACCAAGCAGGAATTATAATTCTCATAACATTTTTACTTAACAGTAAAAATTAAAAAAAAAAAACCCTGTTGTAAATTCAATCCGGGGACATATATATATATATATATATATATATATATATATATATATATATATATATATATATATATATATATATATATATGTCCCCGGATTGAATTTACAACAGGGTTTTTTTTTTTTAATTTTTACTGTTAAGTAAAAATGTTATGAGAATTATAATTCCTGCTTGGTCTGAAAAACAAGCCTGATATGAAACTCCTGAATACTGTTTTAAATATCTTCAATAGTTTTTAAATTTAAAGTATCATTTTCTGCATTAGGGGGATTGTTTGAATGATTTCATGTTCCTTTAATGTGCATATGTGGATAAGTTTTATTGAATACTCTACATGTTAGAGCAATAATTCTATCGCAGTTGCCATGTATAAAGAATAAATTGAGAATTTTTGATTTGTGTAATGATTCATTTTGTTGATTTTGATTTCTGTAATACTTTATTCTAAATAGTTTTATTATTTGACAGTTTGCATTACAATAGCGACAAAACAAAAACATATCACATGCCTACTAAAGTGCACTTGTGACATGCAAAGTTATACCCTGCAGAAATGCGAAGAAAAAGTAATCTTCTAAATAATTTAAAAAATACTTGCTTTAGGAGTATGGTTGTATTATACTTTTTTGTAGTAAATTTTTCTCCCAATCGTGCTATGTAATAAAAATGGGTCATTCCATTTAAAAAAATTGAATTACGGGATATTTATGAGGGCAATTAGATATTGACATTTTATGAACACTTATTATCAAAAATGACAGTTTACAGTTATTTTACTCAAAGAGGCATCCTCTAGGTACAATTAGAAATATAACTCATAATTTTATCTTATTTCTAAGAGGAGTTATAGACAGATTTCTGGCTACCTTTTAGGGATCAAAATTTTAGAAAAACATTTTTTTCTTGAAAACAAAAGAGATAAGTGTACCTACGTTCTTACAAAGTATGTTCCAATTTAAGCAAGGAATTCAAAAATATTATAATATATAGGGTGTTCCATTTAAAATAGTAACACCAAGTGAAAATAGTAGCAAAATAGTAGCACCAAGTTGGTGCTACTTCCGGAGGAACCAGAAGTGATAGAAAGCTGAAAATATTTCACACGAGGATAACTGATTCAACCGTAAGACGAGTTTTTTTTTTTAATTTTTAGTACAACGGCAACCCCGTAAACTTTTATATATACAGGGTGTCTCAAAATTGACGCCCGTCCTCTTGGAATTTGATCCAGGGGGCTTATAGAAATTGAAAATTTAGAGTGGAAAAATTTCCGTTTGCCCTTTGTTATAGAGTTATTGATAAAAAACAAAAAAAATCTTTTCAACATTAAACTTTATTAAAAGCTAATAATATTAAAAAACAAGATATTGTCCACATCTTTTTTTAACAAAATGTGTTTAAATAGGCCGCCTCCTACTTCAAGGCAAACATTCACATGATTTATCATGGAATCACGAACTGACTGTACTATATTTTCATCTATTAACGCCACAGCAGCGTGAAACCGAGCTACCACATCTTCAGGATTCAGAACAGGTTCGCGGTAAACTTCAAATAGCCCCAGAAAAAGTAATCCAGCGGATTCAGATTCGGCGATTTAGGAGGCCATGGTATGGGCCCACCTCTTCCAAGCCACCTGGCAGGGAATTTTATATTCAGATTATTTCTCACTTCTATTCCATAATGTGCCGGTGCACCATCATGTTGGAACCAATAATTTAATCTACCTGCTAATGGAACTTGATCAAGCAGTGGATGTGGTAAATTTTCATTAAAAAATTGTAGATACAATGCTGAATAAAGTCGGTTAGGTAGAATGCATGGACCAATTACATTATAATTTAATAAACAAGCCCGAATGTTAATTGACCATCGTATTTGAGAAGATCTTTGGCATATTAATTAGGGGTTTTCATCCCTTTATTTATGCAGGTTATTCGTATTTATGATACCTAACTCGGTAATTGTGCATTAATCACTCCACAGAATCTTTTCAATGAAATAAGGATTATTGTTTACGCTATGAAGTAACCATCTACAAAAATTGATTCGAAGCTCCCTATCTCTGTTATGCAAAACTTGAACTTTTTGGGGCTAAATGGATGCAAACCATTTCTCCTTAACAATATGTGAATTGTATCTTTTAGGGCTTGAGTTTGGAACGATATAATTCGAAGGCTTATACTTGGTTCCGCCTCAACAAATTCAAGAGTTTGCTGTTCTTGATCGATGCTTAGCTTAGATCGACGTCCTGCCCAATTTTGTCTAGGATCCAAATTACTGTTTCCAGTAATCTTTGTTCTGCCCGTCTAATAGTTTTTGCATTAGGGCGCCGTTGATTTGGAAACTTCTCTGCATATGCCCTAGCTGCAGCAGTGGCATTGTCATTGCATGCACCTAACGCTTTCAACATATCGACATAATCTCAATTACTGTAGTATCGTTCCATAATACACAAAATACGACACACAAAAGCGAAATACTTATCAATTGAACTTAATTGAATTATATTTCACAACTGATTGTCAAATCTGACAGTTATGTCTCTAGATTTAATAAAATTAATTAATCAAATTCATGTTTTAAGTAGTGGCCGTAGAAAAAAGTTATTGTTTACATTTTTATCATTAACTCTATAACAAAGGACAAACGGAAAATTTTCCACTCTTAACTTTCAATTTGTTTTAGCCTACTTGATCGAATCCCAAGAGGACGGGCGTCAATTTTGAGACACCCTGTATATATATATATATATATATATATATATATATATATATATATATATCCCACTATCTTTACGCCGTCCTTACATTGACATTTTGCTATTTTTACGACGTCCTTCGCTTTAGAACGTCCGAATATGGACGCTCTAATGTATCGCCATGTAGATTTTTTCTAGTGCCATTATGCATCATTTAGAATCGATTGGCGAAAATCGACTTGGACGCGGTATGGATAGCCACATGGTTTTTTTTGTATATTTTTGTATATATTAGTTCACGTTATTGACATTGGTGGCGCTGTAGTTGGAAGCGTATATCGAAAAGTTGATATACAAATTTTCACTACGCGACCATTGCGGTTCCGACTGACGGCAACACTGTATCGAGACTGATCCTTTCAGCTAGTTCAATCATGGTGCGATTGAAAGAGTGAGAACACATTTATGTGTCTCTCTTTATACGCAAGCCGCTACAATCTGTAGTAGTGGCACTTGCAGCGAATGAAATGAAATTTATAGGTAAGGGTTATGGCGTCAAGAAAAATGCGCTGGTTTTGTAAATTATGAAATTGAGTTCACATCTAAACGAATTAATGAAAAACGCAAGCAATGAATTACAACAATTAAAATATGTTTTTCATTAAACAAAATAATTTAAATGGTTACTAATTCGTTTGCAGTATCATACATTTACACACACGCATTTATATTAAACAATTGCAGATTACTATTGCTTCCCCCTTTTGGTTTTATTTTTAAACAGATTTGTGTCAACAGAATTTATTATGCTTCAAGAAAAAAAAACCCTAATCGAAACTCAATGAAAGTTTGAAATTTGAGGTCCTGCTAACAATGATTTAATTTACACAAATGGAACAAAATCACAAGGGTCCCCTTGGTTAGCGATTTAAAAATTCTTAAGGATTACTTGGATACTCAGGGAAATTCTGCAGAATTTTTGATTAAAGGAACATAAAGATAAAAAATGCAATTATGATGTTAACTGACATAAATATATATTATTTTGTACTCACTGTGACATTCACAAGTGACATTCTGCGCCAATTTCCCGGTCTACAACACTGGGCAAAATAGCGAAAAACACTGGGACTCTCAGACATTCTACACAATATCTGTCTTTGCAATAATAAAAATTGATTTATCAAGTACGATTTCCGCAATTTTCATTTAATAAATGTTACAAATTGAAGAGTAATTATTAATAATAATTGTTACATATTTGACAGTGACGGCGAACATGGCAATCTACTTACTTCACTTTATTAATGTATTTCTGTTCGTTACAAAAAATATTGTACAAACTTCTTGCGGAAATAGGTTTTCCGCATATTTATGTTATTATTACTACTATACTATTTTGTAAATTTGAGCTCCTTAACCAAAGATGGCTGGGTGAATTACAACGATTTCCTGGTCGTGCATCAAAATTATGAAGAATTGTTAGACACATGTCTAGTATATGATGTAATACATGTACCATGTATGTATGATGTAATACATCATTATGAAGACATTCAAGAGGGTTGTAATAAGTGGTAAAAGTGGAATGGGGTATGTCTGTTTAATTAAGTCCCGATACTGTAAATCAAATTAAATCTTTAATGATTTATCGAGGATTTCTATGCAATATAGTATATAACGCCATTAGGCCGATATGTAGCAAATAACAGGCGCGGGTTGAAGTTTGTAAACCGAGGCGAAGCGAAGCGGAGCGGAGCCGAGGTTTATATTCAACCAAGCCTGTTAATTGCATATCGGCCGTATGTTGTTCGATACTTTTTGTAATACCTAAATTACAAAAACTGGTCAATTTATCAATATTAAATTTCAAAATTAATAAACTAGTTATCCAGGCGCAATTTGATACCATAGCAACATCAACGGTTCAAATACAAACAAACAAATCAAAGTGAAATTAGAAAAATATTGTCAGATGTGCAAAGTACTTCGTTTTGTGGTATCCCCGAAGATGTACTAAATGAAGCAAATGCTGCCACAATCGATTTACTTCCCCAAAAAAGCAGCAGCAGGTATGAGAAAGAATATGAAGACTTTATTGCTCATAAATTTGCGTTGTCATTTAAATAACGTCCACGGCCGTTATTATAACGGCCAAGGCCTTTACGCCTGTCATATCGATCAAGCAGACAGTACTGATAAATGCCAATAACACAGAGGTATTACAAAAAAGATTTAACGACGCCCAAATGTTCAAATGTCCCAAAACAACGGATAGATGCATTTGGCGAAGGCGAAAATCATTTCTTGCACTTCCCCATTATATGTGACCGGCTTTCGTACATTTCTTTTCCCACGTAATTGTCCAGTATTAAGAAGAAAATTTGATTCCAATTTCGTTTTGTTCATCGGCGGTAAATGGGGATAAGGTTCATTAAATTTTCTGCACGTTCGAAGAATAAATCTGACACACTTGCCCTGTCTATAGAATATATTCATATTTTCTTCAGTTCTGTGTTCATTAATAATTAAAATATTTACTACTGGTGCAGCTTGGCCTGCAGATAGTCGAAGATTTCAGGATCCGTATATCCGGATCCAACAGGATCCGAGTACCCAAATATCCGAGGTGTCGGATTCAGATCTGCTATACGAGGTGTCGGATCCGGATCCGATATTAAAGTCCAAGGCGTTACATAGGGTGGTGCGTCGGACAACGCGCCATAGAGATTTACATGAAAAACTTTAAATCTTTAAATATTGTCTTCCGTAATTATTTTAGAGAAAAACTGGAATGAACTCTTTTGTGTAGCAAAAAATACTGCGTCAATTTATGTGATTACTTTTTATGTTTCATTATCCATAACCTAAAATATCGACGAAATAGAAGCAATACTAAATAACTAAATAAAACAAAATTATAGGTGGATTGAAATTAAAAAGCAAAGAAAATGCAATTTACTTGTGTCAGTGATGTTTTTCTTTTAAGTGTAGTTCAATTGTCACTATTTTTATGCTATATTTTTATAAATTTCGGGGGGAACTCCTATGAGTATAACGACATTTACATTTCTTAATTTTTGGTACGGAATGATCACTAAATATTAACCGAGCTAATAAGTACATTTACATCTTTACATTTACATCTTCACAACGAGCACATAATAAATAATGAATGCAATGACCTTGTAATTTATTACTGCAGAGCTGAAAGTATTACTCACTAAAATACTCGATCACAAAGGCTCTATAAATTATTGTATATAAACACATATTTGAGTTTGGACCTATCTGGAAAAACGATTACAAAAACTTATTTAGTTTACTAGATAACAAGCGGATAAAAAAAAGTTCCTGAATCTGCACATTACAGAACATTGCACTACAGTACTTACTTGCCAAAAGATGATTAAATTAACATAAAAATAATACTTTTTTTTCAACTATCGTAACGAAAATTATATTTTAAATTCTATTTGGCTTTCACATATTTCAGTTGTTTTATCATTTCAAAAAAAAAATTCACTGATGCATACAAGCATATCTGAATATCGATCCACTCCGGATCCGTTTTTCTATTTTTTATTTTGATTTATTTAAATTCTTGTAAATGATTCCGTCGTGGAAATTTACATCGTTCACATCTTAAAATTTAACAATAACAATTATGTACAATATTTAGAATAGTGACCAAGTCACTTCGAAACTAATATTCCAGGTATCGGATCCGAATCCGATATCCAAGGTGTCGGATCTGGATCGGATACCCCAAGATCCGGATCCACTATTCGACACCTCGGATCCGGATCCACTATCCGACACCTAGATCCGGATCCACTATACGACACCTCGGATCCGGATCCACTATCCGGATCTGGATCCGCTATAAGACATCCAAGGATCCGGATATCCGGATTGTTTAGGATCTGAATCTTAAAATATCTGGATCCGGGTTGCAGGCCAAGTGAAGCCTTACCCAACAGAAACTTTGAAATTTAATACGATTGATAATGGTAAACAAAAAATCATAAAATACATGAAAAAATACAACGAAGTAATTTTCAAAATAACTGACAAACCACTAATTTTAGGGATACATTTTTTATACTTTTTTGTAGAAAATTGTTGTGCCTATAGAGCCCCGTCATACAAAAGTATGTCATTACATTAAAAATAAAAAGTATTGTGACGATTTTAAGTGTACCTGTAAAAAATACTTATGAAATTGTACTAGTAAAATATTTCGGAAGTTCCGGAAAGAACGGAAGTACAAATCGCTGACTTCTTAAATTCATAGTACCTTCCCAGAATAAACCCAGAAATCTGCGCAATTTTTATTATTATATAAAAAACTTCTCAAATAAAAGGTTATTTGTATATTATTAACATAAATTATGTTCATATAATATGTTTATTATTTATGTATGGGTGCGAACAATGTAGTCATATGAAAAAGAACAGGAGCGTCTGCGAAAATTGGTAGAAGAAAATTTAAATCATGATGAAGAAATTATTTACGACGAGGAAATCGCCATCATGAATCTGATGTGGACGAATCTAGTCACATTATTTTGAATATCACAGGTATTAATTTACGAGTAATTTATCCTGCAAACAATATTGACACGACCACACTAAGACGAAATTATCTTATAAATTAAGCAAATGAATTAATGCTACCGCATTTGCAAGTACGTGCAACTAAGGTTCTTCCTAGAAACCTTAAGTAAGATTAGTGCATATTTGCGGCCTGGAAGACAATCAGAATTTTTCAGGAAGCAGTAATCAATGTAGATGTGTATACTGTAAGTGAAAACAAAATCCTAAACCAACAAAGTGCTTTATCAGCCGACAATTGAGTTCATATTACGTTTGTTTATTTAATAGGTTTCAATTATCATAAAAACACTTATTGTTCATTTTTTTTCACTGTTTTTTTTATTTACGAATTTTTATATTTGGTTTAATAAATTTGTTTTTCTTTTAATGTAACACTTAAATAATTATTTGGTTTCGTTTTTCATTTACCAATTGGGAGTTTATTTATTAACCCTTCCTGTGTTAATTACCTTTTGTTGATTTTTTTGCTAATTTTGCTAAAAAAAATCCCAGTCTGAGAGACCGTCGTGACTGATGTTATATATTTTAGCGCGACAACTGGAAGGAATTGCATTTATTTGTTTTAGTTACCACGGTAATACCTGTTTACCACGGTAATACCTGTTACTGTTTATAATCTGAAAAGTTCAATTCTTATTGAATCTTTGAATCATGTTTTAAACTTGGTTTTAAAAAGGTTTTGACTTTTCATGATCCTAACACTTCGAATGCGATCACGCAATATCAATTCAGCGGATTTTTTGCTGTGGCGTTATTAAAAAAAAAGTTATCGTCACATACAAAGGGGATTTACGAGTGATCTATGCGATCGTTCGCATCTAAGGATCAGTAGTGGGGATTTAATATTTTAAAAGTCCCCTTCGTGTGTTTCTGCCTATTATCGAATCGAAATCGCATTTATACGCAAGCCGTTACAATTAGCAGTTGTGGTTTTTGCAGCAAATATTGATAGTGTTGAAAAATAGTGTTATGACTTCAAGAAAAACTCGCTGGTTTTGCAACAGACCTTTATCGCCTATTATGGAGATATCAAAACAAAATGAAGAAGATGAGGTAAGTGAGATAATTTAAAAAAAACTACCTGGAAATTAACTACCAAAAATTATTCCCGCAAAAGTTAGACGTACAATCGCCGGCTCTTGAAATGCAACTCGGCTTTTTTACGACCGCCTTATAGACATTTGCGGCTATGCTGTTTTGCATTTTACAACTTAAATCAGGTAGGGACGACGGGCGCGACGGGGTAGGGCAGCTCGTTCTCATTTTCGGCGTCTCTTTCGGCGCGATGATAGGGCAATAGGCCTGTATCTGTATTTGTACCTGCCCAAACCCAAATTACCATTAAGGTCGACATTCGCTCTGATTTATGGCTTTTGGTTGCACTTTGAGTGCCAGCGATTCTACATCTCTACTTATTTCAATTTTATTAATATTGTAAATTATTAATTTATTATTTATTAATTGGTTGATATTTCTCTTTTAAGTATATTGTACCATCTTCATCACCTTTGTGGAATGATAACCTATATATTGGCAGTGATGACGATTCTGTAAAAGATCCTGATTTTATACCCGAGGTATGTTTTTAATTGACTTTTTTGCATTGAAACTTTGTCTTGTAAAATGGCTGATCAAAATAGTTGATAAAGCATGTTGTATATGTACATACTACCATCCTAAGATAAAATATCCTATTTTGGGGGGTGGGGGGGTTAATTTTGATGCCAGGTACCCGACCCTTAGGCTTGCAACAAATCCAATTAGGTTCGCAAAGACAGACACTGGAGCTCGGAATTTGAATTAGTATATACACTTAAATAGTTAACAAGAGATGAAAACATTATTATTTGTGGACAGTTGTTCACGAACCGCGCACGCAGCGAGTGCAGCAAGTCCACGAACGAAAAAAAAAACGAATTTCATCTCGAGTAGGAAATGCTATATTTTCTACGATGTGGCAGTATATAAAATATTAGATATTACATAACTTTTAAGTTGAAAACAAGTGCAAATTAATTTAAAATGAACTGTCGCTGCCACAATGCGAATTAATAAATGTTTAATTTTACATGTTTATTTTCATCTCTAGATGGGCAAATATTTTCGCTCTATTTCGCATTTCTCGTGAGAGATAGAAAAAAATGTATCGTACAAAAAGGTTTTAGTTTAAAAATCTTTATGCCGTAAAATTATTTTCAAGCATACAGGGTGTCCCCTGTAGAAAGCCCTGTATTTATTCAATTTTTATGTTGAAATTTTTCAACCTCTACAATCTTGTCTATTTAGTTTTGGATAATGTTATAGTGTTACCAATTTAATTTTTTTTTCTTCAAAATATCATGCACCAGCAAGCTCAACTTTAAAAAGTCGTAGCGACTTCATTTTTTTAAGGTATTAATAAGTATTAGCAATAATCTCAATGTGGTTAATAAGCAACCTCTTTGTAATGAGAAATTTGAATTTAGTAATACAGGGTGTTCTGAAAAAAATGCCAAACTTGGCAAATTTCAAAGTGCTCATTACCAATGTGTTGCTTATTAACCACACTGAGAATATTGCAAAAACTTATTCCTACCTTCAAAAAACGAGGTCGTAACGATTTTTTAAAGTTGAGCTAGCTTATGCATGATATTTGGAGAAAATACACAACACTGCAACATAATCCAAAACTAAATGGACAACAATGTAGAGGTTCAAAAATGTCATCAGAAAACTTGAGTAAATACAGGGTGTTACATTTAAAAAAAATGTTTGTTTTTGTTATTCCGAAAAATTGGGACATCCTGTATGTTCGAATATAATTTTGCGTCATAAATATTTTTAAACCAATAACTTTTTGTACGAAACATTTTTTCTATCTCTCACGGAAAACGCGCAAGGAAAGCCCGACATACTGTTGCAGAACCCTGTTTATGAGTAGAAAGAAACAGTTTTTAACAAATGCATGATAGCTAATTATTCTTAACAATGACGTCATCGAAACTTTTTTCAAATGGCAACCTAATTGTTTTAACTTTAATCTAGTTTTAGATATCCGTAAAGAGGACTAAACATTCTATCAAATTTGTTCATCAAGATTTTGATGCATTCTGCTTCTGTTAAACGTACCTTAATTACTGATTATTACTATATACAGTATGTTCGATAAAAAGCGTCCAAGAGTATGCGACTTCATTTGTTATTTAATCATCAACAAACTATATGTATTATTAAATGGGACAGACTTAGCTATAAGTTGGTGAAACACAGCGTCATTTATTTGTTGTGACGTCACCGACATTGTTTTTAATGGTGCGGTATTTATTTTGGTGTATTCTTAGAGCATTTTAAGAACACTTCACCGCTCTAAATTTTTAGTACGGTTATACTATGATTTTTTACAAAAAAATGTGAATTATTCGATAAAAGTATTCGATAAAAAGCGACGAAGACTATGGCTACTTCATTTGTTATTTAATATCATTAAACCATATTTATTTTTAAATGGTTTTAGCGAAACAGTTGGCTAAATAAATATTTAAATGCTTTTCGTCGGTCTGAATTTTTACTAGGGTAAAGTATGAAAAAAGTAGTATGAAATTTTTGCAAATAATGTGAAAAACTTATTTGAGCTAGTAGGTTGTTAAATCCTAAATTCTCTGGAATAAACAATTGGTGGTAATAATAATACGGCAAAAAAGACCACAAACGTCGATTCATGAAATTGGACGTAACACTAACGCATCTGTTAGCACCGTTCACCATATTTTGAGACAGCATAAATTACATCCTTGTGAGAATATCTCTCAATAATTCATTGGGTCAACCTAGTTCATAATTTACAACTGAATGATGCTGTATAAAAATAAACATATTTTAAGCTTGCTTAATTATTATTACCAATTGTTTGTTCCAGAGAATTTCGGATTTAACAACCTACTAGCTCAAATCACTGTTTTACATTTTATGCAAAAAATTCCTATTATAACCCTACTATAAATTTAGACCGGTGAAAAGTACTTAAAATGCTTCACTGGAATACACATAAAAATATACAGATGCATTAAAAAAAAACGGTGACGTCACAACAAATAAATGAAGGTGTTTAAAACATTTTTTTACCAACTTGTAGCTAAGACTGTCCCATTAAATAATGTATTCGATTTGTTGATATTACATAATAAATTAAGTTGCTATAGCCTTGGGCGCTTCTTATCGAACACACTGTATCAGTACCCGCCAGAAAGTTGGACACATGGAAAAATATTTTATTATTAACTTCTAAGAAAATGTTATTCTTTCAAAAAGTTTATGCATTATTTCAAACCAACAAGCAATCATCAAAGTAAGATTCTCTGCTTGCGTGTACGAGGTATAACCAAAAATTGTAAAACGGCTTGAGAGTAAACTACCCTTGATTTTTAAGATATATGAAAATGTTATTTGGAAGAGTTACTTGGAACTGACAGAAGGTTCTAACTACAAAATTAGAACCACCTATGACGAAAATATTTTCTTTTTCCTTTTTTTGATCTACAAATGGGCAGATGTACAGATTGTCATACTCAAAGTCGGCTTAACGTAACATAATTGGTATTCACATGACCTGAAAATTTTTACGTTGTCAAAATTATTTATCTAAATCGTAACATGTTTTCTAAATAATTATTTGATTTTAATTTAATTTATCAATTAAAAATGGCGCCAGTTCTGACTTTACAAGAAAATGTGAAATTGTGTTAATACAAGGTGATAGTTATCACACTCTCCGCGAAACTGCCTGCATTAAAATAATTATATATAAAACATTTATAACGATCTAGAAGTCAAATTAATTTAATGTTAAAATATTCAGATGTTGTCATTATCGATTATATTAGGATAACCGACTTTGCAATTGACTAAGCACATCTTTATACCAGAATAGGCAAAAGAACATATTTTCGCCGTAGGTAGTTCTAATTTTGCATATAGAACTTTATCTCAGTTCTAAGAAACTTTTCCAAATAACAATTTCTTAAATCTTAAAAAACAAAGGTAGTTTACTCTTAAGGCGTCTTACTATTTTGGGTTATACCTCGTATCCGCAAGTAGATAATTTTACTTCGACGATTGTCTTTCGAGTCTGAAATGATGCAGAATTTTTTTGAAAAAATTAAATTTTCTGAAAAATTAATAATAAATTTGTTTTATATATGTGTCCAACTTTCTGGTGGACACTGTATATACACAGGGTGTATATACAGTTTAACTTGTTTTAATTTTTAGCATTGGGATCTCGGAAACCATAAAACATTCGGTTAAATGAGGAAAGAGTTGTCGTTTTAAGAGCTTATGCAAGACATGGTTTTGTTTTTTAACAAAAATAACACAGTTTTTCAGTTATAATACAAACTTTATTTTTTTAATTAAATGGCAGTCATAGTTGGCTTTGACATTTTTAAAAAGGATATTTTTTTCTGTTTATAGCGATACAAGATGTGCTATACTTACTTTGATAAGTAAAAGCCATCTTCGAAAATTAACTTTATGAAAATTATTAGTTACTTTGACAAATAAACACGATACAGAACTATTTGTATTATTGAGAGTAGCAAAAAACAGAGTTCGTCATGGAAAAATAAAATTCCCTCTTACTACGAGAATTCTTTTGATTTTTCTTTTCTAATTATACTAAATTCTATTCAAATTATACAATGAAAATTCCTGCATCTCATTTATATATGAAAGTAAGTATGGCAAACCTTATATCGTTATAAAGAGAAAAATTGCCCTTTTTAAAAATGAATGAAGTTCTGGCTCGCCAAAATTTCGTGGAAAAGTGTAAATCAGACTTCGGCGTAGATCCGGTCTATGCAAGTAGTACTTGCCTTTTATTACTATACAGGGTGTCGTAAGTGGAGTGGGATTGCATGGGCATCTTTCTTATTTTCAAAACTAGAGATCTGGTTAAATGAGAAATGTTGTGCAGGTCATTATGCTGATTCAGATAACATTACTTTTTTCCGCTTTGTTAATAATAATGAAAATATTGGATGTGTTAGAGCATCGCGATTTTTAGTTTTTAGTTATAAAGATGCCCATGCAATCCCACTCTTCTTAGGACACCCTATATATCTGTTGGGCGGTCCAACTGTAATATGTTTTGTAATGAGCGGAAAGTTTAACTGGCTATCAAATAATTATGATATTATCTGTACAACTGAAATATAAATTTATATTTTGTTTCGAGGATACTTTAGAGAGCTATTTGTGTATTATATTTTACCTCTGAAGTGCGAATGTACCAAAGGTAAATAATTTCAATAACATTTGTTTTACCATGTAGGATATTTTACCTTAGAACCATAGAAAGGTAGTAAAGTACATATTTGAAGTTCATCCCTTATAAATCGAATATGTACATAAATTTCACACACATTGTTTATACATTGATTTTTAATTATTTTAGACCGATGAAAGTAGTGATGTAAGTTTGGTAAGAATTAATACGGAAGTAAAGCAGAAGGATGAAACAAAAATAGAACGAGAAAGTAATGCCTTATTTACTTCTGTGGTAGGTACACTGTAAAAGGTATCTGTATAACAAAAGTGAAAATTATTTCTTTTTAGCTTATTGGCGCTGAACTTGTACATCAGGAAAATAAAGATGAATGTGTACGTCAGGAAAATAAAGATGAACATAAACGTCAGGAAAAAAAAGAACGTGTACATCAGAAAAATGCAGATGAACGTGTACATCAAGTACACAAAGATTTACAACTAGATAAAGTGCAATTCACAATAGATACTAAAATTAAGGGTGATTGTACTTTACGAAAGGGGGAAAAGGGCAAACATTATTGTTACTTTTGCGAAGATTTGGTGCTGAATTTTGCAAGACACATTTTCCGAAACCACAGGGGCGAGGCAGAAGTTCAAAAAAATATGATTTTACCAACTAATTCAAAGGAAAGAAGAGAACAGCTTTCCTTAATTAGAAATAGAGGTAATTATTTAAACCAAAATGAAAATAAACCTGTTAGAACACCAATTTATCGAAAAGTAATACCTTGTCCAGAGTGCTTTGGATATTTTTCCGAAAGACTTTTATGGCGACACAGAAAAAATGTTCACCATTCAAAAAGTATTAATCATAAGACTGACAGTCACAATGTGCTCCTGAAAGATTTAAGAATTGATAAAAATTTAAAGGAACAAGTTTTTCCTAGAATGCGCGGTGATGACATTTCATTAACAGCTAAAAAGGATTCATTGATATGTGCATTTGGAGCAAGATATATTCAAGTTCATAGAGAGAAACATTTTGTTAATGTTGCTTCAAGGAAAATGAGAGAATTGGCAAAACTATTATTAGAAATTAAAAAAATTAATCCTCAAATAAAGTCTCTTTTTGAAGTGTTACAACCAGTTAATTTTGATGTAATTATACAATGTGCAAAAGTAGTTGCAAAGTATGACTGGGAGAGACAAATGTACAAATCGCCCACTTACGCAATGAATATCGGAACTTCCTTAAAACAGTGTTGTGAGATTGGAATTTATTATGCTTTGAGAAAAAAAAATGTATTTGGTACAGTTTCCGGAGCTACAGCTGAAGCTAATTTAAAAAATGTGATTATGCTTATCGACTCACAATGGAAATTTGAAGTATCAAGTCAAGCTAATAATGATTTAAACTTACAAAAATGGAACAAAATCACAATTGTGCCCTTGGCTAGTGATTTAAAAATTTTGAAGGAATATTTAGTTACTGAGGGAAATTCTGCAGACACTAAATTAAAGGAAGGCAAAAACAGAAAAGATTATATCATGTTGACAGAAATAATCTTTTGTAAATTGATGCTCCTAAACCGAAGAAGGCCGGGTGAGTTGCAGCGTTTTCCTCTTCACGTGTATACCAATAGTAACGGTCACAATTATGAAGAATTTTCTGAAACATGTGTCAATCCGTGCGAACACATCATAATGAAATCGTTTAAGAGAGTGGTAATTCGTGGAAAAAGAGGAAGGGGTGTCCCCGTTTTATTTAGCCCAGATGTCCAGAATCAAATAACAACTTTATTGGATTATCGAGCAGAATTTATAGTTAAAGAAAACCCATATCTCTTTGCTAGCATATCTTCTACAGAACCGATATGCGGTTACAAAACTTTAAAGAAACATGCCGAAAAAAGCGGTACAAAGAATCCAAGCACAATCACGTCCACTCGTTTAAGAAAACATTTGGCCACATTAAGTCAATTGTTTTCTATGACGAGTAATGATGTAGAGGCGTTGGCAACGTTCATGGGACATACCGTTGGGGTTCATAAGGGATCTTACAGGCTGCCAGATGACGTTTATCAAATTTCAAAAATTTCGAAGTTGCTACTACTCATGGAGAAAGGAGAAGCTTCAAAATTCAAGGGAAAAACTTTGAATGAGATCGACTTAGATCTTGAAGAAAATTTACTAGAAACTTGTCAAATTGAAGATGAAGATGAAGAAGAAATAGATTTTACCGAGGTGAATTCTACAGTTCCGCTTAACATAACTGAACAATCAGTGTCAAATGTAGACACACTTGAACCCAAAAAGAAGAAAAGAGTATTAATACCTTGGACCGACGAACAAAAACAAGTAGTAAAAACATATTTTGCCAAACATATACAAAAGAAAATCCCACCCAAAAAAATGGAAACTATGGCACTTATTGAACAACATTGTGGGTTACTAGAAAATAAAGACTGGCTGAAAATTAAAGTATTTGTGCAAAATGAATATAACAAAAAATAGGTTTTGGTTTTGCATACTCTTGCTACGAAATGTAATAATATTGTTTTTAGTTCAACCATGTATATTTTATGTTTTCTGATCCAATTTAATTTGTTTACAAAACTATATATAATTTGACGTTTACTAAAATAAATCCACTTTCAATTTATGTTATGTTGCACCTACACTAATCCGATCGAATATCAATCGAATTCCCTGTCAGTTGCGGCATTTTTAATACATGTCAAAAGTATATATTTTTCAAAAAGAAATTATGATTACTTTCATTTCAGGAGTAACCAGTCTCAATAAGTTGTCAATTTGATTAAAAAATCACGTCGATGTAGTTTTACACATTTTACTTATACATATATTTTTACAATCAATAAACAAATATACCTTAATTAATACATTGATAATATATCAATAGAAATAATCGATAAAACATATTGTTATCTCTATTTAAAAATAAATGTTCAAACATAATTTATTTTTGAAAAATATATATTGCTTTTGGAAACGTACTGACGTAAATATAGGTTTGTTATAACTCTAGATTGTATTTATTTTAAGCTTTAAAACAAGGTATCACAAGGTAGGGGTGTAATTTAAAGTTTGTAATAAAAGTGAGAGTCGCTAGGGCGAGGGGATAACATTTTATATTCAATTAACATAGTTTTCAACATTTGCCTCGAAAACTGGTTCGACTTGTTCTTTTGTTTCATTGAAAAGAACTTAGATTTGTTCAATATAAATTGTTTTGGAATTTTTCTTATTTTTTTTTTAACGAATGGACAAAATTCAAAGTTTTATTGCACTACTAGTTTAGGTATTTTTTAAGCTTTAAATTGAGATATCGCAAGGTGGGGGGTGCCATTTGAAATTTCAAAGTGGGGGTGGCTAGGGAGGAGGGGGTGACACTTAAAATTTATTTGACATTTATTATTTGTTTTTAAACTTCCCGTCAATCGACGTATTTTTTATTTTTATCAAGTGAGCTTGCATTCAAAAGTTATTGAGACTGGCTAGTTTTGAAATGTACACGCGGTACCTATAATATTTTTAATTAATTAAATTACAAATTAATTAAATAAATTTAAATTAACACATTTTTCATTAAGATTGCAATAGTTCTATATCGGAATTATATTGTTTAACGGTAGGGTTTTACCTTTTGGGTAAAAATGTAGATAAATGATAATTGGACATAATATGTAGAAAAAATAAAGAAACCAAGAAAATATATTGTTGCAATTGCAATCGGTGTCGAAATTAGTGAACTATTAGGGAATCCTATAAAGAATTACAACCCTGAATTCTATAAGGAAGTTATTTTTTTTTTTTTTTTAATACTAGAATTACACCTAAAACCCGACGAGTTTACCATTTGGACTAATGGTGTTTCCGTTTTAGCTGGGGGTTCATGAAAATATCAACATGTACGAACTATTGTAATGATTGAGCCATGCTGCTGCTACTATATGCAAGAAAGTTGAAGTTTATATTTCATTCATAAGAGAAGTAATGATTTTTTTAAATCGTCTGGAGCAAACATATTGGAAATTATTATTTTCCTCAAAAACTACTAAAATATTTGTGCCCAGCAGGCTTACAAAACATGTTTAGAAGTGAATGAGCTATCCAAATATGTAAAAATTTACAGGATGTTCTATATAAAATAACAAAATTGATGGCCACTTCCGGTAGAACCAGAATTGATAGAACATGTACGTTTTTTTTTTTTGGAAGATCGCGATGAACCATGTATGTGATTTTTGTCTACTTTTTATTTCAACAGGAACCCCATAATCTTTAAACCAAACTTACATGGCACACCCTGTATACATATAAATAGATTTTATATTACATAACGCATGAAAGGTTTTTTGATTTCTATTCACCAATACCTTCATCAATAGAATTGTTAGTCTCAAAACTTTAGGATTATTGTTTGAAATAGGATGATGGCAAGATCCTAAAATAATCTCTTCTTTATTTTCGTTGTACATATCTTTATTTCGTTCCTCTTCTCGCTTCGTTTGCTCATAAGAGTTTGATAACAGATCATTTATTTATTTTTATCTTTATCGCACGTCGTGAAAACATAGCAATAAAATAATAACGAAATTAATAAGAACGAGTACAAGTATGTTTATAAAATAGGCATAGATAGATAAACTGGCTGATAGAATGACTTTTACAGCGCAGAGTTTACTTAAACTATAGACGTAAACATTGGTGCGGCATTACTTAAGGTTTTATTGTCAAAGATTGTCACTGACTCTACATTTTAAGCGCAAGGGCGCTCTGTGACGTTCGCACCTGTGAGCGCTGCACACATGTACATATGCGCGACGCGTCTCCTTTGAGTATCGGGGCGATCCTATTTGGTTTTAGTTGGTAGACATCCAGCGATGTCCAGCGCATCCGGACAGTCGGCAACACCGTTGGACTCTTGGAAGCGTCAAACTGAATGGAAATATATACAAATTGACGCCGCATGGTGCTCGTTTGTACAAAAAATATACGCAGGACGTGTTATGGATAGTACACTGAAAACCGGACGTTCTAAGGATAGTAGCCTAAAAATAAATATACGTGGACGTCATAAGGAAGAATTATGAAAGGAGTTCATAAAGATGCAGGATGTATATATATATATATATATATATATATATATATATATATATATATATATATATATATTGTGATGTTATTTGTTTGTGTAATGTAGACACCCGAATTTTAGTAACATTTTAGACACCCGAACGTGGGCAAATAAAAGAAAAACTCTTATTAATAACGTAACATTTTGGCGACCCGAACGTAAGGCTTTATAAAGAATAAATTAGATAGAGGCGAATAAAACAAAAGAAATCAAATTATTTAATTAGTAGTTAGGTGATTAGGATATTTATAGAATAGTCAGGTCAGGGTGAGGCAACCGATGGTAGCATTGAACAGTAAGTATATATATATACAGGGTGTAACAGAAATACGTGTGTTAATTTTAAACATTGGTAGAACTCTTAAATAAAACATTTTTTCTATATGTATTATTTTTCAAAAACCAACGTTAAACTGATTTAAAATATGTTCTAGTTTATCTACTAAAACTCATACCCGCCTATGGTTAAAGGTGTGCAGCGATAAAATCGTTTGTTGTGATGGCAATGGTGTCATAAAGGTGCATCATTACCTCTTAGGCAAAACACGTTTAGGATATTGTACAATTGTACAATCCACGGGCCTCTGCGGCATTTCCAAAAGCTCGGCCATATACCAACACAATATCTGTTAATTCTTGATTAGAAAAATTTGGCATTTTGAAATAAACTTCACTTGACAATTATAGTGACAGTACCTGAGAACGGTTCGTTCGGTCAAAATTAGGGGGCAAAAAAATATAAAAAAAACCTGCAAATTTTGAAAAAAAACATATAGAAAAAATGTTTTATATAACGAGTTCTACCAATGTTTAAAATTAACACACGTATTTCTGTTACACCCTGTATATACATATATATATATATATATGGTAGCATTGAACAGTAGGTATATATATATATATATATACAGGGTGCGGCATCTTAACTTCCTTTTTTTAAATCTGCTCCGTTCAGGCAGTAGGGAACGTAGTGGGGGGACATTGATCTCATTAGACAGGCGCGTTTCTAAAGTTTTGTTCACCACCCTGTCAGCCGCCATCATGCGTTGGAGTGACAGTGAATTCTGACCAATATGTGAACATGTTGGAAGAATTTTCTTTCCTCCACTTGATGAATTCGTCTTAGGGGAGATTTGGCTTCAACAAGACGGAGCAACAAATCATACTTCAAGGGCATCGATGCCTGTTTTGGGGGAACACTTCCCGGAGCGCCTCATATCAATAGGGGGCGATTTGGAGTGGCCAGCCCGCTCCCCCGATTTGGTCCCTTGAGATTTTTTTGTGTCGGTTTTTTGATATCCCGCGTTTATGTCAACCGTCCAAGGATCCTAGAAGACCTGAAGGCCAATATCCGGGCCGAAATTGTCACCATACCCGCTGCCATGCTGGATAGAGTTATGACAAATTGCAGAAATCGGCTTATTCAGTATATGCACAATGGGGGGCGTCACGTACCTGACATGATTTTTAAAAGTGCGAAAAACAAAATTTCACATATCTACCTACATAATATAATTTTTTTTTAAATCCGATTCATAAAATAGGGTTTACTGCTTTTTCAAAAAAGAAAGTTTAATTGCCGCAGCCTTTATATACCAGTTCACGTTCTACGAGCCCTAACAACTTAATGTTTGGACGGCACCAATTTGTAAACATATTTATTGATTGTCGTTCTGTAAATTGTTTATATTTTTTTTATTCAAGAATTAGGAATGCTACTTTATTAAGTGACGCTTTTGTCGAAAAAATATTTATTTTATCTCAACAAGAAAAGAA
Source organism: Othius punctulatus (assembly GCA_951805005.1). Lineage (NCBI taxonomy): Eukaryota > Metazoa > Arthropoda > Insecta > Coleoptera > Staphylinidae > Othius > Othius punctulatus. Next base: position 74,853,524 of record OX638138.1, read on the forward strand.
AACATAGAAAAATGTTTAACAAGGAACAAATTCTATTGACAAGTTAGTTTTCGGCCGACGAACGTTTAAATTATTAATACGGTATCACATCACCTTTCGCCTTTATGATCGCTCGTATTCTAGCTGCCATGGTTTCCAGCAAAGACTTGCAGTAATTTTGCGTGAAAGATCTCCATATTTATGTCAGTTTTGTCTTCAAAACATGTATGTTTTGTTGAGAATTGTTCATCAAGTGAGTTTTCAGGTTGCCCCAAGGTCTCAATAGTATTTTAATCCGGACTGTTAGAGGGCCAGGACAGAACATTCATTCCGTGATCTGAAAACCATTTTTTTGTCGTCTTAGCTGCATGGCTTGCTGCACCATCTTGCTGGAATATGAAATTCCTATCTGGACAGAACTTATGTACGCAGGGAATTAGACCATTATTTAGAATTGTTTGATATTTAAGAGCATTCATTTTACCATCTATTGTTTCCAGTTTCCCCAAACCTTTTTCAGACATACACCCTTAAATCAACGCCCCGAATGGAAACTTCACAGTCCTTTTTATACAATCCGCTTTAAAAACTTCCATTTTATCTCGAATAATTATTTTTCTGCAATCACCTACAGAGATGTGGAATTTTGATTCATCGCTAAATATGACTTTGGACCAGTCTTCTACTGTCCAAGACAATTTAAACTTAGCCCAATATATACAATTGTTCTTCTCTTTGTTTGTTAACCGATGGTTTTCTTTAGGTTTCAATCAAATAAAATAAAGTAAATTAAACAAAGTAATGTTATTTAATATTTCATATATCATGTGCCTTATAAAAATTGAGCTCTGGCTCTGAATATTGCCAACAATATTCGCGTGAAATATATGCCCCCGTTTCCCCATTAAATAGGGCGTTATCTCCCTTACAGTGACTCTTCGCTGACTTTTACATATTTTCTCAACATGCTTCTTCTTTCTGCCTGTCATTTTACTGGGTTGACCGGAACATTTACCCCAAATTTGGTATCTCGCTCTATCTACATAGCCCTGGAAAATATCTCCTACCGTTGACTTCGCTAAATTCAAATTATCGCCGATGGTCTTCAAGCTTTTTCCTTCATCGTACTGTTTCACAACAATTGGACGAATTTCATTTGAGGTGGCTTTACCACGACTCGTTTTCATAAACACACATAAAAGAAAGCAGTAAATCGATGCTTTTCACATTAATAACTATCATTTTAACAGTATTAACCCCAAAATATTTAAAAAAAGGAGACGTCCGAACATTAATTTGCCAGTAAAATTGGTTCAGGTTTTCATTTTTTCCTTCTTAATGAGATAAATATAGACAAATAATATTTATTTTTTGGCATAAGTGGTGCTTAATAATGCATTTTTATGAGATCATAAATATAATATGTAAGTATCAACTTTTAGCAAAATAATCTGTAAGTTATAGTTAAAATGGGTATCGTCCAAACTTTAAGTTGTTAAGGCTCGTACCACAATGGTGTAGGTGTGTTGTTTTTTTTTCTCCTTTTCTTCTTCTGTTACTGTTTTTTGCTCATGAAGTTATTACATTTTGTCCTGTCCTTCGCTAGTTCTTTCGCTTCTTTCCATGTTTTCCCTCTTTCTTCCATTATTGTTCTCATTCTGTCATCCCATGTGTTTCTTGGTCTTCCTTTCCTTTATTTTATTTGACTTTGCTTCCCATACTTTTTTCACTATTCTTTGGTTGTCCATTCGTTGCATATGTTCCGAGCCCCACCCTCCGAGCTGTCGTTTTTCCATGTATTGTTGTATTGGCTCTAAGCCTAATTCTTTTCTAATTTTTGTTCTTCTTATTTTATCTATTTTCGTTACTCCTTTGATTCTTCTTAGTATTTTCATTTCGCTTGCTTATATTTCATTTATTCCCGTTCTGTCCAGCTTCCACGTTTCGCATCCCCATGTTAGTATTGGTCGGTATATTGTGTTGTACACTTTTATCTTAGCTTTTTTACTTATTTCTTTTTTGTTTATGATTGCGTTTTTGATTGCCTGGTATAGTTTTTGAGTTTTTCTTATTCCGCTGTTTATTTCCATCTCTTCTTTTCCGTCTGCATTAAGTTCTACTCCCAGGTATTTGTATGTCTCTACTTGTTCAAGTTTTTGTTGTCAATTTCTTATTGTATCTGCTCCGGTTTTCCTACTACCACTACTTTTGTTTTGTTTATATTCCTCTTCATTCCTTTTGACTATAGTTCAGTGTTCCATAAGTTTACTCTTTCTTGTAGCTGTTTTGATGTTCTTGTTATTATTATTACATCATCTGCAAATGCTCGGTCCGATATTCCTATTTTTTCCATATTTTGTAGCCTACTATCAATTTCTGGTTGCTCTCTGGTGTGCATTTTTTTATTATGTCTTCCATGTAGGTAATAAATAGTGTAGGACTTAGACTCCCTCCCTATCTTAGCCCATTCTTGGTTTTAAATGTTTCTGATTGTGTGTTGTTGCATATTACTGTTTTGGTGTTGTTTCCGTATATATTTTTTATTATCCATATCATTTTGTCGTTTACATTCCTTTGTTTCAGTGTTTGCCATAGTTTCGCTCTTAGTACCTAATCGAATGCTTTCTCTAGATCTAGAAACGCTATGTATATCTTTGTGCCTGCATCTCGTTTTTCGTATGTTTGTTTGAGCGTGAATATGTGGTCCTGTACGCTTATTCCGCTTCTAAATCTACTCTGTTGGTCTTGTAGTGTCTTCTCTGTTACTTTTCTTAACCTTTTGTCTATGATTTTTTTCGTATATTTTTATCGCTGTGTTTAATAGGGTTATTCCTCTGTAATTTTTACATTCTTTCTTATCCCTTTTTTTTAATATCGTTAGTATGAGTGCTGTCTGCCAGTCGCTAGGTGTTTTCTCCGTTTTCCACGCTTTCCTTATTATTTCCTATTTGCCTATATTCCTTTTGTGCCCATGTGTTTGATCATTTCACTGGTGATTCTGTCACTTTTTACCGCTTTTCCGTTTTTCAGTTCCTTTATTTCTGTTTTCACTTCTTCTTCTTTATATCTTTTCCCTCTTCCTTATCTGCTTGTCTCTTGTCTCTCTGTTCACCACCTTTTCATCATCTGTGGGTCACAATAGTTCTTGAAAGTATTCCTTCCATCTCTCTGCTATTTCTTTTTCTTCCCTTAGTACGTCTCCGTTTTTTGCTTTTTATGACCCTCTCTGTTGCATCTTTGTCTTGTATGTTCCTTTTGATTACGACGTAGAATAGTTTTTGGTTTTCCATCCCATTTCTTTCGGGTTTGTCTCCAAATTCTTCTCATTGGATCTGTTTGTTCTTGAGTATTATCTGCTTTACCTTGTTTATTGGTTTTTATTTTTCTCCCATGTTTTGTTGTTGAGGTATTTTTTCCATGTCTGTTTCTTTGTTATTACCTGGTCTCCTATTTCAGTTGACCACCAGGCTGTTCGTTTTTTGTTTGTTTCTTTCGTGCTGGTCCCGCATATTCTACTAGCCACTTTTATTATGATTTCTTTGAGGTTTTTAAACATTTGTTCTAAATTTTCTATTTTCGTTGCTTTGTGTTGTATTTTATTGTAGTTCCCTCTCCATTTCTTCTTTGTATTCTGTTTGCGTGTCTTCATTGCTCAGCTTGTAGTCTCTTATTTTGGTGCATACTCTCGTTCTCTTTGTTTGCTGCTTTTTGTTACGTTGTTGTTGTTTTCTTTTATTTGTGTTATCACTAGGTAGTGGTCGCTCCCTATTTCCGGCGCCCTTCTTACTCATGTGTCCATTATTTGTTTTTTCTTTGTCTCTTACGTTATTATATAGTCTATTATCGACTTTCTGTTTCTCGCTTGTTCTGTTCTGGTGAATGTGTATATTTTTGTGTCTGAAGTATGTGTTCGTGATTATTAGGTTGTGTGTACTATGTAGAAGTTAATCACTCTTCTCCCGTTGTCGTTTCTGGTGTTTTCTCCGTACTTTCCTATTTCCTATTTGTATGCTGGGTTTTGTTTTCCAACTCTGGTGTTTGGGTCGCCTCCTATATATATATATATATATATATGTTTCCTTCTGCTGCCTCTACTGCTTCTTCTAGTTGTGTGCAGAATTATTCTTTCTTGGCGGTGGTGCCATCATCGTTTGGCCCATATACCCTTATAATTGTGTTCGTTTTCTTCGTTGTTTTGTTGGTTAGTTTCACTGTTAGTAGTCCCTCGTTTATCTGTTCCCATTTTTCTATCTCCTTTTCTCTTTTTGTGTATAAGTAACTCCTTTTGCCGCTCTCGTTTCTTTTTCCACTCCACTGTATATTAGTGTGTATCCATTTCCAGTTTTTATTATTCATTTTCATTTCTTCTTTGTTTCCATTATTGTCAGTATGTCTAGTTTTGTTTCTTCAAATTCTTCCTCTAGTTCTGGTTCTTTTCCTTTCATACTTCTTATGTTCCATGTTCCAATTCTCCTTGTTTCGTTTTTATTTACTCGGTCGTTTCTCCCATTTCCATTTATATTGTTTGTGCCCTTGTCCTGTTTTCTTGCTGTGTGTTGTCTTTTTCTGGCACCTTCTTCTCCATTCTCCATTATTCTTTTTTTTGTATTTATTCCGTTTCCTCATTTCATTGGCATGTTATTCCGTTTATGATTATTTTTCTTTATTTAGTTATGACCGTTTTTCCTTTTTGTTTTTCCTCCCTTGCGATTATCCTTATCCTCTCTTTCTTCTTTCGTGAATTCGATTTCTATGTATATCTTTATATCATTGAGTTTGTTCTTGTTCTTCATTACCTCCATTTTCTCGTCGAACGTCTCTAATTTAGCTACTATTATCGCTGTTTGGTCCCTGTTCACTACGTAATAATATAATTATAATAACATTTATTGAAAAAAGACATAGTGATGTACAATAGCGGTGTAAAATACAGTTACAGCTTCGTCTGCATTTTACAGAAATAATAACAATTACACAAATAGTTACAGACGATCTGAAACAAACTCTTCAATAGAATAGTACCCTTTCATTAGGAAATATGTTTTGAGGAATTACCTAAACTCAGTGAGTGACATCGATCTTGTGCGGCTTGACAGTTTATTGTAGAGTGATTTCCCGTAATAGAAAAGGGATTCTTTTGTTCTTTGAGGGCTTGGTCTTAGCAAATAAATGTTCTGGTGTGAACGGGTTTTGTGACAATGAATAGCAGACGCTATGGTATTTTTTGACCAATTTTTATGTATTGAAGAAATAACCTCAAGTAAGAATATAGAATAAATTATCAGAATTTTGTGTTGTATAAATAGATGGCGACAGTGATCTTTGAATTTCGCATCATACAGAATACTCATTGCTCTTTTTTGTAGGTTGAAATCGTATGTTTCCTTACTATTGCTTTCACTTTTAGCTCCTTTTCTAGTTATATTTGCACCTGATCTGCAATGTTGGTTGTATTTTCTACTTTTATTCCTTTCATAATTATGTTATTCTTTTTTTCCCGTTTTTCTATGTTTTGCATCTTACATTTAATTTCATTTACTTCCTTTCGTAGCTTCTTGTTTTCCTCTTTTACTTCTTTTATTTTTTCTCAGTTTTTTATTTCTGTCATCATCTCTTTTAATTCCTTAATTTCTTTGCTCGTTTTATTGCTTTCTTGTCTTTTTTCCTTTTCCTTGTTGTTCTTATTTGGGTTTCTGTACTCTGTTGAGCTGTTTTCACTTATTTTCCTATTTTTTGCCTTTTCTGTTTCTTCGTTCTCTTGCATTCATTTAGTTTTTGTTCGCCTTTACGCTTTGTGTTGCCTAGCTCTTCGTATTGGCTCTTGCTTCTCGGGACTGTGTGTTGCCTATCTTACCGCGTGAATTTTCCTGCCGCCCTCGCGGAGACTCCTTCCTCCTTCTCATCTCGTTTTAACCTCCTTTTCTCCTGTGTTCTTTCTTGTTGTTCATTAATAATACAGAGTCCCAATTGACTTGGGACGTACCTTGATATCTTCAGCGCCCTATTTTTTATCTCTTCTGCTTGTTAACTCTTAATTAGCTGTTTGTACTCTTAGTAATTTCGCCGTGTAACAGAGCCGATGTTATCGGTTGACACGTCGATATTCGACGATGATTATTCTGTTTTTTAACGGTATAAAATTTTCAATATAACATGTGAAAAAATTGAAAAAGTGCCTTAAAATTCAATTATTATAAAATCTCAGATGACCAAGAGTGGTGTATATTTTCAACGGTTCATATAAATAAAACTGATGTCAACAGCATACATCTTTATCCATATTACATTTGTTTACAAATTTTGGCAATTGGTTTTATATAAGATATTGTAGTATAGGGCGAACACGGACGACTCGGCTCTGGACAACTCGGCACCAAACATCTTGGCCTCGGACAACTCGGCACCGGACAATTCGGCACCAGACAACTCGGCAAAACTGAGTAAAATATCTGATTGGTAGTTATTGGACACTTCATGAGCTACTTTTTACAATTATGTTAGAGTGTACAGAGTGTACCATAAAGACAGGACACAAAATTTGGTCTCTTTTTTTAATGGCTTAAATGGATTTAAATGGAATGGTATATTCTTTGATTTTTTTAATCTACTTTATGTGGGCTTCACAAATCATTTTTATTTTTTGGAATGAGATGCAACGTTATTTACATTTTAATAAAATTTAACGAAAAATCATGGACTTGGAAAAAAACAAATAAAATAAAAATAATAACTCCTTCTACTCCTCCACCTATGGCGTAATTGGTTACTGTCATTATTTGACAGACAACTCTGACCCAATTACATTTTATTTTACCACAGGCCTTAAACTATTACTAGTTATGCGGGCGTTAAGAGGAGAGGGGCATTATTATTATTGCCCATCTGCGCCTGCATGTGACTTATATATAGTAGAGGCACATCTCCAAAATTTGTTGCAAGGAAATGGGAAAACTACAGAAAAACCACCCCAGAAATGCAGACCCGGGAATCGAACCCGAGACCTTGCGGTCTAGAAGCAATAATAATAACAATAACAGATGATTTATTTTGCTTTCTTTATGTACATTTGGTTGCATATATACAAGGCTACGTACGCCACCTTCAGCGCGTGGCTGTTTATGGCGTGTTTTCATCATTATTAAATTAAGAAATTATAAAAAAATCGATCCGAAGAGGTAACGACTCTGGATTTGTCCTCGCCTGCCAGAAACCCCAATTTCGTGGGGTAAACTGGCCCGGTCTAGAAGCGAACGCGTTAACGCAGACATCAATGAAAGAATCTGCGTACGCAAGTACCCAAGCAATGTGCGAAAATATCCACAATATTATGAGTCTCGTAGAATACACAGGGTGTTCTGAAACAACGATAAAATTTTGTTATTTTCAAATGGCTATTCTACAACATTATCAGAAGAAACAAGAAAGACAAACCGATAAAATTACACCAAATAAAGAATAAGAAGGGAAACATACTTACAACGCAGGAACAAATAGGAGAAAGATTGAAACAATCCATTGAAGGTTTACTGGATACAGATGACAAAACAAAAGATAAACAGAATACAGAAAAAAACAATAGAAAACAATAACAATAAGAGAGACAAACAAGACTGCGACAAAAACAAGATATGGGTATGGAAGAAGTTGGAACAGCTATAAGGAAAAAAACTTGGTAGAGCACCAGGAATAGACAAAATGAAAAATGAGCAGTTGAAATACATGGGAAAAGAAGGTATACAACTTTTTACAAGCATATTGTATAAAATATGGAATTCAGTAGAAATTGCCCATATACAAGAAAGTAGACAACAAAGAATGCAGCAACTATTTCTATTGTACGCCGCGGAAAAAGTATATCAGAACATACCAGAAAAAATAATTAGACAAAAACTTGAAAATGAAATAGAATTATCACAAAACGGGTTCAGGAAAGCACATTGTACAATAGACAAAGTATTTACAATAAGAAACCTAATAAATGAGACCATAGAACATCAAAAAGACATGTAACTATATCTGCTTTGTAGACTTAGAAAAAGCGTTTGATAAAATGGAAAGAGAATTTATGTGGCAGACACTTAATGATAGATAAATAGGACCTAAACTGAGTAGGGCAATCAAAAGCATATATAACAAAACAGAAAATTGTATCAGAAGCGGAGTCATAATCACAACAAAACAAAAAAAAAAAAAACCACAAATTGATTGAGACAAAGGGGTGGACTAAGCCCCACTTTGTTCATAATTGCAATGAATGAAATCATGAAGAAGATTAAAACCAAGACAAAGAAAACAGTGATAGGATACAACAAATTAAAACTTACAACAATAACTGAATGCATTTTCGCAGACGATAAGGCAATCATCGAACAAAATAAGAGAGACTTACAGACAAATATTAACATATGGGAAACTGAACAGGAAAAAGCTGTATTGAAAATAAATGTATCAAAAAAAGGTAATGAAAATAGGAGAAATTAAAGAAGGAATGAAAATTACAATCAATAACGAGAAAGTAGAATAAGTAGAACACATAAAATACTGACAAATTATTGAAAGCAAATGGAATAATAAGTAAACAATGGAATAGAAGCAACGATAAGAAACTTGCACGCGATTAACAAAACTATACTAAACAACAAAAACATATCCCAAAAAACAAAACATGTAATGTACAAAGTACTATTTGTGCCTACCCTACTATACGGCTGTGAAAAATGGATACTCGACAAGAGACAAAAAAGCAAAATCCAAACCCTTGAAATAAAATACCTGAGGAAAGTATATGGAGTAAGCAAACTAGACAGAGTGAGAAATGTGGACATCAGAAATGAACTAGAAATGGTTGAACTTAAAAACAGATAGAACATAGACAATTACAATGGCTAAGACACCTAATCAGGAGAGAAGACAATAACCGAACAACGAAGATATGGGAACCAAAGATAACAGGAAAGAGATTAGTCGGGGAAATGGGACAGAAATATTGGAAACATATTTAATAAGAGGGGAATAACCTATGCACAAGTGAAAGAAATAGCAAGAAACAAGAAAGAGTGGAACCAAACGATAAAAGAAAATACATGAAGGAAATATTAAAGATAAAGATAATATTGTAATAATAATAATAATAATTTAAGAAGATGCACAAAATTTTCCCCATCAGTACTTGTTTGCTATCGAAGATGCCTGCAGTGCGGCCGAAATATACATTCAGCCAATACATGTTTTTTGTAAAAAAGGTGTTACGTATTTTATTTTCATATATTTATTAAACAAGTATACAAGTGTCCTTGGAAAAACGTTTTTTTTTTCACGAAATTGCTGAAGGAGCAATTATTAATTAAAAGCGGACTTCTTTTAGCAAGCAAATTATCTTCGTGTGCAATACAAAGCGCGTTCAGTCAGTACACGCTATAATATGGTTATATGTGATTGACAAAAATTCCGGTAAAACAATGGAAATTTACCGCTAGAAAAACATTAGTTTATTTCTGGTTTTACCGGTATACCGAAAACGAACTCAATAACTTAATTAATATTCACCAATGGTTGTCGGTTTTATTAAACTGGTGATATGACCAGAGCAATATTTGCAATTATTGCATACCTACAATAAACAAGAAATATTCGCTCCAAATATTTAAGTGCAGTCGGCGGATTTGCGCACTAGTATATAATATTACTACTATATGTCAATACAGGTAATAACGAATGGCGAGGGTTATGCATGACGTTGTATTTTTTGCAAGGGAAGGCATATTTTTATAAAAGTTTACTGCAGAAAGGTAAATCATTTTTTTTCCCTAAATGACACTTTAGTATATTTTAAATGTAGATGTCTTAAACATTGACGTTATTATACAGGGTGAGTCAATAGGGCGGGCAGGCTCGATTACACCTACACCGTTAATGATATCGAAATGAATCAAACGGCACTGCACACTACAGGCCAAAGTGCAGTTTGTAAAATTATTTTTCCATATACAGGGTGTTCCATTGTTGCAGGGCAGCCTTGGACCTAGTATTATTAAATGGCACTTCCTGTATAAATTTACATATTTGAATTTGCCCTTTTTTGGGCTTTATAAATTAGTTTAGTTTTTGGAATTCGCTTTAACCGTTCAGAAGTTGTTTATATTTTTCTAAAATTTAATGCATTTACAGGCACTTATTAATAAAATCGCAGGGCACTTGTTTTCTAGGATATCAGGTTAGCACTTTGCCAGATTTTAAACAACTGTCTGTGGTATCTTCTTGTGGTAAGATCGTCGATGTGCATTGTGGCATCACCGTGCTGTGGGAACTTAATTTTGGTAAACTTTGAAGAACCATAACTTGATTTTTTTTAATGGCACACCCTATATTTTATTACTTATTCGTATGCAGCGTCTCATTTTACATGTGTTTTGCCCACTATATTTTTTCTTAAAAGTTCATAGTTTGAGAAATAATTTGGATATTCTGAAAAATGAACCCTGATCTCATCGATATAAACTTAACGTGCATTGAATATCAATTGTTTCTGTCACGTCAACGTCAAAGTGACATTTATTGTAGGAAATGTTGTAATTGTTGACGTAAACATGAAAGTTTTTGCTATTGATTTGTTATGCCTCAATAGATTCGGGTTACCAGCAACGGTTTGCGCTGTCACCGTGTACATAAACCATATCCACGATTTCATTATGAGAAATATTCATGAAGAAAATGAGCTAAGGAAATAAAACGTGTCGTACAATAAATGTCACTTTGACGTTGGCATGATAGAATTAAATGATTTTCATGGCCCGCTACGTTTATATCGAAGAGATCTGTGTTGATTTTTAAGAAAATCAGAATTATCTCTCAAGCATCAACTTTTAAGAAAACATGTAAGGACCAAAAAAGATGTAGACTGAGACCCTGAATAGTACCAAGTACTGAAATATAGGGTGTGCCATTTAAAAAAATCAAGCTATTGCACTTCAAACTTTACCAAAATGAATGTGTCACGGCAAGGTGATGCCACGATGCAGATAGGCGGTCTTTGCGCTAGAAAATATCTCAGTCAGTTATTTAGACTCGGGCAAAGACCCAACTTGATATCCCAGAAACCAAGTGCACTGCGATTTTTTTAATAAGTGCTTGCAAACGCATTAATTTTTAGAAAAACGTGAACAACTTCTGAAGGGTTAAAGCGAATTGCAAAAAGTAAAAGGATTTATAAAGCCCAAAAAAGGGCAAATTCAAATATGTAAATTTATACAGGGGTGCCATTTAAAAAAAACTAGGTCGATGGCTGCCCTGCAAAAATGGAACCCTCTGTATATGGCAAAATAATTTTACAAGCTGCACCTTGGCCTCCCGTTTGAAGTGTATGTTGGTTCATTTCGATATCATTAACGGTGTAGGTGTAATCGAGCCTGCCTGTCGTATTGACTCACCCTGTATATGTATATTCCCAAATTTCAAGTATTTCGTTCAAGTCAAACGTATTTAAAAAAAATATTTAAGTTTTTTTCTACAATCACTAAATAAAGCAAGCTTTTTTGCTCGACACTGACAACGAAAAGTTGACGTTCGATGACTTTCATTCGCCGTGCGGTAAAAACTAAGAAACGCGTGTCGTCAATAGCATCCCATAAACTCAATCGAAAAGTTTTCTCCTTTAATACATAAGTAACTATTTAATTTCCTAAACATTTAGAAAAATCTGACATGTCTCCTATCTGCAGTTAGCGACAAACTTACTCTGTGTTTTTAAAACCAATATTGAAATAAGCCATAATTTACTTGTAACTATAAAATTCTAGGTTATAAAACATTACTGACACATGTATAAAGTAATTTCTATGCTTTTTAATTTCAGGCACCTATGATTTTTTTAAAGTGTTATATTTCGTCGATTTTTTGGGTTATGGATAATGAAAAATAAAAAATAATAGCACAAATTGGCGCATTATAATTTGGTCTACAAGATATTTCATTACAGCTTTTCTCTAAAATTATTAGGGGAGACAATATTTATAGACAAATATGTGTAACGTTGTACGTTGCACGTGCATACGTGTAAGTGTACGTTGTGTTTTGTTTATTTTTTTTATTGAAGTGTAAAATTACACGGGACTTCCAGTCCATATATGAGCATGCTAATATCCTACAGAGAGTAAGTTCAGTTATTGAAAATGGGTGAGTAAATTAGCTTCATGGTTAGAGGGTACAGACCAGAAGTACTAAGAGGAGTGGTTCGAGACTGAGGCGAGTGCTGTTTTTAATAATTTTTCACAAATTCACAAATTCAAAAATATAACATTTGTCACATTTATTCCATAATTGAAATTTATATATTTTATATAAAACCAATCACAGAAATTTATGATCTATCATAAACACGGATATATATATATATATATATATATATATATATATATATATATATATATATATATGTGTTACTCACATAAGTTTTCTTTATATGTACCTATGAGACATGATGATAATGAGAGAACAGAAATACCAACTACTGCCGTTGATCATGCAGGGAAAGACCCAAGGAAGGAGAAGTATTCTACGTCGACATACATCTTGGCTACGAAATTCTATAGAGTTGTTCCAGTGCATATCTACCGAATTATTGAGAGCAAAAATTTCAAAAATAAGAATAGCATTGATAATTTACAAACTTCGCAGCGGAGAAGGTACTTAAAGAAGTAGAATATGTACCTACACATCAAGTCTCGACTTGTATTCTAGTTATTCAATGGGGGAGCGGAAATGATGGATGGTACGCCATCATTTATTACACACATTACATTACATACATACGTACATTACACACTACGTACATTACATTATTAATAATGTATCATTTTAGTCTCAGTTAATTCCACAACAATATCTACAGATAAAATAAATATTAGCATATTCTTGATTAGAAAAACAATTCACTAGCATAATGTTTTATTTAGTGAAAACTTGTATCGCTAGTTCTTTTTTTTTGAAATTTTGGAAATATGTGTATAAGGTATGTTTAAAACCAATTAAAAACGCAAAGCAAATCACATACGACTTTAATAAAAAAATATATAATATTTAATTTGTTTTTAATATTAGAGACCTTTCGGGAATTTCAGACAAAAGTTTAGTATTTATATCATTGAATTGTTTGTTTTTTAATTATAATTTAAAGTACTATCCAAACAATTGTTAATGTAAAAAAATTAAATAAATTTAACACATCATATTAGTGAATTTGTAACGATCCGGAAACGCCTTCGACAGAAACTGCCTTTTAATAATTAATTTGGCGCACAGACCTCCACTGTAGGCGACCGTACTCACACTTTTTTTGTTGTGGTGACGTGTTTCCTATATGTGTGTGATTTTTAAAATCGCCGGCGAAATGCCACCATGAAGACAGAAACTAGTTGCCTTCCGTGTAGTGCAGAAGTGCCAGAGGAACTGTTTTAATTGGTATACCACCATCCGGTTTCCGGGATAATAAACGGGGACTCATTTAACCACCCTTGAGGGGATTGAGGCACCGAGCACAAGGCAAGGTACTATCCATACGCTCACAACATCCGAGTAAGTACTTAAACCCGACATTTTTTTTCCTTTTCGTGAAGCCACGTGTCCGGCCATTGTTACTAAGGCCATGTGCTTTGCAGGCGTTTTTTTACGGGGTAAGGGCTAAGTAGCTCAGCCAGCCAGTTCTTGGCTCGAGGCAGCGACCATCCTGCTCTGAGGTCTGGAATCGAGTGATCGGCGTCCCCGACGCTTATCGGCCGCCGCCCGCCCAGGAGCCGAGCTCAGCCCACCTGTAAAGTCGCAGACGAGGAACACAGGCCAGACCTTTATATTTATTTTTTTTGTTCTCATTTGAATTTAATTCCATATGATATATCGTTTATTTCTTTTGTGTAAAATTTGCGTTACGTGTTTCGTGCCGTACGTGTTTTGCGCTTGTGTAAGAAAAAGGTCGCTCCGACGGCCCTTTGAATCGCGCGATAAGAAGTTTGCGATATTCGGCCGAATATGGTGAACCCTGCGTGATAGGGTTGCGGACGGAGGTATTTATTTCAGGAAGCGTAGACACGGTGTCCAGTCGTTTGTGTGAATAAACGCCGATATTTTACACCACAAAATTTACACCTGTTATTTTTTGTTCCCCCCACGTTTTCTCGATCGGGCATTCTTTTCAGTTTTCAGTTCTTATTCTCACTGCGAGATTTAAATCTGGTGGTGTTGGCGCCATATGGTCAGCCGTTGCGACAGTTCGTGATTTCTGAACTTCGCTGACTGTCTGCCGTCCACCCACGCAGGTAGGGGGGAGCCTCCCTTTGTGACGAAGTAGGGACGAGGTTAAAATTACGTGGAGCCTTTTTTTTAACCCCCCCACTCTCTGACACCGAGAGCCTGGCCCTCGTCACTGCTTCGAAGGGACCCTCCACTCGCTCCACGGCCTAACGCGCTGATAGCCCTTCAGGTACGTCACACGTTTTTGGAGCCCAACGTGTGGCAATAGCAACAATAGCTATCGTTGGTATCTTTATTTATTTAGCTCATTAACATCTTTTGAGGCTTAAGGGTTTTGTCAGCCCTTTGTAAATTTTTCTAGCCCTTCAGGATTTTACTTTTCATTTTAAATAGACCTCATATAATTAATTTTGCAGCCCTTTTTCAATTTTTGTTTTGGCCCTTTTTGCCCTTTAGAAAATTTTAGTGCCCTTTTTCAATTTTATGCGTTTAAGTAGTTTTGGCACTAATTTTCATTTTGACCCTTCAGCCCTTCGCGAAAACTTTTTGGCCCTTTGGTTTATTTTTGTGCCCTTTTGATTGGGAATACATTTTTGTGGTAGGCATTAAGTTTACGCCAAGGAGACTGAACTGGGAGTTGGAAAATTTGACAGTATTTCAAATTTTTAATCAGCCTTCAGCATTTAGTATATTGAGAAAATATGGGGTGGTTGTTTTGTGAGTTGTTGAGCATTTTGGTGAGTTTTGTGGGTAATATAGTGTACACAAAAGAAAATATTTTGACTTTAACTTTAACGTTAACTTTTATTTTAAATATTGTGATTTGGAAATATTTTTGGTTGGAAATTTTGATATTTTGACTTGAACTTAGATTTAAATATTTTGAATTTTGAGAATTTTCTGGCCTGTGTCTAGTTATTTTTTTGTTGGCATAGTTTCTACTATAGTGTAGAAATTATTTTAATATTCGTTGGTTAAAGATTTATTGTTGGTTTTTGGTGAAACTAGTGAGATAGTGAACGGGCGACCACGGATCATACATATTTGGTTGATTGGTAGTTAGATTTTTGGGTATGATTTTGTGGGTTCGAGCTTACTACGGCTAGGATTTCTATTTTTGGTGCTATTAGTAGCGGTTTTTATAAATAAATTGAATATAACCAACGCATTTCGAAATGTTTTGCGACTTCCTTACTCTGGCGAGAATTTGGCGTAGCTCGTCGTGACGTAGCGATGACGCGTTTTAATGTGTTCCTTCTGGTTTTGTTCGGTTGCGTCTAAGGGAAATTATGCAGCTGTGTTCGATTATTTTCCTAGGTAACCATCTTTTCACTTTTCTTTTGTTGACTATCTAGTCATGTCCTTGGTGTCGATTCGTTTCAAACCACCTGAGCTTTGCGATTGCTCGTGGGTGCGGGAATCGATTGTTGTTAGTCGTAGTCTATCCGTCTAGTTACGGGATTTTTTGATGACGATTCCTTAGAGACCACGACCATTAGTATGTTCATGGTGCGTTGCGATTCGATATCTTTCCTTCTTCTTCTTCATTTCGTTAGAGAGCTCGCAGTAGCGCGTGGGTGATTTAATTTTTTTTCGTAGTTTGTGTGGATTCGGATCAAACGATTCCGAGATCCTAACGACGGCCATTATTTGTTCGCACTCGGCTCGTCCTTTTAAACAGTATATTTTGTAGGTTTTGTAACTTGTTAGTTATCGCGTACTGCTTTGTTTTGCGTATTTGTATAACGTGAGTCAGTTATTTTTGTTCCGGCTACCCATAGCGGTGAGTCGATGATTTTACTTTACTATAGTTGGCGCGTATGCCGTTTTGACTTATTGTTTGTTCAACGAGTTAGTAAGTTAGTTTGTCTTACGGATACGTTGCTTAAACTTGTTTTGTATCATTTTCGTATCGCGTTCAGCCCTTCTGGCGTTAATATTGTAACTTTTTCTAATTAATAGTAATTGTAGTCTTAAATTCATGTACTTATGACTTTTTTGTAATTTGCTAACGCTCATTAGCTGTCACAAACTTTGTAGCACAATCTTGTAGCCCATACTTTGTTATTTGGTAGTGATAGTATCGATGCTAGAACCTGTGGGATCGTGCATCAAGAGATCTGTTGTGTTGGTTCAATGTAACCATTCGCTTGCGGGATTTTTGCGACAATCTTCTGAGGCACACCAACAGAGTTCAAGGTGCACGGGACTTTCAAAAATTGTTTCATCGCTTCTCGATTGGGTTTTTGTGAATTTGATTTTTGGTAAACTTTTTTTGATTTGTGGGTCGATGGTTGTTGGACCTAGTTTCTGCTTGTATCAGGGGATTCGCCATTTGTTGGGTCATAGTGGTTAGTTTTTGGGACCAGCCGCATAGCGGGATTAGAATGGCAATTTCGAAGCCTTTGGGTATTTATTATTTTGGTACATGACTGTAGGGTGCCATACATATTGACCAGTCAAATTATAGTGGTTGTTGGAATAGAGATAGTAGGAAATTTTGATATTTTGACTTTAACCTAGTTTCTGCGTGTATCAGGGGATTCGCCATTTGTTGGGTCATAGTGGTTAGTTGTTGGATTTTTGGGACCAGCCTCATAGCGGGATTAGAATGGCAATCTCGAAGCCTTTGGGGGAACTTATTTTTTGGGTACATGACTGTAGGGTGCCATACACATTGACCAGTCAAATTATAGTTATTGTTGGGATAGTGGTAGTTAGTTGAGTCGACGCTCGAACACCTACGTCTAAGTGTATTTTGGGTGTAGTCGTCGTATGTTCGGATAGGTCCTGCCACCGAAATGGGGGTGGTATTATGGCGACAACCGTATCTCATTAGGAGGCTTATGTCCACTACGTATTGTGTGTTTTGAGTATGTCGAATTTTTGGTTGATAATTTTCATTGTTATTCAGTTTAGTATTAGGATAGTTGTGACAAGCTATGAGTTGTGTTAGTTTTGTTAGTTTTATTGATTGTAGTTAGTGGCTGTCACTTGTCTGAAATCATACGGTGTAAGTAAACTTTTATATTCTATGGGATCGTTCGTGTTTTGTCCTTGAGTCACATGCCGCATTGCGAAATTTTTCGACGACTCCCTAGTTTAGCTATTTAGCTTAGCCCTTTGGGGGATTTAATGAATATGATTGTGGTTACGCATCGAGTGTGTCGGGACATTGTTACTCCCACTATTACTATCTTTCTTTTTGTCATTTTTATAAGTTTATCTTTCATTTTTTTTGGGGGTTTGAAAAAAAAACATCCGCTTCCCGGAGTTTTTAATTTTGTTGGGGGGGAATTTGTAACGGTCCTGAAACGCCTTCGACAGAAACTGCCTTTTAATAATTAATTTGGCGCACAGACCTCCACTCTAGGCGACCGTACTCACACTTTTTTTGTTGTGGTGACGTGTTTCCTATATGTGTGTGATTTTTAAAATCACCGGCGAAATGCCACCATGAAGACAGAAACTAGTTGCCTTCCGTGTAGTGCAAAAGAGCCAGAGGAACCGTTTTAATTGGTATACCGCCATCCGGTTTCCGGGATAATAAACGGGGACTCATTTAACCACCCTTGAGGGGATTGAGGCACCGAGCAGAAGGCAAGGTACTATCCATACGCTCACAACATCCGAGTAAGTACTTAAACCCGACATTTTTTTTTCCTTTTCGTGAAGCCACGTGTCCGGCCATTGTAACTAAGGCCATGTGCTTTGCAGGCGTTTTTTTTACGGGGTAAGGGCTAAGTAGCTCAGCCAGCCAGTTCTTGGCTAGAGGCAGCGACCATCCTGCTCTGAGGTCTGGAATCGAGTGATCGGCGTCCCGGACGCTTATCGGCCGCCGCCCGCCCAGGATCCGAGGCCGCCGCCCGCCAGCAAAGTCGCAGACGAGGAACACAGGCCAGACCTTTATATTTATTTTTTTTGTTCTCATTTGAATTTAATTCCATTTGATATATCGTTTATTTCTTTTGTGTAAAATTTGCGTTACGTGTTTCGTGCCGTACGTGTTTTGCGCTTGTGTAAGAAAAATTTCGCTCCGACGGCCCTTTGAATCGCGCGATAAGAAGTTTGCGATATTCGGCCGAATATGGTGAACCCTGCGTGATAGGGTTGCGGATGGAGGTATTTATTTCAGGAAGCGTAGACACGGTGTCCTGTCGTTTGTGTGAATAAACGCCGATACTTTACACCACAAAATTCACACCTGTTATTTTTTGTTCCCCCCACGTTTCCTCGATCGGACATTCTTTTCAGTTTTCAGTTCTTATTCTCACTGCGAGATTTAAATCTGGTGGTGTTGGCGCCATATGGTCAGCCGTTGCGACAGTTCGTGATTTCTGAACTTCGCTGACTGTCTGCCGTCCACCCACGCAGGTAGGGTAGAGCCTCCCTTTGTGACGAAGTAGGGACGAGGTTAAAATTACGTGGAGCCTTTTTTTTAACCTTCCCACTCTCTGACACCGAGAGCCTGGCCCTCGTCACTGCTTCGAAGGGACCCTCCACTCGCTCCACGGCCTAACACGCTGATTGCCCTTCAGGTACGTCACAAATAAATGTCGTATGTCATTTGTTTTGTAATTTTAATTGGTTTTGGTTGAAGCACAAGCTCTTAATCCACACCAAACATTTATTTTTTGCGAATATTGAAAATAAATTTATGACATCATATTGTTGTGCACGGCACACATAGCAAAATATATGTAAGTTTGTCATCACTGGATCGGGCAACATCGGGCGGCCCGTCCGCACGTTATAAATTACGGCAGCGATAAGTAGATTATCAACAAACCTAGAGGAATATAAGCCCACAATATGACAATAGACCCAAGGTCAAAGTCAAAAGTATGCGTTTTGCTCTATTCGCTTCTGCAGCAACGGTCCCGATTGTATGAATAAATCAATCAACAGTTAGAGGAAGAAATTGTACCAAGGACAGCTGTGAGACCTTAAGTGCTACCCCCATACAAACGAGCAGTCAAAGAATATGGAGCAGTAACATTGTTTTATCGTTCGAATGCGAGAACTGCGGATATTCCAGCGTGAAATTAGTCGGCTGGCACGGGGCACTTCTATGGAATGTATGGCCCATAAAGGAGAAATAATTTGATGGTACGATATATAAAACAATATCAGTACGCGGGGTGAGGGCTTTCCACCTCCACACGTGCATATACATATATGAGTGTGTGTGTATATGTTTATACACACTTTTACAGACACATAGAAAGGCATAACGTGCATATTACCCCCCGTCCCCCGCCAGCCATCCCTTTGTGTGTATTTTTTTATAACCGCGCGCACGTTTATGTAGCTCCCATTCTTTAAGAAACATGGCTTCCATAAAAGTCTTTAAGAATATCTTACATTTAACCTGGAGAAAAATAAAAATAATTTAGTGTTGTGGAAAGCTGGCGGAGTCCGTATCTCGCGGGGTAATACAGCAAGCCAGTATCATCAATATTCAGGGAGAGCGGCCATCAAATTTATGGGGCCCATGTTTATAGACTCGCGGGACGGCCATTCCTTTCTTTAATTCCGTCCTGGCTTTATGTCTCGGCCGGACGTGCCGCGCGCACACACACAAATGCACTCAACACACACACACACACACACACACACACACACACACACACACACACACACACACACACACACACACACACACACACACACACACACACACACACACACACACACACACACACACACACACACACACACACACGCCCATCCATCCACACGTACGAACCACCCCCTGCAGCCACAAACACCCGACGATACGCAGCGCTATTGATAAAAATAATCCTCTCCTCGCTATGTAATACCGTTGTAATACTTAGTTCTGTATAGTTAGAACTAAATGCTTACTGCTAATAACTAAGTATAGTAGAAATGTAAATATACCTATAAAACTAGATATTTATATAACAAGTGTATTAAGTAAAAAACATCCTTAAAAAGTAGTAACAAAGTTGGTGCCCAAGTCAAAGGTATTCTGTATGTGTTCTTGATTTTTAATGAATTAAAAACAAATAATTCACAAGCGGATTGAAGAAAATTTTATTTCACCTTTCACATAAAGAACTTTTTATAATTTGTTGCCTGTTTAGCCACGCATGACTATAATATTGGCGAAACGCACACGAAATTTTATTTTTCAAAATTAGTACACATTGACGAACTTCGCGTCATATGTCATATGATTTGACATGTGTAATGGGGTTATCTATGGACAAGTGATTTGATGATAAATGAAAACGTTTGCAGTGAAAGTGTTATGTGCAACGGAGGATGTTCTGATACAATTTCCGACACCATGGGCAATGGCAACTTTCAAGGAGCCGTTAAACGTAAACTTAAAAGTAGGCTCTACTTGAAGTATATAATGTAATGAAATTGAAGTTTTACAGGGTGAGTCAATAGTTCGGGATCGGAGGATATCTCGTTTAATTTTGCAAAATATTAAAAAATGTTTTAAATAAAAGTTTCAGCATACCAAAAAGTGCATATTGTTGCGTCCCTTTTCGGCAGCAGGATTGTTGGAGGTCAAGCACTTCTGACAACAGGTTATTTTAAAGTTAAGCAATTTTGTTATTATTCCTCACTATTTATTTACTTAATAACTTTAGTTATCACTGTTTCACCTTAGAACTAGGATTCACTCCAGGATAATGATTAGAACGTGATAATAGGTAGGCGAGGTTAAGAATAACTTATTTTGTTTTAAGTTCACTTGAGATGGTTGCTTTATTACAATTAACTCAAACGACGTGAACTGAGTTCACTAGGGGCCTTAATATAACTTATAAACAAGAACGGTAACGGAGCGTAACGTCGTGCACGCAATAAGACGGGCTAAGGTGAACTGATTTGTCAGTGATTACGCCATTCCTTTATACCAAAATTTAGACAATGATGTTATTGTTTGGGGCACAACCAACACTTCCGGGGCCAATAAAAGATTTTTGATATTTTAAATTGAACAAAAATCTTACAAAAATGATAAAATTTCATAAATGCATACAAGTAAATAAAATACATAAAATATAGAAATACATGAGCATAAAAATATTAATTGGTAAAAAAATAAAATTAATAATAGGTTACAAAAATCTACGAAAAAATATAAGAATAGACGTAATAAAATACAATACAATTATATAATAATAATGTTAGATATATAGTAAAAATGAATATAGACTTTTATTTCACTTGCGTAGTGTATATTATACTTTGTGTGGGAAAACAGTTTTTGACTTTTTAGTCGGGCAGATCGTCGTAACGATGACATTGACGATTGGTCTTCCTGGATGTTGTACTGCGCTGATCCAGATGGATGTTCGGTTGAGCTGTCATACTGCACTTCTTGACTTGTTGCATCGTATTTCACTCTGATGGGCAGATGCGATTGAGAAGTTTTGAAGCATTGGTTAAAGATGATGAGGCACGGTGAGACTAGGTTTTGGCGTGGCTCACCCGTGAAACAGCAATATTTCATGATGAATTTCAGGCAACCACACCACTTTAAACAATTGATTAGTATGAATAACATAAAAATTATCAATGCTATACTCAACCACGAAGTGAACCAATTTTCGTGTTTTATAATAAATGGTTTTTTAATTTGTTCTTGAAGCAGATCGTCGAATAGGTTCAATTTGTATTGTGCATATTTTAATTGGTCTAAATTCAAGGTCGTTATTTTGATTGGTTCCAAATTGATATAATTTAGTGAAATGTTCTCCTTTAGGTCGACGCAGAAGTCGTCTTGAGTGATGTCTGTCTCGGGAGCTGATTGGTGAGTTTGGTGGTTCCAAGGTTGGTGGTGGATTCCAATACATCATTTTGAGTGAATGCTTTGCATCTGGGTTGGAGTTCCATTATTCCTATTCTTGAGATTATAACTTCTTCTGTATTTGAGCCTTTACACAGCACGGATACTTGTGTAGGATGTGACGTGGTGAATAACCATTGGTTGTGTTGAAGACGATGCCAAACCTCCAGGTCAGCAATCGATTTCTCGTTTGACATGTCTTCGGGATCTTCTTTGTTGTCTTCATGAACATCAGGAGCTCGCAATCATATGCTACATCCGTCGTTTTTTTAATGAGGTTTGGTCAGATCCAAGTTTTAGACATGACTTCTTTGCATGTTTCTAAATTATTTAGCAGAACAAATGTATTTCCCGTTTGGGAAATAAGGATGTGATGTTTTGAGGGTACAATGTAAGAAAATAGGAAAGTATCGTTCTTATGAGGTACCAGCAGTGTATGTATTTTGTAAATTTAGTAGGTATGTAAATTTGTAATTGGTAATTTAAAATTTATAGTTAAAATTTCATGGTTTAAAAACAAGCCTGCTTTTAGTATCTTATAGTAACGATATATGTTTTCAGTATTTAATGGTATAGGTAATGTAAATTTTGAGCTAATCTTTTGTAGTTCAATATATAATTCTTTAGGATTTAAAATATTTAAATCTACAATTCCATTTTGTAATAATGAGAGACTAAATACATACTTTTGTAATGTTGAATATATCTCGTCGGTCGTTTTAATTAGTGACAACATGTGTTCCGAAATCTGGACCTCGATGTCAATACCTTGACTTTGTTTAACCATATTATTACTAAGAAGTTCAAATTTCTGAATATTTTTATATAATATATTAATATTCGAGTTCATTTGTGTAAATGATTGATTATAATATTGAATTGTTGATGAAATAATTGAAACTTATTGTTGCATGAGAATGTCAGTTTCATTTTGACCATGCATTTCTTTTGACCAGATGAATCTAGTTTTTTAGGAACAATCCACACTGGGCTTGTCCATGGTTAAAACTATGGTTGAATTATATTTTGGTTTATATTAATTTGTTTTTCAACCTCATGTTCGTGTACTTTGGGGTACCTCTATGTCTTTGTACTTATTGGATTGTTTGTATTTGTGTGAATATTATATTTTAATGTGTTTGTGGAGGATAAAACATCTCCTTTAAAATGAAAAATATCAATACATTTATTACATCTATTTCCAAGGGACTTTCAAGCGTTCTATATTATTTAAATGATTCATTCTTAAATTGTTAACCTCCTTCGATTTTGATAGCTTATTGTATTCATTAATTGATTTTTATTACTAAAATGAATCTCATGATTTTTTGATAATCGATTATTGTCGGTAGATTGTGAAAGAAATCAGAACCCAGTAATCCATCATATTGGCCATTTAAAGAAAAACTCGATCCATCGACTATGTAAACATTGTGTTTTATGCATAAGTGATCGATCATTAGAGTTAATTCTGCAGATCCAATATAGTGGTCATTGGTTGATTGTTCACACCGTGTATGATGATTTTATCCTTAGTATTTATAGTGGTATTATTTAAGTTTAAAGACTTTGAGCTATATAGACTAATTGTCGCGCCCGTATCTATTAAAAATGTTATACCTTTGTCCCTTGAATTATTTGACAAAAACGTTAATTTGCCATCTATAAGTCGCGTGCAGGCACAGATGGGCAATAATAATAATGCCCCTCTCCTCTTAACGCCCGCATAACTAGCAATAGTTCAGGGGCCTATGGCAAAATAAATGTAATTGGGTCAGAATTCTCTGTCAAATTATGACAGTAACCAATTACGCCATAGGTGGAGGAGTAGTACGGATTATTATTATTATTATTAATGTTTTTAATTGATTAAATTTTGGTAAAATATTATTATTTTTAACGTTTTGTTTATTAGTTATGGTAACATTATATAAGTTGACGCCTCTTATTACATTTTATTTTCCTAAGGGACGCTGTCCACAGGAAGTACTTCCCAGTTTAAACAATCGTTATTGTTATAATTATGTGTGGCATTTTTCACAGCAGGATTCCTGGGAGTATTTTATCTTACTCGGCATTCATTGTATGAATGACCAGGTCTCTTACAAAATGTGAAATAACGTGGTGTATTATTATTTTGTGGATAATAACCTCTTTGATTAGAATGATTATAAGCGTTGCCTTGTGTCTGATACTGAGAATTATTTGGTTGCAGTCCTGGATTGGAATTTGCATTATTATAGTTTCTGAAATTATACTTAAAATGAGGATTCTTTTATGTAAATCGAAAATTATTACTTCTGTTTTTATTAGTAGTTGTGGCTTTTGCGCCTGAATTTAATTTGTGATAATTTAATTTATTTTCTCTTGTAAAGCTAGGC
Organism: Othius punctulatus; assembly: GCA_951805005.1. Taxonomy (NCBI): domain Eukaryota; kingdom Metazoa; phylum Arthropoda; class Insecta; order Coleoptera; family Staphylinidae; genus Othius; species Othius punctulatus. The sequence continues at coordinate 74,877,959 of OX638138.1, forward strand.
CATACGCTTCATTTTAAGTGGAAATGTTTCTTACCTTAACATTCGACTAAGTTCAGGTCTGCAGTGTACAGGGTGGCCCAATTTGGATGTTTCTATAGGGGATCTCGGTAACTAGAAGAGATAGAGAAAATCTGATGGTGTATCCTCGATCTCTTTTTACAAGACCAACTCAATGGTGAAAACAAAAAATTGTCTATCGTCTTTTGTTTTCAAGTTATGGCCAAAAACTCATTATTTTCCATTTTGGATTTTTATCAATATTTCATTTATTTGTCATTTTATTAAGATACGAGTTGCATGTTCTTCATGCACTTTTCTACGGTGAATTGAATGAGTTTTACATAATTTTGATATCTTCGTTAATAACCAAGATACAATACAAAGTTGTGTTTTTTTAAATAGAAGTCATAGTTGGCTTTGGTCTTAATAAATAGGTTATTTTTTTCTCTTTTTGATGATGTATCACATGTGGATGTTATAACTGCATTTTTGTTGAAATCTATTAAAATTCTTTCAAAACGTCATATGTTCTCTTATTGGACGTAGTAGGCTTGTTTTGTTTAAATTGTTTGATTGTCAAGCTAACACATTCGACGTGATCTTTATATTTCGAAGTGTTTAACAATGTCGTACAAAAGTTATGAAATATTTGATATGTTAGATGCTTTATTCAAAGCAATAACAAATCACTAATTGACATAGAAACATATTTTAATCGCTATCCGGAAATAAAACAACCGGATAAATCAATATTTCAAAGACTAAAAGAAAATCTTATCAACCACGGATCTTTCAAGTAGCCAAAATCAAGGTCTTACAATATAGTAGACCCCGAAGAAACTGCTACTAATGTAATTTTAGATGTAATAGTGAATCCAGCAATTTCCAGCCGGCATATTGAGGATTTCGAAGCATCGAGCACTTAGAATTAAAATTGAAGAAACATAAATTTAGACCATACATTATTCGAAAAAGACACAATTTTAACGACCAAGATATAGAACGACAAATTATATAAAATGAGTAATGATAATATTAATAATTTACGACAACATTTTATAGATTGTATAAATTCAATTTCAAATGTTCACATTCATATTACTTACGGAAGTGTTATTAAAATATGCAACATATGCATTTTGAATAATGGATATCCATTGGAACATTTATTGTAATTTAAATATTGTGTCTATGCTTTTCAATGCTTCATTGAAGGTTTTTTTTTCAATCTTGGAAAAATCAATATATTGGGTTGTCTGCCTTTTAGATGATATAGCCTGTAATATTCCCTAGGCAATAAGATAATTGTTATTTATTTAATAAACCTTTCTAACATATATAATACAGTATTCACATGGTATTTTTGTAATTTACAGATGGCAAATTTGTGCATTTTCAATAAATAATTTTACTCGAAACAATACAAGCCTACTACCAGACGCCCAATAAGAGAATATATGAAGTGTTGACACAATTTTAATAGATTTCAAAAAATACAATTATAACATTCACATGTGATACATCATTGAAAAAAGAAAAAAATAACCTATTTATTAAGGCCAAAGCCAAAGTATTTAAAAAAAACAAAACTTTGTGTTGTATCTTATTTATTAACGAATATATTAAAATTCTGTAAAACCTATTCAATTCACCGTAAAAAAGTGCCTGAAGAACGTGTAACTCTTATTTTAATAAAATGAGAAATTAATGGAATAATGATAAAAATCGAAAAGGGAAAATAATGAGTTTTTGGCCATAACTTCAAAACGAAAGACGATATCCAATTTTTGTTTTCACCATTGAGGTGGTCTTAAAAAAAAAGATCGAGGATACGCCATCCGATTTTCTCTATCTCTTCTAGTTACCGAGATCCCCTATTGAAACATCCAAATTGGGCCACCCTGCACAATAAATCTGCGTAACGCTGTTGGTGAACTTCGCGTCTTAGACATAGGAAATGATTAGGTTCATTACAATTTTGAACTTCTGCTTGTATACAGTTGCTTTTATATTTTTCTAGCCTTTTGAAAAACTGGTTAATGTCTTCGTGTGGAAGCTGTTTAATAGTTTCAAGTTCTTCGTGAGCTTGAACGATAAATTGAGTATACCCGTAATACAATTTTAATAATGTTCTTAATTCGTGCCAATTTGTTACGTCTTCCAACTCGATTTCATTAATTACGTTCGTCGATAATTGCGACACAACATACATAAGCAAAGCATTTTTTTTTATTAGGATCGGCTAGATTGAATGCTGAATTGCAATCCTGTATAAAGCGGTTTTCTTCTTCGCTCACCAAAAATCTGTTGCGTCCATTTTCTGCAGCAGTATTGTTGGAGGCTAAGCACTTCTGACACCAGGTTATTTTAAAATTAACCTACTTTTGTTATTATTCCTCACTATTTATTCACTTAATAACTTTAGTTATCACTGTTTCACCTTAGAACTAGGATTCACTCCAGGATAATGATTAGAACGTGATAATAGGTAGGCGAGGTTAAGAATAACTTATTTTGTTTGAAGTTCACTTGAGATCGTTGCTTTATTACAATTAACTCAATACGACGTGAACTGAGTTCACCAGGGGCCTTAATATAACTTGTAAACACGGACAGTAACGAAGCGCAACGTTGTGAACGCAGTAAGATGGACTAAGATGACTCTGATTTGTCAGTGATTCCATTCCTTTTATAAGTTGAGTTATGCTTAGATCAGCATAAGCTGACTATTGCAAAATTTAGACAATGATGTTATTATTTGGGGAACACCCAACAATATACTAAAATTAGCTTCAAATATGCAGGGTGTTCGATATACGATAAAATGAATATAATATACTTTTTTTATGTAACACCCTATATAAAATAGGAAATTTTATTGTAGCATAATTTTCTTAAATGAGAATATTTTTTTATTTTAAATTTTAGTACAGGGTTGCCAAGTTATTTATATAAAAGAAAATGTTAAAACAAAGGTCAACAAAACAAAAACGTTCTGAGACTCTATTTAAAAATTAAGAAAAAACGGAATTGGTTATGAATAGTTATACGTACTACTCGTGTAATAATATTAAAAGTTTAAAATTGTGTCCTTTCAGTGCCTTGTATTGGACAGGCAAACTTGATAAATTTTACAATCATTATAGTTCTTTTTTTTTAAATTGAATGATTTTTTTTTATTCCACTCTATTCCTGATAATATTTCCTTTATTTTTCATAATGCATGTTCTATACTTAAAGTTATATTTCTTGAGATATTAAAAAAAAATGAATTTAACACAATCCTAATGTGAATAAGGCGTATTTATATAGGTAGCGATAGTTAAAACAAATGATAGAAGTTGATGGAGGAAGCCATCACGTTACTACGTTTTTTATCACTTCATTTTTCGTTAAACACGTAATACGTTCTCGCGCGTCTGCCGCGCGCGAGAAAAACTTATCACCGCGGTGAATAGTAAAGACCGCAAGGGCAGTGCGCAACATATATAGATATCAATTAATACAATAAAATAATAATACACACGTGCTGTTGGCTGGGATAGCTGACATGCAAAACTTTATACATGGTCAATGCGCGCAGTCTGCATGCAGCGATCCAAACACAAATTCTCAATGACTATAATTAGGTTATTCTCAAGTGATTCAAGATACAAGAATGAATAGTTGTAGATTCAAGTTAGCGAGTAGAGCTCGCGAGGCGAGGATGTATCGAAGGTCGATCGCTCCGTCTGCCGCGCGCGAGAAAAACTTATCGCCACGGTGAATAGTAAAGCCCGCAAGGGCAGTGCGCAGAGGAAGATATCTATTAATACAAAAAAATAACAATACACACGTGCTGTTGGCTGGGATAGCTGAGATGCAAAACTTTATACATGGTCAATGCGCGCAGTCTGCATGCTGCGATCCAAACACAAATTCTCAACACACCTGCGATCAGCAGCCGGGGCCTTGTTTGCATCCTGTACAGTCAACAGAATTACAACTTACCTCAGGACCTTATATCCAACCTATGCAAACACAACCTACCTTTGCACCTCAATCACAAAGCCAAACACAGAGGTACAATCACATAATAACTACCAGCCATACGTGTCACAAGTGAAACACGACTGGCAAATAGTAAATTATAATAGCAAACGACTCAGAAGCCCGGAAGAAAAAAGTAAAAACACAAGGCAGCATCGACAAACCACACTTAATGATTACTGGCTGAACACTCCTGTCACACTCGAAAATAGATATGAGAAATTAAACGACGACGCAGATATTAAAACAGCAGAAAAAGTCGCAAAACTACCACCAATCTTCGTCTCTGGAGTGAAAAATAGCCAGCCGCTCATGGACCTACCAGAAGAAGTCGCAGAAGATAACTACACCACAAAAGCCATATCTGGCGATGAAATTAAAATCCAACCGAAAACGGATCAACAATATCCTCTATTATAAAAGCATTAAACGAGAGAAATGCAAATTTCTACACTTATAAACCAAAAAGTGAAAGACAATTCCGGGTAGTTCTTAAAGGACTTCATCCATCCACAAAACTGGAAGAAATAATATCAGAACTAGACCTAAAATATCATATTGTTACCAATATCTGGAACATCACACAAGGAGCAACAAAGAAGCCATTACCCGTGTTTTATATCGATCTCCAGCCTAAGGAAAACAACAAAGAAATATATAAGGCACAACTTTATATGCACTCAGTAGTTCAGTTTGAAGCCCCGCACATAAAAAGAGAAATACCGTAATGCACTAGATGTCAAAAATTTAACCACACAAAAAACTTCTGCAATGGATTACCACAATGCGTAAAATGTGCTGGACCCCACCTTACATGTCAATGCAAAAGAAACACTAGAGATAACCAAGTCAAATGCGTGAACTGCGGAGATGCACACCCAACCCAAGCAATTATCGCGGCTGCAAAATATACAAGCAACTGCAGCTGATTAAATTTCCTCCTCTGAGACAAAAAAATATATATTCAGCAAAACCCAGTCATACAATCGCATCTCTGAGGCACCCCGGTACCTCCTATGCGCAGATGATTGGACCAAACAATGTTCGACAACAAGTTAATAATAACGAAATGTCAGAACTAAAAGAAATGATCAAAAAACTAACCGAACAAATGTCTACTATGCTAAACCTCTTAACTGCACTGCTTGCTAGCAAAACATAATGGTTAGGGCTGAAATACATACACTGAAGAATTAAAAATATTCCTCCTACTACACATAGACATAATATTAATTGCTGAAACACATTTTACAAAGAAAAGTACATGAAAATTCCAAAATATACGCTATACAAAACAAATCACCCAGATGGAAAAGCACAAGGCGGCACAGCATTGCTAATAAAGAATAACATAATGCATCACGAAACAGATAAATATACAAATGACTACATACAGGCAAGTAGTATTATAGTTGAAAGTAAGACAGGTCCTTTAACAATATCAGCTGTATATTGTTCTCCCAAACACAATAACAAAAAGGAACAATTTGAGCATTTCTTTAAAACACTTGGAAATAAATTTATAGCAGGTGGTGACTATAATGCTAAGCATCTACGATGCGTCTCACGCCTGACAACAACTAAAGGCAGATAATTACTTGTATGAAAAATAATAACTTTAATTGTCTAACATCCTGCATACATAACAACCTATGTACATAGTGGTCCTCTGATCCTAAAAAAAAAAACAGACGTTATAGACTTCTGTATCACCAAAGGAATTAACCTAAAATAAGTGAAAACTGAGTCATGCATAGATTTATCTTCAGATCACTCTCCAATAATAGCGACAATGAACTCCAAAATTCTAAACAAACAAAAGCCACCTTCGCTGTATAATAAAAAGACTGACGGGAATATGTTTAAAGATATTCGAGATCGCTCAATTGAAGTAAACATACCGTTGAAAACGGAAATGCATATAGAAGATACAATAGACAACTTAAATAGAGCAATACAAAAAGCGGCTTGGCAAGCGACACCTTATCAAGAAAAAAAAAAATTAAAAGAGAGTTGTCTAGTAATAGTAAAAGAAAAAATAATAACCAAACGAAAATTACGTGCACAGTGGAGAAAAACAAGATAAGCAGAAGACAAAACAAAACTAAATAAATCTATGAAAGTATTAAAAGCGTTACTTCTTGAACTCAAAAATCAAGGTATACAAGAGCACCTGCGTAACTTGCCACATACAGAAACAAGCGAATACTCCCTATGGAAAGCTACAAGGAAAATTAAAAGGCCTCAGCAAGCAATACCACCAATAAAAGCTAACGATAACGGTAACGGCGAATGGTGTAAAAATGACGGAGAGAAAGCCAAGGTATTTGCATAACATCTAGCGAAGGTATTCACTCCACACCCAGCAGGTAACGCAGAAGAAGATGTCAGAATTGCAAACTATCTGGAGACCCCTACCAACTAGACTCTCCAATAGAACCATTCAAGATCAAATAAGTAAAGGCCGTCATCAACAAAGACATAAATACCAAAAAGGCGCCTGGATATGACCTAATTGCAGGAAGAGTTCTTGAAGAAACAACGAAAAAAATCCAAATATGTATAACGCATATATTCAATGTAGTACAGAGAGTGGGATATTTTCCTAGCCAGTGGGAGGTAACAGAAGTTATAATGCTACCAAAGCCAGGAAAATATCCTACGGACATAACATCATATAGACCAATAAGTCTGCTTCCAGTATTTTCAAAAGTATTGGAAAAACTTATATGAAAAGATTAAAACCATTACTGGAAGATAGAAATTTAATTCCCAATCACCAGTTCGGATTTAGAAATCTCCATGGAACTACTGAAGAAGTTCACCGAATCGTAAAATAGATCTCCAACGATATAGAATGCAAAAGATACTGCTCGGCAGCGTTTCTTGATGTAAGCCAATCGTTTGACAAAATCTAGCATGCTGGTTTACTCTACAAGTAAAAAAATAATATACCACACCACTTTTTCCAAATCATTAAATCTTACCTATCCTACAGACACTTTTTGGTGAAACAGCAAAGCAAATATACCGATCTCAAAGACATCAATGCCGGAGTACCACGGGGCAGGGTTTTAGGCCCCATGTTATACCTATTGTACACCGCAGACCTACCCACCAGCAATATCACTACAGTGGCAACGTTCGCAGACGACACCGCTATACTGGCATCCTATCGAGACCCAGCAAAGGCCTCAAGGAACCTGCAATTAAACCTACACAAAGTAGAAGAATGGCTCAACACATGGAAGATCAAAGTCAACGAGAACAAATCAGTGCATGTAACCTTTACTACCAGAAGAGAAACGTGTTCACCAGTAATTATAAATAATACTCAAATTCCGCAAAAAGAAGAGGCCAAATATCTCGGACTACATACAGACCGCCGTCTAATATGGCAAAAATATATATTCCACAAAAGAAAACAAATAGGAATCAGACTGAGCCGAATGAATTGGTTAATGGATAGAAAGTCGCAAATGTCAGTGAAAATCAAGATACCACTCTACAAAGCAATATTGAAACCTATATGCTGTTACGGACTACAGCTGTGGGGAACTGCCAGCAACTCCAATCGTGAAATTCTGGAGAGGTTTAAAATAAAGTACTACCCCTAATAGTGGATGCACCTTGGTATGTACCCAACTACGTCATCGAGCGATTCCGTGTATCAATCCCCTCATCTTGCCCATGGTCACCTAAGGAAATCGCCTTCTTGGCATTACTTCTCCGGTGTCCAGCCACTCTTTATGCTATCTCCCGCTTATTACGCCCCCTCCTCTCAGTGTCCTTTAGTCCTTCTCCTTCTGCTCCATGATATTTACTATCTGCTGTCCGATGGCGGCCCACTTCATTTCGCTTTCTAACATGTTCCCGATTATGTTGTCGGCGTCTATAGTTCCCTCTGCTGCGCTCATTAGCAAGCCTCTTTCTGTTACCCATCTCGTACACTGGAAGACAGTGTGCACTACCGTGTTGGTTTCCCCGCAGTACCAGCAGGCATCACTGTCCGCGAGATGCATCCTCTTTAGATACGCAGCAAAGCACCCGTGTCCTATTAGAAATTGTATTATAAAGTAGTTACTTACACCGTGCGATCTGTTGTGCCACGTCTCTATCTCCTGGTTTATCCTCTTTGTCCATTTCCCTGTGTTCGCTGTCACTACAGTATTTCTCCCACTTGTATATCGTGTCCATTCGGGCTTCTTTCATTTTAATCAGTTGGTTCTCCCCCTTCCTATATTTCCTTCCTTCGGCAAGGGGGTGGATCGGAATAACTCCCGCCACGTCATGTATTACCCACGTAAAATAGCTGATGGTAATGTTTCCTTGAGGGTATGCGGTATCGAATGATGTATCTTACTGGTCTTGTTCTTTATATGTATGCCGTTTATCATTGTCGAATCTATGTATGTACATACTTGTTAATGTAATTAAATAAATTGAATTGAATTGAATTGAATTGAAAACCGTTCGGTACGCCAGGGTGATTCGTATGGCCGCCTTCGTCTGCACCCTGGCTAGGATGTTCTTATACTTCTAGGCTCTACTCTGTTTGTGCCATATAGGAGCCGCGTATAGCACGATGGAGTTTGCTACTGGGCACAGCATATTTCTGCTTCCGTCCTTGGCCCTTCTACGTTCGGCAAGACTCTGCTTAGCGCTTGCACAGCAGTTTCGGCTTTCCTGACTGTCTTTATTATATGTGCCCCGAAGTTAAAGTTTTTGCCGAACTCCACCCCCAGGTATGTGAGGCTATCTATGCTGCGGATCTCTTTCCTCCCGACCTGGAGTGCGATGTCCTTGAGAGTTGGTCTCCCGGCCACAATCATCATCTCCGTTTTATCTAGCGCAAGCTCCAGGCCTTTTTCCGCCATCCACCTTTAGATCCGTCCTGTGGCCCACTGGACGTCCTCCACTATTTTGGTCTTGCCTTTGCCTTCTACCACCATGGCCAGCTCGTCCGCGTACCCCACCAGCGTTGTTCCCTTTGATACCTTCATCCTCAGAACCCCATCGTACACTATGTTCCACAAGTTCGGTCCTAATACAGAGCCCAGGGTTACCCCGTAGTCACGTGCAACACCCCTTTCTCCCCCACGAGTATGCTTCTATCTTGTAGATAGCTGCATATAATTTTCCTTTGGTAGGGCGTGACCTTCCTTTCCTTAAGCTCGTCCACGATGTCTCTCCATCGCACCGTGTTGAACACGTTTCTCACGTCGAAAGTGATCATCACTGCGTACCTTTCTTTACACTTGTTTACGTTCCCCACTATGGTCTTAACGGCTTGCATGGCATACACTGTGGACCGGCCCGCTCTGAAGCCATACTGGATGTCGGAAAAGCCTCCCCATTCCCTATCGCGCTCATCAGCCTGCTATTTATGATCTGCTCGTATGGTTTGCTGATTCCGTTCAGGAGGCATAGCGGCGTGTACCCTCTCTCAGTGCCACTCTTGTTTGGTTTATCTTATCAGCACCAGCCTGCCAGTTTTCCACAGCTCGGGAAATTCTCCCCGTCTGATGACCTCGTTTATGTAGTCGCACTCTATCCCCGGGTACTTCTCTGTGATTGCCTTATCACTTCCGGCGGGACCCCGTCCGGCCCAGCTGTCTTCCCTTTCTTAAGTCTTCTCCTTGCGGCTGTGATATCCTTGCTGGTGTATGCTATGATGTCTGCCGTTTGTACCTCTATACTTGGCCACCTTTCCAGCTTATGGCGTGGAAACATCTTGTCCGCCACCTACAGTTGCTCTTCATCTGTTAGGGTTACAGGCATACGCGTTGCCATCACCCATCACTATCTACCCATCACTATCTTGTACCCTGTACCCCATATATAGACCGTCTACCTCGTTGCACAATTTTGCCCAAGCGTCTTTCTTCGCCTCTTTGATTGCATGCTTCAGTATGTATTTCATGTTTTTGTATTCCTGTCAATTTTGTCCTTTTACTTTGCATTGGTTTGAGTTTTGATGTTTGCCCTGGTGACAGCTCTTCTGGATCTTAAGTATAGCATTCTTGTTTCCGCTACTTCCGCCGTCCAACAGTGAACAGGTCTTCTAACCGGTTTTCCTGAAATTGGCATCGCATGCCTTCTCTATGATGTTTATTAGGTATATAATGTTTCGAGCTTTTTAGCTTCCTGTGCGTCTTCCGCTTTTACGATATATTTCCTGCCTCTCTTGCCCGTCACTTGTTTGCACGTCCCATTTTGGGTCTGCTCCACTATATTGAAGCATATGTTCTTGTGGTTGCAGAGGTTCTCTTCCTCGCTGACGCGCCACCCCTGTACTATGTGTACCATGTCCCTGGAGCACAAGGTCACGTCGATATGTGATTTGCACCCTCTCCTCTCATATGTTGGGGTATTCCCCCTGTTCACCACCTCCAGCTCGTTGCCAATTACCCATTCTGCCAGCCATTCTCCCATTCTCCCCCTCTTATCTTCGTGTGGTAATCCCCATGCGAAGGCCTACCCGTTGAAGTCTCCGCTTATGATTAGATGGCGATCTGTTGCAATGTTGTTTCCTAGGTCAGCTAGGTATTGTTCATAGTTCGTCTGGCCGCAGTTCGGCCAGACGTAACATGAGTGCATTGTCACTCTTTTCCCTTTTCTTCTAGTCTCCGCCCACACGTAGCTTCTTCCCTTTCCTGTCTTGTTCATTTCCACATTTGCTTCGCCTGCCACGTATAGTGCGGCATCCTCGTTATCGTCCATGAGCCACCTAGGGTTATTTCTCGCCATTTGTTCGGTTCTTGTATGAGGGCTACGTCGATATTTGTCTCATTGCAAATCTGTCTGCTGAGGTCTTGCCCTCCTGCACCTGTTTAAGTTCGCTTGTATCACTTTCATTGGTTAGGTGTGTATGTCGCACCCTCGTGAACTATGCCGGCTAGAACTACGAGAATTATCACGTTTGTGGAAAGCAGAAATATTCTCTACCTCTGTGCGAAACGTATTTACGATGTCTTTCATTGTGTCTCTCATAAGGGAACTAACGCCTTCAACCAACATTTTAGGATTTTCTTTGTGGGAAGTGACTTCACTTAGCTGATGTTTTGGAGTCATCTCTAAGACTGCGTCAGCTACTTCAGCTAGTTCATCTAACGACGAGTTGTCTGTATCATCAGAATGGCTTGTACCGAGTTTGGTAAGCGGCTTATCCACAATGGTTTATCAACGCTGTCAGGAATTACATTCTCTGCTACACTTCTCAAAGTACGAATTAATTGCGAAGGACTTCTATCTAAAATTTCTTCATGTTAAAGAAGTCGACGAGTTTTCTGTTCTTGTGTCGAACTCAAACGTTTTGTTAATTCTACTTTAAGCCGTTCATACCGATCAGTTGGCGGTGTGTTTATGAGTATGTCACGAACTTTTTTCATAATTACAGGCTCCATGCAACTACTCTCTATTCACGATGTTTTTGCGTCACTGGAGTCTATGAATATCTAGTCATTTTGTTGGTAGTGTTTTGGAAATAACTGAATTTTTATAATAACTGACGGAAATTGTAATTTTTTTTAGGTTAACTTGTTTTCAATTTGAGGTTATATTTTTTAAATAACATTGTTGCCAGTTGTAATGTTTAAATTATTAGAGATGAAAATTGAACGGCAGGAAAGAAAATGAAAAAATATATTGAAAAACTTTGAATTTATTTCAATTTGGGAAAGGATTATGTGGAGACTTTGATATGCCAATTAGATATAAGTATTAAATGTTGCCCTAATTACTGGTATGGTAAAATAAACAAGTTAAATTGTTCTCCCTTTTTTCTCTTTTTCTTCAATGATTTCCCTCAATGCCAAGGTTTCCACTCAAGGTTTTCTTGGGCCTTCCTAAGCTTCTTTTCCTTTTCACCGACCTGTCTCTAGATAACGTAGGTACCATTTCTTTCACAGTTCGTTTCAATAATAATGTACAGATAGTATGTCTTTCCTTAAGGCACTATAGATAATTTCAGACTGCCTCCATGGAACGACGATGAAATGAGACGATGAAGAAATTGCTATATATAATCTAAATCCTCACTTATATAAATATTCTACTAATTTTGGTTAGATTATTAAAATTACATTCTCTGACAAACATCTTATGATTTTAAACAGTCACTTAAAATTTCGCCTAAATATGTATGTGTTATTTACTCGTCCTCTATTACTTCGCCAAGCAAATCAGAGGTCGCCAACCGAGAAGGAACGCCGACGCACCCAAGCCTAGTAGGCATACCAACTTAAAACAATATCTCATACTCATAATAACCGAACAATGGTGCACAGACCCCTCTTTGAACTTTAACCCGTCCAAAACAGAGCTGGTCCTCTTCACGAGAAAAGGAAACTAGGCAAGCTTAGGCTACCTAAACTTTTCAACACCCCCCTAGCGCTGTCGTCGGAGGTTAACTACCTGGGCATAATTTTCGACAACAAACTCACATGGGGGCCTCATCTCACAGCGAGATGCAAGAAAGCATGTGTCTCCCTCTGGCAGTGACGGAGGGCTGTCGGGAGGACATGGGGGCTATCCCCCAAGATAGCTCTCTGGCTGTACACGGCACTCATAAGACCAATGATAACGTACGGTGCGCTGATCTGGTGGCCCAGAACCAGACAGAAGACTTCAATAAAACCGCTCAATGAGCTACAGAGAACAGCATGCCTCAGCATTACAGGGGATATGCGAACAACACCAACAGCTGCAATATAAGCAATGGTCTGTCTTCCACCCCTCGACATTTACGTAGAGGAGGTGGCTACAGCGGCTGCTCTACGGCTGAACTCAATCGGAATTTGGTCCATAGGAGGTAAAGACAGTGCTTGCCAGACTGTCGCCTCCTGGACGAGGCGGTCAAAAAGACGCCTCTTCTTGGAATGGCGACAGATAATGTGTCACCTTACTACGTTTTTGAAAGAACCTTTGAAGTATCAACCGACGCTGGACCTGAAACGAGGATGCGGGGGGAAGTCTCCGCATCTTCATAGATGGCTCCAAAACCAAAATAGGAGCTGGCGCGTGTATCTACTCGTGTGACCTAGACCTATCCATAGCGAAAGCTCTCGGAAAGCATGCGACAGTACTTCAATCAGAAGTCTGTGCCATCAACCAGGGAGCAAAATAAATTCTAAACAAGGAACAAGATCACCTCTAAACTAGTACTAGACTGCCACAACACCTTAAGCCAAGCGGCCCACGCAAACAATATTAAGCTGCAATGGGTAGAGGGTCACGACACAACAGATGGCAACTATAGGGCAGTTGAGCTGGCTCGAGTGGGATCCGCCCAGGGTAACATCAGGGAATGCCAATCGACTGCCAATCGCACCAACACTCAAAAGTCTTAATGCTATTTTTAAAGACAACACCCTCAAAGCGCTAAAGCAGCGCTGGAATGACACTCCAGAATGTAGACAGGCCAAGGACGCAATGCACGCACCTTGCCCGAATATAGCCATATATTACCTGGGATTGTCTCGTGAAAACCTGCGTCTTCTTACAGGAATTACTACGGGACACTGTCAGCTAAGGAAACATATGCACACAAAGGGTCTAGTGGATAGTCCGCTGTGCAGGGCATATGAAGAAGAGAACGAGAAGGCGGAACACGTGCTGAGCACCTGCCCAGGAACTCTGGCCGAACATGGTCAGTATTAGGGAAACCTCTCCCAGCGCCATACTCTCCCTCGTCCACCAAATAGGGTGGCTGGACAGCTAGAGGCGCACGGGAAGAATATCCCTAACGGAGGTGGTACAATGGGCCTGATGAGGCCTAAGTACTTGATCGATGGATCGCCTTCCGAACTAAATCCAGAATCCAGAACTTAAAACAAACTGGATACAAAGGCATCAGCAGAACGTTAACGTATATGCGCTGATTGTGTAAAATAGGGCAATTTAGATTAGGTTATTTATTGTTGTTTTAGGTCAGGGTCTTAGATTTACGTTTTAGGCGAAAGAAATGCAACTTTTAATGATATGGCAGAAGAAACATTGAGTAAGATATAAGATGGATCAAGGAATATAAGAATTGGATATGGCAGCAATGAATGACATGCAATACAATGAGCGATGAAGCTGATTCGACGTTTGTGTTGGAGACAATGGAAGTCGAGTTATTCGTAGAAAATATGAGGCGTACGATTCTAACTGTCTGAAAAGAAATGTCAAATTTCCTGGATCGGTTATGGTCTGGGGTAGCATGTCATCCAAATTAGTAGGAATACTTCAGTTTATTCAAGGTATTGTGGATACAATCAAATATTTGTATACTTTAGAAGAATCACTTTTACCTTTCATGGAATAATCAATGACATTAAGACAGGATTTTATATTTTAGCAAGACGGCGCTACTACTATTTCTAGTAGTCCAGTTTTATTTCCCATCAAAACTTTGCGGGACAAGATCCTGCTGGAACATTTCCAGAACTGCAGCAAATGCTTCCGGAAATATGGGATTCGTTCACATTGGCATTCTGCGAAGGTTTGGTTAATACTACGCCCCAAATAACTTCGGATGTTTTAAAAATTAAAAGGGATGACCAAACACTTACGGCACAGAACTGTATTGTACAAAATAGCTGGGTCTATGATTTGTCATTTTAAAACTCTGCCAATGATTAAAATTACTTATTGACAAGGAACCTTTTAGCTCACTTTTAAATTTATTTACTTCAGATATGCCTTTCATTGTAGTAGGTACAACCCTCTATAGGTGACTTTTGGTACAGTGTAGTGTATTGACACATTTACAGTGTCGTGTCTTATAACCTCTTTATTTCTTGTATTGTAATTGTGTAGATTGCTATTTTGTTATAATGTTGCCGGATCTGGATATATATCCGCTATAAATCAATATAAACAAGTGACCGCATATTCACGGGCAGAAAAACGACGAGACGTCGAAAATATAACTAGCAAACTTGGTCCTTTTTTCTACTACCTACCCAACCTTTTGCTGCACCAAAAGGCGACATGTCACCTCGGAGCCCAAGCTTCCCTCTTCCGTCCACGACTCTAAAGTGGACGGTAACAATAAACTTTTGGAAATTTTTCACTGCGTATGTGCAATACTTATAAATGTATAGACTCGGCAATGATAGTACATTATTATTTCTAAATACCTCGCAACACGTATCTAAGCTTTTTAGATTGAAATTTACACGCTATATTCTTTTTGTACGATCATGATTAAATGCGAAGTTTAACGGCCTCAAAACAGGGTGTGAAGTAAGCGTTTTAAGGCCGATTTTTAAAACAGGCCTTAAAAAATTTCATGGCCTTATGGAAATAGGGGGTGAAGTAAGTGTGTGAAGGCCGCCTTGACTACTATATTGACGATTAGGTTTTGACATTCACTTTAATTTATACGTCAATTTGACATTACACAATTGAAAAAATGACAAACAAATATACGTTAAAACAAAAACAAGTGAACTTTAAAACAAAAATGGAGACAAATGAAATGAGAAATGAAGTTGTGAGAGAGAAGAAATTAGTAGTGCTGAATGTGTGGAATTGTGCGTGTATGTCTCGAATCTCGAAGTGTGTGAGAGCTGAGGGTGTTCGCGAAAGTTACTACTGTCTCGAGCGTTGAGACGCGATAGTAACTTCTACTTCGTCAGGCGAGAGCGCGTGACCGACTTGGTGATCAGTTCGTGAGCGACTGATCAACGTTGAGACAGGGAACGCAAATCATCCCCTCTCCATGCAAAGGTGACATTCTTCCCCCCCACGCAACTCTCGTGGTCGCTAAGTGGGCTTAATTTCAACTACTGATTAATAATTTCAAAATTCCTCTTCAGCGCTGGTGCGAATCTTAAGGTTGCGATATTTATTGAGTAAAATCAAGCATTTTAGACCTTTACGCAAGCGAACACCACTGCTGTTAAAATCAATTAAATCCTTTGTTTTACATATCAAATTATTCTTAAAAGTACAAGAATTCTATAGATCTTCGTCATAATTTGTCTGCAAATTTAGTTATTTCGTTTGCGTTCAATGTCTTTACTAAAACCTTTTGTCCGGACAAAATAATGGTTTTTGAGATTCTATTTTTTTTATTATATGAAAATAGTGTTGTAGCGTGGTCATAACAAAATTTGGTAATGATTGGACTAAAACCAATGTATTTATTCAATAATTTATGGACGACATCATGACTAAAAATGAACTATAATCACAAAAATTGTGGTTTTTACGTCATAATTCAAATTCCAATCGGAAAAATTTGAACTTCTATTTCCACACCTTGACAGTACAGCCACGAATCCATTGCTATATTTCCGCGAAATTTTTGTCAAGCCGTTTAGGAGAACAAAAGAAGTTTGTAATATGCATTTTTGCGATTATGACAAAGAGCGTAGAAGAAAGAGATGCAAAATTGTGACGGGTTTACGGTACCATCGGGGACAATGGGTTTTATTTTTATTGCACTCAGTTTAGGTCATATAATAAATTACAGCAGCTTTATTTATCAGTTTGTGAATTCATGTGAAAAGGAAGCTCTATAATAATTGCACCATCGGTCTAATAGTCGTTTACATTAATATATGAATACAAAAATGATATTTTGGCACTTGACTTTTGACTCACATTGACTCTACATGATTATTTACTATGTATTTGCTGGCATTTTGCGGCAAATTAAGTTTCTCTTTAGATTACCGTGTGCAGTATCTACCTGGTATAATTCCGAGTAACAGGGTGGTATGGCCCGGTAAATGCGTGCTCACAAAATCCCTCGTCCCGCTATGATTCACATAATATAACAGATTAATAAATATTACCCGCAAATAGTTCTTTGCAGGTAGCTTTATAACTGAAACTACCAACAAAACACTACCTATAGTTGTTTATCAAGAAAATTAATAAAATCAAGAATTCTACATTTGAAACAGCATTTAAGAGGCATATTAGCGGGCCATAAGTCAGAATTCTCCATAACATTATTATTAGCTGCCTCTCCATACCATGTATTTGAATATCATGCCAAATGCCAAAGCAATTGTTCCTTAAATCGACCGGAAAACCGATATATGACCTAATAAAAAGTACACCGATTTGGACGGAATTATTAAAGTTGTATGAAAGAGACGAAATTATCCGGCAGATTATTAAAAAATGTAACTACAAATTATGCGGAAAGATTGATGGCGATGGTAGCTAAATTTACCGGAGGAAAAAGGACAAATGTAATACAAATATATTGATAAGAGGCATTTATCAAAATATATGCTAGGGAGCTGCCCTTCGTTATAATTATTAGTTATAATAACTAGCCTAGCCTAACTAGCCTTAACTGCCCTTAGTTATAATAATTTTCCGAAACACAATATAGTAAGCACTTTCCAAACCGTTTTTGTTTAAACAGAAATAAAAAACATAAAGTGGCAACCAAATATTACAAGAAAAAATCAGGTGTGGTAGAGGAAGAAGATGCCGATTACGGAAAAGAAACGGCACAACCTGATTTAGCCGAAAATGAATTTTTGGCTGCGAAGGATCACTTTTTACAAAAAATATTTAATGTTGATGTTAACTTAATCGAGCAACAAACACGAAACAATATCAAGTGCTTCGAATGTCGGCAAAACAGAATAACTGCCTCTGTATTTGGAAGGATTTGTTGTCGTCGAAAAAGCACGCCAACTGATAATATTTTAAGGGATCTGTTTTTCATGAACAATTTCTTGACTTCGCCGGATATTTTATATGGTATCGATAATGAGGGCAAATCTAGCTTGATGTAGTCCTGGTCCTGAATTGGCATTCGGTCAGGTCCAGGGAAGTTTAGCTTCCCGGTGACGTTGTCCGTAAGGGCGAACTAGCGGCATATCCGCGCTCCAAGGGCTTGTCACCAAAGGAATTATATTGGACGCGAACTTGTCCAGTTGAAGCTGCCTCGATATTCTGCGTGATCTTCATTTTAGGGGTCACCACTTGTCGCGTTGATAATAAGAACGACATATAAATTGTATGTTGAATGTACATGTTACATTTGTATAATGTAATAACCGTTGTAAATATAAATTTCTGTTGATCAAAATCAATATCGTTTTTTCTAGGGCAACTGCCCAAAATATAATATGATGTGTTCACTACACTACCCTCCCCCAGAAAAAGCACAAGTAACAATCTGGTAAGTGTGCCTCGAGTTGTGTAATAAATGCCTCGAATGGAAAAGTAGTTGCCTCGAGTGGCATGATAACAGCCTCCATTGGCACGATAATTGCCTCGAATGGCAAAGTAGTTACCTCGAGTGACAAAAGTAGTTGCCTCGAGTGGAAAAAGAAAGGGGCAAGTTTACTTGAAAAAATTAAGGGAAATAAATTTCGCTCGGATAGCATGTGCGTATCCGCCAATAGAGCGTTAACCTTGCGTTGATAATGACTTATAATATGAGAAATGTCAAGTTTTGAATGAAATAAAATAAATATTCAAATTGGATATGTGCTTTTAACTGAAAGGTGGTAGGGCAGTGCTGTGGTCACAAAATTACAACATTTTGAATACGGTCGAAATAGAACGAAATAATATTAGCTCCTGTTCTTCAATATTCGATGAGGCCACAGAAGGTGACTGCTACCTGTGCTGCTGAGTCTGCTGCTGCAATAGGGTCTTCCGCGACGTTTCAAAAACCTTGAAACTGAACTCTAAGACACATTAAAAACATCCTTGGCACTAATTTTAGTGTTGAGACAAATCGTTGTAATTAGCAAACACGATTTTAAAATTAACGGCGTTTGAAAAGGTCCCGAAATCCCGCCATGTTGCTGTGTCGTCACAACGCACGGTGCGCTCAGCTGTAGCATTGCTTACAATGGAGCAAGAGAAAGAAAACGTCGGTTTTACGAAAAAAGGGACGAATAAGTATTGCATTGTGCCTGGATGTGATAGCAGCAGTAAATGCGAACCAAATAAGTTGTTTATAAACGTCCCAACAGGGGATATACGGAAAAAGGGGTTACAACAAGTCCGAAGTGATTCCGCGAGTGTCACTTTGACGTCTCACTATTTTTGTGAAGACCATTTTAATGTAAGTACATAATTTTCAATAAATTATCGACGAAATTCGATAAATATATATAATTAACTATCATCATTAGTAATGGGTATTCAAGGGGATTTCCGATTATATATATATATACATTAGTAATAACATAACCTCAAAATAATTTTGTGGGTTCCATTCTAAAACAATACCTTCCATATCATTATTACTGTTTAAAAGTACTGCGAGATTTTGTACAATATGTTCTTACACAAACGTTTAGTTAAAACTAAAAAAACATGTTGAAATAATATTTGTAGCAAACTGTTGATTTTAGAAATTTGATTAGATGATTAATAATTACAAATTTTGAAATCAGCATTACCAATTCGTATGAGATGTAGGCTTGAGATGTAGGTATTGCAAAGTTTATACAGTATTTTATTTGTTCTTACAGCTGAAAGAGGATTTGGAAAATTATATGCGACTCCACGCATTTCGGGTACGTTGAAAAATTCACTTTTTGAGAAAAAGTCGGGAACCATTAACACGTGAACTTCTATCAGATTATCTGGCTGTCCCTTTACTAACCCATCATAACATATTTTATGTCAGACTGGATTCTAAGTCGAATTAATCCACGATTCCTATCCCTTATGCACTAGTCCCGATCGCCAACATGCGCAAAGACGTCACAGTGCCGCTCGGCCAATAACAGCGTTTCGTCGGTCACGTGACAAAATGTGTAAGTTTTACGATATTGTATGTTGTTTGTTGATAAGTTACAATGAAAACCAAATGTTTTCTCTGTGGGATGTTTAATTACAGGTTATAAACTTTACATTAAGACACAAAAAGGTTATATTATTTTTTTTCAGGAAGACCCTATTGCCGGTTCTGCGTTGCTGTTGCTGCATAACTTGCGGTTGCTGTTCCTGTGATCCTGTGGCTTAACTTGAGGTGATAGTTCACCGCGTCGACGAACAGCCAAAGCAGGGCGTACCAGGGCGATGGAAGTCCAAAATAGGAAGTCTCATGGAGACGACACGCGTTCAAAGAAACGTAGCAGCGAAGGTAACAGAGGGGCACAACCAGCGGACATCGCGTGTCCGAAGAAGGTCGAGGATCACCAATTATGGACTGGTCAAGGAAATGGGCCAAATCCAGCTAGATGCAGTCCTGGTCCTGGCTTGGCGTTCGATCAGGTCGAGGGAAGTTCAACTTCTCGGTGACGTTGTCCGTAAGGGAATAGCACCAAAGGAATAGGATTGGACGCGAACTGGTCCAGTTGATGTTGCCTGCTGTGATCTTCATTTTAGGGGTCACCACTTGTCGCGTTAATAATAAGAACGGCATATAAATTGTATATTGTAAGTACATGTTACATTTGTATAATATAATAAGAATAACCGTTGTAAATATAAATTTGATACAAGCACGTCGGGGTCACCAATTGAAGTGATTGCTGCACTTCCAAGAAGATAACTTAACTCGTGAATGCGAATAATAATATTTATTGACAAGACTTTTTTTTATATTAATTTATAATGTCACCTCACTTATTTTCCTCGCCCATCATGGCTCACTTCGTTCACGGGGACTTTCAGGGCGTTGTGTTCGCTACAAGTCTCCTTTCGCCAGTCTGCCTCCCTTTCTAAATTTTAAGACCTTAGTTTCCTCTATGTTGACTTTCATCTTGTTTTCTTCACAGTATTTGGCTAGATTCTTCAGTGCAGTGTCAATTTCCGATTTTTCAGAGCTGTATATTACCAAGTCATCAGCATACATAAGTAATTCGAGTTTTGAGGTGTTTTCTTTGGTTAACTTTGGGAGAACAGCTACATTGATTAAAAATAGAGTTGCGCTAAGGGAAGTTGTTTTCTAAAATGCTACTAATTAGTGCCATTACCTTACCACTGATCCTAAAAACCTCTGTCATTTCTGCTTCAGCTTTATTCTCTTGATTGAGTCAAAAACCTTGAGGAAATCAACAAAGCATGCATACATGCATCCTACTTTGTTGTTTATTTCAGATTTCACATCCCTCAGAAGCTTTGCAATTGGCATAAGGGTTGATTACTCTGGCATAAATCCATACTGTTCTTTAGGGAGCTTATCTATAATTTGAGGGATTATTCTCTGATTCAATAACTTCGTGAAACATTTAAAACTAGCACGCTGGAGCGCTACTCCCCTAGAGTAATTAGGGTCATTTATTTCCCCTTTGCCCTTATATATTACCTTTTCATCGCTTTCCATCCAGGCATCCGGAATTCTACCTTCGAGAAAGCACCTGTTTATATACAGCATACGAGATGTTGCCTGGTCAGGCTGCTTTTCCTTTTGCATTCCTGCTGATCACTCCTAGTATTTCGTCTTCTGTGAAAGGATCATCCAGCCTTCTTGAGAGGTATATACATCTTTCGTGGGGTTTTGGATGATATCTTCTTTATATAATTCTTTGAAGTGAGTTTCCAGCCTTTGCATAGATATTTGGATGGATGTGGAGCTCCTATGATTTCTAAATAGTCCCCAATTTAGGTCTCTGGAGTCAAATTTTTGGATTAACTGCGCTACCACACACCTCGTTTTTCTTTCTTTTATTAGGTTTTTATATTTCTTCTCCAGGTCATGATACAAATCGTATTTGCCGCTCTGCATTTTAGATCAAACCATGGTTTAAGGTAATGTACTCTTTTGTCTTTTGTCGCCTCCTTTACTGCCGTACTTAGGCTCGCTTGCAGGTGGTTTAAGTCAGCATAAATTGATTTGCTTAGGTCTCTTTGCCCTTGGATGTGTCCTAGCTTCTCTTGGTCTATTTGTCTCAGTTTAGGTCTTTCATGGCGTTCTTTAGGGTGGGGAACCTCTGTTACACAAGTTATCTTTTGATGTTTTCTGATAACTATTTAACTTTGTTAACTTAATTAGTTCTGTGGCTATAGGTATTTGCAAATATAAAGTCTATAGTGCTGCGTTCATTTTGTGCAATATACGTGTATGCAAAGGTGTCTTTGTTCATTAGATGAAAATTTTCACTCACCATGTACGCTATTAGATCTTTTCCCTTTTGGCTGTCATTATCGATTCTGCAATTGAAATTCGCCATAATGTAAGCTCGCTTATGTGTGGTTATTCGGCTCGTTGTTTCACATATCTTCTCACAGATTTCTTCTATTCTATGCCTTGGGTTAAAGTTGTATCCTACAAAGGTCGCTGCAACTGAGTCTACCATTATAAAGTTTTCTTCCTTTACTGCTAGTTCTGGTTTGAGACTAGGCTTAAGTGCTAGTACCAGACCCCCAGATGACCTTCCTCTCCCACATTTTATAATTGCTTGTACATTAAAAGTAACATAACCTTTTATTGTTGTTTGATCACATTGCAGGGTTTCCGTTAAGCATACTACATCACTGTTCATGAAGGGCTTGTCTCCGGGGTGGATTGAAGTGCACTTTTCATATCCGTTCTATATTCCATAGTAGCATTTTTAGCCTGGTCGATGTCTTCTTGGCTTTTATTTTGCAATCACCTTGCTTACCTCTATGTGTGGGTGATTTCTTGATTATCCGGTGTTTCACAATTACCTTGTGTAGTTCATTTGTGATGATCGAGGTTTTAAAAAAGATATTTAACTCGGCTATTTCAGTTTTGTCGTATCTAATTACTAAATTGCTGGCAGCCATTTCTATATATATATATATATATATATATATATATATATATATATATATATATATATATATATATATATATATTATATACACAACCTGCATCTTTATGAACTGCTTTCATAATTCTTCCTTGTGACGTCCATGTATATTTATTTTCAGGCTACTATCATTAGAACGTCCGGTTTTCAGTGTACTATCCATAAAAGGTCCTGCGTATATTTTTTGAACAAACGACCACCATGAGGCATCAATTTGTATATATTTCCGTTCAGTTAGACGCTTTCAAGAGTCCGACGGTATTGCCGACTGTCTGGATACGCTGGACATAGGATCGCCCCGATACTCGGAGAAGCCGCATCGCCCATATGTGCGATCTATGCAGCGCCCAAAGGTGCCAGGGTGGGTCACAGAGCGCCCTTGCTCTTAAAATGGAGAGCTAGCGCCAATCTTTGGCAATAAAACCCTTTTTGCTCATTTCCATTGCTACTTCACTGCACTAATGCCGCACCAATGTTTACGTCTATAGTTTAAGTAAACTCTGCGCTGTAAAAGTCATTCTATGAGTTAGTTTTCATCAGTTTCACTTTTGAGACTAACAATTCTATTGATGAAGGTATTGGTGAATAGAACTCCAAAAACGTTTCATGCATTATACATGTATAATATAAAATCTATTTATATGTATACAGGGTGTGCCACGTAAGTTATTGGTTCAAAGATTATGGAGTTCCATTTGAAATAAAAAGTAGAAAAAAATCACACAAATGGTACATCGCCATCTTCTAAAAGAAAATACGTACATGTTTCTATCAATTCCGGTTCTACCGGAAGTGGCCATCAATTTTGTTATTTTAAATAGAACACCCCGCAATTTTTTTACATCTCCGGATAGCTCATTCACTTGTAAATATATTTTGTTAAGGCTGTTGGGCGCTTATGTTTAGTAGTTTTTGAGGAAAAAAATAATTTTCAATATATTTGCTCGAAACAGACGATTTAAAAAATCATTACTTGTCTTTAGCGTTGTGCCGAGTCGAATAATCCTATGACTCGAGAAATTACGAGTCGTAAATATTCTAACTCGAATGATTATTCGAGTTGGCCAACCCGAGTTAGCACCTAAGTTTGTTTACTTGATTTCCGAGTCGCGTGCCGTAGCTATTCATTCGTTCAGGGGATTTGTGCCGTTGCAATCGTGTGCTGTTGACGTGCCGATGTGTTTTTTCCAACAATTGTTACTGACAATGTCGCCAATATTAAAAAAGCATTAGCTGAATATTTACGCCAACAAAATCACTATTGCGTAGCGCATATTTTGAATTTGGCAGTCCAACACTGCATAAAAAGTAACTCAGAATTTTCTGAACACTTAAAAAAATGCAGACGTATAGTTATGAATTTTAAAATGAGTAACGTAGTCAGTTATAAATTAAATAAAATGTAACAACAAATGGGTCTTCCACAGTTAAAATTGAAGCAAGATGTTCCAACAAGATGGAACTCTGCATTAATCATGATTCAAAGATTAATGGATACTCGATCACCATTATCGGCTACATTGGGTTTATTAGAATCGCTATCACAAAACTTATGAGTGGACAATTATAACAGATTGCATTAGTCTTTTGAAACCTTTGGAAAAAATGACAAACGAACTGTCAGGAGAAGTGTATACTACGTTGTCCCGTGTCATTCCATTAGTTACAGGTTTAAAAAGTGCAATACGAAATAAAATATTAATGTACGGACGTCGGTCACGCCCTTTGAGTTAGCGCGATTGCGAAGTTACCGTGCGATTTGGTATTGAATGGCGAGCGAGTCACATGTGCGCTAAAGTTAGATTCCACCTACCTTATAGGCACCACGGTTCGCATCTCCCGATTACTAACGTGCTCCCTTTGCTAGCCGCCCTGTGGAACGTACACTAGGACCGGCACATAACACTTAAAAGTTCTTTCTTAATAGCTACTTTTTCGTCTTCTCTCGCCTAGAGGAGACACGATTCTGTTCTTTCTTTTTCGGTCGGTGGAGTTTCTCGCTTTCGCGCCAGCGACTCGCCACAAAAACCTCGCACGCAAAATTATCGCAAAAAACCTTGTTCACGGCTGAACATGCCGCCCACCTTGGAACGAGTACGAACGCGTTCCAAAACAAAATTAAAAACGATTCAAAATTCCCAATATAAAGAAACCAAAAAATATTAACCAAAAACGACAGGAAAATTTAACGAAGACGAAATTCTTCGAACTTAATCAAAATGATAAGGGATGCGAAAGGATAAAGTCGCCATCTGAAATAAAACGAACTTCACTCCTTGGGGGTCGTCAAGGAGACTACCCGGGCTGCCAGGAGACCCACGGTAAGGAGTAGGAAGGAAATAACGAAAAACAAAAACCATTCCAAAAAATCAATTCGCTGGCTCTGCCCGACCATTCCATCATTGGGAGGGGGCATAGCTTAGAGACGGGACGGGTAAGAACGCCGTTCCCAGTTTTCAATTCTACCACTCTAACTATCCCTTCATCTCCAGGATACACTCTACAAATCCGCCCCAACCGCCAGCGCAAAGGAGGTAAATTACCTTCCTTGATTACAACCAGCGTTCCGATAGTCAAATTAGGTCCTGCCTTTGACCATTTGTCCCGCATCTGGAGGTTGCCTAAATACTCGTTTTGCCATCTGCGCCAAAAAGATGCGACAAGTTGTTGTACCAAGCGCCAGCGCGCCAGAGGTGGGAGTGGTCGTTCCTCTTCCATCGGCTCTGGCAAAGCTGTGGGTGGTGCAAGTAGCAAGAAATGTCCTGGTGTCAGAACTCCCAAATCATTTGGGTCCGAACTTATAGACCCCAGTGGCCTGGAATTCAATGTGCCTTCCACCTGCACAAGCACCGTATTGAATTCTTCGTAAGTGAGGGTTTGCTCACCTACAACCCGGGCGAGCAGTTTCTAGGTGGACTTTATACCGGCTTCCCAAAGACCGCCAAAATTAGGACTCGCTGGTGGGTTGAAGTGCCATTCGATTCCATGCTCACTTAACGTTCGCGAAGCCAGTCCGTTGTAGGTATCCGATTGGGCTGGGCCCAATCTGCTAACTTGCGCTGGGCTCCTACAAAATTCGTACCGCAATCACTGTATATTGCCCGAACTGCTCCTCGTCTGGCGACGAAACGCCGTAACGCAGCGAGAAAGGCGTCCGATGTGAGATCCGAGGCCAGTTCTAAGTGCACTGCTCGAGTAGTGAAACATACAAATAGGCAAATATAGCCTTTATAAACTCTGGCCTTTCTTAGCCTTCCCAAAGATATTTGGAACGGGCCCCCATAGTCGACGCCCACAACTGAAAAGGGCTTGACAGCCTGCAATCGCGTCGCCGGCAGGTCTCCCATGCGCGGCGGTTGTACAGGTCTGGGTTGCATTCTAAAACATTGTTGACACCTTGATAGGCGTCGCCGAATGACATCTCTACCATGCAAAATCCAAAATTGCTGAATTATGCAGTGAAGGTTCCCGGGTCCAGGATGGAGATACAATTTATGGTAGTGATCCACTATAAGCTCCGTAAGACGGCTAGTCTTTCGTAGCAAAACAGGGTGTTTGGCACCAAATGCAATTGCTGCATGTCGGAGGCGCCCACCAAACCTCAATAGCCCATTTTCGTCGATAAATGGGTTAAGTTTGCGGAGTCGAGTTGTGGCCGATCTACCGGCCTTCAATTGTTCCCAGTCCGCAGCGAATTCTTTGTGCTGAACCCACTGAACTAAGGCTTCCATGGCTAGTTTTAACTCTCGCGTCGTCAGGTATCCAGGTATCCTTGGAATTCTTCGCTCTACAGTTGAAGGCGAAGCGTAAACAGTAGGCGGTTACTCGTTTCAGCAATGAGAGGGACGATATCCGATTAAGCATCTGTTCGATACGATCTGGCTCAATTTGTGTCATGCACGAGATGACCCGGGCCTCCATAGTATGAACTTCTTCGTCGCTTGGTCCTACTGTAGGAATCAGTCTTTGGGGCCATTCGATTTCGTCTTCTGCAAGCCAAGCCGGTCCCGTTAACCAAAGGGGATGAGTCAGTAGTTCTCCAGGAAACAAGCCTCTTGAAGCACAGTCTTCGGGATTCGTTGCCGTCGGCACGTGTCGGAATTGGTTAGGTTCCAAGTACTCCTGTGCGTGACTCACCCGATTGGCGATAAAGGTTTTCCATTGGGATGGCGAGGACTTCACCCAATACAAGGCCACCTTTGAATCACACCAGGCAGTGACTTCGCCTTAAGTGCCTTAAGAGTTAGGGCCAAAGTGGTTGATACGCGTTTTAATAATCTGGCCATTAACACCACCCCACACAGTTCTAGCCGCGGCAACGTTACTCTTTTTACGGGAGCCACCTTCGATTTGGCTAGAATGATCGATATTATTACTTCTCCTGACGGTTGTACGGCGCGTAAATACACAACTGCCGCGTAGCCCTTTTCGGAGCTGTCTGAGAATCCATGCAGTTGTACATTGATCGCAGTACTTACTTGTAAACACCGTCTTATCATCAACTTCGATAATTGAGGCAACTCCTTCTGGAACCTCAACCATTTTGTGCACACTTCCTCAGGGGGGCGATCATCCCAATTTAATCCTAATTGCCATAAATGTTGGATTAACAACTTGCCAACAAATATCACTGGGCTCAAAAATCCCATGGGATCATACAATCGGGCGATTTCAGAGAGGATTGTGCGTTTAGTTATATTCGAAGGGGTTTGCTAAATCTTATACGAAAAGCATTCTGCGATTGGCTTCCATTCCAGTCCCAAAATTTTGGTGATTGACTCGGATTCGCCAGTGAAGGTGAAGCTGTCTGGTTTTACCGCACAATCTTCAACTAGCAGACTTGCTAATATGTCTGGTTGGTTACTCATCCATTTCCGAAGTTGGAATCCACCCTTTCCCATCAATTGGATCAACTCGCTTTGCAAGGTTAATGCTTCTGCAACCGAGGGCACTGATTTCACAATATCATCCATGTAAGTGGAATTGACTATTGCATTACGGGCAGCTGGGTACTGGGACCCCTCATCCCGGGCCAACTGGTGCAACGTGCGAATTGCCAGGAAAGGTGAGGACGATACTCCATATATTACAGTGGTAAGACAATATTCTCCCAGCTGCTCTTCTGGCGAATATCTCCAAAATATTCGTTAAAAGTCGTAATCGCCGTGACTAATATAAATGTTTCGATACATCTGCTTAATATCAGCGATAAGGACAATTTCATGAAGTCGAAGGCCTATAAGTATATCGATTATATCTAATTGCAGTTTCGGCCCTGTGTACAAAGCTTGATTTAATGAGTGACCACTGCTGGTGGTCATAGAGGCGTCAAAGACCACACAAAATTTTTCAAGCTTTGGGCTATCATTATGAATGCAATGATGCGGGATATAATAACATTCGTTATCATATTCATGCTGTGTTGACGGGGCAGCAACAGAGACCATATGCCCTTGGGTTATGTAGTCCTGCATGAAGTCGTTGTAGGCCGTGCGCATTTCCGGACATCTTTCTAATCGTCTCTCTAGACCGTGAAAGCGTCTGAGGGCCGCCGACCGGCTATTTCCAAGTCGGGGTGGTCTTGTTCGAAATGGTAGTTCAACTATGTACTTCCCTTCCGGAGCTCTTGAAACCGTAGACATGTAGTGGTCCTCACATGCTGAATCTTCAACACTGAGCGTCACAGTCGCTGGTGGTTCCTTGAGTTCCCAAAAACATCGCAGCCAGTTGTGGAGCTTCCGTTCGCCTTTGTCTACGTTGATGCAAAACGTACTCATTACCCATTCGATGGGTAACCGACTCTACCCATTAAACAGTAACCCCATATGGTTTCAATTGCGCTCGGTGTCCCAGGTGGGCCAACTACTCGGTTTCCCAGAAGTGTCGAGGTGAACCATTCTGCTCCTAATAGCAAGTCCACAGGCTTGGTGCAATAGTAGGTTGGATCCGCCAAGGGCAATCCATCAAGATGAGGCCAATTCTGCCTCTCGAAGGTAGCTGCTGGGCAGGTAGCTATCTTATCAATAATTAATGCATTCACTGACCAATCAATTGTGTCCATTGTACTTGCCTTAAAGGTGCATTGTATGATTCCTTCTGCAGTTCCGAGTGTTGTTTGCGCCATTCCGAAAACCGGGACCGATATGTCCTAAGGTTTCCATCCAAGCTTATGGGCACAAGCACGCGTTACAAATGTTCCCTGACTGGCACAATCCAGTAGGATTCTCACCGAGTGATACTGACCCCACCTATCTTTTAGCTGAGCGATGGCTGTAGAAAGCAGTACACTGGATTCCAGCAAAGGTGTTTTCGCTTGCACTGCTGCTACTAGCTGTGCGCTCGGCGCGTTTTGTTGTAAATGTTGTTTAGCCCCATTTTCCTGCAGTGCCATACTCCGATTATCCCCACCATTCGATTGGTGGAAGTTCGCCCTCTTTTCCCCAAAATGTAGTAAAGAGTGATGCTTTGATGAGCAGTGCGAACATGACTGGGATATATTACAGTCACTCATGTAATGTCCTGGCAACAAACACCTTAAACACCGTCGCTCTCCTTTTATGAATCCTAACCGTTTGGAAGTACTCATTTGTCCGAACTTCTGGCACTTGGCGAGATCGTGCCTTTCTCAACAGAGTGGACAGCTAACCTGGCGTTGTGATTTTGGGTTTAATGTGCTGACGACCAGCGCTGTTGGGCCCTTCAACCTATGCTGCCCTTGGTACGAGTGGGTCATTTGCGGTTTTACTCCCACGCTCGACTTTACCTCGCACGTAGCTTCTAAAATTCTAGCTTCTTCATTAAGAAATCGAATAAATTCTACTATGGTGTTCATGCCCTGATTAATTACATCCTTTTCCCACCGCTCTCTTAACGTACTCGTAAGTTTTCTGCGGAGGATAAACAACAGAAGTACCGCCCACCCTTCGACGTCATGACCGAGGGCCTTAAGGGCATCTGTATATTCTGACAGCATAGCTGCGAGAGATCTCAGTGTGGCCGGGGTTCTAGAAATTGCCGGGTAGTCCACCAAGATCTCTAAGTACGCATTTGTTTGCAAGGTGTTATCGCTGTACCGATTCTGGAGCGCATCCCATGCCACGTTATAATTACTTGCTGTTAGCGGCAAGGAGGCAATTAACGATAGTGCGTCTCCCTTTAGCACCGCCTTTAAATGCATAAATTTAAGTACGTCAGGTACTGCAGTATTAAGGTGCACGGACGAAACGAATATATCCGCGAATGTCGCCCACGATTTGATATCCCCATCGAACTTAGGTAGATCTAACTT
This sequence comes from Othius punctulatus, assembly GCA_951805005.1. NCBI lineage: Eukaryota > Metazoa > Arthropoda > Insecta > Coleoptera > Staphylinidae > Othius > Othius punctulatus. The sequence continues at coordinate 74,907,980 of OX638138.1, forward strand.
GGGCAGCGCCATCATTTGTGCGGGGGACGCCGCCTGGGCTGGTCCAGCCGTTACAACTGGTTGATTAGCAACCCCTCCGCAGGGGAACATTGCTGACACGATCGCCTTCGCCTCATAGAAGTTTTCTTTAAACTTAACGATATAAGCTTGTAAGTCCGTATCCACTCGAGGCGTTTGTTTATTGTTATACGCCGCCAACTTGGCAACAACTTCGCTAAAAGAATCGTACCAAGTATCCATATTTAACGACATTGTTTTCAATAATGCTACATCCTTTGCATTTTTACCACTGTCGGTTTCAACCCGCGTGGCCACTTCACGGAGACGTTCCACTTTGCGTTGCAGTGTTTCAGTTTTAAATCGTAATTCATCTCCCGCCCCCATTGCGAAACTTAAATTGTAGATTTAAAGGATTTAACAATATTGTTAATTATTCTTAAAACGATTAGAATAAATGGCTCGTATCTTCACAATGTCTGAAGTAAATATATAAATTTAGTTTCTCGAATAAATTGTGGAGTGTTATCAGAACGGCGGTATTTTTCCTCCGTTTCTATTTCTGCCGTACGCCAGTCGAAACAGCAAAAACTCTCTTCTCGGGCTCTGAGCAAGAAACGCGCTGTGCTGAGCGTACCACAATGGAGCGAAATCCACGCGCCTGTGTCGTGATATCGGCCGTATTTTTATACGCCGTCTGCTTATCACGTGCGGCAATTATCCAGCGATAATTACAATTGACCACTTCGATACAATTAGAGATTCATTTATGAAAGAATGTAACAAAACGATAAGGAGCATTCAGTGTAATATAAAACGAATTGTAAACAATTAGTGACGATCAACCAAAATGAAGACAAAACGTTCCATCCAATCCCCGAATAACGATAAACGAAAATATTCTATATGACCCTAGATCACTGCAATTAGAATCCGGTTCGAAGGACCATCATGTACGGACGTCGATCACGCCCTTTGAGTTAGCGCGATTGCGAAGTTACCGTGCGATTTTGTATTGAATGGCGAGCGCATCACATGTGCGCTAAAGTTAGATTCCACCTACCTTATCGGCACCACGGTTCGCATCTCCCGATTACTGACGTGCTCCCTTTGCTAGCCGCCCTGTGGAACGTACACTAGGACCGGCACATAACACTTAAAAGTTCTTTCTTAATAGCTACTTTTTCGTCTTCTCTCGCCGAGAGGAGACACGATTCTGTTCTTTCTTTTTCGGTCGGTGGAGTTTCTCGCTCTCGCGCCAGCGACTCGCCACAAAAACCTCGCACGCAAAATTATCGCAAAAAACCTTGTTCACGGCTGAACAATTAGTATACTCTGATTTTTCTAAACTGGCGTGCACGTCATCAATCAGCTGTGCGATGAGGTTTTTTCGTATGAACGTGATTTTTTTCGAGAATATGCATAACAATAGTTTAAGAATCGAAATTAATCTGAGGATCATTTGTTACATTACACTGATCACCGGTGGTTATAAATAGGTAATCGGTGTATTAACCGCGGTCACAATTTTCGCCTGCCAATCATGTAATAAATCATGTTATGTTGGCCGACGTGATATTTTTTCGGCGTCGATGCCAGATCTTTTTCACTAACAGATGCTCATACATGTGTGTATAACCAAACTTCTTTGACGTTTAACTTGTTACATTTGATCAATTATTACAATGCCCAAGCTTTTGCATTCTCACGCAAAGCAATTTGTTGTGTCATTGGTAACATATTTGAGCAAGAGCGAAATGCAGGAGGGCCTCTTCTACTAATTAGTGCAGCGAACGAAGTGCGAGTATATCGACTATATATATATATATATATATATATATATAAATAAATATTTCAATGTTCATATTATTGGCAGTAAAATAAATTGATTTATATTGTAGCGTACAGCAGAAGCCCTACAGATCAGTTCGAGAACTGTCACCCGCGTGCTATCTGAGGTTACTGCTGGCAATGTATTGAGCAGCCCTCGAAAGCGTAAACGGGCACGGCCTGCTACTGGTGTAGACGATGCGAATAAGCATGCAATTCGCAATGTTATTTATGAAATATATAAACAGAGTAAGCTTTCACTGATATATAAATAATGTAAAATTACCTTTTCCTATGTTATTTAGAAGAATACATAACATTAAATACGCTGCTAGAAAAGTTGGAAGTGAAGGATATATTCCACGGAAGTCCGTCCTCTTTGAGGAAAGTTTTACTGGATATTGACTTTAAATGGAAAAAGGACGATCCACGGAGAGGCCTTATGGAACTGGGTCATATTGCTTTGAAACGGGTGAATTTCCTGAGTTCATATGTGAAAAGTAAAAGTGAAGGTTTATACCAATTTGTGTTTCTTGATGAAACTTTGATTTTCAAAGATGGAACAGTGTCAAGTGTACCAAAGTAGACAGAAAGCGGTATATTGTACTGCATAGATATCGCAGTTTGAAAATTTCAGTGTATTTGACTAAAATTGCAACTTTGAGAAAAGTGTTAAATATTTATAGCTGAAATTTATTTAGTTATTTTTAATCAGTATGGGCTACCTACACCCACAATTGGGTTTCATTCGAATGCGATATGGCCGAAATAGCGGCAATTGATTGTTTTCCAAAAAAAAAAAACGCATACCGCGCGTTTTTCTTATCTCTGAACATATGATATGTCCAATTTTAAAACGACAGAATCAATTGCATTGCTTGGCTGGAAATCGCTCATTTCAAATGTGAAAACTATTGACAGAAAGTATATTTAACCCACGAAAGTATTCAACATAGGTCAATGGTGCTGAGCCAGCAATTGATTGCATCGTGATTTATTTTCAGAGGCGTTCGCTTCTAGACCGCAAAGTCCCGGGTCTGCATTTCTGTGGTGGTTTTTCTGCAGTTTTCTGATTTCCTTGCAACAAATGTTGGAAATGTGCCTCTACCATCTCTAAGTTGCATGCAGGCGCAGATGTGCAGTAATAATAATGTCCCTCTCCTCTTAACGCCCGCATAACTAGTAATAGTTCAGGGAGAGCTATGGTAAAATGTAATTGGTTCATAATTCACTGTCAAATTATAGGCGTAGTAGGAATTATTATTATTTTTATAACATTGTCCTGACAGACGAATCTCATCAATTGGAACAATTTCTAATATCATCGCAAATCGCAAAATTTGTAAGTACATGATGCATCGCCATTGGTTATCATAAAAGAAGTAGGAGATGCCATTTTAACTAAAGAAATAAAATTAAATGTATTATGTTTGCTGAAGAAGAACCAATATCTTCCATTTTACAAATGAGCTACTATTTTGAGGTTAGTGGTTGATAATTGAACGGGATTGATGGGATTGGTGTCTCAGAGTAATGGACTGCAAATAAATATCGCACAATCCGTATATATTACCAGCTCGGTACCATTGCCCTATGTTGAATACTTTCTTATGTTGAATACATTTTCTATCAACAGTTTTAATATTTGAAGTTCCACGCGCTTGTAATTTTGTTTACATAACACTTGCATTTTAGCAATGAATTTGATCCTGTCGTTTTAAAAATGAACATGGCCTATGTTTAGAGATAAAATACGCGCGGTATACATATACAGGGTGTCCCGGCGGACACGTAACCATGAATATCTACGTTTTTTGTGATTAAGTGGGACAGCTGTTGGCAGGCAAATGATATTCAATTGTTTAACCCCCTGATCGCAGGGGAGGTAGACTGTTTTTTTTTAAATTGGAGTGGCGGTCGAGTGATATCTTGTTTGAAAGCCTATCAATTTGCGATACAACGTTATAGTATTTTTTTAAATCTGTCGGTTAGTTTAAAACACAATAGTTTTATAAGTTGAGCAAAATACAAAATAAACATGTAATTTCAGCAACAACAAAATGTATTCAGCAACATACGTACCACCTACGACACAGAGTCGACATGGCACAAATGCAAAAATACAAAACACATAATTTTTATGTATTTTGGGGTTGTCTGATTTATTTACATACACAATTTTTATTCTAACGTTTTTCAAAATTTTATTGTTTTTCTGATTATAAGTTTTTATTTTTAAATTATAGATTAGTTGGAAAGTCATAAATTTTGATACTACACTGCTCAACATTTGAACTGGTACACTTACAAGAACATATATAAAAAACAATTGATTACTTTTTGAAGAACACCTTCTTGCTTAATTGATAGTATATGGTTCTGGAAATACTGTTAGGACGAAGAATTAAAAGAATAATACTTAAATAACGAATTTCAACTGCTTTAATAGAAAAATAACAAAATCTTCATTTTAGTATTACAAAAAAGTTTGCTCTGGAAAGAAATGACAACCAAACACTTAAAGATTAATAATGCGCGGGACCTCCTCTAGCTCTTATAACCTCTTGGCAACGTCTTGGCATGCTGGAAATCAAATCCCGAATGTAATGCCGAGGAATATTTTGCCATTCTTCCAAAACGGCAGTTCGGAGCTGATGGTGATTGTTTGGATCCACTCCTTGTGACCTTATCAACCTTTTCAGGTAATCCCATATGTTCTCTATGGGATTCAGATCTGGAGAGTTCGCTGGCCAATCCATGTGCGCAATATTGTTCTCTTCAAAAAATGCATTGATTTGCCTTGCTCTATGAGGACGCGCATTATCATCAACAAACACGAAACCATCGCCTATTTCATTGGCAAATGGCAACATTACAGGTTCTAATACCGCATTATGATACCTGACACTATTCATTGTAGCATTTCCAAGCATAACCAATTCAGTACGACGAGTCGCAGAAGTACCTCCCAAACGGTAATTGAACTGCCTCCATAAACTTGATGGTAAGTCACATGGTTCTCAATATAGCGTTCTTCTCTGCTTCTCCAAACTTTAACTCTTCCATCTGAGCTATAGAGACGCACTCTGGTCTGCGAACTGAATAAACAACGACTCCAATCTTCAACACTCCAATTTGCATGTTGGTGTGCTAACTCTAGCCTTCTTCTTTTGTGGGCTCTGGTCAACAATGGTCATTTTTTAGAAGATCTGAACCTTAAATTTACCGCATAAAGCTTTCTTCTAACTGTTTGAGTGAATACTTGAATACCTGTTGCATTCAATAACTGAATTTGGAGTGTTCTTCCAGTAGAAAATGTATTCCTTCGAGTCTGAATCGTAATAAAACGGTCCTCCCTGACTGTTGTACTGCTATTTCGCCCTCCGCCGTGCCTATCTTCGACAGATCAAGTATCATTAAAACACATTCGAACTCTTTTGACCACATTGTGGCTCACATTGAAATGGGCAGCAACAGTTCTTAGCGATGCACCAGTCATAAGCATTCCCATAGCTAGGCTCATCTCTTCAATACTTAAATGCCTTAATGGCATCTTTAAAATGCAGTCAACGACTATGAATTAAAACTTACTCGAGATATTCGCAAAAATTCTCTTAAAACTTGATAAAGTATAAGCGTCCGCGAACTCAGTAACTGCACTGATGACAGATACACAATAATTGTTTCGCAAATGTTATTCGATAGGCATTTGTTTGCATTCCGAAACACAGCCCTGATCATATAGGAAGTCATGCCAAACCCACAAGATTTTTTTAATTCTTTTAAAAAATTTACTGCATATTATATAAGTGTACCAGTTCAAATGTTGAGCAGTGTATTTGTTAAAAACTTTTAAGAAAATGCTAAGAATTTAATGACAAGGGAATTATGTCAACACATGATAACAAAAAATTGAGAAAACTCTGAAAATTTATTGAAATAGTCGCCAACGAAATGATTTTTCTTGTAATGTTAATTTTAAATTTATCTGCATTTCGGGTAGGCTCCGTGCAAGACAGGATTCTAATATATGGACTAAAAAAATCATGCAATGGAGAGCAAGAACGTCCAACAGTAATATCGGTAGACCAGAGAAAAGGTGACTCGACGCTGTGAAGGAGGAGGTCAGGAAATGATGGCAAAATACAAAGAAGTATGTAGGACTATGGAAGAGGCCTATATCCAGCATGGCATAAATCAAGGCTGAGAATGGAGAAGATATTTTTTTACATTCATTTTCAGGCTGTTATAATTATTTAATGTTTTATATATATATATAAACAATCTTTATTAGGCTATCGACCCCATAGGGTCTTTCCGCCTTGCCTAACATAATACATTACATTATACGTACGTTACATTATACATTACACTACATATGTGATTCATGAGTGATTATTTTGATAGTGTGAAAAGAGTGTTATGAAGTGTAATATGATTCATGAAGCGTTTTTGTCGGATGTAATTTTGTAGTGCGTTTGTTTTGTCTTTTAATACACAATTCGTCGAGTATTGTCCTATTGTCCTGTTTTTGTTGAAATTTATTTCGTAGTTTGTCTAGTCTTTGTTGGATGGGTATGATTTTACCCATCCAACAAAGACTAGACAAACTACAACAAATGTTTTATATTATTACCGTATTTAACTTTCATTTACGTAGAAAAATGAAGTCGTGATTTATTTGATTCTTATTACTCGGAAAAAGTTGCAGTCCAGTCATATTAACTTAAAATAGATAGATTGGCTGAAATAAATTATATATTTTTGAAATTCGGTATACATACTGTTGCGTATTCAAGAATCGAATATCCGTCGAGATTCCCCTCTCACGGTGAGTACTTAATCCATTGACATTATAAAAACACGAACAAATGGCGATCTTTTGTTATTTTCCGGAATTATCTCGCAAACGGTGTACCCCCTAAAAAATGTTATACCTGGTAAAATTTATGGGAACAAAATTCTAAAGAAAAAATATTTTACAAGGTTTTCCTCAAGTTCGCACTGTATAGTATAGTATAGGCCGGAAGTAGCGAGTGGATTCTGGCGCGCAGCACACACTGTATTTCTAGCGCTGTCATAAATAACTATTTTAAATCATATTTATATTTTCGATAAGTTTTTTTTTTTTATAATTATGATAATTTATTTCATTAATTTTCGACATTACTTTACAAAGGTTACGCAAGCATTTGTCCGATTTTTGTATAAAGCTAGGCAAATGTTTCAAGAATTAGTATTACAGTTTTCGAATGTGGAATATTATTTACCAGTTTTAGAAACTAGGATCAGTTTTGAATTATCTGAAATTTTAATAAAAGTTTTGCATCTCTACAAGTATCTAAAACTTTTATTGGAATGTATGTAAGGATTGTTATAATTTCTTGTATTTAATCTCTGTAATGTTCCAAGATTTTTATTAAATATACAGGGTGAGTCAACAGTGCGGGATCGGAGGATATCTCATTTAATTTTGTTAATTAATTAATTGTAAATTAAAAAAAAAATGTTTGAAATAAAAATTTCAGCGTACCAAAAAGTATATATACTATAGTTAGTTTCAAATATACAGGGTGTTCGATATACATTTAAATCAATATAATATACTTTTTAATATAACACCCTGTATAATTAAGGATATTTTATTGCAGCACAATTTTGTTAAATCAGAATAATTTTTAATTTAAATTTCAGTACAGTTTCCATGCTAATTAGACTTTTCTCAAAAAAAAATGTTGAAAACAGGGGTCCACACAAAAAAATCAGTTATGCATTGTTATAGGCATCAGTTTAATAATGACAAAGTTTTAAAATTGGTCCTTTCAGTGGCTTGTATTGGACAGGAAAACTTAATAAATTTGAAAGCATTAGAGTTCCTTTTATAATTCTAAATTGAATGATTTTCTTTATTCCACTCCATTTCTCAGAATATATCCTTTATTTTTTATTATAGATGTTCTATATCTAAAAGTTATATTTCTGGAAATATTAATAAAATCTGATTTTTTTAAACAATTCTAATATGAATAAGGCATGTTAAAATGTTAGCCATAGTGTAAACAAATTATAGAAATTTATTAAACAATTAGTTAACATTTGAAATTGTAATATTTGTTATCTATGCACTATGAACTATTCACATGATGAATTAATTGATATGATATATGCTATCGGGCAGTCTAAAGGTAAATCGTTTAACATTTCTCAGCGCATAGTCGCATTTTACTATTATCTTATTTTTATCACCGAATTTACCACCGGATTTAAGAGGAACGGTTACGCAGCTACACACGACCTACTTGATGTGAGCGACCACTTATAATTAAAATGAATGGACTATAATTATACTTATTATTGAGTTTTTGCAACAAATAGCACTTTTTTGCAATAAAAGCCAATATGAGATGTTTGAAGTCGCAGTATCAATGCCAGGCAGTGATGTATTTAGTCACATTATACTGTCTGGTCATGAATTGTAGTTCTATTTTAAATGTATACTATTTCATGTAGCACATCTTATTACAAAAATTGATTGTTTGTGAGCTATTTAGATTACGTTGAAGATGTTCGTAGTATTTTATTAAAATATATGCTATTGATTTAAAAAATCGAAGCTGTAATACCTATCAATTTATTTTAAGCAGAATGGCAATCTTCGAGATTGCGCGTTATTTATCATTTCATAATTTACAGAATGTGATAACTCAAGCTAATTTCAAAATAATTCAACTGTGATGGAACACACAGTATTTTCTGGATATTATTGAGTACTCTTTCAATTTGTATTTGCATGTTCTAGCCCAAACTGTAAAATTTTATTTGCTAATATTTTTCGGTTCACAACCGAACACAATCTTTCAAAAGTCCAAAGAAGCATAAAATGTCAAAATTTCCAGTTTTGAGGTCCCGAGCTTATGAAGAGCATGTTTTATGTTCTGCATATTATGAAAAAATATGGGACTGCTTGGAGAATAATATTGAGATTAACTGAACATAACTAAAATAGTCCAAAACTTAATTATCCTTATATATTTCGACACTTGCTTATCAAGTGATTCATTACTTATTTCGTGTTATCATGCGAACATAATTGAGGTTGTTTATTGCCATCCACGGTTCATGGTCCATCGAGGGTTAAATCCAGAGGGCAGAGTATTAAGAAAAGGGAGAGAGTTGACCGCGGCGCGGCTTATTATGATTTATGTTTATGTATGATATTTCTCCAAATATTCTCTACGGTGGTCTCCACTAAAATATTCATCGAAGGAGCGAAATTGCAGGCCCTTCTACTTTAATAAACGCACATTTCACGCGTTAAATAATGCCCGTGAATAATTGAATGATTCGGCCGGACGGTAATAATTCATCGTTTAATGGAACACGGCGTGGCCGGCGTTCACCCACACCACCCGTCTCCACCTAACCTCGCCACCACCCCCTGGCGAGGAAGCCTACTATTGCCATTTTTGCCGCCCTGTGGGGCAGGCCTGGTCCGTGATAAGATGATCAATATCCATTACCATTACCAATAACCTACCATTATAAAAATAAGAAAAATATTTTATTAACACATTAATTGATTTGGTTCATACATGTTTTAACCAGATGTGTAGTGGCCATACGATCAGTTTTTAATGGGATTGTTTCCTTTGATACCTTCCCTTTATCGCGAAAAACGCAAAACATGACGGGAATTGAACCGTTTTGTGATCTTGTTATATCTAGTAGGTTATACACAAATGCACTATAGAGTGATGAGAAGCATCGTTTTAAAATAAATCGAAAAATATATAAATTTGAAATTTTTGTATTTTATTTTTAACAAGTTTGTGTGAAGAAAGACGGGGTGTTCCAGCCCTTTTCTCGGTAATATTACGACTTAGAGGTTCGGAAATAAAATAGCATTTCATAAGCCTACCTGAAGAATTTAATGGTGGAAGTTTCGATTCTAAAAAATTTCCTCCAAGTATTTTTGTAAATGTTTTCGCCGATCAGTTTCAAAATGTCATTGATGCTTTTGTCATGCTGTTTTTCCCCTGAACCTCTATGGTGTCATTGTTTCAAGAAAATAGTGGACTGGTTGTCTCAAGCGTTATTTTTATTTTGTTAATCATTTTATTTATAAAAATTTTCTTACAAAGTTGTTTATTATTGAAATACTTATCCTATGATACTACACATGACCTAGGTTCCCATTTAAAATTCTGAAGTTGAGTGCACTTTCGCTTACTTACGGTAATTTCCGAAAATCGAAACTACCTCTAGATGCTGTCATATACAGGGTGGCACCTCTATCCTCGCTCGGACCGTTGCTGCTAGACTAATGAAAATTGAGGACAAAATCTGATTGGAAGTTATTGGACACTTGATGTGCTACATTTCAAAATTATTTTCGAGTGTACAAAGTGTACCATAAATCCAGGACCCAAAATTTTGTCTCTTGTTTTAAATGTATCAGCCTATATATTCTTTCAATTTTAGAATCTGCTTCATGAAGGCTTCACGAATAATCTTTATTTTCAGGGATCAGATGCAACGTTACCAAGTTATTCACATTTTAATCAAACTTAACGAAATATCATGGACGTGGAAAAATATTCAATAAAACCTAATTATAAGAGATTTATGAAAAAATCTGGAAATGTAAGTCATCAAGTCATGAGTGCTTATCTAATGAACTATTCAATAGTAGCATAAGGACTATAATCTAATAATAATTTTTAATGGGTGAATAACGATCATTCTCAATTAGTTTTAGCCATTTGAAAATAGCAAAATTCGATCGTTGTTTCAGAACATCCTGTGTATTCAACGTGACTCCAAATATTGTCTACTTTTAGGCACATTGCTTTGTTGAATTTTTTTCCACGTCCACTACTTTTCATTATATTTGATGAAAATCTGAATAACTTGGCAACGTTGAACTGATCCCTAAAAATTTAACTGATTTGAGAAGCCCACATAAAGCAGATTAGCAGAGTCCAAAAGTGAAAGAATATACAGGGTGTTCTATTTAACATACCCAAAATTTGGAGTGACGTTGAATACATTGTTTCAGGACCCCATGTATATTCTACGTGACTCAAAATATTGTGTATGTTTTGGCACATTGCTTGGGTACATGCATACGCAGATTCTTTTATTGATCTCTTATAATACAGTTTTGTTGATTTTTTTACCCGACCATGATATTTCGTTAAATTTGATTAAAATGTGAATAACTTTCATAACGTTGCATCTGATCCCTAAAAATTAAAATGATTTGTGAAGCCTACATAAAGCAGATTCTAAAAATAAAAGAATATATAGGGTGATCCATTTGAAAAAGAGATCAAATTTTGGGTCCCGGATTTATGATACAATAATTTTTAAAAGTAGAACACCAAGTGTACAATAACTTCCAATCAGATGTTGTCCTCAATTTTTATTAGTGATCCGGTAATGGTCCGAGCGAGGATAGGTGGGCCATTTGAGATGTATGAATGTACATGGGAATTGTACGGAATTGTTGAATATAAGGACGTAAACGAAATATGTTTGTCGTCCGTATATTATACATATTTTTTTATTCGATTGCAAGAACTTTACAAACTACAAAATTAAAACATTTAATTAATCAAATTTCCGAGAAATTTTTATTACGTTGTCAGTGTGACGTTCGATCAACACCAAAAATATTAAAATCATTTTAAAATGTCGAGTGAAGACGAGTTAATGTATACTCCTCCTGAGATGCGAGACGACGCAAATCAAGTTTCGAGTTGCTTCCGCAAAAATCAAAAGAAGTTTATGAAAGGGCATATCAAGGATTAGAAACATGCCGCCAAGATAATAATATTCCAACTCTCTCCGAGAATGTTTTACTGGCATATTTCTCAAATTTGTTTCAACAAATGAAATCTTCGACGGTATGGTCTCACTGTTCTATGGTATACTCTATTTTTTCTAAACTGGCGTTCACGTCATCAAACAGCTGTGTGATGAGGTTTTTTCGTACCAACGTGGCTGTTTTCGAGAATATGCATAACAATAGTTTAAGCATCGAAATTATTCTGAGGATCATTTGTTACATAACACTGATCACCGGTGGTTATAAATAGGTAATCGGTGTATTACCCGACATAATTTCCGCCTGCCAATCATGTAATAAATCATGTTATGTTGGCGGCCGTAATATTTTTTCGGCGACGATGCCAAATCTTTTTCACTAACACATGCTCATACATGTGCATATAACCAAACTTTTTTGACGTTTATCTTGTTACATTTGATCGATTATTACAATGCATATTTTGCCATTGTAGATGGTAAACCATAACCACAAGATTGATATCTGTGCGATAAACGGCAGAGAAGTCGACGAATTTGATACCAACCGCGCACTGTCGCACAAGATGCCACGGGCGCAAGAGCTGATTGCAGCCATTTCTAAATACCCAGAACAGCTGGCAACCTTGTAAAATTGTGTCATCATTATTATGATTATTATTTTGATGACGTGAACGCCATTTAGAAAAATCAGAGTATAGTTCATTCGCTTCGAGTATCAATGTTTGATTTGATTATACATGCTTTATAGGTTATGTGTATATAAATTGAGCTGCTCGGTAGTAAAGTATAGTATCTACCAAAATCCGATTTTAGAGGAAATGCTATACTCTGATTTTTCTAAATGTTTGCAGATTGCACGGGCTCGTCAGCTTATTGCAGCCATTTTTAAATACCCAGGACTGCTGGAAACCTTATAAAATTGTGCCATCATTATTATGATTATTATTTTGATGACGTGAACGCCAGTTGAGAAAAATTAGAGTATAATCAAGTATTATTATACATTTTTAACTTGACTTTTTAACTCTAAAAATGAACTTTCAGAGCAGGTAGGCGGAAAAATATTTTTCGGCTGAGGACGAAAAAGACCGTTACCTAGCAACTATGGTCTTTAATAAAATTATGGCGTTTACGTCCAGATTTTTCAGATCCAGATACCGAAAAATACTACCTTATGATGCAATCGAATAAAATAATATTTTATTATATTAATTTATAATGTAAGGGATTATGGCAGTTTTAAGTTAATTTTTGAGTGATAATTTCTCGAATGCCTTATTCCTGTATACTACACTTTGTATACTATATACACTTTGTATACACTATTTGTATACACTTTGTATAACAGTATACTATACTTTGTCCACGACAATATTTTATAGTACTTCAAAATACTCTTAATGTAAATGTAAACGATATTAACGTTTCGACGTTTCAAATTAATTGATGACACATTGCGGATACCTCGAAAAAAAAATGAAAAAACGAGCCACACGCGTGACAGATTAAGTTATACTTACTGTTAGCAATTGCTGCCATGAAGTGTTACGGTGCGTAGCGGTCTAAACGCCGCCAGCGGACTGTATGCGATATACTGCTCGAGTCTCTGGTGTAAATAACGTTAGGCGAAATATAAATTTATTTAAAGCTACAAATTACAAACATCCAAATAACATTTCGGTAGTGTAGAATAATATTATACATATGATATCATTTTAATTGACGAAACATAAGTATAATAAGTGTATTATGAGAAGTTGTGGACAACCGTTTTACCAAACAATTGAATATTGAAAATTATTCAAGTACGTTCAAGTGTCATATTATCGTATTTACTTTATTAACAAGACGACTTTATGGCACAGTATTATCACTTCAAGGCACATTATTGTGATTATGCGATAAAGTGAAAGATTATTAACGATTTGAATATTCACCTTGATAGCATTTTATTGCTAGTCGACGATAATAGTATACTAAACAACAAGTTAAATATGTCATAGTTTATAGAAAGAGTCCAAATTTATAACATGAGCCGCAAAGATGCTACAATTGTCTTATTAAAGAGTTGTTTATACTATTATTTTTTTCAATAATGTGTGCCAATATTCTCTATATATTATTAATTAATTTACCTATTAGATCTTTAAGTTGAGTTGGCATTCAAATAATAAAAACTGTTGAAGATCTCTGTGAATGTTGTTCGTAAATATTCAATTAAATATATTTAAATAGTTTTGCATCTATGTTTGTTATTGCTTTGTTGTTTTCTCAAAAAGTTTGCTCGAGTTGAGTTAATTGAAAAAGTGACTAATTATGATGAAATGTTGTTGTCAATAAATGTCTATTTTAAATCTGTATTTCCAATCCGTTAGGAGGGTCAATGCAGAATAACTAGTCAGTGCCAATCGCAGTTTTGTAATATTCCTAAAGGTTATTCGCATAAAACAAAATCGGGCATAATGCTGTGAGAAAAATATTGAAAATACGAAGGCAAATTTGGACGATCCTCCCATCGTAGAACTCGGCCGCCAGTCCATTTCGCTAACCGTATGTGAATACTGACACAATGTCATAGAGAACAATCGGGAAATATGTGGAGGATCCTTACGCAGTTGATTGATAGTAAAGCACCTGCTTTGCACCTAATGTATGCATCAATAGTTACTTTCAGTTCGTCCTTGATCATAAGCTGCCTGAGCGTTCATTATTATCGAAGATTGTTCTTCCTCCTATAAATAAACGTCACCGCTCTCGCATATTCCCCTCATTCATCACACCTTCCCCATACACTTCAAGAATTAGGCAATGGATTTTGACTGCGCAATATTTTTACATTTAAAAACCGAACCACAACGCGTACTTCGCAATCGACAGGATTAGTAATGTATGGTCGCGGTCATAAAAAAGTGGGACATGTTTTGTTTGCCCCGTTTGGTTGCCTAGGTTTGGTTGCCTTTGGTTTGCCTAGTTTTGGCCAAATTTGGTTTAACTGAAATTGTCAAAAAATTGTGCAACTTGCCTGATAGACCATACATTTTCAATTTCTCAAGGACAATGACAATGACAATGACATGTTACTTGATTTTTCTCTGCAGAGGCGAATGGCTTAATTACACAGCTCAATTTTAGACAATTTCACTATAAGACTTGTCCCACTTTTATGGCCATGACCGTACATAACTATCTAACATATTTTAATGTCCATCAAATAACGTCTACTTAAGTAGAAACTTGAGACTGATTTGTCAAATTGTTAAAAATGGCATTCGTCGGTAAAACAACACAGGGCAAAGTTATTTCTGGACCCTCCTATAGTCGTATAGCCAAAAATGTATCAACTACAAATCAACTTAGTAAACAATTTATTCTATGTGGTGCTGTTTCTATCTATATAAGACTGTAGATAATTCAAAGTTCACTATATTACATGCTTTGTTAAAACAATCATCTACAGGATACGTGTATACTTATTATAAACTTTATAGCCAATTCTAAGATATATCTCGCAATAAAAATCGCTGCAATTTATTAATATAGTAGTATATTTATGTATTATTTTAATTATTCATAATAATATGATATATTGGTGCCTGTAGAGAAGAGGAATATGTCCATTGACGATATTGAATCCAAATTAGACTCCATAATTGTCTCCGTTCCTAAAACAAAACAAATAAAAAGACAGTTTACCAAGAAACTCGGCAATAGGTAACTTATGAATTGAGTTAAATTAATTACAAATTATATCGAGCGTTCAACAAAAATCGTTCAACAAAAATCGAAGACGAATTTAGCGTTTCAATGTCAAGTTATGTCTACACTAAGATCATATGCACGTGCGTGCAATGCTGGCTGTCAGGTTAACATATTAGATTTTATATTAGTGCAGACAACTCTTGAGATTGCGAACGCCAACTTGGTCGTCGATTTTTGTTGAATGCTCGATACTAACATTAGGCGTAATATGTTATTTAAAAACTTTTTTTCTTAACATAAAGAAATGGTTGCTGTATTTATAGTCCCATTGGTATAAATTGTATCGGAAGAGTATTGAAAAATATTGGAGGTATGCAGGGGATCAACAGAGCTACAGAACAAAATTGGTATCTAGAGTGTTTCATTCTCAAGACAATATTATTAACTTTCCTGGATAATATTTCCACTTCAACTACAACACAATCAACAAAGCATTTGATATTTGACATAAAAATGACAACACGGGTGGTGAATCCGGTGCAACCGGTTTATTAACTTTGTGCAACTTAAAAGCCCGCTAATTAGTATTTAAATCAAGCAGTAGTATAGACTAAATAATAATTTATGTATGTCTTAATTTGTCGTAACGTTGGTAATTGACTATTCCTAATAATTACGTCAAAGCCATTGGTGTTAACGTGACGACCATAGTCGGACTCTCGCTCTCGCTAGCCGCACTCTACCAACTTTGATATACGAAATTTTGCGTTAAAAAAAAGCGGTGTTATGGGCTATTAACGCACGCATATGCGTGGCAAAACAGCCAGAAAATTACGAAAAAATAATGTTGTTTCATTATTTATTAATACCTAAAACGCCCCATACAATATGCAATCTGTTGTACGAGAAGTTGTACTGCAGTTTGGAGAAACAATAACATGGACATCAACCAGTCGTTGCAGTTGTTAGTTGTGCATGAA
This sequence comes from Othius punctulatus, assembly GCA_951805005.1. Classification (NCBI taxonomy): domain Eukaryota; kingdom Metazoa; phylum Arthropoda; class Insecta; order Coleoptera; family Staphylinidae; genus Othius; species Othius punctulatus. The sequence goes on from OX638138.1 coordinate 74,924,317, forward strand.
ATTCATACCAACTTGTTATGCTGATTGTTTCAGCGATCTGCAATACAACTTATAGTACAACAGCTTGCAAAGTGTATGGGCCGCTTTAATTGTATAAGGTTGTATATAGTATTTTTTGTCAAAATGAGAAAGAGAGTGAGCTGCCGACCATACGATGACCTAGAGATACAGGACCTGGAGATCATCCCCGAGCTGGCAGGAAATATGAACAGGGTACTCATATGTGGTAGTACACATCACGAGATGTGGCTTATGATTAATCGTTTCGGAATGTATGGTTCAAATTTTTATGTACGGTCGTGGCCCAAAAAAGTCAGACAACTCTTATAGGCCCGTATCTATAGTCCGCACTTGAGTATTAGATCGACTCAAGTCATATATTTGCGTACAGTTAGTTACGTTTAGTGCATAAACGTTTAGAGAAGATACGCAACCAAATATACGATTTGAGTCGAACTTATGCTCAAGTACGGACCATAGTGAATTTGTCTAAAAGTATTCCACATCTTACAAGCCTTTCGTCTCTGCAAAGAAAAATTAAACAACATGTGATTGTCATTGTGACATAAATACCTACATGTTACTTAATAATAAGCCACATTTTGGCCCCTCAAGTTAGTGCTTATAAAAAGCAAGAATAATAGAGAAATTGAAAATAGATGGTCCATCAGGCAAGTTGCATACTTTTTTTATATCTTCGGCCAAAACAAATCTCGCTATGCAAAAAAACAGTCAAACCTTTTTTATGGCCACGACCGCGGTATGTTCACACAAATAATTATACTCTGATTTTTCTAAACTGGCGTTCACGTCATAAAGGTGCGATGAGGTTTTTTCGTACCAACGTGATTGTTTTCGAGAATATGCATAACAATAGTTTAAGAATCGAAATATTATGTTGTTGATTTGAGGATCATTTGTTACATAACACTGATCACCGGTGGTTATAAATAGGTAATCGGTGTATTAACCGCGGACACAATTTTCACCTGCCAATCATGTAATAAATCATGTTATGTTGGCAGCCGTGATATTTTTTCGGCGACGTTGCCACATCTTTTTCACTAACACATGCTCAAACATGTGTGTATAAATAAACGTCTTTGACGTCTAACTTGTTACATTTGATCGGTTATTACAATGCATATTTTGCCATTGTAGATGTTAAACCATACCACAAGATTGATATCTGTACGATAAACGGCAGAGAAGTCGACGAATTTGATACGAACCGCGCACTGTCGCACAAGATTGCACTGGCCCAACAGCTGATTGCAGCCATTTTTAAATTCCCAGGACAGCTGGCAACCTTGTAAAATAGTGTAATCATTATTATGATTATTATTTTGATGACGTGAACGCCAGTTTAGAAAAATCAGAGCATAGTTCATTCGCTTCGAGTATCAATGTTTGCTTTGATTATACATGCTCTATAGGTTATGTGTATATAAATTGAGCTGCTCGGGAGTAAAGTATAATATCTACTAAAATTCGATTTTAGAGAAAGTGCTAATCAAGTATTATTATACATTTTTAACAAAGCAGAAATGATAATACGGCAATTTCACCTACATATAGAATGCATCATTATGCATTCTTACCATTACCTTATACATGTCTTTATTTAATTAAAGAAAACAATTATTATAATGAAAGAATAATAATTTTCATTAAACTTAACATGTTTTACATGACAAAATATTAATAAACTCATATAAACTATAAGTTAACATTAAACGCTCTACACATTGCGACGTGCCTGAAGGGCTATCAGCGCGTTAGGCTGCGGAGCGAGTGGAGGGACCCTTCGGTTAAAAAAAGGCTCTACGTAATTTTATCCTCGCCACTACTTCGTCACAAAGATGGCTCCACCCTATCTGCGTGGGTTGACGACAGACAGTCAGCGAAGATCAGAAATTACAAACTGTCGCAACGGTTGACCATCTGACGCCCACACCACCAGATTTATATCTAGCAATGAGAAAAAGGAACTTAAATTGAAAAGAATGCCCGATTGAGAAAACGTGGGGGAACAAAAAAATAACAGATGTGAATATTGTGGTTTTGGCACGAAACACGCATCGCAAATTTACACAAAAGAAAACGATATAAAAAAGAAATTAAAGACAAAAAGACAATAAAGGAGAACAAAAAAAAATTATAGCTCTGGCCTGTTCATCCACGTGGCGCCTCCGCTGAGTGATTGTGGCTCGGTTCTCAGGAATTCGTACTGCTGGCAATCGCCGTAGATGCCGCCACTATTTTGCAGTCTTCAGAAAAACTCTGGCAGGGTGGTCGTTGCCCCTAGCCGAGAACCTGACTGGCTGAGTTGCTTCAGCCCCTACACCAAAAACGCCTGTAAAGCACATGGCCTTATTAATAATGGCCGGACACGTGTCTTTACAAAAATGATGTTGATTCTAATCACTTACTCTGGTGTTTGACCGTGTATAGCCGATTATTGCTGCTCTCCCTTGCCTTGTGCCGGTGTCGTCAATCCGTCATAGGGCGATTATTGGACACATTTTAAATCCCGGAAACTGGTTGGCGATATGCCCAAAGAAAACCGTGTACCTCCCGACACTTTTACACTCGAAGAGCGTCGGCTACGTTCTGCCTTCATTCCAGCGCCTCGTGGCCGAATCACAATTATACGGAGACGGGAAACGCGCCGACGTTTAAAAAAACGTGTGTGTAGCGGTTGCCTACGTTGACGGTCCGTGAGCGCAATTTAAAATTAAGACAGAATTCGTCGGGGTCAAAACCGACCCGTTACAAGATTTGCAGATAACATTGTGGTGGTCGAACTAAATAATTGAATATCAAGTTATTACCAATAGTTTCACAATAATATATGTTATTATGGTGTTATTTGTTCTATTGGTTGATTATTATTTTTACTGTTTGTGCTAACGGAATATTAATATGAAAGATATATCGAAGAAATCCATTGTTCACAAGACATAACATCTCGTAATTTCAAATTGTCGACAGGTACCGGAAATTCATTTTTAATTGGCTGATCTGGAAGAATCGCAGTGTGATCAAAATTTAGTTTCTTAAGTGATACGCAAATGTCATAGTTAGCAGAGTAAGCTTCATTTATATGCTTGAGATAAAGCTTATCTGCAGTCAACTTATAAGATACAATCGACCTAATTGTAAATGGAGTCGGATCAGTATATATTTTTGCTTGCTCGAAGCAATCTCTCGGAGTGGAAAACTTCAGAAAATTATTTCGTTTCATTCTTGTTACCTTGAAAGGCTTCTTGTTATAAGAAGTAGTTAACACTTCCATCCAATAATCTGGAGAGTAAACAGCTGGGTATTTCTAACATGATTTTCAACGATTGCGAAGTCTCTGTCACTAGGTAGCACAGTATGGTCCACATGAGGGAAATTATGTATAATTTCTTTAAAATAGCCCTGCTGAAGAAGGTACATCCCAAATGCAGCAATGGTCCAATTTTTATTTTGTTCTCCCCAATTATCTGAAATTGCGTAAAGTGTTGTACCCCGTTTGTTATCGGACTGAAAAAATTCCATAGACAATTTGCTATTTCAATTAGCTTTTAGCTATGTCTTCTTCCCAAAAAATAAAAATGGCAATTTCCAGTAACACAATTAATAATACCCTAGTTATAAAACCAGTCTTCTTTTGTAAAAACATGGACTAGTTGTCAATTTTGGTGTTATTAAACTTATTATGTGAAATAGTTCTACCAGCCTCTGCCTTTCTATGATGTAGTTCTTGTTATACGCGCAATCTATTTTCTGCATCTCATTCATTTTGTCGTTATATTGAAATCTTCATTAAATAGTCTCTTAAACTTATCAACAGAGACAGCTATCTTGTTTTCAGACCCACATTTTTAGACATATCTCGTATATGTAACAAATTGTATATTCCAAGCTCATATATTCCGCATTTGGAGCATTTAGACGGCGGTTGTGACTCTTTCATAACGTGGTAGATATTTTATAAAGTACTTTACGAAATTTATATCCATTTCAGATAAAAATATATATAATGATTATTATGCTTGCCGCTGTGATTGAGAGGAATTTGTAACTGTGCATTTAACTTTTTTACAATATTATCGACTTGTTCTCTATTATTTTGTAAACCATGCACAGATAGAAATGTTTTTTTGCAAATTTTTTGATATGTTGTGGCATCATCCAAAACAACACGAAGTTTGTAAGATACTATCTGCTTTCTTCGACTAATAACTCCTTCAGCCTTGCGTTTCATAGGTTTAGTTGTCATGCAACCTTACAAATAACTATTCTGAATATTATAGATACCCAATTTCCAAAAAATATGAATAAATCTGTTCACAACTTTCCTTTTTTATATGATCAAAACATTTAAGTTTACAGTTGCAATTTTCACTAATCTTCCTTTTTGGCATGGTAATACCTTTTCCTTTCTTAACCCCGGTTTTACAAGTCATTTTACTATACCTGGAGCAACTGTTCCGGGATAACGCTTGTTCGAGGGACCAGTAACGAACCCGTTTTACAATCGCACGCCTGCGTTGGAATAGCTGTCCTTGGAATAAGCCATTCAATGGGTCAGGTAGGTAGCGAAACATAACATTTCGCATGCGCAATTATATTTCCGGTTTTGTTAGTTTTGGCGGGTTCCTGCAATATTCAGTGTCAATCGCAGCCTGTAACTGTTTGCTCCATCGTGCTTCTGATTTTGCAGTTTTTTCTTCGTCCAGTCGTGTGCTTTTGTTGTGTGGTTATTGTGATTTGTTTGATGTACGTGTTGTGTGAGTTTACTGCGTGCAGTTGGGTGTGTGTTTTTAATTTTTTTAATATTTGATATTTGTTAGGTGATAGATATTTAGGTTATTTTTTCATTATTTTATATTTATCAGCTGATAGATATTTAGGTTATTTTTTCATTATTTTATATATTTAATATTTGTTAGGTGATAGATATTTAGATTATTTTTTCATCATTTTATTCATTTAATTTGTTAGGTGATAGGAATTTAGGTAATTTGTTTAATTTCTTTAAATATATTCATTTTTTTGTTAGGTGATAGGTATTTAGGTTTTGTTTTTCATTATTTTATATATTTAATATTTGTTAGCGCATATTTAGGTTATTTTTCATTTTTTTAATATATTTTGTGTTAGTTTAACTTTCTTGTGTGCTGTTTGGTTGTGCTTGTGCAAAATGGAGAATGCCGATAAAGGAAGCAGGTGCACTAACTTTTCGTCAGAGGAGGTGGAGTTGCTGATTGAGTTGGTATAGAAATACAAGGATCTCATCGGTAAGTTTCTAATTACTTTTTAATTAAACAGTTGTGACCAGGAACAGTAGGCACACAAAATTTAATACTCTCATTGTGTTTTTGTAGAAAATAAAGTAAGGGTTGCAGTGTCCTGTGCACAAAAAGACAAAGCATGGAGCAAGCTATGTTTTAACGCTCAAACCGGGACTAGACGTACTGCTAAAAATTTGCGAAGCAAATGGGATTCCCTAAATATGAAATGTAATAAGGAGTATGGTGCACTGAAAAACTCTACTTATAAAACAGGTGGAGGCAGCGGCAATTCCAAGTTAAATTCAGTGACGGAGATAATTTTAGGGCTGATTGGATTCAGTGCAAGAGGATGCGACAATTATTTTAATTCGAATATTCTCCGTTCGTAGTAATTCATGTTGTATGTTTCTGTTTATTAATTTTCTTTTATTATTTATAGCCAAAAAAATCTTCCTGCTGATGGGTACCCATGTTAGTGGTGGTCGAAGATGATGTAAATAATATTGTTACATTATTCACCAAATTTTACCATCATTAATATTCCATCAATTTTAGCCCACGGACTGGACAGAATGGAGTCCAGCCCTTTTGAGGACTCCCACAACTAAAAAGTTACGATTGCAAGAAAAAAACATCAGCACTGTTGTTGCGACAGCAGTCGCAGACGTTCAGATAGCAGGAATGCTGGTAATAGTAGTCGTAGAGACAGCTTACATTTGTAAATTTATAAGTCCAAGTGAACCTTTGCAATGGGCTGATCAAATGGAAGTGATAAGAGAAATCGAAGAAAACCGCCGACACCAACAGTTGCCTTAAAAAAGTGGCCAAACTTCAACGTGTAAGTCTTATGGTATATCCACACCCAGAATTTAACGCGAGAGTTTGAGTAATTAACATAAAGAATGTATCCAAAATCATAATATTTTCATGTTAAAAATGGTAACTACGTGCACTTAACATTAAAATAACACGATTATGTAAACATCTTAACCCATCAAGTACTGATGTTGCCACAAGGCAACAGAAATGATGCAGTTTCCTGTTGCTTACAAATATATGTTTTAACTGCTATCCGCTAAGTGGCACACATGAGGCTTTAGTTTATAACCATGTCATTCAACATAACCTATCTTTGTGGTCAGTTTGCCGGCATGGTGGAAAATTAATTTGTTTTTGTTAGTGAATGCAGTAAGATTCGCAAAAAAATGGATTTCAGTCTGGTGTAAGAATAAAAAATAGTAATTTGTAGTAGCATTTAAACGTTTGTTTTTAATTTATACAATTTCCTGATATGTATTTTTATTAATAATATTGTAATTATAGAAGTTTATCGAAAAATTACGAGATTATAAAGATTGTAACTTGGGTGTTGCCATGTGACAATACCAGTCCAATCGGGTGCCTACTTTTTTAAATAATTATCTCTTTTATAGTTCTTCTAGTAGAAGCTCTTCATATAGCATATGAAGATGATTTAGACCTAGAGAAAGTTTATGTTGAGCCCCCAGATGCGGGGATAGTAACAGACGAGGATTCTGGCGGGGAAGATGAAGGAGGACTTATTTATAATTTATCAAGCAAACAATTGAATAGTAATGCTTAACTATCTGTCAGGGGTCCACTTCCACATAGTTGTATCGATGGACATTTGGATGAAGACATGGAGCAAGGAACGGAAAAGGTAGATTATGCCAACATTGAATGGATAGAAGGTGATCTGGAAGATGGTCAACCAAATAATATTGATTGAGATTATGAAAAGTTCAAAACATTAACATCTACAGAAATGTTTGAACTTTTCATAGCTAATGATGTAGTGTGTTTGTTGGTAGATGAATCCAACAAGTACGCGCAGTTTATAAATTTACCCAACCCTCAAATTACTTTTGATGAAATGAGGTGTTTTAGTGCAATTTTAATATTATCCGGATATTGTCAGATTCCTGGAAAGAAAAGCTACGGGAATACTGATGGAGATCTTGGTAACAAATTGGTATCTGAAGCAATTAGGAGAGATCGCTTTCTAACAATTTGGCGATGCGTTCACTGCGCAGATAATAACCAATTGAATGTAAACGATAAATATTATAAATTGCGACCTTTGAGTGACCCATTACGCCAGAAGTTTTTAAACTGGTTTGTTCCAGAGGAAGATTTGAACTACGATGAGTCAGTGGAGAAATACTTTGGTAGACACTCGTGCAAACAATTCATACGGGGAAAACCGATTAGGTTAGGATACAAAGTATGGAGCCTAAATACCAAATCTTGAAGGTGAAGATGCACGTGTGAAAGAAATATATCAAGTTGAATTTGGAAAATCTACCGCTCCGTTATTAATGCTATTGGATGAATTACCAGAGGAAAAAAAAAACTGCCATACAACATATTTACAGACAATTTATTTACTAGTTTTGACTTACTTAGTAATTTGAAAACCAGAGCATACTGGAGAACTGGGACCATACGTGATACTAGAATTCCAAATAACTGTCCCATAATATCCAAAAAACAAATGGCAAAGGGACAAAGAGGTGACTTTGAGTCTTCTTTAGACAAAACCAATGGAATTCGATTAACGAGATAGATGGATAACAACGTAGTCTCAACTGCTTCTACAAGATATGGAGTTGCCCTTCTGCAAACTGTGAAACGGTATTTATCAAAAGAAAAAAAAAGTTCAAGTGGCAAGACCCTATATGATATCTAGATACAATACATCCATGGGTGGTACTGATCTAATGGACGAGAATATTGCCAGATGGCGAATAAGTTTACGTGGCAAGAAATGGTGGTGGTGCCTATTTACGTGATTGATAGACGCATCTATACAAAATGCTTGTGTATTGTATAGAAAGTCGGGCAACAAACTTACTCAACTAGACTTCCGCAGAGAAATAGTAAAAGTTTACTCGATGAAGTTTAAAAATCCGCTTAGAAGAAGCTGTAGTAAACCATATACTAGTAAATCAAGCCAATCTTTCAACCGTGTTTCCCATGACGTGCGGTACGACAATATACTTATTTCGATTGACAAAACAATTAGATTCATTGGTGACAATTGTAAATCAATTATACGCAGAAAATGTATTAAATGTAATGTAGGCATATGCTTGCCCTGTAATGTCAGTAATCATTAAAGCACGGACTATATGCAAAATGCATATCCTGAATAAATGATATGACTACGGAAATTTCAATAGATCTACACGAATCATAAAGAAACAGAGCGAATTAACCAATTTTTTTTTTGCATATAATGCATATTTTATGTATTCAATGCATATTTTATCAATAATTGCATATTTGGTCATATAATTGGATATTTGTGACAGCATTTTTTTTTTACTAAAAAAATTATAAGTTTTTAATAAAGTACCTAAAATTTAGTATGCAGTGAAAATATAATTCAAATTCATTCAAATAGTATGAAAATAGTATGAAAATTATTAATAATCGAATACTATATTATTATTTCGGGGATTACCCTATTTATCATGTTCACTATTCATTTTGTGTTGTCAGCAAATAGTTGATCGCTCCGTAGTTCAGTGCCGACATAGCATAACCGACTGCGATTGTGTGTGGTAATATTAAAATTGTGTGTATAATGCCGAAAGTAAAGGACAAGGGAATCGTATCTCAATGGATTAGAGATTATAAAGATCTAATTTTGGAGAATGGTGAATTTTGTAGGCCCTGCAGTAAAACCGCAAGTTTTATTTTTCTGCTGTGCCGTTGTATAGTTTGTAGACATTTGATTTTTTATTTCCATGTTACATCAGATTCCATGTGAAAAAAAATCAAATATTACAACACATTAAAACAAGTTTAGACGAAGATAATGTCAAAAACCAAACATCAAAAAAACAACAAACGCGCCTTTAATTTTGAATTATGTAATGATATAATATCTGCCAATATTCCATTTAGCAAACTGAATAACTCAAAATTGAAGATGTTCTTGCAAAAATATTGTGAATTTGAAATACCAGACGAGAGCTATTTAAGGAAAAAATATGTTGATGAATTGTACAGAGATACAATTTGTATCTCACTACTACAATGCTTACTATAACAAAAATTATTGGAAATAGCTATATATACTTCATAGTCGACGAAACGTCGGATAACTGTGGACGTTACATCGCAAATTTATAAATTGGGAGTTTAAACGAGAATAAAACAGGCAACTCATATTTAATTAGTACAAAAGAACTTGACAAGACAAACAATGCCACCATATCTAGATTCGTACATGAAGAATTGGCTAATTTTTATTTGCCTGATATAGTGACAGAAGAAAAAGTGTTGCTAATGCTTTCAGGCGCAGCATCATACATGGTGAAAGCTAGACAACATTTGAAAATATTTTATAAAAACCTTATTCACACTATCTGCTTAGCCCATGGAGTCAATAGAGTCGCGGAAGAAGTTAGAATTTATTTTCCAGTGGTAAATATATTGTTAACAACGTAAATAAGATATTTCTCAAAGCTCCATTAACAGTACATGTGTATCGAAACACATTACGAAATGTGCCATTGCCACCACAGCCAATTATCACAAGATGGGGTACTTGGATTGATGCTGCTGCCTTCTACGCTAACCATTTTTTTGCCATTAAGGATTTGGTTCTCAGTTTCTTCAACGATTCGATATCTATAAAGGATTGCAAAACATTTTTTAATGATCCCAAGATTCTACAAGAATTGGCTTTCATAAAAACGAATTTTAATATAATTAGCAATAGTTTAAAAAAATTAGAAGAACAAGGCATGTCTCTAAATAAATCAATAGATCTTGTGAAACATTGAAGTGACAAATTGAATGAGGTGACTGATGGGCCTGGCAATCGTATTAAAGAAAAGCTTAAACAAGTGTTACTAAAAAAATAAGGTTTTCAGATACTAAAAATAATGTCAAATATTATGAAAGGAGAATTTGACGAAAATCTACCTGTTGAAATGGATCCTTCGATAGTTGCATGTTTGAAATTTGCTCCAATAACTTCCGTTGATGTGGAAATAAGTGTTTCTTCGTACAAAAACATCTTTGCGCTCTTTCAGTATGGAAAATTTGGAAAAATATTTAATAATTAATATTTTTAATTTAATAGTTGAATGATAAACAAATTATTTTCATAAATATAAATATATATATATATATATATATATATATATATATGTGTAATATAAATAAAGTATTTTTAATTTTTAAACGTGATTTGTATTAAATATATTTGCATATATTTGATATGTGCATATTTCTTTAATTTTGCGTGCATATATATGCGCATATTTTCGTCTTTTTTTGTGCATATTTGTCCGTGCTTTAGTAATCATACACAGTTGTAGCTAAGATTTGTTAATAAAAAATATTGATAATGGAATTACTTTAGATTATAAAATACATCAGGGCGAAGGCCTCGTGTTGCCATATGGCAACACCATTTATTCCTTGAATTAACAAAATATATAGTAAAATATTTCGGTTAACCTGTTCACATTGGCCTAATATTGCAACAATAAGTCTTAAAATTAATTATTTTTTGAAAATTTTATTCCAGTCATTAATTTGTTAATGTAAGAAAAGCATGGTATGTACTACACTTAACACAGTGTAGCAAAATTACCTCCTTATTTGCATCATCAGAAGATTCACTATCTTCATTATTATTATTGGAATCATTCGGGTGTCACTTCCGTAATTGACACGTTTTACGTGCTACACATTAGCAATTACCACACAATGCAGTATCCTAATCGACAAAGTTCATAATACAAGTGCCCAGATGGCGTCTTTGAATAATTTAACACCGTCAGATAACATTATCTATATGTAAAACAACATTTCACGAAAATGTCAGCTAACATGTTTTGCACCCGAGCAGCTCAATTATCAAAATAGCATACATCAGTAGTACCGTACTAAAGTATCGGCATTTGGATAATTGCCAAGAGCACCGAGGTTACTTTACAAAAAAAAAGACAAAATGGGTACTATATACACTCAGATGCAAAACAATCGGGTCATTGGGTTATTGTTTGCAAAAGAACCATTTTTTTTTTAAATTTTGGTGTTAGTTTAGTCCTTAGAATAAAATTTTTAGTGTTTTGCAATCAAAGAGACCACCAGGATGTAGAATGAAGCAACATATGGTACTTATTATTTATTTAATGAACATTAATAAGCGAAAACGATAATGTACGTATACATGAAAGAAAATGCATTTCTACAAAATAAACTTAACAGAGATTAATAATGAAAATGACAGTTAATTGAAAACAAACAAGTCAAAACCCAGTAGCCACCGTGATCCTCTATGCATAATGCCGAATGGGTAATAGGTAGTGAAGAACGCATAGCTTCAAATGTTATTTTCGCTTATTAAATAAACTGATAAGTATTATATGTTGTTTTTTTTTCTACATCCTGATGGTCTCTTTGATTGTATAACACTAAAACTTTCATTCTAACGACTATACCAATATCAAAATTTAAAAAAATAGGTTTTTTGCAAACAACGACCCAATGACCCGCTTTCTTTGCATCTGAGTGTATATTTTAGACACTTTCTAAAGGTGCCAAAGAAAACCGCACCGTGAACCACAGTTCAGTTAGATAGTTTACAGTTGATAGTCTTTATTTATCACCGTCATATCATTTGAGAAAAAATATATCAGTATATCACTCGGTACAAAAAAAGGCATCCTAGATTCATCTTCGAAACGTGTACATTAGGGTGGCTATTATTTATCGACCTTGAATTTTTTTTTTGCAGCACCCCCTAAAATCGTTGCATGTGGTGAATAATTAGTCTCTGCAAAATTTGAGCGCCATTGGATAACGATAAAACATGCCATTTTATGATTTTATTTTCGATTTTTTTTAAATTTAACTCTACATTTAAAAATAAATGTATTTATACTAGGAATGCGATTTTATAATTGGAATAAAATTAATAATACAACTTTCAAAACAAATTGTTTTTGCTCTTCTTTATTTGTTAAAATCTTATTATAATCCTCAATAAGTTTTATTCTTCTTTCAGCAGTATATTTACTACTCGTAGCTTTGTCACTACTTCCATTGCTTCATTATAATTACAGTTTTTAGTTCTCCAAATTCAATTACAATACGGAGAAAATCATCTTCTAGTTCCAAACGTTTGAAACATTTTCTCGTGTCGCTGGTTATGAAATGTTTGATACTTTACTTTCCCCTACTTCTACGTGTTTAATTCTGACATGTTCCTCTGCCAATTTGGCTTCGCAGGAAAATAAACAATTGACCATGTTTCTTTTTGTTTGTATTCAAACATTTCTGTGAAAAAAAAACGCCAATGCAACACGTTTGGGGCTTAAATATCACAGATGATTGCGAAATTTTTGAAAAACAATTTTCGTTAATTCGGCATTTACGGTTCGGTAATCGTAAAGTTTAAAAAAAACATTTGAAGATCGTGGTACGGTGCAGCTGCAGAAAATTAAGCTTGAACGTATACTTTAACTAAAAATTACAAATATCGCAGAGCGAGTTTTCTCAAGTAAGATATAAATGTTAAATATAATGATAAAATTCTTATAAAATAATAATATCATTTCAAATAATTGATACGATTTGAAAACAATGTTTGTTTAATCTTCTAATGCACTCAACAAAATCATGAAATCGTCAAAATTAAATAGCACAGCGCCGGGTTTCCTTTAATTTTGTGTAATGTTGTTTTCCAACTTAGCACAAGATATTTTCTCACCAAATGACAACTATAATAAAGGGTGCCGCAGAAAATAAAAAAAATATATTAAAAAAAATCAACAAGTAACTAAGGACCACCCTAGTGTACATGTATTGTTTTTTCACTAACCCTACATGCTTCTGCAGTTCACAAAAGGCTGTAAAGATGTAGCTCTATGTAAATAAATATTATTGTATATTATTTTAAAATTGTGAATAATTCAAAAATTATCCAAGCGATGAATAATCCTTACGATGAACTAGCTGAGTGAAACTGGTCGGTCAATTGAAGGTCGTCGTCGTATACAGGCTATATCGTATTAAGTTACTGCTGGCGCCTAAATCCTCTTCTCTGTCTTTAGATGTTTGCAGTTTTCACTAGAATGTTTGAACGGTTCGGCCATGAATTAGCTTATCAAGAACCGCCATGATGGAAAGGTGACGATGAAACGGCAGCGATGAAATGGCCGCGATGAAACGGAGGCGATGAAACGTTCCAGTCCAATTCCGGTCAGCAGTTCATTTGATGCAATTTGTAACTTCTACACGCATAATTCCTCATTTACACGCAAGCGTGCTTTATTTAGTTTGCAGAAGGTAAACTGATCTTCGCATATGAGTGACCAATGTACAGAGCAATTTATTTAATCCCGAGCGATGTTATTACTTTTCTCTTTAATGAATTGAAGTTTTTATGTTATAAGACATTATTTTGCAGAATCGCGTGTTAAAATTCAACATATGTAGAAACGCCAATGAAAAGGAATTTCCCGACATATCGTCTGCGCGTTTGAAGTAAATAGATTCTTGGTATGTATATGTGTGTGTATGTTTGTATGTTGATGCTCCGGTGTGACATGAGGAAACGGTAAAAATAGTGGAGCGTGTTTGTGTTGTGAGCCGACAATTTACATGACAACATCAATCAAGTCCTTAGATGGGTAATTGCTGGCGTGATATCAAAGAGGACAGCAGGGGAGTGCGGGGGCCGAGCTTCTTTCCTTCGTTCCATCCTTCCATCCTTCCACGCTTTCGTGACTCCGGCGGTCATCGGGACGACTTCCTCGCCGACTGCTTGGGCGCTGATTAAGAATTAAACAACACTAGCGGGGGCGTAATTCGTGTATTTACATTCCGAATCGACATGCTATTTCTTCATAATTCACGTGCCCCCCTCCGAACATGAAACGTTATAATTCACGTGCCCGGCGCAAAATTTACGAATTACACCCTACCGGCCCTGATTGCATTTCCTCGGCACTCATCAATCATTCAATCGTTAAATGCGGCGTATCAAAGATCTTTTGTACGACAATTACAGGGTTTCAACTGGGCTGTCATCAATTCGTAACTACGGACGTTCCGCGGAGAATTTTTTCCCCGCTTCAAACGACTGACTGGGAAATCGTTCACCTACATCGGTGGATGGACGGACGTGTACATGTCTCGCAGTGCTCATCCCCGCGATGCGAACGTGTAATTGCTTTCCGATCGATGAGGACATATATACAGACCTGAAATTACAATCATCACGAATACAACTCTTGGTCGTCAATAGTTAATCCGGTGCCGACTGCAAAAATCGCCCCTTACAGGAATCAATTCACTTACGTGAAATTGCAAACATGTTATTTAATCTTCCACTAGCACTGTATTTTGCATGATATTGTCTGACAGACATTGGGATCGGTCGTCAAGAAAGAAAGGCTGACAAATTTAATTAATAATTGTGAAATGTGCCGTCGTCTACTTTTTTGGAAAATGCAAGTTATCAAACATTCCAACACGAACACTAATTAATTTAGTGTGACCAAGTAATTTTTTTAAGTATGACTTTGAGCATGATACTTTTATAAAGTACAAAACTTAAAATAGAAAAAGTTAGTTTACATCTGTTTAGAATGCTGAAATTTTGAAAGTTGCAAGTTTTGACAAATAGTAGAAAATGCGACCCATTAAAAAAAGAAATTATGGAAAAACAAAATTTTATCCCTTCCTTTAAATTTACCGGAGTGTGTATAATTTTGTAAGAATATGCAAAAATATTATTTATTCAAAATTTCAGCTCAATCGAACACAATGTTTGGCAATACTATTGAATTCTATTAAAATTTTGCAGATTGAACAGATGCAGAAGGAAAATGCATAATGCCTGTATCCTAAATAATAATATTTTGAAATGGGTTTTATTCAATGTTTTAACAATTATTCTACAAGTTAAAACCATTAAAATAGCTTTTAAGAACAATTGAGTGAGTTAATATTATTTTATCAATGACTCATAAATAATACATTCATTATATACGTAACTATGGTAACATACTATACATTATAATACAACAGGGGTTGTCTTATGACTTCATAATAAAATTTGGTGAGGCCTCTTCAATTAAAGTTTGCCTAACGCTTTTCACACCTCTTCATTTTTCGCTTCCAATGTAAGCAATTGTTAAATAAATCATTTTAAATGTATAAACTGTACCAGAGTTAACTCAAAATTTAACCTGAATGTAGATGTAAATCACAGCTCCTACGATGCAAATTGTTCAATGTTAAAGAAAAATAGTAGAAAAAATAAAACAAAAGACTGACTATGGTAACGCAATATAGCAATTCATTGGCGAAACCAGCATTTTAAAAGAAGTAATAAATAAAAAAAAATATTCAAGTAAACAAATTTAATATCCTATTCTTGAATATACAATCGGTAAGAAACAAAATTAATGAAATGGAAGCATTTCTATCAAAAGAAAATAACCAATATGATACTATCTACCTATGTGAACATTTGCTAACTAAACAAGAATCGGAGATATTAAAAATCAATTATTTCAAAACGGCATCCCATTTTTCAACGGAATTCTCCAAACACGGCGGGGTCATACAATTAGCGAGAGGTATTCAGTATACTATTCTGCACAACATTAACAATATGTCCATTGAACTCTACTGTGAAATATCTGTGATAAATATTCCTCAGTACATACTATTCATAGATGTAATATACCGTACACCAAATTCTGATTTTAATGTGATTATAGATCTTCTAGAATATATGCTATAAAATATAAACTGTTTTAATAATGATGTAATCCTAGGAGGCGACTTTAACGTCCACTTTGAAGAGCCAAAAGACAACAATGCAAATACAGTGTGAGACTTATTAACCGGATATGGCTTGGACGAAATGGTGGATTTCAATAGAGACTGGACAGTCGACTAGATAACGTATTCAATAATTGCATAAAATCAAAAATCACAATATGTCTTCAACACACTGCACTGTGGGACCATGAAGGTATTGACATAGGGGTAAATTCAGCACTGCCAAGAGATCACAAGTGGTCAAATTATATAGACCAATTACTAACAAAGGCAAACACACATTCTACCATTTGCTCGGTGGCATTGACTGGAGCTTCATAGAATATATCCCAAATGTTGATGATGCATTTATGAAATATCAGTCAATAGTTATACAAACTTTCGAAAAGTCTTTTCCCATAAGATCTGCAACGAGTAAAGATGGCATAAGTTCTGAATCTGATAGGTTCTCTGAAGACCTCAGGCGGCTGCGCGTGTCATTGGGGCCTGTTAGGGATGCATTGCAAAGGATAAACTCCTGAATTACAAAATGCGTACAATAATAGTAATAGTAATAGTAATAGTAATAATAGTAATAGTAATTTATTGGTGTCGATACAAAATTGTTTACACAGGTCATAATATTAAAACATTGAAAATCAATAATACATTAATACAATAATACAATAATACAATAATACAATAATACACTGATACACTAATAATGCAATCACAAAAATAAAACATTTTAATCAAACTCGGACCGTAAAAAATCCTCTATTGAATAGAACGCACGATCAATTAAAAATTCCTTCGTTCTCCTTTTAAATGTTTTTAAAGGTAGACTTTTAAATTCGAAAGGTAACTTATTGAAAAATTGAATGCCGTAGTAGTTAGTTCCTGTCCGAGAACGACACAATCTCAAGAATTTATAGCACAAATCTCTCTTTTCTCTAGTCACATATGGATGTTGACTGGTAGAATAGTTGCTTATGTTTTTTTTTACAAACAGTAGGCATTCAAGTATATACACACAAGGAAGTGTTAAAATCTTTAGCTCCAAAAATTTGTGCCGACAATCTTCCCTGTAGCCAATATTAGAAATAACCCTGACTGCTCTCCTTTGGAGTGAGAACATTCTATGACGGATCGTAGAATGTCCCCAATTCAAAATTCCGTATGTAATGTGGGAATGACACGTCGCAAAGTAAGCTGTGCGCACACCCTGAGAGGACAGATTGTTATTTAAATTTCTTAACAAAAATATGCTTTTGTTTATTTTGCTACTCAATTCGACACTCTGCCTATCCCACAGAAGTAAATGATCTATTTGCAATCCCAAGAACTTAACCGAGGCCGTATCATTCAATTTTGCGTTGTGTCTAAGTGTAAACAATAGATTTTCAGTTTTTGCCTCATTCAATTTGAGGCCATTGCCACAAAACCAAGTATCTGCCTTTGACTGAGAATTCCGACTCCTTACAATAGTGCTATCCAGATCATCAGAGGAGGATACAAGTGTTGTGTCATCGGCAAACTGTACAATCCCTACACTCTCCATGTACTTAGGAAAATCATTAACAAAAATCAAAAACAGCAACGGTCCAAGTGTAGACCCCTGAGGTACCCCGTGCTCTATTAGCAAATTTTTAGATGACTCATCCTTATGGAATACGGATTGTACTCTGTTGGTGAGGTATGATATTATAAGCCGACAACAGCTTGGCTCGAAGTTATACATATATAGTTTCCGCAAGAGAAGATCATGAGGAACGCAATCAAAAGCCTTAGACAAGTCTATAAAAGACGCAATAGCATAATTTCCTTTTTCGTAGCAATCAACGATCATTTCCACTAGATCGGCCACAGCCATCACTGTTGACCTGCCCTGTCTAAATCCATATTGATTATCGCTAAAAAGTTTATTCTCTTCGAAGAACGACAGTATTTGATTATATAATAGTTTTTCAATTATTTTAGAGAATACAGGAAGTAAAGAAACTGGTCGATAATTGTTGCATTCATTTTTGTCTCCTTTTTTAAATATTGGAATGACCTTTGCTACTTTTAAAACATCAGGAAAATTACTTGATAATATAACGCCGTTAATTAACTTGGTTAGAGGTTCAATTATAACATCGACAACACCTTTTATTAAAGAAATTGAAAGACCATAGATGTCCTTGCTAAAGTTATTTTTAATACTTCTAATTGCGTCCCTTACTGCGACAATAGAAACACTGGTAAACCTGAAGAACGGAACATTGTCCGGAACCGAATTACTGACTAACAACACAGGATCGATATCACATTTTGGTATTGAACACATAATTTCGTCGGCAATATTTGCAAAGTAAATATTAAAATCACTTGCCGATATGTCACAGTTAGTTGAATCTGGTACCTTACCGCCGCACCTGTCTCTAATGAGAGCCCACAATGCTTTTGGTACATTGGATGAATGTCTAATATAAGTGTCACTAGCGGCCCTTTTAGCAGAGATTATAGTTTTCTTATAGATAACACGCAATTCCTTTCTGAGTTGAAGTAGATTAGGGTGACTAAAACGTGTACATGCCTCCTGCACCAATCGTAAATTCTCCCTCATCACGTCAAGCTCAGCAGTAAACCACTTGACATTAAGAGATTGATTACTCCTGTTTACTTTTAGCTTCTCTGGAAATGCTCTATGAAAATGACCTAAACACAATTCGACAAAACCTGACCAGCCTCCATCTGTATCACTGAATAATGGAGTCCAATTCTCCGACGAGAGGAGCTGGTAAAAATTGAATGTGCCAGTTTTGGTGATTAGCCGTACTAGTTTGGTGTTAATACTTATTTTGGGTCTCACCACTTTTAATGTCAAGGAAACTCCATCATGATCAGAAAATGAAATCGGTACCAGATTTGCTTCTCCATTATTACAATTACCATTAATAAATATGTTATCAAGACACGAGTTATATCTTGTCGGGAAACTAACAGTTTGATACAATCCGAAACCGTTTACAAAGTCCAAAAATCTTACAGTTCTTGCGTCTTTACATATAAAGTCCACATTAAAATCTCCAGCCACCAAAACAGTACTCTTGACAAGATCAATAGTAGAGAGAATTTGATTAAGCACACCATAAAAGACGTCTAAATTTCCGCAGGGACTCCGGTACACAGATAGAATGATCACATTCAAGTCAATCAAACTAATACCACAAATTTCACAGTCCTTTTCCATCGATAAATGATTAGAATTAAAATTGAGCCTCTGATATTTAACATTATTTTTCACAAGTATCATTACTCCCCCGCCGTTGTGCTCCTTTCTACAAAAGTTTGCAGCGATGTCGAATCCATTTATATTTAGCACCTCCATTTCAAAGCTTTTTAACCAATGCTCCTGAATACATAAAACACTGAAATTGCTGTTTTCTAGAAGCCCTTCAAGTTCTTCAATCTTATTTCTTAAGGACTGAATATTTAATAGAAAAATTCCATGGCTCATGACACTAGAGTTTTCAATATATGTTATATGTTCTTTGTTTTCGAAAGTAGGTGCCGAAAAAATCGATTTGCACATACACCTTTCGGCCAAAAGTTGGGATCCATCATTTCATGCTCGTGCTCAGCAGGTACAGAAATCTTGAACGAGCTGTACTCCTCCGGTCGTTTAGCTGTAAGTTGTTCACACTTTGCATTATCTATGTGATTACCCTTCAAGAATTTTAGCATATTTTCAGAGGTTGAATCAGGTGTGCAGTAAAACACATGGTAATGAAGATATTTAATAGCCCCCTTCAAATCACAATTAGAATTAGTGCCGGACACCAGTTTGGATTTTTGTTTGCGAATTTTTCCAAGTTTCGTTACAAAACCATCGCCATCGTTACTGTTTACAGGATTTATTATCTCCTCGTGATTCGAGATAGTATCACTCATTCGTTGATCCTTTATCCTATTATCCCTTTTTACTGCGGCCTCAGTGACCTTTGTGTTATTTCGTCTATCTGGCGAGTTGACTGACTCACTTGAAGGAACGGTTGTTTTATCGTCAGAAACATTTTTATTGATCTGTACATTTCTTTCAGGTTGTTTGTTTACATATTTTGCTGCACTTTTTTTACTCTCCATATTTTTATTGATTATTGCTGTTTTTGCTGCATAAGAATCCAGCTTTGTTGAAATCCGAATTGCAGGTTTCTCAACATTTTCAACACTTAATTTATTTAGCATTTTGTCATGAGATGGCGCATCACCGACCAATTTCATTAAGATTATCTTATCGTTTAATAACACGATTTTGTCTCTGAGTTCTTGAATTATTATGTCTTTGTAACTTACAATCTCTTGCATATGATTGATTTTAGCAGCTTGAAGTTTGAGGCTAAGATGTAATTCTGCTTCCACTGACACATTGATGGCCGTCGATTGACAACAAATAACAGTTTCGTCGTCAACTGGTTTGATGTTTTTATACTTCATTGCACACGACGGATGATATATTGTACCACAGTATTTGCATTTTACACCACTAGCAGGAATAATACCACATCTACACTTTTTGATAACACTATGTTCAGGAAGTTCATCCTCAGCCGCCGCCATCTTGGATGAAAACTTAGAGCACACAACAAACAACTTAGAGCACGATATAGAACCAATATAAAACTGGCAAAACAACATTTTAAAGGCAAACGAATAAACAACTCAAATAATATTGATAGGACGTCATGGAATATCATAAACTCCTTCAGAAAAATCAACCGGAGTCAGTTTTCTGAAAATATCGATCCTTCCGCCCTGAATGAATCTTTTTCAAAAAAGCAACCAATATAAATAACGAACTTCCTCAAGCCACATACGACCCTATTACTTACCTACATAATATTAATATCCCCAGCAATAACTATTTTCACTTCAAAGCAGTATCCCAAGCGAAAGTGCGCAAAGTATATGGAGCTCTCAGGAATGGCCACAGAAAGGACATCTATGGTTTAAGCACACATGTCGTTAAATCCGCCACTGGTCAACTAATTGCACCACTAACTAACTTAAGTAATAGATGTCTCACAACTCATTGCTTTCCAGACTGTTTGAAAGAGGCAAGAGTAATACCAATCTATAAATACAAAGGCTCCAGGAAATTAAAATAAATATTTAAGAGGGAAATTTGACATGAATAACCAAAGACCCATGTCAATTCTCCCAGTCTTCTCTAAGATACTTGAGAAGATTATACCCACCCAAATGATTGATATTCTGGAAAGAAATGATTACCTGTCAGACAGCCAATTTGGCTTTTGAAAAAATAAATCGACAGTAAATGCTGTCTCATCGTTTAATGGAGAAATTCTTGAGTGTTTTAAGAGTAAATCCTTTGTAGTGGCATCCTTCCTTGACCTAGGCATTTCACTGTGTCTCCCATGACATACTGATCCGAAAATTATACTACTATAACTTTAGTCCAAATGCATGTCGCTTAATCTCTGACTATCTAAAAAATCGAACCCAGTCAGTAATGATTCTCTAACACCTGAATTACTTATGCTCTTTGGTATTCCGCAGGGATCAATACTAGGTCCTCTACTATTCCTAATATTGATTAACGATTTAGCCCAAAATATAGACGGGAAAACAATTTTATATGTAGACGACTCAAATATAATAAATAAAGGTACTACTATTGAATTTGCCTTGGAATAGAACCGCATGGCATAATATGCCGCTATAACTGGTTCACTGATCATCGGTTAAGCCTAAACAAAGATAAGTCAGTACATATGATATGTACTCTAAGGCCCTACGACAAGAACACCTATGCATATGCAGACACAGTCAGATTTAATGGCTTACATCTAAATAGCAAACTAAATTGGCACAGTCAAGGTGAAGCTCTATCCCATTAAGCTGCAAGAAATATCTTCCTCCTGAGGAATTTATCTCAAAACATCTCGCAAAATGTTCTGATCACGGCTTACTTTGCACTGTGCCAATCGATGTTTGCATATGGCATCGTTAGAATATGAGCCAATTCTCCAATTGTAGGTCGCATATTTGGCCTACAACGAAAATATATCAGAATTATTGCTGGGATAGGATACAAAGATAACTGCAGGAAATACTTTATAGACTTGAGTATACTAACAGTACCATCACTATTCATCCTGGAGAGCCTTAATCACTCATTAAGTTTAACATCAATACATA
Source organism: Othius punctulatus (assembly GCA_951805005.1). Classification (NCBI taxonomy): domain Eukaryota; kingdom Metazoa; phylum Arthropoda; class Insecta; order Coleoptera; family Staphylinidae; genus Othius; species Othius punctulatus. The sequence goes on from OX638138.1 coordinate 74,946,630, forward strand.
TGCAAGCCACTCGGAGATTCATGCCCTCTATATGAGGAACAGAGACGATTCAGTCTTGGACCCATTCCGCTTAAATAGGTCTCGCACTAGTGTGAATTATGATGGGGTAAGTGTCTTCGATGAACTCCCTCGGAGTATAAGAGATCTGCAATCAAAGAACTTTAAAAGTAAAATCAAGCAATACCTTCTAAGCAAAGCGTTCTATAGCTATTCACACTATTTAAATAATTATTTCATTGACCTACTGGGATCATATGCTGTGACTAGTTATCTGTGATACCTATACTAACTGTGGTAACTATACAGAGTGAGGTCCGATAGACTGCTCGATCTATAGTCATATCTATACATTATATTATTTTCCGTTTTTTTGATATTTCTGTAATGTACGGTAAGTGTGTTTATTTACTGTTTTTATGTTAAAACAGTTTTCGTATGTTACTATATTAGTGTTTCCAGCAAAACTGTGATATTTTTCTTCACGAACATACTTTACAAACTATGTACCTACTTTAACTTGTGTAAGCTGTATAGTTTTATAGACAATAAAATATGCTATGATTTTTATATTTCATTCATGCTTAATGACATATGTACATTTGGATACTAATATACAAACAATTGATTTATTATTGACAAACATTTATTAATAAGAATTGTTTTATAGAACAGCGTCATACAATTTTTATATACAGGGTGTTTCAGACCACAGGTATCACGCCTTTTTTGTAAAGGTTAAAAAAAATAGCATAACATAAGCCTATCTGAAGAATTTAATTAAGGTAGTTTCGATTTCCGGAAGATACCGGAAGTAGCCGTAACTGCACTTAACTTCAGAATTTTAAATGGGAACCTAGGTCATGTGTAGCATCGTTGGATAGGTATTTCAAAAATATTCAACTTTTGTAAGGGAAGTTTTTTCTATAAATGATATGCATAACGAAATCAAAATTAATGTTTCTGACAATTAGTCCCGCCTTTCTCTCGAAAGTATGACGTCATAGAGTTCCAGGAAAGAAAAATAACATGACATAATCCTCCCTAATGAATTTAATAGTGATAGTTTCGTTTCTTGGAAATAACCGGAAGTAGGCGTAACTGCTCTCAAAATTTAAGTATTTTTGTAAATACTATATTTTTTCTCGGATTAGTGTCAAAGTAACAACACATTTTTCTGACAACCTAGGCAGTAAACACATATTTACAAAAATACTTGAACGCTGAGTGCAGTTACGACTACTTCCGGTTATTGCCAAGAATCGAAACTATCACCATTAAATTCTTTAGGTAGACCTATGTCATGCTATTTTTTACCCGAACCTCTATCACATCATACTTCCGAGAAAATGGCGGGCCTTGTTGTCTGAACGACTAAGTTTTATTTTGTTAAGCATGTCATTCACAAAACAACTTTTCATACAAACGTTGTTTCTATTTCAAATACCTATCCAACGATGCTACACATGACATAGGTTCCTGTTAAAAATTCTGAAGTTGAGTACAGTTACCCCTACTTACGGTAATTTTCGGAAGTCGACATTACCTGCGCTCAATCCTTCAAGTAGGCCTATGTCATACATTTTTTTTTTCAAATCTTTGTTAAATTGCCGAGAAAAAGGCCTGATACGGGTGTCTGAAACACCCTGTATATAAATATATACAGCGTGTCCTAATTAGAGTAGGATTGCATGGGTATCTTTCTTATTTTGAAAGCTAGAGATCTGGCTAAACGGGCAATGTCATGCAGTTTAGTATGCTTGTTCAGATTATGTTGTTTTTTTTTTAATTTTGTGATATTTCCATAATTATTAAAGTTGTGGAAATAAGTTTAAAAAAAAAGTTACTTGATTCGATCGCACAAACTTAAGAATCAAGTCCAAACAAAAGTTAAGATGGCAGTTTCTGTGATATTAATAGCAACTTTCTTATTTTAAATGGCTGCCGTATTTGATTTTTACACGGCTAAATCGACCTTTTTTTCTCTTTTCAACGATGTATAACAACCGATATTAAAATAAAAAATATGAGATATATGTTCCAATTTTTATTTTTATTCTATAAATTATTTTTAAAACAAAAGTAAAAAAAAATAAAAAAACGTAATACAACTAAGTAGTAAAATGACAATAAATTATAAAAAATGCTCAAAATGCTGACTGTTATTGGCTAAATGGCCAAAAAGGAGCAAAACACAATCGTCAGCGTTTTTGAATATTGCTAGTTACTTATCGCAATATGTTGTGATTAACGCCTTTTTTGCTTCTGTCATTGCTTCACGAAGTTCATGTACCTACATTATTATAAGTGAAATTACTCTCATACATTTTGTTTTTTAAAGTACCATTTTAAAGTTTAAAGTATATTTGTTTAAAAAATATTTTAAAAAATAGAAATAAAAATTGGAACAATTAATATTTCCCATATTTTTCATTTTGACATAGGTTGTTATACATCGTTGCAAAGAGGAAAAGTCTATTAAGACGTATAAAAATCAAATATGGCGCCCATTTAAAATAAGAAAGTTGCTATTAATATCTAGGAAACCGCAAACTTGACTTTTGTTTTGACTTGATTCTCAAGTATGTGCTATCGAACCAAGAAACTTTTATTTTAAACATTTTTCCGCATCTTTAATAATTATGAATATATCGGAGTTTTTAGAAAATCGCGAATTTTAGTTTTTTTTAAATAACTTTTAAACTGCTCGGACTTTTAAAAACTTTTTCAACATAATCTGAACCAGCATATAACATTGCATAATATTGCCCATTTCACCAGATCTCTAGCTTTAAAAATAAAAAAAGATACCCATGCAATCCTACTCTATTTAGGACACCTTGTATATGTAAAATACGTATCACGCGCCGAAACGTAGGTTTTAAAAAAAGGAACTTTTAATTTAAAACTTAGAATTTAATATGTTGTTAATATGGAATACGAATATAGAGTGTAATGTGGCAAGGCCAACCTGTTAGTAATATAACTTATTATAAATGAACAATAAAAGATAACATATAATGCGTGGGATGCGCTCATATGCATCCGTCTTAAATAATACCCTTTATATAATAATAAAGAAGCTGATTGTTTGTGACCGCAGGTAACTCCTCATCCCTCAGATTCTGGCGTCGCCTGGGAGTTGAAGATTTGGGTCCGTTGTTGATCCTTGTTGTTGTCTTCTTCTAATTTCTCTTACAGCTATGTAGCTTAAGACTCCGATGATGGCGACGTCCATGAAGGTGGTCCAAATACTCGGGGTTTAGAAGTCTGGGGTTTCCAAATCGAGTGGTAGCTGCTGGATTACTGGAACATCTTCCAAATTAAGTTTGTCTAAATTTATTTTAAACCCTGTATAGTTTGATTTATACAGGGGCATGTTGTTGTCGTTGATAACAACAGGGCTCCCGAATGTTGGGCCGTGATGAGTAATTTCTTGATTTCTAAAGAAGAGCAGACAGTCTTCTTTCTTGATTAGGTAGATTCCAGTAAGTTTTTTCACTTCAGTTTCGTCCTTGCAGCGGAATTTGAGTTCTTCTGGAGTTGGGAATACGGCCAGATATTGATTTATTATCGGTATTATCTCAAAATGATTTTTGTCGATTTTGAGATTAGTGTATTGACACTTATCGTAGTTTTTATTTTAAAGAATTTGTTTTTCACATTCGGCCTTATAGTTGGTAATCAGGTAACTATCAGGTAACTGATAGTATTTTGCACCTCGAGGGCATAAATCGTTTAGAGGCCAAATGTCATCATTTGATTTCAATAAATACTTGACCTTCGGTATTATTGTGACAAACTCGGTCGATTGTTTAGAGAGAAATGGATTTAAATAAGCTCATAATTTATTGGGAGAGACAGGACATAAATTATTCGCATTGATTCAATTTTGCAATTAACATTAATCATGGATTCGAAATCTAGAATATTATCAGATTTTAATTCATACAAGTATGATATTCTCTTAATTTCCTCAAGATTTTGGCTCTACAGAACAAAATTGAGTCCTCGATATTTTTGAAGATATTTAGAATAATAGTGTAAAATGTGATTAATTGGTTAAACAAATCTCTCGTACAGGAGACGTGTTGGTGATCAACTTCACCTTTCAAAATTGTACTTAACTGCATGATCCTCGACTTCAAGTTCGACTCATTGTGTTCAATACTTTTGATAGTATTATTGAAATTCTTAATTAATTGGGTGCCCGGGTAAACTGTTCCCGTATTTTAACTGATTTTCCATTTGGTGTTCGTCAGTTTTTAAATGATTTAATATTACATCAATACGTTCACCGTCTCTGGCATCTAAATTTCTTGTTACAGTTTTTACAATAGTGCCTAGTCCGTCGATTAGGCCTCTTCGGTTTTTATTTCCGGACATACTATGTATGCGGAAATTATTAATTTTATTATCAATCGCTTCGCGAGTGAAATTTAATATTCTATTATAATTATCGAAATACTTTTTAAATTGAGAAATATTCTTTATTACTGTAGCCTGCATCAAGGAGACGAGGATCGACCTGGAAGAGAATTACTTATTTCATTTTCGCCAATGTAAATGTGTACATTAATACTTGAATCTTTGAATACGTATTCAATCATAGGTTTTACAATTTCGTAATTTAGTTTGTCTAAACCGCAACCAAGTTTAGGTATACCTAATTGGGTGATGCCCCTTAATTGACAAAATTCTTTCATTTTTATTAAGGTGTTAAATAAATCGTAATAATTTTGTTTTGTTATTAAATAAATTATGTACCGTCCTTCTTCTTTTAAGAAACATAGCGAATTGACCTCAGGTTTTTGGGATTTAAGTAATTCTACTCTTCCAAAACTTTCTTTAAATTGCAACGCTATGCCAGCGTTCATGTGTAAATCGGTAGAAACACAGTGTGCTAGTGAAAACTCTCTTGGAGCAAAGAACAAGTCGTCCTGTATTTCATTTACATTTTTGATTACTATATTTTCTCTGCCATTTCCATTATTCACATAGTTTCGACAATTTTTATAATTGATTTCTTTTATACTGATCTGATCAGTTTTCTGCTTGAATTTTAAGCGTGGTCTTTTAATATTAGACAGGTGGATTTTCTCGACGGTATTATGGTGTCGGGTATTTATCCTCGCAGTTTTTAGTTCTGGATTGATACTTTGTAATTCTTCCTTCTTATATTTATTTTTCGTCTTAGATTGTTTTTGCTTATTTGCTACAAATATTTCTGTTGGTATATAAGGCAAATTTTCGCGGCTCTCATTTCTTTTATTTATAGTTTTTTCTTTATTAATTTGTGTACGCTCATTTATTTTGTCGTACATTAATTTTACTTTGCGTTTATGATTCATAATATAATCATTAATAATTGTAGTATTTTCATTAATATTACTTGGGTCTGGAGTATCCATATGACCAGTGATTACCTCTAATGGCGTAAATTTGGTAGTAGAGTGAATGCTATTGTACCCAAGAATTGCATAATTAACTTTCCTTTCGGTTCCTTTTTGTATAGGTCTTGATTATTAAACAGACGGATGTGTTCAATTATTGTGGAATGAACACATTCAACCATCCCATTTGATTCTGGGTGCTGAGAACTGATAAAATGTAATTTAATTTGATGTAATTCCAATAATTCTTTAATTATTGAATTTTTAAACTCTAAATGGTTGTCTGCAATTATTTGGTTAGGAATACCGTGGTGACTGAAAAATACAATTAGTTTGTTTGCAATTTTTATTGCTTGACACGAACTTAGTTTATAAATTTGAGTATATTTTGAAAATGAATCTCTTAGTGTAAGGAATTTGGATCTTTCTAAAGAAATACTATCGATGTGAATTATTTCAAACGGTTTTACCGGTGTTGGAGTTAAATTAAATTTTGGTTTTAATGGATTTCTTTCATATTTACTAAGTAAGCAAATTTCACTATTGTTGATATATTCTTGGATAGTGCGGCGCATATCAGGCCAGTAAAAACGACGTTTTCGCTTGTTTTCTGTTTCATCGATTCCTCTATGATTAGTTTTACCTTTATGGTAATTTTTTATAATATTAAGGACTTCGTCCTCATCTTCAACATCCTTTACCTTTTCGGTACATCTAACAAAATTTATTTGAGAGTTCTTAATATAAGTTTGTAAGGTTACACAGAATTCCTCATAAATTTGGCTCTCAAAATATAGAGAATATTTTACCTTTGGGACTATGAATTGTTTCACGAATTTAATTACATCATTTACGAATGATGATTGAGAGAATTGCACTACTAGTCTCATTTTTTTATTATCGAATAATTTTATCACTTTGGGTTTTCCGGGGGTATAATTTACTTTTGATATAAAAATTTGGTTATCTCCGATATTGACTGATTTTTCTATTGGATTATTGGATTGTGATGATTGGATTTTCAATATTTGAATGTACTGTATGATTATCATTTTCATTATTAATGTTATCATTATCAATTTCGTCTGGTTCCCCAGTTTCAACAATTAATGACTCTGTGAATTGTGCATTTTCTCCATTATCAAGCAGACCTTCATCAAATGACCTTAAGTAAAATCTGCTTGCGTCTTTGTTTTCGTCGTGAACGTTTATCTCTATCCTAGACAGGAAGTCCGCATTCTTATTTCATACGCCTTGTTTATATACAATTTCAAAATCATATTCTGATAATTTGATTCGCCATCTGGTAAGTTTTGAACTAGGGTCCTTAAGGGACATGAGCCACTGTAGGGGTTTATGATCCGTTATTATTTTAAATTTTCGCCCGAATAAACATGGTCGAAAATATTTCGTGGCCCAAATAACTGCCAAAAGCTCCTTCTCAATTGTGGAGTAATTTATTTCTGATTCATTTAATGTTCTACTCGCGTATGCAATTGGTAAATCGCTACCAATAATTCCTTGTGACAAAACAGCTCCGACAGCGAATACTCGTTTAACTGTTAAATTTAACTGTAGTTAAATTAAACGGTTTAGTAAAGTCTGGATATTGTAAGAGTGGTTCGTTCGTGAGAATATTTTTACATAAATTAAAGCTATTTTTGTAATCCGAATCATTTACATTTATAATTGCATTTTTCTTTAGTCTCTTAGTCATTGGTTTAGTTAATTTAGCGAAATGTTTAATAAATTTTCGGTAATAACCGAGGATACATAAAAAGCCTTTAATTTGTTTCGTAGTTTTTGGAATAGGATAATTTTGTATGACTTTAATTTTATCCGGATTCGGTTTTACACCTTCAGGAGTAACAATGTGGCCAAGGTAAGCCACTTCTTTTCTCAAAAACTCAGATTTATCTAGATAATTAAAATTTGACTCTCTTAAACGATCGAACACTTCTCTTAAACGATTAACATGCTCTTGTAAGCTTGTGCTGAAAATTATTATGTCCTCCATATAGACTAGACATTTTTCATTTTGGATTCCTCGCAGGATATTATCCATGACTCTTTGAAAAGTAGCGGGAGCATTTTTCAATAAAAATGGCATACGCATGAATTCGTAATGCCCATTTTCAGTATTAAAAGCTGTTTTGGGGTGTCACTTTCTTCAATTTCAATCTGATGGAAGCCAGATGCTTAATCAAGGGTCGTAAAATATTGAGAACGCCCTAATTTATCGAGTAGATCATTAATGTTCGGTAAGGGATAACGGTCACAGATTGTTTTCTCATTTAAATGGCGGTAATCAATTACTACTCGCCATTTTTGCTTACCAGATGCGTCTAGTTTTTTGGGAATTACCCATATTGGCGAAGACCATGGACTGTGCGACGGTCTCTATTATTTTATCGTCAAGCATTTTATTTATTTGTTTCCTAACTTCTTCCCTATGAATTTGGGGATAACGATATGATTTACTATACACGGGTAATTCATCCGTGGTTTTAATTTGATGCTTGACTTTATTTGTAAAAGTTAATTTATTATTATCGACATGAAATATGTCGGAATATTCCTTAATTAAATTCACTATAACTTTTTTCTCTTCGCTATTCATATGCTTATTGCGAATTTGAGAATTATTAAACTGTACATTATTGTTTTTCAACAGGTTAAGATCGGGGTGTGTTGAGCCCAACTGCTGACAATCATATTCATTGATTGGAGCAACCACTAATGGTCTCGTAACCCAAATTTTTAGATCTTCTGTTGACGGATTAATTATTGTACAAATTGCTTTATAATCATTTACCGTAGTAATACATTCTGGTATTTCCAGAGAATAGATTTTTGAATTGGCGATATCCCGTATTTGAATACGGGATTATTACATCACCGTTTTTTATATTTGCGATATCTATTTCAATCATTTGTTCGAATCTCCCAGGTACAAGTACCTTTTGTACATCCGTAATTTCCTGAGAATTAAAACAATTAATTTCTTCGCGAGCACCGGGCGATACTTTACACTTCTCGTCCGGGTCTCCATGAATTTTACTATAATTTATTTTTATATCGCAGTCAGGTGTATTTATTTCACCTTTAGATAAATTAATATTTACATTTAAATATTTTAAATTATCGATTCCAATTAATACGTCGAAGTTTGAATGAAAGTTGAAAATAAAGCATTTTATATTCGCTTCTCTTGATTTAAATAACCGTTTTAGTGGTACAGTAGTGCTAAACCTTCCATAAGTAGTGCCATGTACGCTGGACACTTGAAAGGGGTCGGTTCTGATTTGTTTTCGGAACAATTTGTATCCGATCTTAGGATTTACAAATGACCTGCTACTACCTGTATCAATTAATATTTTTAAATTATTTAATGGATCGGTTACATACGGGAGACAACTTTCATTATTATTTATACTATTTAATTCTATTCGGGTCGGTCGTTTGACGGACCCTCTAAGGCTAAAAAAAGATATTTAAGAACATTTGGTTCCGTGCCCGGTTCCTCGTCGATATTATATAATTCCTCCGAAATAAAATTATTTGGCCGACCTTGGTAACCTCTATTTTGATTAGGTAAATTTAAATTTTGTGTAGACACCGACATAGGTGTGGGTCTATATTGGGGTGTCGGTCTAGATTGACTGGTACCCTCTGATTAATAAAGTTTGGTTTTGGAATATTATGATTACCATTAGGAGGTCGTGTAAAATTATTAAATTTAGGAACATTATATTTATTTCGGGGAAAATTATTATTTACATTATTATTAGGAACTCTTACGGGATAATTACTTCTAAAATTATTGGGGAAACGTGGACTTACATTATTAAAATTGGATTTATTCACTGTAATATCTAACTGAAACTCGTTAGTTAAAATATTTAAAGCAGCATTTAAATTAAGAGGATTCCTTGCACGAATTTGTGCATCAATTGGTTCTTTTAAACCACGGAGGAAGACGCGCAATACATTTTCATGAAAAAAATTCATTAGATAATGTTGTTCTTGTTGAGTTGCGATATGAGCCCTTACATATGATACTTGCAAATTCAGCAAGTGTTGAATCTTATTATAAAATTCGAATGGGGTTTCAGTGAAATTTTGTTATAAATTAGTTATTTCGAAATTTAGACTATAATGGTCTCTTTTATCGCCATACGAGTTCAACAATGCTGTTTTCAATACTTGCCAGGAGGTGATCCTGGTTGATGAAATATTAACTGCCGCTTCTCCTTTAATTTTCGACAGAATGGTTGACACTAAATACTCATTTTCAAAGTCCGTGGGATCTGCTGTGTTATAAAATTTGTTTACCAATTTTTCGCTGATTTCAACGAAACGCGACAGTAATTCTGTCTCGCCGTAGAAATCGGGAATCATAGCCAAATATTCTGATTTCAATGCCATGTTTAATGTGGGATTTTGTGGACGATTTATTCCGGAACGGGAACGATCTCGATGTTCAGATAAGGGAATTGACAAATCCAATTCGATGTCCGAATTTGTCTCAACAATGTCTCGTGCATTCATTAGTCGAATGACGAAAACGAATATTAAATGTACAATTGAATTTAGGCACTCGAAATAATTTATGTACTCACAGTGTAAATATTCCGTCCATCCGGCCGTGAAAGTTGAATCTGCGAAGCTGGACGTGGGCGGTGTTTAAATGTTTGGAATCCTGCCTGGGTCCTCGATGCTTGTAGATTCGACGCGAAGCTGCGGTGCCTCGAAGTTCGGAGTCCTGTAGTCTTCGCTGGTTCTATCCCAATTAATTCGTAAACGAAAAATTTAACAAATTTGATATTTGCTCAAATTGTTAAATTTTGGGAATCCGTTGCCGACTGCGCTAAATACGTATCACGGGCCGAAACGTAGGTTTTAAAAAAAGGAACTTTTAATTTAAAACTTATAATTTAATATGTTGTTAATACGGAATACGAATATAGAGTGTAATGTGGCAAGGCCAACCTGTTAGTAATATAACTTATTATAAATGAACAATAAAAGATAACATATAATGCGTGGGATGCGCTCATATGCATCCGTCTTAAATAATACTCTTTATATAATAATAAAGAAACTGATTGTTTGTGACCGCAGGTAACTTGTATATACATATTCATCAACGAAAATCAACGGGTTCGACGATTTTATTTCAATTTTTTTAATTTGGGTTTTACTGAATTTATTCCATACTTTAGGCGCACACTATATATATATATACAGGGTGTCTTAAAATTGACGCCCGTCCTTTTGGGATTTGATCCAGGGGGCTTATAGAAATTGAAAATTAAGAGTGGAAAATTTTCCGTTTGCCCTTTGTTACAGAGTTATTGATAGAAAACAAAAAAAACTTTTAAACTTTTAACTTTATTAAATGCTTCTTCTGCAAGTGCCTATCCGTTCCGGATGTTGGCTATCATAATGGCTATCTTTACTTTGTTCACAGCTGCCGGAAGAGGCCTGTGGTTGTCGTGGAGAACCAACTCCAACCATCTACAACCACCTACAAAAATTGATTCTAAGGTCCCTATCTCCGTCATGCAAACCTTGAACTTTTTGGGGCCTAAATGGTTGCAAACGATTTCTCCTTAACAATCTGTGAATTGTATGTTTTTGGACATGAGTTTGGGACGATATAATTCGAAGGCTTGTTCTTGATTCCGCCTTAAAAAAATTAAGAATTTGCTGTTCTTGATCGATGCTTAGCTTAGATCGACGTCCTGCCTGATTTTGTCTAGGATTCAAATTACAGAACTTTGTTCTGCCCGTCTAATAGTTTTTGCATCAGGGTTACGACGATTTGGAAACTTCTCTGCATATGCCCTAGCCGCAGCAGTGGCATTGTCATTGCATGCACCAAACGCTTTTAACATATCCACATAATCTCGATTACTGTAGTATCGTTCTATAATACACAAAATAAGAGACACAAAAGGGAAATACTTATCAATTGAAAGTAATTGAATTATGCTACACAACTTATTGTCAAATCTGACAGCTATGTCTCTAGATTTGATAAAATTAATCAATCAAAATCATGTTTTGAGTAGTGGCCGTAGAAAAGAGTTATTGTTTACATTTTTATCATTAACTCTATAACAAAGGACAAACGGAAAATTTTCCACTCTTAATTTTCAATTTGTTTTAGCCTACTTGATCGAATCCCAAGAGGACGGGCGTCAATTTTGAGACACCCTGTATATTAGTTTCAGAGGAAAATCGGCGGAAAGACCCCATGGGGTCGATAGCCTAATAAAGATTGTTTATATATACATAACACGTAATTAGTGGAAGAATGATAATTTATTCATTATCAAAACATTTTTCAGTGACGTCAGTTCTGCCGCTACATTTGCTTTATTTTCTAACGTTTTCACAAACTTGCTAATTGTTGATATAGACGGGATCGGTCGATTGTTAAGTTTAAATTAAAATATTCCTTTGCGATTTTTCTCTAAAATTAATAGGGGAGTTAATAATTACACATATTTAATATTACATGTTAAATTATCCCAGACACTCGGTATATATACCGGGCTTTTTTTTCCTTATTACACATATGATGGACAATGTATAACTGGTTGCCTGCATCTACCCGCAAGGAATTTCCTATGTGTAAATCTAAAAAAAAAAAAAATCAACGCATTAGCGGCGTCGGTGCAAGCAACCTGTCAATTTTGACATATGTTACACATAGAGGTTATGTTTTTATTCAAGGCAATACACGACAGGGTTTTTGAAGACACGCAGAGTATTCGTAATGTATTGTGGATTTATGCCATTTCATGCAGTACGTATACGGCCTTTCAATTCATCTACGTTATGTATTTGTACGTCATTAAAAATTTTACTTTTCAGGTAACCCCAAAGAAAATAATAATTTGTTGACATATCAGCTGATCTTGATACATTACGAATACTCTCGTGTATTGTCTTGAATAAAAACATAACCTCTCTGTGTAATATATGCCAAAATTGACAGGTTTCCTGCACCGACGCCGTTAATGAGATGATTTTTTTTTTTTAGAATTACACATAGGAAATTCCTTGGGGGTAGATGCAGGCAACCAGTTATACATTGTCAATCATATGTGTAAAAACGAAAAAAAAGCCCGGTATATATATATATATATATATATATATATATATATATATATATATATATTTATATTTTATATATTTGTATAACGTTATATATGTTTTATATAACAGTCATTCAGTCATTGATAAAACGTCGTATTTGACTCGCACATAATGGCAACAATTCACTCGGATTCACTCGTGCTCTTGTATAAAACTTATTCTCGTGTATTAAAGCCTACATTATGTGCCCTTTAAATAATATACTAAGTAGAATTGTTAATTTTTTATATGTTTTTCATACATTTTTCATTTTGTTCTTAATTTGTATATCATAGAGTTTCTGTACTACGTGTTTTCTGTTTCATATATGTAAAATCTGTAAAACAATGAAAAAAATATTTTGTATCCGTTGATTTCTGTCAAAATTATCCAATTTCAATTTGCCTGCGCGACCTTTAAATATAAATTTATTTAAGCAATGTTTCACACAAAGGATCATCATGTCATATAGTGACACAAAGAGTGTGAGTCCAATGAAATTTAAAAAAAAATCCATACAGTTCGAAAGCACCCTAATGTATATTAAGAAATTCCTACAACTAAGATATTTTATGAAAAATTGACTGCTATAAAACAAAAAATATTTATATTGGCAATTACATTTCCTATACAAGAATCTGGTGGTACAATGACTTTAAACGATGCTATAGGTAAACTTTATCGCGCCAATGGTAGAAATTAATTATATCCATCGGTGAGCCTTAATTTATGCTAATTAATACAATATTTGTCCGTATAATTATCAGTTACTTCGAATGTGCTGGAAATATCGATGTAATTGAAATTTTTTAAATTTATTTTTATATTAAATCAATTATGTACATTAGTCGAAGCATAGTTAGTATAGTGTTTTAGCATAAGTGTTAATTTCCTAATTTGGAAATCAACCGTTAGTCCTTTATCAGTAAAATATTTTACTATCGAGACATTTAGAAATTACCATACCCTTCGCCGAGATTTGAACTTAGGACCTCTCTGCTTGAAAGTAAGTTATCTCTCTGATACCCTGAAAGAGGTTTGAAACTATTTGTGTAATGCATTTATAATCTCCACGAGGGAATCTGAAACCGGCAGATTACTATTTGCATCTTCATCAGTAAATGGAAAGACGAATCATTAACGAAATGTTAATGATTAAACACTGTTAACTAATTTAGAAGCCGCCGGAGCCGTTCAGATTCATCTAATTTATTGTCTTTGCCTTGAATTACTTGTTTTGTTTTATTAGAGCTGTTTCGTGTCACATTTTTTGTAACAATCTCCATTTATTATACGATGTGACAGATTTAATGCATTTGGGTCACCACAAATTGGTAGCGATTTTGATGCGACAAAATGGGAAAACGCCGTGCACACATGTAGCAGCCGCTAGCGGACCAAGGGGCGGCGGTGGGGCGCGCACAAGCAGGAAAAATAAAACCGACATAAACGCGTATAATTACGTTCCTCCTTTATGATTATGACGGTGGAAACGTTATGAACACCTAACGGCGATAGTAATAAAGTAGTATAATAACAAACGGGCGCGGGCGGGCGCTGGAGCTGGCGGTGAAGGTGGATAATGTGAGGGGAAAGGGGCGGACGAGAAGAGCTATACCCCGGTTAACCGGGGGACGTGGAACGACCGAGGGCTGGTTTATGGTCGGCCAGCGGAGATGACCAACCTTTCCGTCCATGACGTAGCATTAAATATGGATGGGGCGTTCGCCGGCAAGAAAAATACACATCAAATATAGATACAAATTGCCACATCGCAACTTATTGCGTCCTGACTAAATTGAACGCATTTATTTTTACAAATACATCACGGGCAGCGGTGGAGAGTTGCTGGTGGCCTGATCTGCTGTGGGGTGAAATGGGAAATATAACTTTATCTCAGAACCCTCCCCGAAGGAGCTGGGGCTATGTCTTTACAAGTACACGAGCTTACATTTACAGTGAGTCTTAAAAGTATCGAATAAAATCCCTAAAACAAAAAAAAAGTTTCTACAAAATTGCTGAAATACAAGTAATGATCTTCTTATTCTTGTGCAGCTTAATTGAGGTTAGCGACTACCTGAGTAGACGATTCATCTCCAATTTCCGGAAAAAATTAAATAGAAATTACATATGTTTACAAATGGCTCGACATTTTATAATTTCACGAAGTTATTATCACATGCATAAAAATATGTAGACATGCACATGACTGTACTATCTCACTTTGATATTTCTAGATGGCTCAGTTTCTGGTGATTCGGAGAAAATGTTAACGAGAATCTCCATACGCATTGTCACGACACGTAATATCATTAATACGTATTTAAAATATTATAAAAACTAGACGAACGGGTCCTTACGAACCCCAAACTGAGCAAGTATATAGTAAGTATAGAGCGATAGAATAGAGCTGGGGTCTCCACATTTTTTAGCCTAAGGGCCACACTAACTTCTCTACTAAGTCCCAAGAGCCAAGACCTAGCTAGCTCATTATACCAACATATTGCAATTTTGAATTGCGCACAAATTCTAGTTTAAGAAGCCCACTGATAGAAAATTTTCAATCTTTGAAACGCGGGTTAAAAACTCAGCAGTTGTTGTTTAAGAAAGTAAATGCTGAACAAGAAGCAGCAACTCGTGCTAGTTTCCACGTGACCCATTCAATATCTCAATCATAATTGCCAATTCCGCGAGTTTATTGAAGAGATTGGAGAAAATGACTTCCCATATTGTATTGCAGCATGCTGATGCTGCGGAAAAGCTCTAACTCGTTTTTTTAGCTTTAATCAAAATTTTCTTGAATGAAAGGATTCGTCCTCTGATTGAGGAAATCAATGAGTTGTTATGGAAGTTAACATTTTATATTATATTTAAGTAATAGTTCCAATCTGAATTGAAAAAAACATGTTCACGCATTTCAATATTCCCATTTCCAGTTGATTTCGCAATTTTAAGGTTTGGGGCTGTAAAAATAACTGTGGAGTCTAATTTTACAAATTTTGTTGCACTTGCAAATGATATCAAGATTTTTCAAATTCTTCAAAATGCCGATTTAGAAACCGTTGCTGAAGAACTTCAAATGGAAATCATTGATATGCGGTGTGGTGATATTTTTAAAGAAAAATATTTCAAGTCATCATTGCTGGAATTTTATGAAAGTCTTCCACTCAAACAGTTTAATCAGTTGCACAAATTTGCTCGTGCATTTTTTCAGCAATCGGCACTACTTTTCTGTGTGAAAAACACATTCTCCAAAATGAAATATACAAGGAATATTTACAGATACAAATTAACTGATGATCATTTGAAGTAGCTGCTTATAATTTCCACTAATTAACTTGATCTAAAACAGCAAACAATTGTCAGTGGAATGTTACAGCTACAAAAATTTCATTAATCATAATTACAATGTTTACTTTCATTACGTGAATTACCTATGTATGTTACTTATTGTAAGTTTTTATGATAAACTTCATATCATTAATTACAGTTAACATGTTCAATTTCAATATGTATGTCAGTTAAGTGTATTATTTTGTATGATTTATTTACATTATAAATTTGATAATGTAAGTAAATCAAGTATAATCAAAATAAACTATGGCGGGCCGGATTCCTGGCATTTATGGTGCTCGCGAGCCGGTGTTCGCCCGCGGGCCGTAGTTTAGAGAAACCTGGAATAGAGTAATGAACTATGAAGAATATTCTTCATAGTATTGTAATGTACCCTCTTTATAATTTGTAAAAATAAATAATGTTAATTAACTATGTGAAGAATACAGATAATGTTGGGAACCTCAAATATTGCTTTCGGCTTCATCTTTATCTAATGTAAATAAAATTAAAGTTCGGTCTAAATTGCCCATTGACAATAATAATAACCCAATATTATGTGTATTCAAACTTATACTTTAATGTTTAATTTAGGATAAGAGCAGAGAACTTGCGATCAGGGAATATTTTGTACTAGCTTGTCAATGCCCGTCGTTGGGGCAAGTCCTAAAATTAATAAATAATTAAAAATAAAAACTTTTATTTTTATCAATCGGGTTACCCGGCATCACAGTGCACGTAAAGAAAGGAACAAATCCACGAATAACGACTAACAATTAGAGTTAGAATCTAGGTCGTTACAGTATCAAAGACAATAGTAACCTGATGTGGATGAAGTAAAATCCCTAAAGGGAAGATTTCCAACTGTGGTGTACCGCTTCTTGGAGACAGTAATTGGCCATCGCAGTGGAAATATACCGAGATTGAATAAACAAATAAAAAAAATAACAGAGTTCAAATTAGTCCCAGAGGAATATCTTGTCTACGGTTTCGACTCGGGTTTCAAGATTTCAACACGCCCTTGACGTGCGACGCCTTGCCGGATTCAGGCATTGTCATATTTATTGTAGATTATTGTTGTCAATGCCTAAGTTAGGTTAGATTGGTTAGTTTTAAGGTCATATATCAAAGAAATTACTGCCCGCAATTACGTATTTAAGCACCCCCGAGAAATAGGACTACTTTAAGCGCCGTGCGCAACCATGTCTGGGATTGGCCGTAGACAGAAGTGTATGTTTGCAAATTACTTCTCATTCCGGTGCATTATGTTGCACAGGTCTATTTCAGGCATACGGGTAGGTCCAGCTTTATCAAAATTGAATAATGGATGCCACCCGGCTTGACGGTGGGCGGAGGGGGCTGTGTGTTTTCAGGAAAAAAACGCCGCCCCCGGCAAACATATAACCGCCACTACACTAAAATAATAATTTATTCAAATATACCACCGACGGGCGGGCAAAGTAACCCACATTCCGCCGGGGATATCTTAGGTTGCAAATGAGCTATGGTGTACATTCAAAGAGGCCCGTAGTCCACTAGTGGTCTCACAAATCATGCACCGCCGGTCATCTGTACGTTTCCTGGGCCGGCTATTCATCTGCATTTCAAACGGTCGGACCGTGCGGTGGCAGAGGGGCGGCGGGAGGCGGCGTACCCTCGGGGGCAGTCGGGAGGCTGCCGGGGGCCTGGAATCGCCGGAAAACGCGCGCATAACAGGCCTTTTACATGCAGGTCGAAGAAGGATATGCAAAGTTGGATAGGGAAAGCCTGAAGAATGGACAATCTGTAAATGGATGATACAGGGTGTGAAGTACCTACTAATCATTTTACAATTTATGGTTTCACATTTGTGAATATAAATTGTTTTACCTGAGAGTGCTTAAAGCGTTTTACATCATATCAAATTAACTCAAGTTAGGATCCATAGGTACAATTGATAAAATAAAAATTGTTTCATTTCAAATTTAAATTAGAACGCTTGCTTAGCACGCACGAAGACTGGTTTCGGGTCCCAGTACAGGTAGAACACTTGTTCTGAGAAATTAATGCCATTCGCTGTTGGGAGCTCATTAACGGCGTTCTAGAGATCGGGGGCAAATTTCTAGAGTAACCAAGCCCTAACTCAATACACACTCTTAAACAAATCACACGGCAGAAGGACCCCCGTTAGGCGAAAGACAGTTAGGGATAATATATCTAGCGAATAAGTTCAGTACTACTACACAAATTTAAATAGCTTAAACATTTGAATTGAGATTAGAACAAATCTCTAATACATCTCTAACATTAATATCACAGCTAATAACAAAATTTTACAACAAATTGATATGGGACAACATAAGTTATTTTATCTACAACTATTAAGTAACATTAACATTACTTGTATATTTTTGACAAATAATGGCATGTGTTACTTTCATAAATTGAGTAATGATGACAGCATAATTGAATAATATTATTCCATGACAAACAATCGCTGTCACTGTCAATGTCACTTGTGTTTTGCGTTTCGAAGTTCTTCATCGTGTTAATTTCATTGAGACATGTCCGATGAAAGTGAAATCTCTTCAACGCCCCCAGAGATATTAGAGCTGGCAAAAATGCTACTGAAAAGTTGTTGTCGGAAAAATCGAAAGGTAAATATGATGCGGCATATAATAACTTCATGATTTGGCTGACGAAGAAAAAAATGACATTGTTTTCTGAAACGTCCTCCTGGTTGACGGAGGTCATCGGAGGCGTCGTATTTGCGGGCTTTTTTCTCTACGCTCAGAAGCACACTGAATATTTACCACAATATCCATCTGGAAAATGTATATTAAGTTGCCGTCATTTTTAACGCTCAGGGTCAATGGCCAAAAAAAGAAAAGTTTTTACGCCGAAAAAATTATGATTTCATTGGAAATTTAACACCAGTCATTAATTTCCATAATTGCAAGAATGTTACTATTATTTACAGTGCCCATAAAAATTAAATTCACATTTTAGGTGCATTATTAAAATAGTTGTAGATAAAGTATAGTATTCGACTCGCGCGAAATGGCTATTACCCACTCAGATGATTACAGAACTCGCCGCTGCGCGGCTCATGCTGCAATTTCATCTTCGTGGGCAATAGCCATCATTACACGCTCGTTGAATAATATACTATATTTTCTCAGCAGAAAATTTTCTATTTCATATAAAACCATAATGATCTCAATAAACGAAAATTATTTAATAACAATAATAAATGTATTATCAAAAATGTAAGCATATAGAGACCGGTAAAATTTCCACAAAGTCAGGGCTTGTCTGTATACTACGAAAATCTCAAAGCTAGAATCTAAATACTAAACACTAAATGCTACAATATGTTTTTACGTACATATAGGTATCATAACCATGAGGTATCATGAGGTTAATGTCCTAAGACCTGTTCATATCAATGATAATTATTTTATATTATATAATATTACTTATATTCTAATATATTATATTTTATCTACAACTATTAAGTAACATTTACATTACCTATATATTTTTGACAAATAACGGCATGTGTTACTTTCATAAACTGAGTAATGATGACAGCATAATTGAATAATATTATTCCATGACAAACAATCGCTGTCACTGTCAATGTCACTAGTGTTTTCCGTTTCGAAGTTCTTTCATCGTGTTAATTTTATTGAGACATGTCCGATGAAAGTAAAATCTCTTCAACGCCCTAAGAGATATTGCAGCTGGAAAATAATGCTACTGAAAAGTTGTTGCCGGAAAAATCGAAACGTAAATATGATGCGGCATATAAGAACTTCATGACTTGGCAAACGAAGAAAGAAAACGTCTTCGTTTCCTGAAAACGTCCTCCTGGTTTACTTCACCGAATTGGCAAAAACGTATAAGTCGTCGTCTTCGTGGGCTTTTTACTATATGCTAAGAAGCACACTGAATATTTACCACAACATTCATCTGGAAAATTAATGTAAGTTGCAGTCATTTTAAACCGTTAAGCTGAGAGTCATCGGCCAAAAAGAGCCAAAGTTTTTACGCCGGAAAAATTATGATTTCGTTGGAAATTCAAACCAGTCATTAATTTCCATAATTGCATGAATGTTACAATTAATTACAGTGCCCATAAAAATTAATTTCTCAATTTAGGTGCATTATTAAATAGTTGTAGATAAAGTATAGTATTCAACTCGCGCGCAATGGCTATTACCCACTCAGATGATTACAGAACTCGCCACTGCGCGGCTCGTGCTGCAATTTCATCTTCATGGGCAATAGCCATCATTACGCGCTCGTTGAATAATATACTATTATACCGCTAGTTAGGCTGGCAGCTTAGAACGCGTGCTTAGCATGCACGAAGACCTGGGTTCGAGCCACAGTACAGGTTGTACATTTGTACTGAGAAACTTGTGCCATTCGCCGTTGGGAGCTCATTAACGGCGCTCTAGAGATCGGGGGCGAATTTATAGAGTAACAAGCCCTAACTCAACACACACATTTACACAAATCACATGGCGGAAGGACCCACGTTGGTCAATAGCCAGTTAAGGATAATGTCCCTAGCAAATACAGTCACTACTACTATATTTTATACAACTTATGCCTTCATAATTTTGTTTTGATTTTCATTAGATAGTATCTATTAGTTGTATCCATAGATTCTACCCAATTTACTATCCAATGATTGATAAATTAACTTGCGTTTGCGCTTTCAAGTCGCCGGGCATTATATTATACAGTGTGCAAGCAGCAAACTTATAACCTTGTTGCGCTATCGATTTATTTGCGAACGAGGTGTACACGTTATTGTCGGTTTTGTTTATGAAATTGTACAATTTACAATCGCAGTATCCAGGTCCTTACGCACAGATGGACGTAATCTGAGAGAAACGCACAGAGAGCGGTAGTAAATTTTATTTGACAACTGCAAATTTAAAAGTCAACGTGACGTCGACTCCTACAAAAAGGTACAACTTGTGGTCAGTGTCAATGTCTTAGGTAAAGTGTGGCTGTAGGTATAGTATAGTACATAACTAGAGTTGTAAGTAATTATGCAATGTTCTTTCCAGATTTAGTGTTGGTCAATGTGTATCCATAGATATTTAACTGAATTTTCACTATTGATTTTTACTCATGTGCTACAGCTTTTTATATCTCAAGTTTGGCCGTGCACGATTTTTACATTGCTATTAGGGATATGATTTTTATATGATGCGAGCGTCATGTAAACTGTCCTTTTAAAATTGATTTTCAGTAAGTTCTTGTTGAACCTCTCTTCATTTTTTGTTAGCAAATATTAGACTGTGAAACTTTTTGTAAGCTAGCAGAGTCAACATGGAAGTGAAAACTATCCAGGGGTAGTTATCATATATAATACCGCTAGGGAAAAGATATTCGAAATAATTTTTACTGATTACCCGTAGCATGCTGCCTTGGAGGCTTCGCCTCTCGGGCTATTATCTACAGGCAGCACGTTGAGGGTCAAACAGTCAAAATTATGAGGGTATATATTTCCCGTGGGGTATTTATTAAGATATTTTTACTAAATTATCATATTCCAATCAAATAGCCAAATGTCACTACAACGTCTATCATTTGGTGGTACGATATATGCGAATCACTGAAATCTTGTAATACAAGTGAAAATAAAGAAAGCCTCCAACAAAAGGTGAATGTGCTGTACTACAACAATTTAGTGATTGGTGAAATTGAACAATGTAATTTTGAATTCATCAAAAACAGTATGTATTAAGTTTACAGAGCGTAAATGCCTATCGTATGGTATAAATAAATAGTTATTTATGTAATAAGTGTGTAAAATTGAGCTTTATGGCAAGAGTTCAGATGATGTTTCGTGATGATGTTTCGATGATGTTTCGTCACGAAACATCTGAACGAATGCCATAAAGCTTATTTTACACACGCATTACATACATAACTTTTTGCACGTCATACCGTAAACAAGTACAATATAGTATTTAAAAATAAGGTTTATTTTGACTTTAAATTTCAATGGGAATTATTTGTTATTATTAACAGTTAAGTTTATAGTAAAATAGGAGCAATTTTGTATATAGACTCCTGAAGCTGTAAGTGCTGGTAACATAACATTTTGGGAATCGGCATTTGCTTTTGATATATTATTTGCAATATTCACATCTTCACGGTTTTGGCATTCCTTAATAGAACTACTATGTGCGATTATAGTGCTTTCTTTTGCCTTATTGGGTTCTATATATTCTATATTATCATTTGTAGTCAAATTTTCTATTCTCGGTTCTACATAATTACTTGAACTAGGACCTGCTACAGATGGATTTTTCATAATTGCGACCGCTGTTTTGATTTTATTATTAAGGGAATCATCAATGTAGCCTTCGGCTACAGCGGACGATTTCCATCCACCATGTTTCTTAATTTGTACTAAGTTAGCTTCAGTATTGGCCAATGTTGCGGATGAGCGTCGAAAACAATGCCCCGTGAAAAGATGTGGATTTTCTAAATGTAAATATTTCGCAATAATAGAAGGAAAGCTTCCAAACGTGTTAATGCCAACTACTTGATTGGTGCATCGTCCGTTTGCATATTTTATAAAGAATTTTCTATCTGCCGCACTTTTATTGTTCCGCAATCTTGAATACTTTTGGTAAAAAGAGATATAATCTATATCAGATTCATTATCGTTGACAATAGTAAAGGTTCTTGGATTGTGAGTTTTCGTATCAGGAATGCTAATAATTAACATATTGTCAATTTCTTTTATATCCTCTTTCTTGATATTGTACAATTCGTGTCTGCGGCATGCCCCAAAAATCCCAAATATTAATGCCACCTGAAATGCCTATTTCAATATATTGTTAAAATGGTTTAATTAAAAATAACCAACCTTAATCATAAGAAAACTGTCATCTGGGGCTTCCATAAAAAATGCCAATATTTCGGATTTTGAGAGAGTTTTAGATTTTTTTGCCTTAAATCCTACGCCATTCTGTTTGATGAAAGCTATTAATTTGCTATATTTTCCAAATTGCACATTATGTTTTGTAGCGAGGGTGCATTTTAACATTGAAAATATAGACCAAATGCTAGAGGGCTTATATTTTCTGCAAAGATCGGCAAAATATGCTAATAAAGTATTCTCTGAATACCTTCTAACGGTTCTAGATTCACACCACTTGATAAATTCCTGGTAGCGTATTTCATACATTACCCCTGAATTTTTTGGTAGTAGTTCTAAACTCGCTATCTCTGCTTCCTTTACTACATCTGGTGGTGTGCAGCTTTCCGCGTCGGATGTATCATCCACTTCCATGATGAACTACTATCGATGTACTCGTGTCTCGAAAATTTGATTGATAGTTCTGACATCAGGTATTTCGATGACAGCGTATCATGAAATTCCTTTATGCATTTGATACCACTTTTATGGTTGGATACAAATAAACAATGTAACATTTGCTAAATGCCACCTTTTGACATTGATTAGAGTTTGTAAAGTGTCAACTTTTAAGATGAAAGTGCAAAAATATAATTATAACTCGAATTATTCCTTTTTCACAAAAAACGGAATAAGTGAAAAAGGAATAATTCGTGTTTTAATTATATTTCACCTTTCACAAGCTCAAACGTACCTAACCCATCCTATGGACTTAACTTACTTCTAGAAGACCAGCATATTGAAATTGACACATCATGTAAATTCTTCGGTGTTAGAATAGACTCTAAGCTGTCATTTCACGAACACATTGCCGACGTCTGTAAGAGGACGAACTATGCCTACTATGCTATGCTCAAAGTAAAGCATCTATTACCCAGAGATGCACTACTGCAGATGTTACTGTGCCCTATGTTACTCTACACTGTCATATAATGTGGTGGTATGGGGAAATGCAGTAAATTGGCCAAGGGTATTTATTGCGAAAAACGAATAATCCGACTGTTATTCAACTTGAATTATAGGGAGTCTTGTAGAAGTACTTTTGCTTCGCAATGGCTCTTAACCTTTCCCAGCATTTTGTTTGTAAAAGTGCATCCTATGCGCAAAGAAGCATACTGATGAATTGGATACCAATGGTGCCATATACCGATATAACACGAGAAAAGGAAATAACTTTTGCTCCAGCAACACAGGACTGCTAATTAAAAAAAAATCTCCGTTGTACTCAGGTCGTAAATTTTACAATAGGCTGTCAACAAATTTAAAAGACATAAAAGGCAAACGTGATTTGAAGACGGAAATAAAACTGTTTCTACAGAATAAGACGCATTATTCAGTAAATGAATTTATGTGTGATAAATAGTTTTATATTGGCTGCTGCTTTATAAGTATATATCTGTCTATACTGTTTAAGTGTTTTAGTGACAATTCTCTTTTATTGTTATATGTATGTTCCTATTGACTTATCACACCTGTATACAGCAACGTGCATAAATATATATTATTATATTAATGGTCTTATAGTGCGTTAAAGACTAGATATCCACGCATACTTTACTCAATTTTTTTAATTGTCTAAATTATTGTCGTACGCCTTCTGTATTTTATATATAATTTTTTTTTTATTTTATGTACGTTGACTAATCACATATGTACAATGAAACTACGTGAATAAATAAATATTATGTTATATTATTATATTATGTGAAATATA
The DNA here is from genome assembly GCA_951805005.1 of Othius punctulatus. Lineage (NCBI taxonomy): Eukaryota > Metazoa > Arthropoda > Insecta > Coleoptera > Staphylinidae > Othius > Othius punctulatus. The sequence goes on from OX638138.1 coordinate 74,971,150, forward strand.
GTAGTGACTGTATTTGTTAGGGATATTACCCCTAACTGGCTATCGACCAACGTGGGTCCTTCTGCAGTGAGATTGGTGTAAATATGTGTATTGAGTTAGGGCATGTTACTCTAGAAATTCACCCAGATCTCTAGAGCGCCGTTAATGAACTCACAACGTCGAATAGCACTGGTTTCTCAGTACAAATGTACTACCTGTACCCAGAGGCGGTTGGGGCCGGCGGGAAGCCGGGAAATTTCCCGGTGCGCCGGTCGCAAATAGTTGTAAGGCGCCGGCGCAACAAACTCATTTTTTTCTTTTGAATCTTGTCACTACTACCACTACAGCCAATTAACACAAACGTTACAACAAATATCTATTACATTTGTTTCAAAATAATTTATAGTTCAAATCGTATTGATAAATTATACTGGCCTGAACAGTTAAAAGTCAAAGAAAAAAATGTTATACAATAGACCAATGCTTGATAGAATAATAAATATTATAAAACTTCTTGGAAGACGAGACGTAACGTGCTACAGGCCAAGAGTTTGAATCGTGCTACTAGAAATCTAGATAGCGAAAATTTGGGCAAATTTTAATGGGCCTTAGATCAAACATTTAAATTACATCTGGTGCATTTGTTTCGTTACTGTCAGATACTACAGTTAATTAAATAATTACGAAACCTAATATTAAGATTTAAATTAAAAAAATAAAAATATATCAAAATAGTAGCAGAAAAAAGATATACTGCTGAAATGTATTCAATAGCAGTAGATTAGACTAGTACCACTCAAAATGTGTACAATAGACCAACGCTCGTTAAATTTTAAATATGTTCTTCAAAACCAAACGGAGAAATGCTTAATCTCCATTTGATAAACAAGAGAGAATGTAGTTGGTGGGCTGAAGAATGGCACTTTAAAAACTATTCGGGAAATACGGAATGTGGAGTCACCTTTGTATGTAGAAGTAAAATTGGTGTTAGAAACAATAGAGAAACCCAAAAAGATGAACAGTAATGTGAAGGCAATGGCAAAAAGTTGTACAGACAATATTTAAAATACGAAATAATTTTAACAGAAACTATATTTTTTAAAGATTCAGCATTACTGGACCACGATCAAAATATTTGAAAAGCTACGGGGAGAAATGATTTCCATTTCTTCATTTTTATTCCATTTGTATTCCATATTTATTGAAATCGAGCTGATGGTGCCATGTTGTAGCATGGGAAAAGTAGTTTCGACACGTGAAGTAAAACAGTGAAAAACGATCACCCTGCACTTCAAAAACGATGAAATAGATTATGATGTTGACTTAAAACGATCAGAGATCTATTCGGCAAATACGGAATGTTGAGTCACTATTGTATGTAGAAGTAAAATTGGTGTTAGAAACAATAGATACCTAATAAGACGAACAGTAGTAGATTCGACACTTAAAGTAAAACAGTGAAAAACGATCACCGTTCGCTTCAAAAACGAAGAAATAGAATATGATGTTGACCTAAAACGATCAGTGATCTGGATGAAGAAGAATAATTTATAGACGACCCCCCTAATGGACAATAATCGGTAATCATAATAATATTTTGTCAAAAATTTGTATTTCATTTGAAAATATATTGTTTGTATGTACATACCTCTACTGTACTGTACCCTACATAAAAAAAATCTGAAACTACGGTTAAAAACGATCAGAGTCCAAGACTTGTTAATAAAAATAAATTGTTTTAATAGTTTTACTTATGCGTATTTCATGTTTTTGCTTAATATTCTAATTCACATCTTATCAAAGTAGATCAATTATAATCAGTTAATTTTTTCATTCATCCTTTCTGTCTTTTATTAGACTTGAAATTTTAAATTTAGTTTTCTGGAAAACGACCAAATTGGACTCTGCAACTTCTCTCTATATTGAAGACTTAAACTTGTGACGTGCCTGAAGGGCAATCAGCGCGTTAGGCCGTGGAGCGAGTGGAGGGTCCCTTCGAAGCAGTGACGAGGGCCAGGCTCTCGGTGTCAGAGAGTGGGGTGGTTAAAGAAGGCTCCACGTAATTTTAACCTCGCCGCTACTTCGTCGCAAAGGGGGGTTCCACTCTACCTGCGTGGGTGGACGGCAGACAGTCAGCGAAGTTCAGAAATTACGAACTGTCGCGACGGCTGACCATCTAGCGCCTACACCACCATATTTAAATCTCGCTATGAGAATAGAAACTGAAAACTGAAAGAATGCCCGATTGAGAAAACGTGGGGGGAACAAAAAATAACAGGTGTGAATTTTGTGGTGTAAAATATCTGCGTTTATTCACACAAAAGACAGGACACCGTGCCTACGCTTCCTGAAATAAATTCCTCCGCCCGCGACCTTATCACGCAGGGTTCCCTATATTTGGCCGAATACCGCGAACTCGTAATCGCGCGATTCAAAGGGCCGTCGGAGCGACATTTTTCTTACAAAAGCGCAACATACGTACGGCACGAAACACGTAACGCAAATTTTAAACAAAAGAAAAAAAAAACGATACATCAAACGAAATTAAAGCGACAAATGAGAACAAAAAAATATATAAAGATCTGGCCTGCGTTCCTGGTCTGCGACTTCGCCGGCGGGCTCTGGTTCTAATGACGGGCGGCGGCCGACGATCGTCGAAAACGCCGTCGCTGGATTCCAATTCTCGGAACCACTCTGGCCGGATGTTCGTTGCCCCTTAGCCAAGAACCTGGCTGGCTGGGTTACTTAGCCCTTACCCAAAAAAACGCTCTGATGTTGTGAGCGTATGGAGTTGAGTCGTATAGTACCCTCCCTTGCCTTGTACTTGGTGCCTCAATCCCCTTAAGGGTGGTTAAATGAGTTCACGTTTTATATCCCGGAAACCGGATGGTGATATACCAATGGAAAACGGTAACCTCGTGGCACGTCCGCACAATAGGAAAGGCAACTAGTTTCTGTCATCATGGCGGCGTCTCGCGACGATTTTTAAAACGTCGTCGAGACGTCACGTCCAAAAAAAGTGTGGGTATGGTCGCCTACGGTGGAGGTCTGTGCACGCAATTAATAACTAAAAGGCAGTTTCCGTCGAAGGCGATACCGGACCGTTACAAATTGATAAATTATAAACAAAAATTGTAATGTTACATTAGAAAATTTAATAGAAGAACTTTTGATTTGAAATTTGTGATTTATTGGAACAAAATATTTGTGATATGTTAATAGTAGACCAAAATATTCAACTACAGATAGACTTTATAGAAGAACATATAGAAGAATCAAGCAAGCATGTGTGAGCATGTGGTAAAACAATTGAAGAAATACTAACACGTAGAAGTTGCAAAACTGTGCTACTAGCTGTAACTACGTTATTATTAAATACAATTTATTTCGAGAAGTGTACTTCACCTTATACCCAATACTTATACTCTAGTCTAGCGTATTTAGAACTCTTCCGATATCTCAAGTTTCCTGCAAAACATATTTCTTAACGCTCAAATAAGTAAAAATAGGTTATGATCGACGTTATCTCACACTCGCCTTGAAGCTCTATGTTCATGAGTTGTGAGAAAGAGAATTTAAATGAACTAAATAATAAAGAAATTGTAACCGCGTTAGGTAATTCCAGTTCTCTTCTATCAAAAAAGTTATTATTTTAAACTAAAAATATTATATATTTTTTATTTTTTGCTTATTTACTTCAGCATTTTATTTACTTCTGTAATACATTGTTTTTTTTTAATTGTAGAAATAATTTGCAGACGCTTTTACTTTTTTCATTATTACCTCATAAAACTGACATTTGAGCACTGATTCTCTCTGATTCTTTCAACTTTTGTCCACATTTTATGTATTGCGCCGGTGACTGTATTTCCTGCGCCGGTTTTGCTAGGCCCATCCGCCCCTGCCTGCACCTGTTTCAAACATAAATTGAGCGCGATATTCAAATTTTCAGAATTTTCAGACAGATAGTTAAGGTTAAAAAATCATTTACGCGCAATAAAACTTAGTTTTTCGCAATCAGCGGCCATGAGAATGGCAGAAATAGTAAAAATTCGGTACTTTGAAAAAAAAAAACAACCCTATCAGTATTTCGGAATAGGTTTTCGAGCAGAGCACGGTTATATATGCACGGAAAATGATCAAAATATGCACACATATAAGCGTCCTGAAACCATATTATATTACTGCCACGGACTCTGGGAATGACGCGTCCATCCGTCCGAGCTGATGTTCTATCCTTGTCTACCGTGCCCCTTCCTTGCGGGACCAGGCAAGGATAGCAGACTGCTCGTTCTTACGGACGCTTCATTCCCAGAGTCTGTGGCTGTACGTAGTTCTTCAAAATGTGCTTAATTATATGCAAAATATGCAGATTATACCATAATTTTTAACTTGAGCTAATATCCACTTAAAATAAGAAAAAAAAAAAATAACCACACAACAAAACATGTTTTCAATGGTTTATTAGAATAGTACCAGATATGTATAAACTAGGTTAATTGATGTGTTTATTTGTTGAAAATTTATAATCGAATTGTATGAAATAAAGTAAAGCACTTTTAGAAGTTTCACAACTGTTATAATTGTTTATTCGCAACAATTATTTCGCCCCATTGCAGCTTCTTTAGGTGAAGAAATGGTACAATAATGTGAGTACACGACGTTTAAATAGTAAAGTTATAGGGTATTAATGATGCGTGAGATATAATATATTTGAAATCTACTCGGAAAAGTAATGTAAAAATATATTTTCAATATAAATTCGATTAAACGAGCTTTAGCGTAAAATTGAAAATTCAGTTTTATTTTTATTTTTCGCCAATGGCAGCCAAATCATTCAATTTTTGAGACATTTTTCTTTCCTGCTAACTAAAAATTGGCTTCTAGATGACTTTAGTCTTAATTTAAACAACTCTCTATTTGTTACCGTTTACAAGATCCCCATGTTGAGCACGATAACTGGGGCACCCTCTTTAACAAAGATTCTAGAAAATTATATGGGACAGCCAAAATAAACATTACTTATACTCCCAAAAGGAGCAGAAATGTCAAAGTAAGAAAACCATCAAAGTAAAAAATTAACTGGCCTTAAGTGCCAAAACTAATAAAAATGAAATAATGATTATACTTTATGGACTTAAAACTGTAGAAAATAACTGCGTAACTAGTATTGATTGTAACTGCCAAAATGAACAATGGGCCATCCAAGTTAGAACATAAGTCAAACTGAATAACGAGCTATTAATAAACAATAATTAACACAAAGAAATAAAAAACTCCCGGAACATACAAAAATGTCAAAGTGAACAAAAAATAAATAAATATAAATATATAAATAGGATATTGATAAAACTTCCAAAATTAAATCCTTCGAATAAAATCCAGATAAAAAAGGTAATCCACAAAATGATAAATTTGAAATATTAAATTTAAAAAAAAAGTCAAAAAAGTCAAAAGTCAAAAAATGTGCTTCAATATAATAAATCATGATCTGACAGCGAAGTGAATAGCGGATTACGATAAATCATCCCCCCCCCCCCCCCTCCCAAGGACCCAGTCTTAATCCGCCACTGAATATACATACATAATGGCAAGAATGAAATGCACTTGCAGGGCCTCAATACAGATATTTGTAGGAATAGCATGTTTTTAAGAAAATTTTATGGAAATTATATTTCCCCCTTTTATAGTATCCATGGGTGCAATATTTAAAGTAGCGCCCGCTCCCAGAACCCATCACCATTCTCGCGCCTCTTCCAGTGTTTCCGGTCTTTCGGTTTTATTTCCGGGCGCGGAACAGGAATAAATATCTCCGGGGTTAATGGGCAGGGGCGCCCCCTTCTATGCCCGAGATATCCCGTCAGGCTACCTGCGTGGGGCCGAGGCATTGCAGGCGGGGCGGGGGCGCCGGTAACGCTTAAAGTGCAAATTGGATGCTATTGAAAAATCTCATTTGGCTGCGGAGCCGGATATCGGCGATTGGGCGGCCGGGGCCCCGGGCGTCGTTTGCGCCCCCGGAAGTGTGCGCGCCGGGGAAACTGCAAATAGTCGTTCCTCCTTGCGCGCATTGCATTGTGGTCGAGCTCCTGGGAAATCAGTCCGCCGTCGAATCTTCACTTGTTACTGCTGTCCGAATAAGATACATGCCCTGGGCCCCATTGGCCGCCGCCCTGCCTTAAATGTCTTGCCGGGGGCCGTATATGTGTGTATACCGAGAGAGTAGATCGGTTGGACGTATTTTACAAAACGGCTCCGAAAGGTCTTGGGACGCCTGGAAGGACGGTGCGGGGCCTAACGTAGATTTAAGCACGCCACCTTTAAGAAAATAAAATTAGGAATTTAAAGGGTCGCCCCTTTTTATTTACCGCAAACAAACGGGACGAAAATAAGAAACAAAAAGCCAGAGGAAACGGGAACATTCTACAACACAAATATATTTGCTGGTATTGGTGAATGCGCCGGGTATGCGATTTTAATTCATTTCCATATTTCGTAATACAATTCTGATTCATCCAGTAAATTGATTTCGTATCTATAAAATAATTATTCATAATACTACAACATATATTTCAATAGAGGATGATTATACGGGGAGTTTGAAATATAATGGAAACAAGCAATAAAATCGGTGACAGAAATGTTGGCAAATATTGTTACGGCCGCGCAAAGCTCGTGGTTCGTCGAGTCGACCGTTATTTTATTCGATGATGCGATGTAAACAATAAATAGTTATGTCTCACAACTTATATTAAGTATATATTTACACAAAACATTACAGTACAAGGCGAGATGTTTACCAGTGAACTGCAGAAACAGAGCTGTGGGTTTGGTAGAAAGATAATACGGTTCAATTTGGGTACTTGCATTGCAGATTGTGCCGATGTTCGGTTTTTGGAATGTACACACCCTCCTGGTGACCAAATATCAACTGCTTCAGCAATAAACCCATTACAATTTCTATCGGAATTGTCTGATGCGTTGCGTTAAACTAAATTCAACGAAATGCTCTAACAGTACATTTAAAATAAAGTATTTCTAGTCTTAACCCTAGATAAAATGAGCTGTAAATAATAAAACGGTGCATTGAGTAAAACTATAGACATAAATCCTGTGCAAGGAGATCGTAAACAAAAATGCTGGGGCATTTTAACGATTTTTATTTTTTAATTCTAGTTTAAAGATGTATTTTTCCAGCCTCTATACCTTAAGCCATAAGCAACGACAACTTTGAAAATTCAAACAGCAAAATACCTTCTCTGATACCGTATTTTATTGCGTTATTTATGTTGAATACAATAATAAAAAGTTTTCTTCTCAAAATCGATTGATCAATACAGGAAATATTTACCAAAATCCATTCAAATCACAGTGCCATTATTCGAGCAGGCGTTGATACGGCTCTAGCAATGAGTAGTAAAAAGAATTGTAAATTGTTTTTAATTTAACGTCAGGCTTAATTTGGACAATATCCAATTGGAAGTTTTATCAATATCCTATTTATATATTTATATTTATATATTTTTTTGTTCACTTTGACATTTTTGTATGTTCCGGGTGTTTTTTATTTCTTTGTGTTAATTATTGTTTATTAATAGCTCGTTATTCAGTTTGACTTATGTTCTAACTTGGATGGCCCAACAAGCCTTTTTCTATAGTTTAAGATATTGCCTTGCCTATAACGGGCAGCAAGTTAAACATTGAATTTATTTAATAACTTTATTATTATAATTAAGGCTTTACACTCTCTTTTGAGATTTAGACACTCTTAGGAAGTCTTCACAATCCAATTTCTGAGGTGGAATAGTCCTCATTTTACTCTTCTTCTATGGCTAACGTTCTTTTACCTATTCGTCGCCATTTCTTTCTGTCTTCTACTTTTTCCTTCCATCTCTCTATTCACATTTCTTTGAGTTAATATATTTGAAATTTATAGCAATGTTTAGATACAAAAACCATTACAACATGTAAATATTATATTGGGATAATTCGGATTACACTGAAATCCTTTAAAATTTGAAAGTTATAAATTTTGAAGTTAATAGAATGCCAATGGTCCCTCACCACTCGCACAAAATAAGGAATTTTACGCAAGCCGGTGGTGAGGGTTTAGTTAAACAATAAAAAATTGTATTACACAGGCAGTCCAGGATTCTCTTATTTAAAGAAATTGGCAGTCTTAGTTTTTAGCAGGTACCGGTAAATAAATTATTTGCGACGGTTAGCGACAGTCTGGCGAAAATGTAGAATAATAAGCTTCTGTTGACGAAAAAAGGAGGTGGCCTCGTTTGTCTCCCTAACTTAGGCAGCCTCACGTACTTGTCCCGTGACGGCGGGGTGGGATTACAAGTTATAAGTTTATAAGACTTAATAACATCAGCATCAGCTTAAAATCTAGAGTGACAAATGGCAACAACAGATGGATGAAAAATTGCTTTAATGTTTCAATCCCTCCGAACGTGCATACAGTATTGTCAGTAGGCATAAAGTACTGTTTTCCAGTTGCGACAAAACAAGTGAATGTTGTTCACCTCCTGGCCGACGTGAAACGTTGCTTGATAGATCTACCTCGGACCTAAGAAACAGTCTACGAGCACAGGTGCACATGTCAGAAATATTTTAACAAATTATCTCTTGACACCCACTTCTGTGTCTATGACAAAAGCTGAGCTTGAGATTAGGCAATTCATCAAACTATGCCCACATCTCATTATAACAAATGCTAACAGAGGGGCGGTCGTTGTTTCTCTCTATAAATTATTATTAACAGAAGTCCGAGGACTTATTTAAAAACACCAATATATACAAAAAAAACGAAAAAGGGACCCTACACTAACAGCTCAAACAAAAATTAACTATAATATTAAACAACTATTTAACAAAGGTGCCCTTGATGAACAAACTGCTAAACAACTTATTACTTATAATAGTGTCCCAGTCAAATATTATGGGCTCCCGAAAATTCATAAAACTGATATCCCGTTACGGTCCATCATTTCTTCTGTGAACGCCCCAGCAAATTGTCTTGCTTCTTGGCTCAGATCCTACACATGTCCGTTGCATCTAGAATACCATACAATGTAACGGACACCTTCACCTTCGCTTCCGAGTACAATCATTTCCAACTCCCAGTGGGACATGTATTGATTTCACTAGATGTCGTGTCGTTGTTCACCTGCATTCCCATGTCCCTGATGACAGACGAAATTAAGACTAGGTTTGACCATATTACATCTCATACTAACATTGAGGAGGTTGCCTTCATTAACCTAATCGCGCGTACCTTCAAGTACAATTCTTTCTCTTACGATAACCAATTTTTTGACCAAATCTTTGGCACACCTATGAGCCCCCCATTTAGTCCTGTATTAGCCCTGATTGTGATGAACTATATTCTAGGCGAGGTGATCGAGACATTACCTTTTAAACCACCTATCATAAAAAAATATGTGGATGATCTACTTTTGGCGGTAGATGGTGGGCCACACGGTCACGATATTTAATAGCTTCAACAAACACCTTCAATTTACAGCTGAAACAGAAGTGGATAACACCATATATTTTCTCGACACCAAAATTATTCGCCAATCAAACAATACTATAATAATGAATTTGTATAGAAAACCCACAAACTCGAGGAGATTAATTAATTACAAATCACATGGCCCATTAAATGTTAAACTTAACACGATTGTTGCCATGAAAAATCAGGATTGAACGTATATGTCACCCTTCCTTTGTCGGTAGGAACCTGAAAACATTGTTTGATATTTTCATCAATAATGGTTTTCCGAGGTCTCTGGTCAACAAATTAATTTACCATCAAACACGAGGGGTTCCACCCAGTTCAAATACTCCTTCGAACAACTCCCTTTTATCACTGGTGTATCGTCCAAGCTCAAACCAGTCCTAGAAGTTGATAATATTATTACAACATTGCCTATTACAACATTAACACGTCACAACAAAAAATCTTCCCGAGAATGAAAGATAGTTGCAAAATGGAATTAAGATTTAACGTAATATACCACATCCTATGTACGGGCTGTGCTCGCTCGTAATTTGGGCAAACTTCTCAATTAATAAAATCGCGCCTCACGCAACACAAGAGTGACTGTAAGATCAACAAAAAGTCGTGTGCCTTCGTAATTCATTCTAATCAGCTGGATCATCACCCTAATTTCGCTCAAGCAGAGGTCATTGACAGCTGTAATTCGCTAAAAGGGCGTTTGTTCTAAGATGTGTTTCACATTACCAAGGGAGGAGCCTCGGCGATGAACTTCAAGTGTAACACCGATAGTCTCAGTAACATTTATTCATTTGTGATCAAACTGTCTGATAAACCACAATAATAAACTACTCTGTTCCATCTGCCGTTTTCAATTACGTGTGTGAAGTTACATATGGTACAACTTCAGGTTTGTTGGTTTTCCCAACTGCTACACATTTCATTCATATATTAACAACCCAGCAGCATTTACGCTACTAGTTTCTTGCTCGCGTCTGTTGTCATTTCATCACCACTAGATAGAACCTCGTTTTTTGAGGTTTCCATTATTGACTTAAGTAATCTTTTAAAAGTAGTGCCAAAGATTTTTAGAATTTAAACATATACTGAGGATCCATGTAACGGAAAAAAAGACTAACCATGTGCGATGATTTCTATTTCCAATATTTTCTACATGTAAGTTTTATATATTTTTTTAATATTTATTGACCGTAATGTTCACAAAAAAAAGTTTGTTCTACCGGAGTGTTTCCAATTGTGATTATCCCAATTGTCCCATATATTTTATGTACTTATTCAATAAAATTTTACAGTACATCAATCTGACTAAGGGCCCAAACTAGGCTAGAATGCTAGTTTTTCTTTTGCCCAGACCGAAATCCCCAAGTACCCAGTGCACGCACTGAGAAATGGAGTTTTAGAATAGAATAGAATAGATCTTTATTAACATCATTACATTCTAGATGTCATTACATCCTAGATGTTTATATAGGTCAAATACAATACATTACATACAATTTTAAAAATATGGAATTATAGAAATGTATTGAATTACAAAAATAAGTAATCATCAGTTATTAATCATCAACAATCAGTTAGTGGAAAGTTTAGATTTAAATATTCGTTAATACTATAGCAGAACGTCGACAACAACAGCTTTCTCATCTTTGCCTTGAAATGTTTACGGTTTCTTGCGTGCTCCCTAAAAAGTTTTGGGACTTTATTGTGCAATTTTAGGCCGATTGTCGTTGCCTTGGTCGTTTTTAATCCTCTGAATAGAATCCTGAGCTGGTTTTCAGTGCTCTGTCTTGTGTTATGGCTGTGTACCTCTCTCCGTTTTCAGTGGTTGATTTATTGTCCCATGTATACATTACTTTGTTTAGAATGTACACACTTGGTACGGTGAGTATTTCGTATTTTACGAATTTTACAGGATGTTTGGTTGATCACATTTTCGAATACTCTGACTGCTTTCTTTTGAGCTATGAGGATTTTATTCAGATGTGAAGTATGTCCCCATGCATCTATGGCAAATATCATGCGTGAGTAGAACATTGTATAATATACATTTTTGCTGTTTCTTTACCTATTCAGTTTCTTATTCTCCGTATTGCGTACACAGCCTGGTCGAGCTTTGGGAGCATCTGCTCTACGTGTTTCTTCTATGACAATCTCGAGTCCAGGGTAACACCCCGACGATTTGCCGAGGTCTTATCTGTTTGTTCCAGTTTTGATATGGAGAACCCTATTTGTGCCGTCTTGTTCTTATTTAGTGCTAGTTCATTTGACGCCATCCATTTCTCTATTTTATTAGTTATCTGCTCCATTTTATTCTTAAGCAGGCTTTTGTCTTTGTTGCGGATCGCTACTGTTGTATCGTCCGCATATATTACAGTGCAGCATTCTTGTAAGTATGATGGTAGATTGTTTATGTGTGTTATAAAAAATAGCGGCGCCAGTATGGAACACTGGGGGATACCTCGATTTGTTGTTTTTGTTTTGAGTGATGTTCCCTTGTGCGTTACATATTGTTCTCGATCCTGCAGGTATGATTGTATCAATTTAATCGTTTGGCCTCTCCCGCCGTAACGGGAGAGCTTGTCAAGCAGGATTTTATGGGACATATAGTCGAAGGCTTTTGTTAGATCTAGAAGCACCGCTTCACATCTGTCACGTTTTTCGAAAGATTCCTAGATGTAGTTGGATAGAGCAAGTATGGCTTCTGTTGCACTTCTTCCTTTTCTGAATCCATACTGGTCCGTGGTGAAATGTTAATTTTTTTCCATGTAGTTTGATATTCATTCGGCCATTATGGATTCCATCATTTTTGAGAACACTGGTAGCACTGTGATTGGTCTGTAATTTGTGGGATCTATTTTTTCGTTTTTTTTTAATATATTACTACGATTTTTCCTACTTTCATCCGTCAAGGAAAAATCTCTGCGGAGAAGGATTTATTGATAATTTCAGCAAACGGTTTAGATATGATGTCCGCCATATCTTTTATGATCTTTATGTTCAGTCCATACATGTCAAGGGAATTTTTGTTTTTTTTAATCCGAATATGTTTTTCTGCCTCTATGTTATTGGTAGGGAACAAATAGCAGGAAGTGTGGTTCGTTCTTAGTGCCTTCAAAGAGTAATTTCTAACTGTCGTGTTTGCATAGGGTAGGTTTTTGATTATCTTTTCTGTCATGTACGGGAATGCTTTCACAAATTCTGTACAAGTTGGTGTTTGTTTGTTTTCATCGTATTTGTTGTTTGTTCTACCAGTTTCCCAATTTATTACTTTCCACGTTTCTTTATATTTGTTTTCTGCATTGTTTATTTTCTCGTTGAGTGATATCCGTTTTTCCTTGTTGCCTTAATATAACATTGTTTGTAGTTAGAGTATATCCTCTGCCATTCTTTGTCTCTGTATTGTTTAAAGCAGGCGTATATGAAGTTCAGGGTTTCTTTCATTTGCCTTAGTTTATCAAATGTTGGTCGAGTGGATCTTCTACCCGATACTGATTTCTGTGGAAATTCAGCCCCGTGGTACAGCATGAATTTTTCCAGGAATATTGAGAATTTTATGTATATGTCTTCCTCGTTATATACATCGTACCATTCCTCGTCTATTAGTTCCTGTCGAAAACCTTTAATAGCATTTATACTATATATTTTTCTTTTTATGAAAGTTGTCACCGTTTTTAGTTCCAAGTTACGGATCCTAATTATTTGTGTTTTGTGATCTGACACTTCAGCTGGGTAATTACCTGCATAATAATGTATCGCACTTGTGAAGATGTTGTCGATACATTGCGCGGTTGTTTTGGCGATACGTGTGGGTTCGAACACTGTTTGTCCCAGCCCAAAAGACAGCAGCGTGTTGCAGAGTGTTTGCTTGATTGTAGAGGACTCCAAAAAGTTTACATTGAAATCCCCTGTTAGTACTATTTTCGTCTTTGGGGAGTACCGACTTACTATTTGCGTTAGTGCGGTTTCCAACACTTTGTTGAATATGGCATGGTTCCCATCTGGGGCTCTATATATTGTAATGATGACCATGTTTTCTTGTGGAAGTTGTATAGCTGCCATTTCTACATTTCTTTCTTTTGAGAGTTAATTTATGTCATCTATTTGCTGGGTTTGAATGTTGCTTTTTACAAATACGCATACCCCCCCCCCCCCCCCCGTGCTAGTACTTCTTTCTTTTATATATGCTGGCTTTATAGTAGCCTGCATATCAATGACAGTCAACCAGTGCTCGCTTATACACACTACATCTATATCTTTTTCTTTTATTAGAATTTCTAGGCAATTAATTTTATTTGTTATACATTGTATGTTAATATGCATAATATTTATAGAGCGGGTGTTTTTTCGGTGATTATTCGTCTGTGTTTGGAGAGGTGGAATAAAAAGGGGTCGATTTTTACTCCCTTAGGCCATACGTCTGGGTTTTTAATACTCTCAATCTGTTCAAATGATACTGCGACCTTAAAGGAAGCATACTGAGCAGGATGTTTCGAAATCATTTTTTCGCATGTGGTTGATACGATTTTTTTTCTGTAAAATGGTCGATCAAGTTTTTTTCGATTGTGTCTGGTTGTAGCCTATACACATGCAGATATCCTGATTTAGATACTCCTTTCAGTTTACCTTCTCCACCAGTTCCTTCAATGGGTGGTGGTCTTTTCTTTTTGGTTTTTGGTATTTCTTCTACTACATCTGTTGTAGATTGCGTCCCTGTTTCCCTTTGTCATGTTTCTGTATCTTGGTATTGGGGGATGTCCGTGTTTACTGAACTATTTACAAGGTGTGCAAGATAAGGATCAACAGCATGGGGATCTCGGAAACCGTAAAAGTTACAAAGGCGGTTAAATTACAAAATATTTGGGAAATTTAGTGGTCAGTTATATTCTGTTGAGAAGACCAGAAAATTCCGCTTACTTCCGGACATATTAGACAATATCCGAAATTTTGCGATATTGTTTTTTGTTTTTCCGAAGTTATTTGAAAAATATATAAAAAAACAAAAGGCACTCTCTCATTGCCTTTGTTTAGTTCTATAAGACAGCGTTTATAAATTTCAGTACACCGTTTCGTTTATATTTTTATATGGCATGTAAATAAAGTACACCGTGTATTAAATAGAATTTCCTATTACAAATTCAACGATTTATATCACACTTTTGTATATCATGTTTTTATTCAGAAAAAAGGCTTATTAATACATTTCGTACAATTTGGTATAGTAGGCATTGAAATGAACGACGAAGACAAAATTTAACACCTAATTTAATGATTTTAAGATAATTAAATGAACAGAACAATTCTCATACCACACTAAAAAAATAATAAGTGTGGTTCTCAATAACTATAATGTTTTAATGTTTAGCAACTATTCTTGCTAAATTGTTTTTAGTTACTATTTTGGTACCTATTCTGGGTTAAAATTTGGTAATAATTGTTGTCTTTGTCGTCATTAAATGAACAGAACAATTCTCATACCACAGTAAAAAATACTAAGTGTGATTCTAAGTATCTATAATGTTTCAATGTTTAGCAACTATTCTTGCTAAATTATATTTTGTTACTGCTTTGTTACATATACTGGGTTAAAATGATGTAATAACTTTTGTCTTCGTCGACATTAAATGGACAGAACGTTTCTCATATCACAGTAAAAAAATAATAAGCGTGGTTCTAAACAGCTATAATATTTCAACAACGATTCTTGCTAATTTAATTTTAAATACTATTTTGGTAAATATTCTGGGCTAAAATTAGATAATTTATTTTTCTTATTTGTCATGATTTCATGGCCTTCTACAAGAATGTATATTAACAAGCATTTTTTTGAATAAATACATGAGAAACTATACTGTGATATAAATAGTTGAATTCATAATAAGAAATGCTATCTAATACAGGGTGTATATCTTTTTACGGGCCATATAAAAATATAAAGTTGATGATGATTTTTTCGAAACGAAACGTTGTATTGAAATGTCCATGCTGTATATTATACATTGCAAAAAAAATCAGACATAGTTATCGCCCCTATTCGCCAATAGCGCTGATCACAGAACGATTTTTGGCGGGAGCTCTAAAGAAAATATAAATTCAAAAATTGAAATTAAAATTCTTCAAAAACAGTTTCAACATTTATTGTGTTTGCAGTACAAAGTTTAGGAAATCAGTTATCTTGGTTGGACATAAATAATATGCAATCTTGAATATGAACTGCAAATACAATAAATATTAAAATTGGTCTTGAAACTTCACATAGAAAAAAAAACAATATATGTATGAGAACGTTCAATTTTATTAAGGGCTGTCTTCGATTCAAAACATAAATAAAATTAATAATGTTTACAAAGATTAGTTCATACATTTGTAAAAATCCCTACATTTATTGTAGAAAAGTAACTGAGAATAATAATGACAAACCAAATATGCCTGTCACTTACTTTACGAAGATGCCTTTATTTCAAGTTTCTTTTCATTTACAATAACTCTCAAAATATAATTTAAATTAATTCATTTACAGGCATATTCGTAGATTTCTTATATATTATGTTATTTCAATTTTAATTTATAATCTGAACATTCGATTGTCTCTAATCTTCAAAATAAATATTGTAATTAACGATTCATTTTCAATCACAAGTTTTTATTGTAATTAAGAATCTAATATGTATTCCACAAAATGTGTTTTTAAACTGCATTTTGTGACCGCCAAAGACTAGCCAATTCTAGATATTAGGTAAGCAATATAATGACTAACTAATGCGTAAAGAGGGATCTAGCCGCCCCTAGTATGATAAGGTTTTATATATGTATAATAGCTTGAAAGTACTTTGGATTATAGTTGCAGAGTAAATAATTACCTTCGAAATCTATTTTAATAATCGTGGGTTTTCTAAATTCACCAATTTCCGAATACCTAATATCCAAATCGTCAAATCTACTATAAAACAAATCAGAAATCCATCCACCATACGGACATCAAAGAAGAGCTTTAGTCAGAAAGCAGGTGCAGATGATTAGAGATGGGCTTTTACATCACAAACAAATTTTAGTTAAAACCTCTTACTTTGTTTGTAACGGGGTGTCTTCCTTGGTTGACCATATGACTTTTAGGAGGGCGAAAATGTGAAAAAAGAAATTTTAACTAAACAGGTGAAAGGTTTTATTTTCAAATTCTTACATTTTCTTTTGTGAATTACTGTTGCGAAGCTAGGGGAACTATACTGGTCGATGCACCAACTAAGCAGAACTCTTACCTGTCGATGTAATAACTTCTTGCTGGATGGAAACAGAACTATTACTTGTCGATGCAATAATTTCTTGCTGGATGGAATCAGCAAGACCGATTGTGAATAAATAGAAATCTTGCGTTTCAGTCAAAATGTCGCACGCAAATCCTGTTTGCCCCTCGGATATATTGAACTCCCCTGGCCATGTATTCAGGTCTATTAGCTGCAATCACCCATTTCTGTAAAAGGGATTATAACTAACAATACGCTAAACCTCCAAGTTCAAATTCAACCTACAAAGACATGTTAAAATGCAAGGCGCACACAGAAAATCAAAATCAATGGAAAACTCAAAATTCGCAGAATGGACCTCTCAATGGGAAATTCAAAATTCAACTCACAAACAAAACAGCAACTACCAAGCACACCCAGCAAATGAATCAAGATTTCATATTTCTTTTCACGTTTCTCGCGATATTGTAAATATTTATCATTGAGCAGCCTTTTCCCCAAGTCCATCGTCAATTTGTTAACACCAACACCAGGGTTAAAGATACGGCGTAGATTATAACAAATAACTCTTACCTTATGGTATCCACTTCATACTTACCGTGGCGTCTACGACAGTCTGCGAGAGCTTGTTCAAAAGTGGTTAAGCCGTTCCACATTTTTTGTAGAATGGAAATGTGCAAATTTGCAAATATTTCGTTGTATTCATTAAACGTCAAATAAATCAAATTTCTCATGGAACAGCCAGTAAAGTAATTATCGAACACTGCCGATAAATAATTGTAGAAAACTGCCAGATGCTGCCAATGATGCTAGCCCCACAGGCGAATAGGGGCTATCAACTTATCTCAAAATCGCAATATACAGACAGTACGCAGGCCTGGTATCCGACCTTTCACTAAACCTTAACCCGCAAGTACTACTACCCAAAAATTAGAGGAGATAACAGTAAGCAAAGGAAGAAACGTTGAAAATACAAATATGTTGTATGTTATTCCAGTAAAAGCAGAAGATATAAGCGACGTTGAAACCATGTTCAGAGCATTAAACGAACTAAAAAAAAAGAGATGGTCGTACACAAAACAGATGTAATCAAATTCCCAAACAGAGAAAATATAAAACTAAAATATCTTCGAAAAAGCCTAGAATACCTTTTTCAAGGCACCGGGATTGAAGTAAATATTCTAGGAAACCAGGAAGAGAACGGGGGAGAGACAAGTAGAACAGCAGGCAGCCACAATTCCTCGTACTGGCAAAATATACCCACGGAGAAAGTGATTATAAAAGTGGCTGAAGGAAAGTCATACGCGGATACACTCCGGGATATAAAAATGAACGTAGACATAAAGAACATAGATATCAAGGTGAAAAATATTAAGAAAACAGATAAAGGGGATCTAATGCTAGAAGTAGAGGGAGACAAAGGTAAAGCAAAAACTCTGAGAGATGTGATAAAAAGCAAAACACAGAACACGGAAGTGGTGATTCAAAATAATACCGCTGAAGTCCACATACTGGACTTAGATTGGGACACAACAGAGGAGGAAGTAAAAAACGCCATCATGACAAATGGGACCAACATCAAAGAAGAGCACATCCAGATAGTAGCAATGACGCAGAAACAAAATGGCAGCCAAATAGCCACGGTCATACTCCCAAAAGGGAAAGAGTTGGATCTCATCAACCAACGTCAAATTGAAATAGGCAGGGCAGCTTGCAGAGTAAAGGGAAAGATAATCATCCAGAGGTGTTACAGATGCCTAGACTTTGGACACAGAAAAGATGTATGGCAAGGGGAAGACAGGTCCCAAAAGTGCTTAAAGTGCGGGGAAGAAGGGCACAATAGAAAGGAATGTACCAATACAGCGCAGTGCACTGCATGTAATATTAGTAGTCACAGTGCAGAATAGTTTAGTTGCCCCAATTTTAGGCGACTGGTCCGAGAGAAGGAAAAGGCGATCGAGAAGAAATCCAAGACTAGAAATAGACTGAAACGTACTATCTCGCAATGAAGCTGAAAATACTGCAAATAAATGTAGGGCGGGGGAAAGCTACACAGGATCTAGCATATGCTACTGCAATGCAGATGCAAATAGACATACAAGTGCTATGTGAACCAAATAAAAAGATGGTGGAAAATAACAGGTTTATAAAAGACAACAGAAGCGACGTGGCTGTGACGTTTCTAAACAGGGGAGTGGGAGTGTGTGGCATAATTAGAGGTGATAGTTTTATATGTGTCAAGACAAGCCAGTTTAATCTGATGGGATGCTATATCTCTCCGAACTTATCACAAGAAACATACAAGAAAGAAGTGGAGAAAATAATGGGACAAATCAGGACCACAAAAGATGAAACGATCCTTGTAGGAGACATCAACGCAAAATCCACAGCCTGGGGGGCACCCAACACAAATTCAAGGAGGTATTTTTGAATGGATAATGTTTTGGAATTTGCCTGTTCGATAATAAATATTTTTATGGGGGTGGAAGGTGGCGGCAATGTCGGGTGGGTGTGTGTGCGCGCCGTGTTCGGGCGTAAGTCGATGATGAGCGGCAGCACTAATTACAGCATGATTATGATTAGCTCTCTGGCAGCTAAGCCGCTCGGCTTATGAGCTTTGCAGCCGAGTGTTTGGACGGGGCTTACGGGAGGCTTACGCCCCGCTGATGTATTTACATGCCGGCTCTCTGTTTACCCAAATAAGATCTAACCCCCCCCAACACACAGAACATGCACAACATACAAACACGGCGATCTCGAAGATTGCTGCGGTTGCTCGATACTGCACGGATTACGGCGGAGATAATTAGCCCGTCTATTGATTTATTATTCAATCAAGCACGAAATCAAATATCATAACATTTGTGGCCGTCTTTCCGGGGACGGTTCACGGAACTGGAAAGTTCGTTCCGGTTCCCGGAAATAAGCCCACGGCTCCGGGGCGCCCGAACACGCGACCAACGTAAAAAATATCAATCTTCGCCGGTCGCGCTCTTTTAATTAAAAACCACACGTACACATACACACATACACAGTTATATGTAAATACATACATATGTACACATACAATTACAACCGCATACACACATCTAAAAGCGGGCTGGAAAGCACGCCAAGCATGAGGATTATCGCTGCACTACAATCCCGGATTTACCGTCGTAATAAAACGTGAGCTCGTACATTACACAAATCCCGAAATCGATTCGGACAATTAACCGGAAACTTCGTGCTCTTCTAACGGCATCCACGTATCTATTAGACTTTTTACAATTTTGTTATTTTAAATAGAATACCCTGCATATTTTTACATATTCGGATAGCTCATTCACTTCTAAATATATTTTGATAAGCCTATTGGGCATTTATGTTTAGTAGTTTTTGAGGAAAAAAATAATTGCAAATATATTTGCAAAAACGAAATATAAACTTAAACTTTCTTGCAAATAGTACCAGCAGCATGGCTCTATCATTACAATAGTTCGTACATGATGATATTTTCCCTGTACTATTTCAAAAGTTTATTTATTTACACCACTTTATGTACACTACTTTATGTACACGTTAAAGCGTCTTTTTTTTTTTATGGAATGGCATATACTGTTGAATGACAGGGTAATATATAGAACAGTTTTCTACATTGAAGTGTAAATCAAACCTATCCCTAAAATGAGTGGTTTGACAGTTATTTAGAATATTTCTTAAAAGTTTTTTCCAGTATTTAATTCTATATGTGTACATGGAATCATAGCAAGTAATACATGCTTCATGTATTTTATATTTTTTACCATTGTTTTTCTCTATGTATGTTTTTTTCTTCATATCATCATAATATCCAAAAGTTCCACGAGGTTGCATAACATTATTTTTTAAGAAAATCGACTTAAATACCTGTTAAATACAAAAAATCTATAAAATTAAAGACATGCCTTGCAGAACAAATGTAAAATAAAAGTAAAAAGTAAGAAAGTTCTTCTCTAGAGCCTTTATTATTGTTTTTAGAATAAAAAGGTTTTAACGGAAAATAGCTAGAATTTTTTTAATAGCTTATTATTTGACACACTTTGACTTTATTTTTGTTTTTCTTTGGCAATGTCAATGTTTTAAATGGTAACATAACTTTCTATTTTTTTTTTCTGTTAACAAAATTGATAGCATTTGTTTTTATTTTGAAGTGAGTTTAATGCCTGATAACAAAATTGTGAAAAATTAAAGATTGCCTTGGGAAAAAAATATACCAGTTGAACAAATACGTTTTATTAGTGCTAGTTAGTCAAATAAAGTTGTAAATTTATCTGTATTTGAAAGTATTTCTCAATAATTATGGTATGTTCAACAGAGATAAAATGAATCGATATTGTGATATTTTTCGGTGCGCCGAATAAATATTTTTATAGGATATACATGAAGTAGTAGTTGTAATTGTGTGTATAATTTAATTTCGATAAAAAATACATTTTTTTCGGCACCCCCTGCACTATCAGCCCCTCTTGGTTTACATAGGACTTCGCCGTATTTTTATTTAGCAAAAATATGACCCCCTGCGGCAACGGGAACACCATTCATAAAAAATGGTAAAATCGTCGGGTTTTGCGTGTAATTTTAAATTTCAAAAATTAATTAAAAAATTTGGCTGTAATTTTTTTTATAGGACTCCCTAATAGTTCACTAATGGCATGTTTAATTTAATTACTATAGAAAAATAAATAACAGGGTTGACAAATTTTTTGGCACTTCCAAGCACTTCCAAGCTTCCCCTAATTTTTTTAACTTCCTTATTTTTTTCTACATTTATCTGCAAAAGATGAACCCCCTGTTACAACGGGAACCCCATTAGTCCCAAAAGGAAAAATCGTCGGGTTTTAGGTGTAGTTCTAGTATTTCAAAAAATAATTAATATTACTTCCTTATAGAATTCAGGGCTGTAATTCTTTATAGGATTCCCTAATAGTTCACTAATATTATGTTAATATCATTTGCGATAGAAAAATAGACATCACGACTGACAGATTTTGCTCTCTCAACACCCCCTTCTGTTTGACTTACGGCTTCGCCGGATTTTTTCCCAGCTTCCTTATTTTTTCTACGTATGTCTGCATAATATAAACCCCCTGTAATACCGGCAACCTCGTTAATTACAAGAGGTAAAATAGTCTTGTTTTGGGTGTAATTCTAGTATTTATAAAATTAATTAAAAGTACTCCTGCAATACTTATGGCTTCGCCGTATTTTATTTAAATTTTATTTTCTTGGTTTCTTTTTTCTACATATGTACAACTATTATTTATCTACATTTTAAAATGTAGAACCTATAAAAACAAACCTATCCCTAAACTGAGAGGTATGTCAGTTATTTTGAAAATTCCTTGATTATAAAATTGTTTGCGACATTTAATTCTATGTGTGCGCGTCTATGTGTTTTTGGTGTAATTCTAGTATTTATAAAATTAATTTTATTAAGAGTTGCAACATTTTGTTACGATTAACAATTAGTAGTTCTAATTCTGTGTATTTAAATCCGATACAAAATTTAATAAACAAAGGTTTGCCAATTTTTTTCGTCATCACCGCTCTCCACCGACCAGCAACCAGTTATTTTGAAAATTCCTTGATTATAAAGTTGTTTGCAACATTTAATTCTATGTGTGTGCGTCGATCATAGCAGATATGCTTCATGTTTTTTATGTTTCTTTTACCGTTATCAATAGCATTAAATTTTTAATTTTCGGTTGGGTACAGCTTCACTAAGAGTAAATATTTTAATGATTTATGAATGCACAAATGAAGAAAATATGAATTTATTTAATACAGTATATATATATATATATATATATATATATATATATATATATTTTATATAGGACAAGTGTAACAGAATCATTCTTCGAACTTGCATTAAAATTTAATGAAACTTATCCTCATTTACCACCGGCGAACAAAGATAAATTTGGAGAATTGGAATAAAATTTTCTTCATACTGGACAATTAGATGGGAGAATAAATGTACGAAAGCCGGTTTTCCGGCAAGTGCATCCAAACGCATCGCATTGTTGACAAGAACATTTAGGCGTTGCCAATCCTTTATTGCAGAGAATTGCTCGATTAACCATTAAAGTTTTAATTTCATGTAAGCATCGGGACTAGATTAAACAGGTAAACCCCATTTCACTTTTACCACGTATAAAAACTCTTTTGAATATCTTCATAATGATGTATTGCGTCACACATATATGTTACATGTATTACATCAATATACATGTTACAAACATTTCTTGATAAATTTGATGAAACAGAAAATCGTTGTAATTTACCCGGCCATCAGTGGTCAACGAGCTCCTGCAGAATTTCTCTAAGTAGCCAAGTTTTCATTAGGAGTTTTGAATCTCTAGCCAAGGGTACCCTTGTGATTTTGTTCCATTTGTGTAAATTAAATCAACATTAACAGAACTTCAAGTTTCAAACTTTTATAGAGATTCGATTGGGATATTTTATTTTTCTTAAACCATAATAAATTCGGATGACACAAATTTGTTTTAAAATCAAACCAAAAGGGGC
This sequence comes from Othius punctulatus, assembly GCA_951805005.1. NCBI lineage: Eukaryota > Metazoa > Arthropoda > Insecta > Coleoptera > Staphylinidae > Othius > Othius punctulatus. The sequence goes on from OX638138.1 coordinate 74,994,445, forward strand.
AATAGTAATCTGCAATTATGTAATATAAATATGTGCGAGTGTGTGTGTGTGTGTGTATATGTATGATACTGCAATGGAATTAGTAATCACTTAAATTATTATATTTAACGAAAAAGATATATTAAGTATCAATGTGTATACTGCTTGCGTATATCATTAAGTCGCTTCTGTGTGAACTTGACAAAACTAGTGCGTTTTTCTTGAAGCCACAACCATTACCTATAAAATGTCATTCACTACAAACAGCCACTACTGCTGATGTAGCGACTTGCGTATAAAGAGAGAAGCGTAATTCGGTTCTCACTCTTACAATACGATTGAATAACCAGCTGAAAGGAGCAGTCTCGATACAGTGTTGCCGTCAGTCGGATGCTCAATGGTCGCATGGTGAAAATTTGTATATCATTGTATATATCATTGATATATGGAATTATTCTCATTGACACCTTCATCTTATTCATGGATTTCAATAATTATGAAATAAATATTTTGACATTCTATTATTATTATTAGTATTATTATTATTAATAATTTATAATCCCATTTTTTATTATGAAGATGTTGAAATAGTAGCCACATGCATGCATAATGTATTGCAATGATTGTGCGCAATACATATATTGTTTTATTATTTAAATTTGTATTATGCAGCTGTTGAACTAGCAGTCACATGTATTGCAATAAATATGATCCATAAATTTAATACTTATTTAGTTATTTTATTTCATTATTATAAATCTATACATAAGCTAAATTATTATTGTGCGTTGTTATTATGTTGAAGTAGCAGCCGCTTGTATGTCAGGAGAAATCAAAAGTAATGCGCCGGGGTGCGGGTGGCTCGTGGGGGAGGCCGATGCTCATTTATGGCAGCTGTAATCGTTTTTGGATCACTGTTATTCCCATTCATGGTCTATGAGCTTCCGTAGATTAGATTAGGCCCCGCTTTATGGGATTCCCCTCGGAAGACCGGGGTGCCGATTTTTTGCTTCCCCCTTGCCACTGTTGCTTCTCGCCCTGCGATCATCTTGAGTGCTAAGTAATGAGGAGTTTCGCCTTGAATTGAATTGCGCGAATTGTAATAGTAAATTGAGACACTGCATTCTACTTTCATTAACATTGTAAATAAAAGAAAGTAGGTACCTATTGTAATAATGATAAGTTTCGAAATAAAGAATTTGGGGAAATATCAGTTTTCGAAGTGGTGTTTGTCTGTCAGTCTACTTGCCTGTCCATTTATCTGTCTGTAGGTCTATCTGTCTGTCTACTTTTCTGCATGTATATATTTATTAATCAAGTTACGATGTATAAATATCGATTTAATTAAAGATCAAATAAAGTAATGAAAAATTCGCTGTTTATCCGATTAAGATCAAGTATCACTGGCTATAAACAAAAACATATGATCGATTACATCTTGTTTGTTCAAAGCTCGATTCGAATATTTAATAATAGATTAATATTATAACTGGATTATCTACTATGAATTGCCATAAATATTAGATAATTTATGGGTAAGCGTCAGGTATTGGGAGAATTTGTAAAATGTATTTCGAAAACAAAAGTTGCACATTGTACTTACGTACATATTGTATGCATATGTATATATATATATATATATATATATATATACAGGGTGTTAATACTAAGTTGTAACACCCGAAAATTGCAGTTAGAACTCATTGAACCAAACAACTTTTCTTGGTTACATTTTTTGAATTGGAGCCCAAGTTCATAGTTATTGGCGTTCTTTTGTTTTTCGAAAAATCGTCATTGCTCCATTATTTTAAGGAATATTAAATAATACAAAAACGTTCAACATGCGCTTTCGGTTCTCTAAAACATTTGAATTTACAATTATTTTATATTTTATCAAATAACAAAATGGCGACCGATCAAAAATTTCTATGCAAGATATTTTGAAAACCAATAGATCGATTTTTGAAAATAAATATTTATAAAATCCTTGAACTATCATATAACATTTGTCTGTTTTGATAATTATGCATTTTTATACAGAAATTATGCAAAATACGCACACAAATGATAAACGTGACAGAAACTTTTCAAGATGAAGCAGAAATTTCTGAAGAACAAGATCAAAAAGTATTTAGATTTGAACGAACAAACTAGAAAACACGTGCCTCAACTTGTTTAATAGCCTAACTTAAGGTTAGCCTACTTTGTTTTCAATGATTGTTGCAGTTTGTTAAAATTCATCTTGTAATTCAATTTGATTAAAAACTTTTTTGGACAGATCGAAAAAATGTTTCAGACAAATGTTATAATATAGTTTAAGGATTTCATAAATGTTTTATTTTCAAAAATCAATCGAGTGATTTTCAAAATATCTTGTTAAGAAAAATTTCTTCGGTCGCCATTTTGTTATTTGATAAAATATAAAATAATTGTAAATACAAATGTTTTAGAGAACCGAAAGCGCATGTTGAACATTTCTGTATTTTTAAAATATTCCTTAAAATAAGGGAGTGCAACGGCCACCCGCTCTCTTAATGATTTGTAAATGAGAGAAAGGGGGTGACTTTATCACATTACATGTTTACCGGGGTCGGCCAGGATTCATGAGTTTTATGCTTTGTGTTTCTGTTTGTTATTACTGAGAGGGTGAGGGTATGAAATCAATTAATAGGTCGGTAATAATGTATATATTGGTTAAAAACTGAAGAAAATACAAAAAAAAGAACAGGAACAACTTAAACTAGATTAATCCTCTCGGTACTTGGCCGTATGGTGGGCTGCCTATGGTCGATCCTCGCAGCGGCGCGGCTCTTCTAATTTGACATCTCCCAGCGGATGACGTTTCGTGTCGTGCTGGAATTAACTCGGGGTGGTGTTATACAGTTTTCTGTGTTTGTTGTTAATTCGGGATTAGCTGGTGTTCTACAGGAAACCGGTGGATAATTTCCATGACCCACAGAGTCTCTAGGTATAACTATCGTACGGTTAGGTTATTTTCTGACAGGTTGTTAATTATTAGTTCTCTAAGACAGGTTATGCTCATCCACCGTCAGTGGGGAAGCTCACAGATAAGTTACGCGACCCACAGAGTCTTCATAAATTACCGTGTTACGGGGAAACTGGACAGGTTCTACAGGAAGCCGGTGGATAATTTCCTGGACCCACAGAGTCTCTAGGTATAATTATCGCACGGTTAGGTTATTTACTGACAGGTTGTTAATTATTAGTCCTCTAAGACAGGTTATGCTCATCCACCATCAGTGGGGAAGCTCACAGATAAGTTACGCGACCCACAGAGTCTTCATAAATTACCGTGTTACGGGGAAACTAGACAGGTTCTACAGGAAGCCGGTGGATAATTTCCATGACCCACAGAGTCTCTAGGTATAATTATCGCACGGTTAGGTTATTTACTGACAGGTTGTTAATTATTAATCCTCTAAGACAGGTTATGGTGTTAGGTTAGCCAGAGCGACGTGCGTGCACGGGCGGCCTGCTGGGATCTCTCTTCTCAGGTCGGTGCGCCGGAGTTAAATATACTCCCGAACAATTACTTGTGACGTATCGTTCAGCTGATCATTGTGTCCGCGTTTCGGGAGGTGGAAATCGCGCGGCCGCGTATTTTCTTACCGGGGCATCCCAAGATATATATTCCCTTGTTTTTAAGGGTGAAGCAATATATCTCGCGGGTGCACCTTTACAGGAGTAATGACGATTTTTCGAAAAACAAAAGAACGCCAATAACTATGTACTTGGGCTCCAATTCAAAAAATTTAACTAAGAAAAGTTGTTTGTTTCAATGAGTTCTAACTGCCATTTTCGGGTGTTACAACTTAGTATTAACACCCTGTATATATCTCTTAGCAGCGATCAAAATTGAAAAATTTTCTAGTATTTCTATAATTAAAGAAGTCATTTCAGTAATGTACAATGTCATTTCGGTAATGCGTAGTATCATTTCGGTAATGAATAGTGTTATTTCGGTAATGTACGTTTTTTTGTTTAAAAGCCTACATTAATACAAAAAAAAGGTGAAGGTTTTTCAGCGAATCTTACAGCAGTCTTTTCTGATTTTTGACCTTATTTCTGGTTTCTTTTCTTTCTTTCATACTGTGTTAATTGAACACTGCCGTGGAACTTTTTCTGCATTTTGTAGCTAGTTAGTGTCTTTGCTTCACCAATCCGACGACATTTCTTCAAAATATTACCACTAACTACATTTCTTAGTATTTGTTTCTCCTTATCATTCTTTATTTTACTTATATTTGTCTCGAGCTGGTGTACCAATCCTTCACCAAACAATAATCGTATTTTAACTTTAGCTAGTATTTTATAGCCTCTAGTTATTCGGTTGACTTTAGTGTTCGGTGTCAACATTTTTTTATTTGTCGTTTGAGTCGACGGTCTATACAACCGTTTTCAATATTTAGCTACATCCTGTTGAAGTTTAAAAATTTTGTCTTCAGCTGCGCACAAACGTCTGTATGCTTGTGCTCGGTCACGCCGTACTTTCCTTCTATCACGCATTATTTTAGAACTACCCGTTGATTGTTCCACATGTATAGGAATTTCTTCATTGTCCTATAATAATGGTGTATTGTGATTCAACAAGTCTCTTGTGTCTACCTTTAATTTTTTTTTCTGTATGTTGCTGTTGCGACTCTCCACTTCTTCCGCTTAATATGCTTTTCTCTTGCATCACATTTCTTTATACTTTTTATCAGTCCCAATTATTTTTTCTTATGATATCGTTCTCGGTCTTTTCTTCGTTTCCCTCTAAATCAGCTTCAGACATTTTCTACTAAAAAATTTTAACTCTTGCTTTATTTTGCAGTTTTTCACGTGCATTTCTATCTTTTCTAACTTTTTCACTTTTACTATTTTCAATTTTAACCCGCTATAACAACATTTAAAGGAAAACCATCGGAAAATTAAAATCAGTCATTTTGGTAATGAATACGTCATTGCGGTAATGTGGAATCATTACCGAAATGACCATTAGCGAAATGACAATCTATAGAAAAATTAACGAGACCACTTTCTATTACGATAATATTTGGGAATAAAAGTGAGGCAATGTTCAAGCTTATACAGCATGTTTTATCACTACATTCGTTTTTCTTTATTCAACAGGAGCTAATCACATAGAGCATTACCGATATCACGTATATTAAATATACGGTATCAAAATGTAACATTAACTACGTTATTGATGTCAAAATACGGAAAAATAAAACAACTTACCAATCAAACAGCGGTGTGCTGTCGATGATGCTAACTACTGAGCCTTACATTGGCGTATCCAAGTTGTGGTTTATAAGTGGTTTATAACCTGACAGCTCGGCATTACCGAGATGACACAAAAGTGGTGGACAAAGAATATCATTTAATTAATGCACCTGTATAATTAATCACGGACATTTATACACATGTTTGAATTAGTAGGATTGTTCTACTTTAGAAAAAATACCAATATTAAGGTAGCTAATGTTCACGTGTAGAAGAAAATAAATAATATTATATAATGAATGAGGTTGGTGAAAATTTCCAAAATGGTAAAATGGTAATTTCATTTTGCGCTATGTGTAGAGAACGTCCAAAATTTGTGTGATTACATTTAACACTACATTCATGTGCAAACAGTAACATGTTTGAGCAAACTTTGTATTAATTATTTGCAGAAATTGTTTCTATTTTTTTCACAGGTTAGCATGGGACCTAAATTCATCCAATACCTGACACTTACCCATACTAGATTTTTAATAATATTACTTTACGTGTTACTTGAATTTCTGTAAATTCAAATAAGAAGTTAAATCATGTAAATAAATATCATATTGTGCAATCGGACGCGACGAGCAATTTCGCCGCCCCTGCCCTTGGCGACGGTCGCCAAACCAAGCGTCGCTGACAGTGATAACGGTAAATTATTTGCTTTGGTTTTCAAACTTTTTAAAATAAATTCAATTGATATTGTTATACCTAGTTCCCCAGTGGAAATTTATATAGTTTTGCATAGTCTATATTTTGTAAATACATCGTTTTTAGATAGCAATATTATACATGGTCTTTCAGACCATCCAGACGTTCCAGGCCATTTTCTCGGTAATTTGACGTCTTAGAGGTTCAGGAATTTTTTTTACATAAAATAAGCCTACCTGACAAATACTACTATAATACAGGTAGTTTCGATTTCCGTAAGTTACTGGAGGTAGGCTAAGTAGGCGTAACTGCACTTAAAATCTGGATTTTAAATGGGAACCTAGGTCATGTGTGGCATCGTTGGATAGGTATTTCAAATATAAACAACGTTTGCAAGAAAAGTTTTTATGTAAAAGATTTGCTTAACGAAATAAAAATAAATGCTTCAGACAATCAGTCCCGCTATTTTCTCGAAAGAATGACGTCATAGAGGTTCAGGAAACAATAACATGACATCAATAAACCTACCGAAAGAATGTAATAGTGATAATTTCGATTCTTGGATATAACCGGAAGTAGGCGTAACTGCTCTCAGCTTTCAAGTATTTTTGTAAATACTATACTTTTTCTCCGATTACTGTCGAAGTGATTGTTTTAGGCGTGCTATCGCTTATAAAATATACAATTCCGGTACAATGCCTTGTTGAAACACTCTGTACTCTCTCAATTAACATACTTTTTACATCTGCCTCGAAAACGGGTTCGACTTGTTTTTTTTTTGTTTCATTGAAAATAACTTTGATTTCTTTAATAAAATTTGTTTTAGAATTTTTCTTATTTATTTATTTTTTCCAAAACGACTCGATCAAAATCTTCTTTTATTGCGCCGCAAGATTAGGTTTTTTTTAAGCTTTAAAATGAGGTATCGCAAGGTGCCATTTGAAATTTCAAAGTGGGCGTGGCTAAGGGGGAGGGGATGATACTTAAAATTTATTTGACGATGTTTTTAGACTCACCCTCCAAAAATCAATCGAGGTGTTTTTTGTTATATCAAGTAAGCTGCATTTAAAAGTTATTGAGACTGGTCAGTTTTGAAATGTACGCCCGGTATATTATTATTTTGTTTGCCGTAACATAGTTGCACGATATAACCATGATATATTATAACTATGTTATTACTATATAGCTTTATTATATCGCCACTACATATTTACGATATAGTAATATTATATTCACAATAAGAAAGTTCCGCCTTATTGCCACGACATAGTAAAACTATGTTATTACTATATATTACTATTATATCGCCACAGTATATTTACGATAAAGTAATTATGTTTAGTCATTATTATGTTCGCAGGAAGAGAGTTCCGCTATATTGCCACGACATAGTAAAACTATGTTATTACTATACAGGGTGTCCAAGATAAGGATCAACTGCTGGGAATATTCAAAATGATGAAAATCGAAATAGTGCTAAATATTCGGAAATTACGCATGATATCAATGATATTTTTTTATATTATGTGTTAGTTTAAGATTACTAAATAATTTAAAGGTAAACTCCTGTTCACTAGAGTTCGATTTTCCAAAACAACTCGATATTTAATTAGTAATTATTACTCCTATTATTTTTGGCTCTCTCCTTGTTGTAGTTTAGGTTTATATATAAAATTACAAGGGCTTTGTTTCAACTTAAAATTAATATATTTAATATTGAAAGTGTAAAAATACAAAGATGGGGTCGCGTGAATGCTAAGTGCTTGTTGCTCGTGTTAATAATGCTGACTGTGTACTCTCCGTTTCCCTTGTCGGGGGTTGAACGGGGTGGGAATCTTGCCTCCCACTCCTGTACATTACTTAGTGTAGTTCTCAAATATTAATAACAGAGGGCACTCACATTCCCCGCAAACAATGCCGTAACATAACCAGCCTCCTTAAAACGTCCGGTTTCAAAGAATTAAAATAAATCTTAAATAGTATATATACAACACAATATCTAATGAAGTAATAAAATGACAAAATAACAAAGAAAGAAAAAATAATATGACATGACATAAGCACGATATATACATATAAAACGATATTAAAAATAGCTAGAATAAATCGAAAAAGAAACTATATATATGTTGAAGTTCATCTTTGAATGTTAGCAAAAAGTCACCTGCGCACCGTGTGTCCTAGCCCTGTTCTGGTAAGACACTGATTTTGTTTATAGCACGTTTGGTGACACTATTTCGTGTGCGCACTGTTAAGACTCTCACTTTTCCATCAGTCCCGGGATGCATCTCTGCGATTCGTCCTAATTGCCATTGCATGGGCGGCAAATTAACATCCTGTTGCAGCACCACGTCTCCGACATTCAGCTTCGGTCCCTCTTGATCCCGCCATTTTGTCCGGGGCTGGAGTGTGGTAATGTATTCCTGCGACCATCGTCTCCAGAAATCTTGCCGCAGCTTCTGGAAATGTTGATAAATCGACAATCTATTGCTCTTTATGTGCCCAACAAGGGGGTCAGGCAAGAACTTATGTGGTTCTCCGATTAAAAAGTGGGCCGGGGTCTACGGATCAAGGTCGTTGCGGTCATTTGAAAGGGGTGTTAGTGGACGGGAGTGGCATTCCTCAATTTGTGCCGTTACCGTGCTTAACTCTTCATATGTTAAAGAAGAATTTCCCAAGACGCGCTTTAATTGACCTTTCACAGATTTAATTCCGGCCTCCCAGAGCCCTCCCATGTGAAGTGATTTTGGCGGAATAAAATGCCAAGTGATGTTCTCCATACTTAAGTTTGCCTCTATTTTCTGTCTTTCGATTTGCAAAAAATTGAACAGTTCTCGCAACTCGCGTTTAGCGCCCACAAAATTGGTACCATTGTCTGACCACATGTGTTGTGGGCAGCCACGCCTTGCTACAAATCTCCGGAGGGAGGCTATGAAGGCTTCAGTGGTTAAATCGCTAACAATTTCGACATGAATTGCCTTAGTGGCAAAGCATATAAACAGACAAATGTATGATTTTACGAGTTTGAATGGATTTCTTTTCCTATCGCGTATTTGAATAGGACCTGCGTAATCAACGCCGCAATTAAAAAACTGTCTTGATGGTGTAACGCGTGCACTGGGTAGTTCACCCATCAGCTGTGTTGACATTTGCGGTTTTATTCGGAAACATTTTATGCATCTGCGAGAGACCCGCTTTATCAAATTGCGGCCTGAAATTGGCCAAAATCTTTGACGTAATGATGCAAGGGTAACGTCGGCATGCAGAAGTCGAATGTGCTCATGTTGCGCAACCAGATCAGACAGATGATGCCTGGCGGGCAGTAGGGCTGGATGTTTTTTGTTGGCGGAAAACTGAGATTGCTTCAATCTCCCTCCCACGCGTAAAATGCCGAAAGTGTCAAGAAAAGGCGATAGCGCCTGAATGTTACTGCCTCTGCGAATTGGGCGACCTTTCGTTAGGTGCGAGATTTCTTGAGAAAATGCTTCCCCTTGAGCGATTTTGATTAGTATGTCGGCAGCTTTCGTTAATTCCGTGGGCTTTAAACCACCCACTTCCCTTTCACGTTTTTGCATTGTGGATTTCGCATTATTGATAAAACGTACGCAGCAACCTGTTACATTACGTAACCTTGAATACGTTGAAAACTTCGAAATCCATTGTGCCGGCTCAACTGCGTTTAACAATACTATAGGTTTTATTTCGGGAATCAAACTCTCAGGCCTCTGATCAATTTGATCCGGCCATTGGATTTCTGAGTCAAGTAACCATGATGGTCCGGACCACCATAATTGATTGGCAATTAATTCGCGCGGTAATGCCCCACGCGATATGATATCCGCGGGATTATCGTGTGTATCAACCTTGCGCCATTCGTGAGTTTCGGTTTGGCTTTGGATTTGAGTAACTCGGTTAGCTACAAATATTTTCCATTTATGGGGTGAACCCTTGATCCAAGCTAACGCGATTATGCTATCTGTCCAGTAATAACGGTGTGAAATTGGTCGGTTTAAACTGTCTAAAATTCCGTTTACTAGACGCGCTAAAAGAAGTGCACCGCATAATTCTAGTTTTGGTATCGTCATTGTTTTCAAGGGTGCGACACGAGACTTCGCACATAATAAGTTTACGGCGACATTGTCGAATGCGTCGATGGATTTTATATATATATACATGCACCGTAGGCTGCCTCGGACGCATCACAGAAACCGTGCAATTTGATACGGATGGCGTTATTAACAAATACATTTCGCGGAATTTTGAAAGAGTTGATATCACGTAGTGAATCGCGTAGCATCGTCCATTTTGTGTGGATGTGCAATGGGACTGACTCATCCCAAGCTGATTTTAATTGCCACAAGTTCTGCATGAGCATTTTGCCAATGACAGTAGCTGGACCTAAAAGACCTAAGGGGTCAAAAATTGTTGAAATGGCCGATAAAATGGTGCGTTTTGTGACTTCGCGTTTGGCGAACGAGACTGAATATGCCAAGCAATCATTATTTGGTTCCCATTGCAGTCCAAGTGTCTTATGGTACTCTCCGCAATTAAAATCGATAACGGCTTGATTTGTGAAATTGACTTTTAGTTCATCGGTAATTCTTTGATCGTTAGAAACGTACTTGCATAAATCGAAGCCGCCAGTTTTTAAAATACTGTCAATATCTCGTTGCAATTGTATTAATTCTTCGCGGTCATCACTTCCGGTCAACAAATCATCGACGTCATAGAAGTCGCTAATTATCACTTTACTCGCGGCAGGGTGAGAATCTTTATGCAAGATCGCTGTTTCATGCAAGCACCTGATTGCCAGAAACTCAGCAGGAGCTAGACCATAAGTGACGGTATTTAACTCGTAGGTCTCGAGCGGCCTTTTGGAATCTGATCGCCATAATATGCGCTGAAGGGGGCGGTGATTAGGATGCATCAATATTTGGCGGTACATCTTAGTGATGTCCGCGGTTATGACATATTTGTGCGTTCTAAAGCGAAGAACGATATTAAGTAAATCATTTTTAATTGCTGGCCCTACTAATAAAGTATCATTTAATGACTTTCCCGTCGACGTCTTAGATGACGCGTCGAATACAATTCTCACCTTGCTTGTTAACTTGGAATCATTGATCATGGGATGATGTGGCAGATACACGCATGATGCTTTATTTTCCTCGTTGACCTTTGACATGTGGCCTAACTGGATATATTCCGACATGAAATCCACATATTGTGATCTCAGTTTGGGGTTTTTATTAATACGGCGTTCAACGGCCAAGAAACGCGACTCTGCTAGTGGTCTTGATTCACCTAATTCATCGAGACAACCCGATTTGAACGGAAATGTCACTATAAACCGACCAGTGTCGGCTCGCGTAGTTGTTGCCTTGAAATTGGCCTCACAAACTTTGTCATCGTCCGATTGAAATTTCATTACGGGAAACTCCTCAATTCCCCAAAAATTTTCAATTTGCATTTCCAATTCTGTGTTTACATAACACTGAGTGTTATTATTTGACAAAGTAATGTTCAAATCCCCCCCAATTATCCAGCCTAACTGAGTTTTTTGTAGTGTTGGTAAACATTTCCCTAATTTTATTTGCCCCTGCATAAGTAAGTCAAGATATAATGACGAGCCTATTAGCAGGTCAATGTGACTAGATTGATTAAAATCTGGATCAGCTAATTTACAGTCTTGCGGGATATCTAGTATTTCGGAATTGAAAGTTGTACCGGGAATTTTGCTGGTGATTACTGGAATGACCAAGCATGCTAACTTTGCTTCGAAACCATTGTAAAGCGATTTGGCGTTTATTGTGGCACGTTTCTTTGATTCAGATATGGAATTGGAAAATCCGCTAATCTTTAAGTTTATTGGGGTAGATGGCACTCCCAAACGTTTCAATAGCGCTTCTGTCATAAAGTTTGATTGTGACCCACTATCCAAAACTGCTCGAACACAATGTGGATTTCCATAAACGTCGGTAATATAAACTTTAGCCGTCGACAATAAAGCTTCGGTACCTGCGGCGACCTTGCAAGACAGTACCACAGACTGTATATCTGGTTTTCCCGGATTACTTGGTAAGCTTAAATTGCCAGCTGGTCTATTAAGCCCAGCGGTATTAGAGGGCGGCGTTTGGTTAAACCTAGTGAAATGAAGAAGGGTATTATGGCGCTTACCGCATTTGCGACAATTACCTGAAGATCGGCATTGTCCGGCGGCATGCCCAATAACTAAGCAATTAAGACATGCATTTGATGCTGTAATTGCTGCGACGCGTTCTGCAACTGGAAGCTCGGCGAATTTTTTACAAGAGTAAACTGAATGATTTTCTTTACAATATGTACAATTTCGCGAATTAGTTGTTAGTAGGGTTTTCAGCGGTTTACTAATAGGTTTGAATTTAACATTTTTCGCACTTACAGACTCAAGCATTTGGCAGCGGTTACTTAAAAATGTGGATAATTCAGCCAGCGTTGGCAATTCACCCTTAATGGGCTGCAATTCCCAATCACGGAGTGTTGTAAAATCTAATTTGGCAGTAATTATGTGTAAGATTATGACATCCCAGTCGTTCACGTTCTGCCCTAAAGCCGTCAAAGCACGCATGTGTCTCTGGTAGCCATGCAGTATTTTTCTTAACCCAAGATGGCATTCGGTTGATAGTTTAGGTAAATTGAAGATTTCCTTCACATGATTAAAGACAATCACGCGTTTGTTTTCATACCGCAATTTGAGCAGGTCCCAAGCAATTGCATAATTACCATTCGTGGTTTGCAGTGATTGAATTGTATCTTGTGTTAAGCTAGACCGGAGGTACTGCAACTTTTGCGATTCACCCAAGTTGTTATTTTCGTGTATGATTGATACAAAATTATCGCGAAAACTCAGCCAATCTTCAAACGCTCCAGAAAACGTTGGCCAACTCAACGTTGGTAATTTTACTGTTGGGAGGGCGGAATTAATCGAGAGCTTAGAGCTAGATGCGTTCACGGATTTGCCGATTAGCGCGTGAGCTGCACCAACGGCATCAAAATATAGCCCCTAAAAATTGTTAATAAATTCAATTGTTACGATTTCGCAATCTAATTTACACGCGGTGTGGTAATTATTGGTGAATTCTATGTCCACCGCTTCAACCCGCTGTAGCCTAGCTTTAAGAGCATCGACACTGTCTGACTCTGGATTGAATTCATGAACATAGCTTGCAAACCGTTGCACATTTGTATGAATTGTTTTAAAAGTATCGATGGAGTCTTGAGCCGGTGACGACGCTTTTGTCGACCTCGTGGAAGCCATTGTAGAGAAAAGCACTTAGTAAACAAACTGAGAGATTGATTATGGGAATAAATAAAGGATGCGACCCACCTTTGTACGGAGAACAACGGACGTCTTGCGTCTGCTGTGGACTCCTGGAGATTGTGTGGATTCGCCGGACAATCAGCTGGATCGAACAGCGTTCTGCGGGATTCCTGGACGTAGTGCCTGAAGGAATAGTGCCGGTTTCATGGATGTGGATCCTGGAACTGCTGCGGCGCTCCGAAGCTCCTGGACGCAATGCCTGGAGGAATGGTGCCGGTTTCCTAGATGTGGATCCTGGAACTGCTACGGCGATTCGATATCCTGGATATTATGCCGGGAACTCTGGAGCTAGCGATGTTCACTAACTTCTGCACAAACTGTACCGTTATGATACCACTTTTGCGCGGATTGTTGTTATAACTCACAAATACTTGTTTATAGCTCAAGTATCCGGTTCGGAAGGACCATGTTGTAGTTGGGGTTTGTGTATAAAAATACAAGGGCTTTGTTTCAGCCTAAAATTAATATATTTAATATTGAAAGTGTAAAAATACAAAGAAGGGGTCGCGTGAATGCTAAGTGCTTGTTGCTCGTGTTAATTATGCTGACTGTGTTCTCTCCGTTTCCCTTGTCGGGGGTTGAACGGGGTGGGAATCTTGTCTCCCACTCCTGTCTCCTGTACATTACTTAGTGTAGTTCTCAAATATTAATAACAGAGGGCACTCACATTCACCGCAAACAATGCCGTAACACTCCTCATTTAGGCCACTGTAAAGGAACACCTTTTCTTTGGTGCCTATGGATCTGATATTATTGACTATTGAAAAATGTGAAAAGGAAAATGTTGTAGGTAATTGTGTGCTTAATAATACAGTCTAACCAATTATTTTATTTAAGCTATAATTTTTGAGTAATGAAACAAAGTTGAGATTTTTCTAATGGAAAATTTCTAATGGATTGCATAGTCGGCCATGACTTTATAAAAACCCTTTTTCAACAATTCTAACGATATACACTTAATATAGTTATTTTTATAAATAATTAAATTGTGGTTAGATTTTACTTTTCATTTTCGAACTATTCAGAAGTACGCTCTATAAACAAGTGATAGATGCAAACGACAATTATTGACAGATGCAAATCATTCAGTTTCTAATTAGATTTGATTGAGGATTCGTAAATTATGAAATATGAATTTTTCTAATCAAGAAAAGCGCGACATGTGTTATATTCTGTGCCATAAAAATGCCGTATTAGCTGCACAACAGTATTTCGAGAGGTATTTTGAACGTCGCCAGCCTGTATGGGAAATTGGGACAGTATGGTTCTTTCTATGAACTGAATAGAACTGGAAGGAGCATTAATGAAGAGGCTGTGGTATACGTATTGGTAATGTGTAATCCAAAATCCAGCGATTTGAACCCGAGAAATTGAAACGGAACAGGAACGTCAGGAACAGCAACAAACTATTGTACGAGTACCGAAAAAGTATAGGTTTCATCTCTATAAATTATCCCCTTATATTATATACCGAGTGTATGGGATAAGGGACGAACATGGGAATGTATCATTTACTATTAGCTCCCCTATTAATTTTAGAGAAAAAACGCAAAGGAATATTTTTTAAAGTATTAGAAACTGTAAATGTATCATCCATTTAATTTACGTTTGTACCAGAATGCACCTCAGAAATAATAAAAATAAGTTGAACAATGTACCATAAAAACCCTTACCATGAGTTTGACAAATGTCATGTTATAGTGAAAGTAATTAATGAACAATAATCTAAGTTATTCCAAAGAAGAGAAAGCATTCATTATCTAAACATTTTACAGTGGCGTCAGTTTCCGCAGAGTTCGTAACTTATTTTCGGTTAAATTTAACAATCGACCAATTCAATAATGGTAAAAAAAAATACATGAAGCATGATCGACGTGGAGAATTGAATTAAATGCTGCTAAAAAAATTACAATCAAGGAATTTTCAAAATAACTCATTGACCACCTATTTTAGGGATAGGTTTGTTTCATACATTGTTGTAGAAAATTGTTCTGTCTATTGCCCCATCATACAAAAAATATGTCATTCCATTAAAACGAAATAATTATGCGATACGAGAGAAAATTTACAAATTTACTCAAGTGTTAATAAATGTATTGTACACAGATAATTGGCTGTTGTAAGTTGTGTTTAAAAATGTGTTGTACAGAAATAGATACTTGACTCTATATCTTTACCGTATTATTTATTCTACCATTAAAAGTTTATCCACGGTTGCGTTTTTACTCAATACAAGCTCGCATTGTATCATTAATTAAATAGACCTAGATCTAACCTTCTAAAATATTGGTATGTACAACACTTTTTTGAACTTTGTGAAATGAAGTCTTATACACACAGCAGAAATGTTGTATAACACCGACACCACAGTGGAAGTTGAAGAGGCGTTCATGATAGGAGGACAAGACCCAAAGATAATAGTAGCAAAATTAAAGAACTTTGAACAAAAGAAAGAATTACTTAAAAACAAATAGAAATTAGGAAAACAAAAAATCTACATAGGTAGTGACCTAACCAGATAAGAACAAAAAGCCCAAGCAACCATAAGAGAAATAGCCAGAAAAGAGAAAAACAAAGGCAACACAGCGAAAGTAGGATATAGAAAAAAACTGGAAATAAATGTAACAACATATAAATGGTGTGACGAAAAAAACGAACTCACAAAAAAGTAACAATAGAGAAAACGGAAGAAAACACGACGACGAAAACAAAAATGGAAAATGAATTGAAAAAGAAAGACGACACAAATAAAAAAATACAAACAAATCAAGACTAGTCATATGGTAACCGGGAACGTGAGGGGAACGTACAAAGAAGGACTAATTAATGAACTAGAAAAACAACTAAGGAAACAAAACATAGATATAATCGCATTACAAAAAACAAAACAGAAGGAAAACGACATCTGGGATATGAAGGAACACACTTTCTTCAAAAGTGGAGGCAAATATAGGAGATTAGGGAGAGGATTTATGGTGAGCAAAAATCTCAAAGCAGCAGTAGTAAACTTTTCCTCTGTAACAGACAGACTATGCTACCTAAGACTAAAAGGAAAGTATAAAAAAATTCGCATAATCAATATACATGCTCCGACTGAGGAGAAACAAATAGAAGAGAAGGAAAAGTTCTATGAAGAGCTAGATAGAATATACCAGAAAATGCGAAAGTATGATGTGAAAATAATCCTAGGCGACGCCAACGCAAAAATAGGAAAAAAAAAGAATTATACCAACCAACAAATAAAGAAGCAAATAAAGCTTACACACAAAAACTAACGAAAATGGAAGACTATTGATAGACATGGCTATGAGTAGAAATATAAAAATATAAAGTACTTATTACCAACACAAGGACATACATAAAGGAACGTGGAGATCACCAGATGGGACAACTACAAACCAAATAGACCACGTGCTGGTGGAAACAGCTGGTGCTGGTACTGTACGATCCTATAGAGGACAAGACTTAGACTCTGAACATTTTCTGGTAAGAACAAAGCTAAAACAAGTAATACCAAAAACCACGATAAAGAAGACCGAACAAAAAAAAACACAAATAATATCCTTAGAAAGAGAAGAAAGACAAGCAAAGTGTGCAGAAGTAATTGAGGAAAAGCTTCGACAAGAAGACATGCCCCAAAACATAGACGAGAAAACGAAGCTACTGGAAAAAACCATAATGAGTACAGTCAAGGAGCACTGCATAATACAAAAAAAGTAATAGGACCAAATGGTACGACGATGAATGTGAAATGGGAGTAAAAGATAAAATGAAAGCAAGAATCAGAATGCTGCAAGAAAGGACAGAAGAGGACACAATTACGAAATGCTAAGACGTGTGACGTGCCTGAAGGGCACTCAGCGCGTTAGGCCGTGGAGCGAGTGGAGGGTCCCTTCGAAGCAGTGATGAGGGCCAGGCTCTCTTTCGGTGTCAGAGAGTGGGGAGGTTAAAAAAAGGCTCCACGTAATTTTAACCTCGTTCCTACTTCCTCGCAAAGGGAGGCTCCACCCTACTTGCGTGGGTTGACGGCAGACAGCCAGCGAAGTTCAGAAATCACGAACTGTCGCAACGGCTGACCATCTGGCGCCCACGCCACCTGATTTAAATCTCGCAGTGAGAATAGGAAGTTAAACTGAAAGAATGCCCGATCGAGAAAACGTGGGGGGAACAAAAAATAACAGGTGTGAATTTTGTTGTGTAAAATATCTGCGTTTATTCACACAAAAGACAGGACACCGTGCCTACGCTTCCTGAAATAAATACCTCCGCCCGCGACCTTATCACGCAGGGTTCCCCGTATTCGGCCGAATATCGCGAACTCTTAATCGCGCGATTCAATGGGCCGTCGGAGCGACTTTTTCTTACAAAAGCGCAAAACACGTACGGCACGAAACACGTAACGCAAATGTTACACAAAAGAAATAAAACGATATATCAAAATGAAATTAAAGCGCCAATGAGAACAAAAAAATATATATGTATAAAGACCTGGCCTGCGTTCCTGGTCTGCGTCCTTGCTGGCGGGCTGGACTTGGCTCCTGGGCGTGCGGCGGCCGATAAGCGTCGGGAACGCCGATCACTAGATTCCTGACCTCAGAGCAACTCTGGCAGGATGGTCGCTGCCCCTAGCCAAGACCTGGCTGGCTGGGTTACTTAGCCCTCACCCGGAAAACGCTCGGATGTTGTGAGCGTATGGAGTTGAATCGTTTAGTACCCTCCCTTGCCTTGTACTTGGTGCCTCAATCCCGGAAATCGGATGGTGGTATCCCAATGAAAACGTGACCTCGTGGCACTTCCGCACTATAGGGAAGGCAACTTGTTTCTATCCTCATGGCGGCGTCTCGCGACGATTTTTAAAACGTCGTCGAGACGTCACGTCCAAAAAAAAGTGTGAGTATGGTCGCCTACGGTGGAGGTCTGTGCACGCCAAATTAATTATTAAAAGGCAGTTTCCGTCGAAGGCGATACCGGACCGTTACAAATTCCCCCCCAACAAAATTAAAAACTCCGGGAAGCGGATGTTTTTTCAAACCCCCAAAAAAAAACGAAAAATAAACATATAACAATGACAAAAAGAAAGATAGTAATAGTGGGAGTAACAATGTCTCGACACACTCGATGCGTAACCACAATCATATTCATTATATTCCCCAAAGGGCTAAGAGAAATAGCTAAACTAGGGAGCCGTCGAAAAATTCCGCAATGCGGCATGTCACTCAAGGACAAAACACGAACGATCCCATAGAATATAAAAGTTGACTCACACCGTATGATTTCAGACAAGTTACAGCCACTAAATACCACTAATCAAAACTAACACAACTCATAGCTTGTCACCACTATCCTGATACTAAACTGAATAACAATAAAAATTACTAACCAAAAATTCGACCTACTCAAAACACTCAATACGTAGTGGACATAAGCCTCCTAACGAGATACGGTTGTCGCCATAATACCACCCCCATTTCGGTGGCAGGACCTATCCGAACATACGACGACAACACCCAAAACACACTTAGATGTAGGTGTTCGAGCGTCGACTCAACTAACTACCACTATCCCAACAATAACTATAATTTGACTGGTCAATGTGTATAGCACCCTACAGTCATGTACCCAAAAAATAAGTTCCCCCAAAGGCTTCGAGATTGCCATTCTAATCTCGCTATGAGGCTGGTCCCAAAAATCCAACAACTAACCACTATGACCCAACAAATGGCGAATCCCCTGATACACGCAGAAACTAGGTTAAACAACCATCGACCCACAAATCAAAAAAAGTTTACCAAAAATCAAATTCACAAAAACCCAATCGAGAAGCGATGAAACAATTTTTGAAAGTCCGGTGCACCTTGAACTCTGTTGGTGTGTCTCAGAAGATTGTCGCAAAATCCCGCAAGCGGATGGTTACAAAGAACCAACACGACAGATCTCCTGATGCACGATCCCACAGGTTCTAGCATCGATACAATCGTTACCAAATAACAAAGTTTGGGCTACAAGATTGTGCTACAAAATTTGTGACAGCTAATGAGCGTTAGCAAATTACAAAAAAAGTCATAAGGACATGAATTCAAAACTACAATTACTATTAATTACCAAAAGTTACAATTCTAACGCCAGAAAGGCTGAACACGAAACGAAAATGATTTAAAAAAAAGTTTAAGCAACGTATCCGTAAGACAAACTAACTAACTAACTCTTTGAACAAACAATAAGTCAAAAACGGCATACGCGCCAACTATAGTAGAGTAAAATCATCGACTCACCGCTATGGGTAGCCGGAACAAAAATAAATAACTCACGTTATACAAATACGCAAAACAAAACAGTACGCGATAACCAACAAGTTACAAAATATACTGTATAAAAGGACGAGCCGAGTGCGAACAAATAATGGCCGTCGTCAGGATCTCGGAATCGTTTGATCCGAATCCACACAAACTACGAAAAAATTAAATCACCCACGCGCTACCGCGAGCTCTCTAACGAAATGAAGAAGAAGGAAAGATATCGAATCGCAACGCACCATGCACATACTAATGGTCGTGGTCTCTAAGGAATCGTCATCCAAAATCCCGTAACTAGACGAATAGTCTACGTCTAACAACAATCGATTCCCGCACCCACAAGCAATCGCGAAGCTCAGGTGGTTTGAAACGAATCGACACCAAGGACATGACTAGATAGTCAACAAAAGAAAAGTGAAAAGATGGTTACCTAGGAAAATAATCGAACACAGCTGCATAATTTCCCTTAGACGCAACCGAACAAAACCAGAAGGAACACATTAAAATCGCGTCATCGCTACGTCACGACGCGATACGCCAAATTCTCCCCAGAGTAAGGAAGTGGCAAAGCATTTCTGAATGCGTTGGTTATATTCAATTTATTTATAAAAAAACAGCTACTAATAGCACCAAAAATAGAAATCCTAGCCGTAGTAAGCTCGAACCCACAAAATCATACCCAAAAATCTAACTACCAATCAACCAAATATGTATGATCCGAGGTCGCCCGTTCACTATCTCACTAGTTTCTACAAAAACCAACAATAAATCTATAACCAACGAATAATAAAATAATTTCTACACTATAGTAGAAACTATGCCATCAAAAAATAACTAGACACAGCCCAGAAAATTCTCAAAATTCAAAATATTTAAATTTAAAATTAACGTTAAAGTTGAAGTCAAAATATTTTCTTGTGTGTACACTATATTACCCTCATAACTCACAAAAATTCTCAACAACTCACAAAACAAACACCCCTAATTTTCTCAATATACTAAATGCTGAAGGCTGATTAAAAATTTGAAATACTGTCAAATTTTCCAACTCCCAGTTCAGGTTCCTTGGCGTAAACTTAAGGCCTACCACAAAAACGTATTCCCAATCAAAAGTACACAAAAATAAACCAAAGGGCCAAAAAGTTTTCGCGAAGGGCTGAAGGGTCAAAATGAAAATTAGTGCCAAACTACTAAAACGCATAAAATTGAAAAAGGGCACTAAAATTTTCTAAAGGGCAAAAAGGGCCGAAACAAAAATTGAAAAAGGACTGCAAAATTAATTATATGAGGTCTATTTAAAATGAAAAATATAAAATCCTGAAGGGCTAGAAAAAATTTACAAAGAGCTGACAAAACCCTTAAGCCTCAAAAGATGTTAATGAGATAAATAAATAATGACACCAACGATAGCTATTGTTGCTATTGCCCCACGTTGGGCTCCAAAAACGTGTGACGTGCCCGAAGGGCACTCAGCGCGTTAGGCCATGGAGCGAGTGGAGGGTCCCTTCGAAGCAGTGACGAGGGCCAGGCTCTCGGTGTCAGAGAGTGGGGGGGGGGGGGGGGGGGGGGGTTAAAAAAAGGCTCCATGTATTTTTAACCTCGTCCCTACTTCGTCGCAAAGGGAGGCTCCACCCTACCTGCGTGGGTTGACGGCAGACAGTCAGCGAAGTTCAGAAATCACGAACTGTCGCAACGGCTGACCATCTGGCGCCCACGCCACCAGATATAAATCTGGCAGTGAGAATAGGAAGTTAAACTGAAAGAATGCCCGATCGAGAAAATGTGGGGGGAGCAAAAAATAACAGGTGTGAATTTTGTGGTGTAAAATATCTGCGTTTATTCACACAAAAGACAAGACACCGTGCCTACGCTTCCTGAAATAACTCTTAATCGCGCGATTCAAAGGGCCGTCGGAGTGACCTTTTTCTTACAAAAGCGCAAAACACGTACGGCACGAAACACGTAACGCAAATGTTACACAAAAGAAAAAAAAACGATACATCAAAATGAAATTCAAATGAGAACAAAAATATATATATATATATATAAAATACGTTTTCCCGTATTAAATATTAGTTTTTAAAAAAGTTAAATTTATTTACACGCTCAAAATTGAATTAGTAGTTTACAGCTTAACGTCTAAGTGAATAATGAATTAATCTAATGCTAACATAGGAAATGGAATAATACATTTAACAATAAAAGATAAGCCATGCCGTGGGTTCCCATCCGCTGCACTGGGGACCTTGAGTTTTTGCTGAGCTGGTTTTTATATCTATGTGAGGCCGTCTCCGGGCGGTCATCCTTCCTATGATTATAGGTAGCGTTGAGGCACGATAACTCCTCTTCCTCTAGATTCTGGCATCCCCGGGAAGCTGAAGATCGTCGCTTGGAGGCTGGTTTTGTCCGAAAGGTTGATGTTTCCTTTTCTTTAACCATTTTATAGCAACATAGCCTGTAACTATAATTATTGCCAAATATAACATGGTGGTCCAAATATTCGGCACCACGATATTGGGCGATCCATCGAAGGTAGGTATTTGCTGGACGACTGGAATCTCTTGAAGATTTAGTTTCTTCATTTCGATGGTGAATCCAGTGAAGTTTGTGTGTTTCAGGTGCATCTGCGGGCTGCTGATTACGATCGGACTTCCCATTGTAATTTCTTGGTATTGAAGTTCTCGGTCTCTAAAATATAGTTTGCAGTTTTCCTGCTTGATTAAGTAAATCCCAAGGAGGTTCCTTGTTTCCGTCTCTTGCTGGCATTTAAATTTTAATCGTTCCTGGTTTGCAAATACACCAAGGTACTGATTAATTTCGGGTATTATCTCTAGGTGGTTATTTTCAATGTTCAATTTAGTATATTGACATTTATCATTATTTCCATTCAGTAGTATTTGTTCTTCACACTCAGGTGTGTGACTTGCGACAAAGTGATCGGGACATTGATAGTGCTTTGTACTTTGGGTACACAAGCGGTTCAGAGGTAGAATTTTGTTTTCATCCTTTGATTTCAATAAATATTTGACAATCGGTATAATTGTTACAAATTCAGACTCGTGTTTAGTAGGAATAGGGTTTAAATAGAATAGATCAAAGTTATGCTTATAATTAATAGGTATGGAGAGAAAGTAGTTAATTTTAGTATTTTCAATTTTACATGTTACTTCAATGATCGATTCGAAGTCTAGTATATTTTCAATTTTTAACTCAAACGGAAATTGTTCGGAGATTTTACTGAGTTCTACAAACAAATCTGCCGAATTCATAATGCTAGGATGCATCGTTTTTAACTTACAAAATGATATTGAATTTTCGATATCTTGTAATACACGCAAAATCGTGTTGTAAAGTATAATGAGTTGGTGAAATAAATCCTTAGTAAGTAGGATGTCTTGATGATTAGATTCTTTTGTCAATATTACACTCAGTTGCATAATTCTGGATTTTAATAACATTTCGTTATGTTCGATACTACGTAGGGTATTATTAAACTTTTTGACAATGTGATTATTTAAACTGTATTTCATTTTCAGTTGACTCTCAGTATTCATTTGATTTGTATGGAGGTGATTTAGAATGTTATGTCACAAGGATGGTTGAGTGGGGCTAATGATTTAAATTAATACTAAAAACTTAATTTATTTTAATCATTATAAAATATAAAATGTATTCTCAAATGAAAATGGCCGCTGTCGGCGTCGCCCTGGACCAGTTCTCGTTACTTCTGTAACAAGAGAAAACGTATCTGAGCATTGAATAACAACACTCCGTGAGCCTCTCAATATGGTATTATCCTGTATATCAGGATACAGTAATTGTTGATCAACGTAAGCTTATCGATAAACGGAATATAGTTCAGGGTGCTTCCTGTCTAAGACAAAGGGGCCCAGTCGAACAAATCCCTACTCAGTCCACAATGTTCACACATATGTACCTGGGAGTTACCTCCCCCACATGCCAAAGTGTTCCAGACAATACCTATCCATACCCGGTAATACCATAGCAACAATGAGTAGCAACTCACCAATTAACAGCTCCCAAAGGAAATACACATTTCACCACCACCACAGTCTGAGGGCTTATGACGCGAGCAACGCGCGTCCCTTCGACTTGCACCCCATATGCAACCCTTGTGGCGGTGATGTAACAAATTAAATATATATTATATCTCTACGAAAGAATTAAAATTATATATTTATGTGTCGAATCATTGAACCCTTGAATTTTATGTAACAGTTCGGCCAATCCTGACAATATACTCGCCCTCGAGTTATAACTCACCAACATTTTTTTTTTTCAAAAGCTAATGATTTTACTGGTCATCGTCCGACGAACTGCTTACTCCTTCGGTCCTAATCCATGGTCTAATTCTTTCCACTGCTTCTACACTAGTTAATTTTCGTTGTGATCTTGTTGATCCAATTAAATCTTGAATTACGTACCGATCATTACTTAATTTTTTTACTATTTCGAAAGGTCCTTTGTAAAAAGGTTGTAACTTTTTACTTCCTTCTGCAAAAGTTTGGTTTTCTGCCAATACTTGATTACCAGGTACATATTCTTTACCAATTTTCCTTTTTTTATTAAAATTTGTTTGTTGTTGAATTTGTTTTCTTTTTATCTGAGCAGAAACTTGCTCTCGAATCTCTTGGATGTTATTAACTGTTGGTCTTTCAGGTTGAATTTCGTTGGTTATGAAAGTATCTCCCACATTTCTTTCCGTCGATAATTTTATAAACACGATTATTTCGTAACTTATAATCATTGTGTATATTCTTTTCATATTTATCAGTAGGTGGCGATCCTAATACTCGATGAATATCTTTAATTTTTATATCGGTTAATTGACCCGCTAATAGCCAATCGTCAATGTCAATACGGAATATAAACGGATCCAATATTTCTGGTTCTTGTGCATTATCTGGGTTTCGACTTAGAGCATCGACATGATTCATTCTTATTCCAGATCTATGTTCTATTTCGAAAGAATATTCTTGTAGTTGTAACCACCAACGTGCAATTCTAGGAATTAATTCTTTTTTCGTAGCACAAGTTTTAACTGCGCTACAGTCAGTTGCCACTTTAAAATCTCTACCTAAAAGATACACACGATATCTTGTCAGGCTTTCTACAACAGCCAATACTTCTAATTCGTAGGAATGATATTTTTGCTCACATGCGTTCGTCTGTCGACTATAATAACTTATGGCTTTCAAAGACTTACTTTCATCTTTTTGTAATAATATTCCAGCTATGCCAAGTTGACTGGCATCTGTATGCAATTCAATATCTGCATTGGGGTCAAAAATTGATAATTAGGCCTGGAAATTAATTTAGTTTTTAATTGTGAAAAAGATGATTGTTGACTTTGTTCCCATTTAAACTCATTTCCCTTTTTTAATAATTCATTCAAAGGTTTTGCGATTTCAGCATAATTTTTAATAAATCGCCTGAAGAATCCTGTCAATCCAAGGAATTGGCGAATATTATGAGCTGAAGTAGGTGTGGGAAAATTTTCAACGGCTTTGATTTTTCTACTTCCCGGCCTGACACCATCTTTGTTAATTTCAAATCCCAAATACGATATCGAGGCTTGGAAAAAATAACATTTTTCCGGATTTAAAGTCAACTTATTTGCTGATAAAGTTTGAAATATAATTTCCAATTTATTTAAGCCCTCTTCAAAAGTTTTTGATGGACTTATTATGTCATCCAGATATGCTGAGGCAACAGTGCTTCCTAAAGGACTTAAAATTTTATTAATTAGCCTCTGAAAAACTGCAGGAACATTCGTTAGTCCAAATGGCATCCGATTAAACTCATAATGTCCATCCGGAGTCACGAACGCTGTCTTTTCCCTTGCACCACTCTCCATCGGTATCTGGTAATAACCGGAGAAAAGATCAAGTGATGAAAAATATGCATTACCCCTTAATTGATCAATTTGATCATCCATATGAGGCATAGGGTATCGATCCTTTTTGGTAATTTGATTTAACTTTCTATAATCAATACTGAGTCTCTTTTGTCCATTCGGCTTCGATACCAAAACTATAGGTGATGAAAAAGGTGATTCAGATTCACTTATAATTTCAGCATGTAAAAGTTCAGCTGTCATTCCTCTTACCAATTCGCGTTCCGCTTGTGCCAATCTATATGGTCGAAAAGATATTACTTCATCCTTTACTAATTTTATTGGCATTTCTACCTGCTCGGTGCATCCTATTTCCGTCAATCGAACAGCAAAGCAGTGACGAAACTTATTTATTAAATTCAAAACTTCTACCTGTTGTTCCATTGACAATTCTGAATTAATATTCAAATCTGCTAATGAGAAAAATTGAACATCTTCTGCAACGCTTGCCCCTGACTCATTTTCCAGTTCGCAAGAGTGAGCTCGAGCAACAATGCTATTTGATTTAATTACTAATTCTGAATTTGAAAAATTATTTACGGGCAATGTGCACTGAGAATCAAGGTTAATTTGTAATATACAATTAGGAATTACCGACTCTTCTCCTTCTTTCAATCTTACACTTCCCTCTACATAAAAATCTCCACACACATCAGAACTACATTTAATCAATCCAACGTAGTTGGGAGGAATGATTACATTTTCAACCGATCGTAGTAATATTTTTGAAATGACATTATCGGTAGCATTTACTTTTAAAAATTTTAACTTCTCGCTATCCTTACTAACTAATATTTCCTTGTGATCCGTAAAAGGCTGCCCTACCAATACCGGAAATACTTGATATTGTTTTGAAACAACCCAAAGGGTAAATTTAATTGAATATCGTCAAGTACAATCTCTAAATCATCTGTGCGACCGATTGTATTTATTGAACCCGCACCGAAAACATTTATTTTAACTATTTCGGGATGTATCACAATATTTAATTCATGCGCTGTCTCGCAATTGATTGCCATTATTGTTGAGCCGAAGTCTACAAACGCACGCAGTTTAATATCATTTATTTTTATGGTAATAAAATATTTTAAACTAGAATTCACCTGCTTTCCGCTAGTGGTTAGCACCCTGTCCTTAACTCCAGCATCAGCCTTCCTTTTCGGACAATCAGGTGATTTGTGCCCTTTCTCGTTGCATTTAAAACAAATTATTCGATTTTTATTTTCGAATGGTGTTTTATATGGCCGCCTTTGTTCTAGTGGTCTGCGACCAGCAACCTCCTTCATGTTTCGTGAATATTGATGCTTGTATTGCGTCATTTTATCATCGTTATCATTCTTTAATGATTTAAAATAGTGTAACAATTCATGAGGGAATTTAAATTGCCTCACTGTCGCTGCTTTTATTATACTCTCGTCGCCAAAATTGTCCAATAATAGATCTACCGCCCTTTCGCCTTCTATTTCGGCGGCATTTATTAGCGCCAACTTCTCATAATAATACTTGAGAATGTCCTCATTACGCTCCTTTCTGCGATTTAATATTTTTTTTAATAGCGTAGCGTAATTAGTACGCTCTGGAAAACCTGTTTTAAATAGCTCCTTCCATTCGTCCCAGGTACGACGCAACCCTTTCACACCTCTGTACCATGTAACAGCATAACCGGAAATACGGGTTGTTGCTGCATGAATCATTGTAGCTTCGTTCCAGCTATTTAATTCAGCCAATTCTTCAATTTTATTCAGCCAGCTTACCACATTCATGTCATCATTTGACGGATTGAAAATCGGCACACTTAGAAACGAAGTTTCTATAACTCCCGTGCGCTGTTGAGTCGACGCCATTGCGTCCGTAAAACTTTGCAAGAATTGGTTGAATTGCTGTGTACTCATGGTCGGAGTAACCGGAATGTCTTCTTCAACATCTTCAGGAGTCGAAGTAACGACTCTTTCAGTGGAAAAACGAGCACGTCCACGTTCACGGGGCATAATGATAAAAACTCGGGATATAATCAACTCTAACAAACTCTAAACCAAACGACACCAGTCAATTACTAATTCGGACTAATCCATTTATGCGCAAGGGTGGAAATACACGCACCCCTAGATCACGCAGGCAACCAACTATCCACTAACGTGGCCTATAAGTGACCTAGCGTTCAACCCCAGAACTGAACCAGGCATTTTCATGAGATATTATTTAATTTGTCAATATTATAATTGTTTAAACAGTTATTTATTCAGATCCCACTTCTGAAGTTTGTCACAAGGATGGTTGAGTGGGGCTAATGATTTAAATTAATACTAAAAACTTAATTTATTTTAATCATTATAAAATATAAAATGTATTCTCAAATGAAAATGGCCGCTGTCGGCGTCGCCCTGGATCAGTTCTCGTTACTTCTGTAACAAGAGAAAACGTATCTGAGCATTGAATAACAACACTCCGTGAGCCTCTCAATATGGTATTATCTTGTATATCAGGATACAGTAATTGTTGATCAACGTAAGCTTATCGATAAACGGAATATAGTTCAGGGTGCTTCCTGTCTAAGACAAAGGGGCCCAGTCGAACAAATCCCTACTCAGTCCACAATGTTCACACATATGTACCTGGGAGTTACCTCCCCCACATGCCAAAGTGTTCCAGACAATACCTATCCATACCCGGTAATACCATAGCAACAATGAGTAGCAACTCACCAATTAACAGCTCCCAAAGGAAATACACATTTCACCACCACCACAGTCTGAGGGCTTATGACGCGAGCAACGCGCGTCCCTTCGACTTGCACCCCATATGCAACCCTTGTGGCGGTGATGTAACAAATTAAATATATATTATATCTCTACCAAAGAATTAAAATTATATATTTATGTGTCGAATCATTGAACCCTTGAATTTTATGTAACAGTTATTAATTCGTTCGCCATCGTTGGCGTCCAAATTTCCTGTGATAAATTTTGTGATCGATCCCAATCCATCGATTAACCCTCTTTTATTTCTAGTTTTGGTACTAGAATGAATTTTTATGTTATTAATCTTATTAACGATATTTTCTTGTATATTATTCAAAATTTTATCATAATTAGAGAAATTCGTTTTAAACGCGGATATGTTTTTAATTGTACTCTGGAGGTATTGATATTGAGTATTAAATTTATCGAATTCGTTATATAACGAGCCCAAATCATAATAGTGTACGAATGTGTGTTGGGACTTTTGTAATTTCGCAGGACCCATATTAATTGGGAGCATTCCCAAATTTTGCGTAATATTTTTTATATCTAACCCTTGCGTCATTGCGACGAGGAGGGACCTGCAAGAGAATCGCTGATATTAGTATTGTTGTAAATGTATACGAATATATTTATGTCTTTAAATATGTATTGGATCATGGGTTTTACCCTGTTGTAATTTAATCGATCTAAACCACATCCTAATCGTGGCATAGCTAGATTAGTAATATTATTTATAATACAAAATTGTCTAAGATTAACTAACGTTTTAAATAAATCTTCATAACTAGGTTTATCGTAATAAGCTATTTTAGTAATTAAATAAATTATATATCTGTTATCTTCTTTTAAATAACAGTGCGAATAAAGCTCTGGATTTTGAGCTTTAAGTATTTCAACTTGACCAAATCGGTCTTTAAAGTCTAATGCAATTCCTGCACTCATGTTTAAATCTTGGCTCACGCAGTGTGCCAGGGTGAAATTTGCTGGTGCAAAAAACAAATTGTCGTTCATTTCGACAATATTTTCACACTCGTTTTCATCATTATTTTCAATCGCTTCCTTAAAACTCTTATAATTCAATTTATTGTCGGTACGCCTTTGAATTTGCGTATCACTAAGTATTGTACATTTTCGTCGTAGTCTTTTAATGTTTGATAAGTGAATCTTTTCCACGGTGTTGTGGTGTTTCACTTTAATTTTAGCAGTTTTCATTTCCGGATTTATTATGTTAATAATTTCCCTTTTAAATTTATTTTTAGTTTTTGCCTGCTTTTGCTTATTCTTAACATACACGTTACCAGGTATTTCGGGTAGTTCTTCACGAGTCTCATTTCGATTATTTATAGTTTTTTCTTTATTTTCATGAATTCTTTTATTAATCGTTTCATATAGCAATTTTACTGTATCTCTGTGATTTATAACATAGTTGTTTACAAGATGAGTATTTAAATTTATATTAAATGGACACTCTGTATTTATGTGACCAGAAATAATTTCTGTAGGCTTTAGCTTTGTAGCAGTATGTACAGAATTATTATAAGCAATTAGTGCATAATTTACTTTCATTTCAATTGATTCTTTCTTGTAAACATCTCTGTTATTTAGTAAACGAACATGCTCAATAATTGTGGAATGTACACGTTCTACCATTCCATTAGAATCGGGATGCTGAGAGCTAATAAAGTGTAAATTGATTTTGTGCAATTCCATTAATTCTTGAATAACACTATTTTTAAATTCTAAGTGATTGTCGGCAATTACCTGGCTTGGTATACCGTGGTGAGTGAAATACTTAATTAGTTTATTAGCGATTTCGATTCCTTGGTGAGAATCTAATTTATACAATTGCGTATATTTTGAAAATGAATCGATAATAGTTAGAAATGTAGTACCTTCCAATCTTATACTGTCAATATGTAAGATTTCGAATGGGTTTGTGGGGGTTGGGGTAATATTATATTTTAATTTTAGTGGTTTTCGGTCATATTTACAATTCGAACAAATTTCGCATTGATTGATATAATTGTTAATGGAACGACGCTGGTCTGGCCAATAAAATCGGCGTTTTAATTGTGTTTCTGTTTCGTCTATTCCTCGATGGTTTGTTTTACCTTCGTGATATAATTTGATCGTTTCATTAACTTCTTCCTCGTCTTCTACATCAATTAATTTAATTGAGCATTTTCTGAAGTTAGTAGAATTTTTAAAATACTTTTGTAGTATCGTACAAAACTTTTCATAGATTGGACTTTCAAAATATATGTGATATTTAATTTTTGGAACAATGAATTCCTTCATAAATTTTATAACATCTTGTTCGAAATTTGATTTCGACAATTGTATGTGAATTCTCATTTTCTTTTTATTGTAAAGCGTAACCATTTTTGGTTTAGCTGGGGAATAATTTACTTCCGAAATTATCAATTGGTTATTTCCGATATTAACCGGCTTGTCGGTTATTGGAATACTAAATATAGGATCTTCAATATTCGAATGAATTGTTGCACCATCGTTATTGTTATTATTTACATTTTTATCATATAAGTCTATAATACTTCCTAGACTACCTGTCTCTACTACTTGTGATTCGTTATCATCATTATCTTTTGTGAATAGCGAATCATTAAAATTATCCGTATAAAAATCGATCATTTGCTTATTTCCCTCATTTACATTAAGTTCTAGTCGCGAAAGAGCATCTGCATTTTTATTTAATATTCCTTTCTTGTATACAATATTGTAATCATAATCTAATAATTTTAGTCGCCATCGAACTAGTTTCGAATTTGGCTCTTTGATTGACATTAGCCATTGTAAGGGTTTATGATCGCACACGATCTGGAACGTTCTACCAAATAAATATGGTCGAAAATACTTTACGGCCCAAATTATTGCTAATAATTCTTTTTCAATCGTTGAGTAATTCGTTTCTGAATCGTTAAGAGTTCTGCTGGCATATGCAATGGGTAAATCAGAGCCTATTTTGCCTTGTGACAGGACGGCACCAATTGCGTAATTGCTGGCATCGGTTGTTAGTACAAACGGTTTTGAAAAATATGGATATTGAAGTAGCGGTTCATTTGTTAATAAATGTTTGCATAAATTAAAACAATTTTTATAATCTACGTCATCGACATTAATTACTGCATCCTTTTTTAATAATTTGGTTATAGGTTTGGTTAATTTTGCAAAATCTTTTATAAACTTCCGGTAATATCCGAGTAATCCTAAAAATCCTTTTATTTGTTTCGTATTTTTGGGAATTGGATAATTTTGTATTGCAATAATTTTATTAGGGTTAGGCCTAACTCCTTCAGAACTTACAACATGGCCTAAATAAGCTACTTCTTTTCTAAGAAATTCAGATTTATCAATTTGAATTTTGAAATTAGACTCGCGTAGTCTATCGAAAACTTCTCGTAATCGACCGACATGTTCTTGTAAACTTGTACTAAATATTATTATATCGTCCATGTACACTAAGCATTTTTCATTTTGGACACCTCTTAATATGTTGTCCATGGCTTTCTGAAATGTAGCCGGCGCATTTCTTAAACCAAACGGCATTCTGAGGAATTCATAATGACCGTGTTCTGTATTAAATGCTGTTTTTGGAATATCGTCTTTCGCTATCTCAATTTGGTGGAATCCGGAGGCTAGATCTAAGGTAGTAAAATATTAACAACGTCCTAGTTTGTCTAATAAATCATTTATATTAGGTAACGGATAACGGTCACCTATTGTTTTGTCGTTAAGTTTTCGGTAATCAACGACCACTCGCCATTTACGCTTTCCCGATGCGTCTAATTTCTTCGGTACCACCCAAATAGGTGAGGACCATGGACTATGTGAAGGTCTAATTATATTTTGATCTACCATTTCCCGGATCTGTTTATCCACTTCAACTCTATGAACTTCCGGATATCGATACGATTTAGTATATACCGGTATTTCGTCCGTAGTTCTAATATTATGTTTTACATGATTTGTAAAGGTAAATTGATTATTATTTACATGGAATATATCAGCATACTCCTTAACTAATTTTAGAATTACTGCTTTTTCTTCTTCGTTCATATGATCTGAACGTATATTAGATACATCAAACCTTTTTATTTGTTTGTAATTCAAATTGTTGAAATTGTTTCCCGTAGTAGTCTGATCGTATTCATCGATCGACTCTACAATAAAAGGGTTTTTTATAGTGACATTCACACTGATGTCTAAGGGATTTATAATTGTACATAATGCCTTATGATTGACTACGCGTGTTGCGCATTCTGGAATTTCCAACTTATTAACGTTCATATGCGGAATTATTACATCGCCGTTTTTAACATTTCCTACGTCAACTTGTATTACTTGCTCAAACCTAGCTGGTACTACTATACAATTCGTACTGCCGTGTTTGGGAATATTACGATAATTAAGCTGAAGGTTAGTTTTAGGAGAGACTAATAAGTCTTGCTCGAAATTAATGGTAGCTTTAATTAATCTTAAATTATCTACACCAAGTAGAATATCGAAGTTCGAGTGATAATCGAACAAATGGAATTTCAATTTTGAAGATTCCTTCGATTTAAATATTTTATTTAGAGATATTATCGTACTGAATTGTTGACAAGAAGAACCATGTGCACTGGCAATCTTGAACGGATCCAGTCTAATATCCTTTTTAAATAATTTATTTGCAACGCTTGCATTAACAAATGAATGTGAGCTACCACTATCTATTAAAATTTTTAAATTCCTATCGCTATCAATAATATAAGGTAATTGACTGTCTGGATTGTTAATACCCATTAATTGGACAGTTCTATCGAGGCATCTACCTCTAAAAAATTATCCGTTTGCTCGTCGATGTTATGCAATCTAGTATTTGGGTTGTGATTTTGGTAATTTTGATTTCTTTGTGGCCTTGAGGTGTAGTTAGTCGAAATTGACATTGGGGTAGGTTTCGGCTGAGAACCCGATGCACCATGATTTATTTGATTGTTGTTGGGCATACGATTGGAATTATTAAAACTTTCTATTGAAATTTTTATTAGGCATTGGCCTAGAATAATAATTATTATTTTGCGACGGGAACCTTGTATTATAATTATTCGGTTTTGCTGGATTCACGGGACGCTGATTTAATTTAATTGTATTGTTAGGCTAATTCTTTTTCCAACCGTAGCCTTAACTTGACGTCATATTTAATACATAAATTTTCGCCATTTTACCTATTAATAATAATAATCACTTACATAATATACTGTATTTTCATTGGTCAGGATGCGCAGGCTTTATATTGAACTCGATCCGAAGATGGCATTGGCTCCAAATGATTTCCCCACATATAAAGAGTATTCTTTTAGTATTGTATATTAACT
Organism: Othius punctulatus; assembly: GCA_951805005.1. NCBI lineage: Eukaryota > Metazoa > Arthropoda > Insecta > Coleoptera > Staphylinidae > Othius > Othius punctulatus. Next base: position 75,028,032 of record OX638138.1, read on the forward strand.
ATAATTGGAAGGACTTACCGGGGGAGCAACTCCCCTTCCCCCGCCATTTCTCTCGCCAACTGGATCGCTAGCACTCACGGCTTCAACCATTATTCTCTACGACTATTGTATTTCACCTTCATGTGCAAAGCAGTGACATACACCTCTTACTAGGACGAACCTCTCTTGTTGCAATGTTGCAATTACTAAGATAAAGCTCTCTTATTGCAATTACTAGGACAAACCTCTCTTAATGCAATTACTAGGATAAAGCTCTCTTATTGCAATTACTAGGATAAAGCTCTCTTATTGCAATTACTAGGACAAACCTCTCTTACTGCAATTACTAGGATAAAGCTCTCTTATTGCAATTACTAGGACAAACCTCTCTTAATGCAATTACTAGGATGAATCTCTCTATTGAAATTACTAGGACAAACCTCTCTATTGCAATTACTAGGATAAACCTCTCTTAATGCAATTACTAGGACAAACCTCTCTTAATGCAATTACTAGGATAAACCTCTCTTAATGCAATTACTAGGATAAACCTCTCTTAATGCAATTACTAGGATAAACCTCTCTTAATGCAATTACTAGGATAAACCTCTCTTAATGCAATTACTAGGATAAACCTCTCTTAATGCAATTACTAGGACACACCTCTCTTAATGCAATTACTAGGATGAATCTCTCTATTGAAATTACTAGGACAAACCTCTCTATTGCAATTACTAGGACAAACCTCTCTTATTGCAATTACAAGGATAAACCTCTCTTAATGCAATTACTAGGATGAATCTCTCTATTGAAATTACTAGGACAAATCTCTCTATTGCAATTACTAGGACGAATCTCTCTATTGCAATTACTAGGACAAACCTCTCTATTGCAATTACTAGGACGAATCTCTCTATTGCAATTACTAGGACGAATCTCTCTATTGCAATTACTAGAACGCACCTCTAGGACGCACCTCTATCTAATATACATATTGTAGTTTATGTACTGACCTTTAATCCATTCCAACAGCTAATCCATAACCGTCCACATCGCAACACACACCAAAACACCAGATCACACATGCTTTCCCCATAATCAGCACCCAACTTGCATCCACACTCCATAAACGCACGTAACTCAATGTCCCTTCGTTCTCGTTCTTAAGCTGAGCGCGTCGCGCCCCGGCTTATATAAACAAACAAAGCCACAGATGCCGCCTCTAATATTAATAATCAATTATTATCCAATGATACAATTTGATACCTAACAGTATCAAATTTATTGATTGTGGCTTCTAGTTGGAAATCATTGGTGAGCATATTTAATGCTTCATTCAAACTATCTGGATTTTTTACACGCATATGCGCTCCGATCGGGTCCCTTAGCCCACGCAAAAGGACTCGAAGTGCATTTTTTCTGCAGAAATTTGCCAGATAATAGCGCTCACCGGGATCTACTACATGATTAGTTAGATACGAGACCTGCAGATTGAGCAGATTTTGAATTCTGTTGAAGAACTCAAAAGGAGACTCACTGACAGCCTGTTTCATTATCGTGATTTCGTGATTTAAACTAAACACATCGCGTTTATCGCCATACGAATTTAGTAGTGCCGTTTTTAAATCATGCCAACTGGATATAATACTTGACGAAATATTTTTCGCGGCATCGCCCCTTACTTTTGCTATAATTGACGACATCAAATATTCATTTTGAAAGTCGTCCGGATCCGTAGCATTATAAAATTTAGTTACTAACTTTTCACTAACTTCAATGAATCTAGATAGAAGTTCGATCTCTCCGTTAAATTCGGGGATCATGTTCAGGTATTCTGATTTCAAAGGTATCGCCATCGTTAGATAATTATTTAAATTTTGATTATCACTAGACAAACTTATTCGTGAAATGGGTGAACGTGAACGATTGCGGTTAGTTTTTGCAGGTAACGAGTCTGAATTTGACTTTTCGTTAACACTCATTTATAAAATAGCGTAACACCTTTAAGTAACTTGTGTACTTACAGTAACACTATTTTATCCATCTTATGATTTATCTATCTGGTGAGCTGGAGGTTTTTCGGTGAATCGTTGATACGAACAGTATGATTTTCGATAAATCGATACTGCCGAAAATCCGTTGCGACTGCGCCAAATACGTTTTCCCGTATTAAATATTAGTTTTTAAAAAAGTTAAATTTATTTACACGCTCATAATTGAATTAGTAGTTTACAGCTTAACGTCTACGTGAATAATGAATTAATCTAATGCTAACATAGGATATGGAATAATACAATTAACAATAAAAGATAAGCCATGCCGTGGGTGCCCATCCGCTGCACTGGGGACCTTGAGTTTTTGCTGAGCTGGTTTTTATATCTATGTGAGGCCGTCTCCGGGCGGTCATCCTTCCTATGATTATAGGTAGCGTTGAGGCACGATAACTTATATATATATATATATATATATATATATATATATATATATATATATATATATATATATATATATATATAAAGATCTGGCCTGCGTTCCTGGTCTGCGACCTTGCTGGCGGGCTGGACTTGGCTCCTGGGCGTGCGGCGGCCGATAAGCGTCGGGACCTGGCTGGCTGGGTTACTTAGCCCTTACCCGGAAAACGCTCGGATGTTGTGAGCGTATGGAGTTGAATCGTTTAGTACCCTCCCTTGCCTTGTACTTGGTGCCTCAAGCCCCTTAAGGGTATTTAAATGAGTTCACGTTTGATATCCCGGAAACCGGATGGTGGTATCCCAATGAAAACGTGACCTCGTAGCACTTCCGCACTATAGGGAAGGCAACTTGTTTCTGTCCTCATGGCGGCGTCTCGCGACGATTTTTAAAGCGTCGTCGAGACGTCACGTCCAAAAAAAAGTGTGAGTATGGTCGCCTACGGTGGAGGTCTGTGCACGCCAAATTAATTATTAAAAGGCAGTTACCGTCGAAGGCGATACCGGACCGTTACAGACGGAAATGCAAAACCCTATGCAGAACAAAGAAAAGAAGGTACCAAACCAAACAACTAGAAGAAATAGAAGAAAATCACAGAAACAAGGACATGAAGAACTTCTATCAAGGAGCGAATAGGGTCAAAAAGGGATACCAAGCAAAAACAAGCCTCTGCAAGGATAAACATGGAAATTTAAAAGGAGATAAAAACAAAGTAAGCGACAGATGGGCTGAGCACTTCGAGGAGGCTGACTAAACACCAGTGCGAAACAAGCTACCAAGAACCAACCTAGCAAGGAAAAGAACCGAACCCACTGCAAGAATAAACACCGGACATAGAAGAAATAAAACGGATATTTAAACAACTGAAGAACAGTAGGAGTGCAGAAATAAGCGGAATACAAGCCGATATGATAAAAAATGGAGGAAACAGACTACAGGACACGATAGTAGAGTTAATAGAGGAAATCTGGAAAAGGGAGGAAATGCCAACAACATGGAGCGAAGCGATAATCTGCCAAATTTTTAAGAAAGGTGATAAAGAAAACCGTGAAACCTATAGAGGGATAGCCTTACTGGACGGAATATACAAAATCTTAGCCACCTACATAAACAACGAAATGAAAAAAACACTCCGAGAATATAGTAGGGGAATACCAGTGCCGCTTCCGAAAAGGAAGATCAGTAATCGGTCAGATTTTCGTACTAAAGGAAATACAGGCAGTAAGTCACCAACAGCAACTAACCACACACCTACAATTTATGGACTTCGAGCAAGCTTACGATAGCATTCTAAGGGACAAACTATATTTGGCAATGAACAAACTAGGAATACCAAACATACTGACCAGACTAGTAGAAATGGCCCAACAGAAAAATATAAATACAGTAAGAATGAATTAAAGACTGTCAAAAAAGTTCAGAGTGAAAGAAGGGCTAAGACAAGGACATTATTTTCCTCAACATTATTTAACCTTATATTAGAAAAAATCCAAAGAGGCAGTGGGATAAGGGGAGAGGGCACATTATATCAGAACCGACATCAATATTTAGCATTCGCCGGCGACCTCTCAATACTAGGCAGATCAAAAGATTAAATATAAGACAACGTCAAAAGAATCATAGTAGCAGCAAACAAAGTATATTTAGAAATAAATGAAACAAAAATCAAATATATGATATGGGGCGGCAAAAATCTCGGACAAAGCAAGCATCTAAAAATCAAAGTAGAAACCAAGGAGTACAAGTTCGCAGAGTCTTTCGTATATCTTGGAGTGCAGTTCACAACAACACAAGAACACCAAGTAGTGCTGACGAAATCAATGTCTGGATAGCAACAGGAACAAAAAGTGTGCATGCAATGAAGTCAATAATTTCGGGCAAGCTGTTCTCTAGGGCAATAAAACTAAGGCTGTAAAAAAACACCATAAGACCCGTAGTAACGTACGTGAGTGAGGTGTGGACTCTACGCAAACAGGACCATGTGCTACTAAGTGTGTGGGAAAGAAAAATTCTAAGGAAAATATATGGAGAAAAACAAATAGAGAGCAACTGGGGAAGAAGAATGAACCAGGAAATAAGAGAACTGTATAGAGATGCCAAAATAGTGGGGGTAGTGAAAGCTCAAAGACTAAGATGGCTAGCACACCTAGCAAAAATTAAAAAAAACAAGGTGATTCCAAGTAGGAGATGGACATTAGAAATAAGTGGAAATAGAAGAAGAGGAAGACCCAAAACCCAGTGGAAAAACGAAGTTAAAGCAGACTTAGAACTTCTCAAAGTGCAAGACTGGAGAGAGATAACCAAGGATAGGAAAAAATGGGCTCAGATTGTTCATAAAGCGAAGAGCTTCCAAGGCCTGTAGCGCTCGTATATATATATAACATACATTTTCCACGCTTTCAGGTTTGATGCCAGATTAATGTTTAAATGCATCAATAAACTATTCTATCCAAAGATAAGGTAAGATATTGGAGATGCAATTAATTGAAGATAAATTAACAGTAGATTTATATACAATTGTGTAAAAAGTACATCTAGAAACAAGAGTTTAATCTGTAGAGTGTTTTGTATTTCAAATTGTATTATGAGGATAACCTAACCTCGACTCCTCAACTTCTTAACAGCAAAATTTCAAAAATTAGTGTGTTAAAAAACATTATTTAAATTTAATTTTCAACAATACTTACAATCGTGGCCATCCACAAAAAATAACACTTAGTGAAAATTTCCAAAATTTTCGTTTAATTAAATTAGGCATTATTCATTGACGTTGGTGCAGAATCAGTTACTATTCAAACTGTGACATTTTAGCACACTGTGACATTTTAGGGCGCCTATGATTAAAAGTAAAAATAAAACTATAAAAAAAACTATTAGGTACAAAATGAAAATATGTTGTTTTATTCTTTTGTATTTTGAAGTGAACAGTACTGAAATACGATAATGCGATAAGATCATTGAGGTGACCTGTAGTGCTTAAGGTGGCTACATTTTCATTCTGCAAAATGGATTTTTAAAATAATGAAGTATGAGCGAATACTTATTGAAATCAATAAGTACATGGACGTATTCTACTGATAAGACCCACAATTTCGCATTCGGTCTCCAGTTGTCCGCGGAGATGATATCTAAATGTAAGTACAAACATTTATATTTATGCGTAATTACATTTGATATTTGAAGTTTGACTAAAATTGAAACAGTTTTGATTACATTTTAATAACTAAATTTATTATTACGTTCGAACTGTAATTATGCATGCTCAATTATTACTATTTCAAATATAACATATAAGAGTGTTACCAGCATTAGCAATTTATTCGTTTGCAAAGGAAACTTTTATCAGTCTACATATGTTAATTTACATTCAATTTTCTAATTTAATAAAGAGTTTGCATACTGTGGTCATAATTTCATCTATAGAGATTCTTCTATAAACAGGTACAACTTAATAATATATGGGAGCTCCAGTTTCAGTTCCCCATAATGCTTCATACTTACTAGTTGAACTGTAGGTATAATGTAGGTTTCCGCTGATAAACAATAAATAAATTCAGTTCTCATCAGATTTTTACAAATAACTCCATTTCATGTACATTCGTTTGTACCAACAATTGACTAGTATAAAACATCCAGCATATATTTATGCATCAATGTTGTTTCTTGTGCTGATTAACTTTGGTGGTCTTCTGATTCTTTCTTGAGGACGTCCTGATGTCGCTAGAGCAAGGGCAGTGTCTCTTGTGGGTGACTAAGTGATCTTTTTGCTCAGGTGATCGGTTCGCAGGCGAGTTAACCGGCGTTTAGTCTCCTCATGAAGTATGCAGACGGACGCCTGTATAATTCAAATGCCCGACCCGCGCAGTCATCGCACTTGACTGGCACACAAATCTTCCGACACTGCAACAACCACCGCCGCCCCCCAACCACCAGCTCCACCAGCTCCACCAACCCCCTCCGCCATACACTATCGCCGCGCTTTCTTGCCCCCCAACTCATACCAACTTCTGAACATCGCTGCCTTCGTTTTTTGCCGGCCCTGATTACTCAACTCCAACTAAACTCAAAAAGAAGCGGCGACGGTGGGGGTGAAAACCGAGCGGGGGCGGATACATGGAAATTCGCCTTCCCCATCCACGCAGCCACGTACGCAGCATAATTCGGGTTGAAATTGGCCGTAAAGGGCCTAATATAACTTGTCAGATATTATCGTACCGGGGCATTATCATCGGTTATTATCTCTCCACCCTTTCCTTAAAAGCGGCAAGCCATTTCCAGAATAATTGGACTGTCATAGTTATTATAACTAAGCCACAGATTACATGCGTAATATTTAATACTGGGCAAATTCGTAGGGGAAGGGTTCTTAGATCTCACGGCGTCGCGCAATATAAGAAAGTTCAGCGTTAAGCTGTTTCGGAAAATTATTAATTAGTTTCCACCCGGGGAGCCAGCCGCTCACTGAAAGGAAAGTTTATCAGCGCAAACACACTGTAGCAAAATTTAAATGCTAATTACTCCAGCATAATTACTAATACTTACTTGAATTTATTATATCGATTGGAAAATCAACGAGGAAAAAATATGTTGCATAGTGTATATGATAAAGTAGGGACGTATACAGGGAGAATTATTTGTACAGGGAAAAGTGGTCAAATATCAGTGCATAAAATAAATGCACACAAGGTATAATATGTTAGACCTGTAGTGTAAGTTGCCAGTATGACAGGCGGGGCAAAGTGCCCAAAACTCTGCATGGGCAAAGAGACGGACACAAGGGTTCTTAGTAAACCTACCTTAGTAGCAACCGCTACTAAGCCAACAGCAACGGCCTAATGGTTTTGTTTCATGGTTTCATATCTTTCCACGTTCTCATATTTTTCGAGGAGGGAAGACAATAGCTTTTTGTATTACAAGGACAAAACTATCAGGGGTATGTAATATATGTTTTTGTAATTTTCTTTGGTTGCTAACACAAGAGAACACAACCATATGTCCGAAAGCTTGGAAGTTTAAACAAATGTTGTGTTTTTATTGACCCTGGCCGATTACCCGGTTCTCCTCACGCAATAGATTTAGACAATAGATAATAGATTTGCTACTATGGGAGTCAAACGTAATTTGGAATTTATTGTCTAAAAGTTGGATATTTACTTTTTTATGTGTTTATTGTGTAATAGTTATTGAGATTAATATTTGGTTGGAAAATAATACTTTTTCTTTCTATTTATTGCCCCCACCCCCCTAAATGAAATACATATGACTGCGTCTGGTTTTATGTCGGACGCAAAGCGGCGGACATCAAAATCTAATTGAGGAAATGTATATAAATATAAATAACAGGAGGTTTTTGTCGCACGTTGAGCGGATTCGGCTACCGTTTTAGATCGGGTGAATAAAATACGCAATGGAATAAATACGTTTATTAAGCCGCGTGCGTGGTCCAAGTTTTCGTCGTTTGGCGAAAATTTTTGTAGTTCTCGCTTGATGCAGATACATACACTTAGCAGGCCTCAGCTGGCAGATACCTTTTGTGCTATCTCTCTCATTTTAGGTGTGTACAGCTCATTTTTTTCTCAGGGCTCATTTTCACTATATTAGTTGAAAACGTTAATGTCAAATATTGATTGATATTGTGATAGATGTTTATTGTATTTTAATATTTTATTTTAAATTATTGCAATTGTTCAAGGTGTGAAAAAATAGTATATACACCACAGTTGTGAATACTATTATAGCCTAGGGTCATGTAACTCTCGGAGCTGTCAATAAAAGAAAACCATACACTATTATCATAGCTATGTAAAGTTTCTATTGTATGTGTTATTCAGGGGAGCATCATTTTATATCCCTCCCTTGGGATAAAATTTTTATTTCCCTAATGGGAAAATGAGTTTCTTTCGGCCCTAATTTGATGGAGCAAAAGCCTACTTTCTAAACAAAGAGTACAAAGAGTTTTAGAGAAGCAAATACATTTTATTGGTAGTAATTTTAATGTAAAATATATCCTTTAAAATAATTACCAATAAAATATATTACACTTCTTTAATACTCAATAAATAACAATCGTATTTCGTCTCTCCTGAAAAAAATCATATTGCAGTTGTTCATTGTTGTTCCGGAACGGAGATATGTTTCATAGTTCTCAAAATGCTCCAAACGAAGATCTGAATAAAGTATCGGTAGAAGAGGTATTTTTATTCAAAAATAAAGCACAAACCAATGATGAATAGAAACATTTTCTAGTAAAATTTTGGTTATGGTTACTTTTGTGGTTCTGGATAGATTTTTGATAAAACCCTATTATGATCCAAGTTATATTAATGTTATTCACGTATACTGATTTTCACATATCATGTGATTCATTTACGTTCGCATCAATAAAAATGCATTTTCGAAAGAATTATTTTGCATAATGTGATAGATTATTTTTGATATAACATAAATTTCATACAAACACAATTTCCGGTATTATTCTTATTATTGTCGTTATTATCATAATATGTAGACCGGGATGCAGTAAGGAATTATGTTACTAATTGAAGAAGGAATTAATGGAAACACATAGGGTCTCCCGGAAGAAAGGAAACAACCTAAATATCTACTAATATAATATATTTTCATGAAATCGCCGAAGTGCATCAATTTTTGATTACAGGGGAACCACTTTTTGCAAGCATTTGAACTTGAAGCTTTCAAATGAGCTATCAGTCAACCCTTACTCCAATTTAAAAAGAAACAAACTCATAGTCAAACCCCCAGATTGTTCGAAAAAAGAATTATTGAATCGAAAGAAATTTGGTCGCAAATATTCATTGAGTAGGATAATAATTTCTGATGAGATTACCGGATTAGTACCCTTTGACACTAACAGTTCCTCCATAACAGCTATGGGGGATTAGCTATGGGAAACCCATTAAGCCCGTTACTAGAAAATATTTATGAATAAGATTGAATTAGCCATTAGCAAACATAATTTATTCAGCAAATGTTTATAGATGGTATAGATATGTGGATCACATCCTAATCGGTTTTACCGGCAGTAAAGACAGCTTCACAGATTTCTAAACTTTTTCTATTCCATTCACAAAAACATTGAATTCACTTTAGAATTAGAATCAAACAAAGCTATTAATTATTTGGATTTAACAAGTAGCCACTCAGATCCTAAACACGAATTTTGTATTTTCACTTACTACACTGTTGTAATGCCAGAACCCCTGACTCACCACATATTAAAATTACCATGTAATTTTCTTCGCTAAACTTCACTTGGCAACAGCAACTGATGCCTTGCATTTTTTTGGCTGAGTCTTAGATTTGCGTGTGACTGCTTGTTTTACAAGCGTCTTACACGTGTACTCCATATATGAACATATATTAATTCCGCCATCCCTATTGGTCATCTAAGTGGCGTGAGTTGGACACGTGACGACACTAATATATATTCATTTTTTTTGCATTTAGAAAGAAGTCGCAGTTGTACCTCCGTAGAGTTAAATTTGTAATCTTCATGTAAACACATTTTTTATTGTTAATTAAATAACCTAAGTTGAAACAATTTCTTAAGTGTTGTCCTTTTCGTGACGGCGCCACCTAAACCAATACCCCAGCGTGAGTCGTGAGCGCCGAAAATCGCGGCACAACAATTTGGTGTCAGGTGTGGGGTTTCTTTTTGGTTTACGGAATTATCCGGTGTGGTTAACAAAATCAATCATTGCCACAACCAGGAGGACATCACCCATCAATCGATCTACGAAGGAAGATCTCTCCCGCATCCAGGGATTCAAGACTGCTGTGACTCCGCCATCACCATCATCAACAGGGATCAGAGGAATCAATCGGCATCAATAATGGCACTGTAAGTCCTTTCCAAAATTATCCTTACCTTGAAACTTACACCCAATTCACATGTCCTTGAAGCCTTCGGGGAGCATGGTCCAAACCCGTAACCAAATATTAAATTCAGCTAACGAAACAGAAACCGAAGACTGTGACTCATTCGAAAAAATGGCATTTTCCTTAGATACAGCATTAAAAATCATTCCCGAATTCAAAGGCGTACGTAGCGAATTCCAAAAATTTATATCATGTTGCGATGTAGTTGCCGCTAACACGAAAGTCGAGGCAGAACCATTGTTGCTCAGCGTAATTCAAACCCGATTAGGTGGAAGCGCGTATAATTTAGTTAAACACAGAGATTTTGCGGACTGGGAGGAATTAAACAATGTCTCCAAGACCAATTTTTAGAAACTAGATCAATTTCACAATTTCAAACAGATCTTATAAGTTGCAAACAATCATTTCACGAATCAGCTCGCGAATTCGGTACGCGAATAGAAAAATTATTATCAGATCTAAATGATGCCTGTATATCCTGTGAAGGACCAGGTAGTCGTGCAATTATTGAAAGTCTTAACGCTAAAATGGCATTTAATTCGTTAGTCGAAGGTTTAAATTTTTCCCTGCGACTAATTGTTAAAGCTTCGCGTTTTAATTCATTAAATGCTGCAATTGAATCCGCAGTAGCAGAAGAACGTATTCAAGCTTCAAAAAATCCTAGACAAAAACAAAACTCAAACCCTAAATCAAATTTCTCAACACATTTTAAACCTAAGCCTCAAGCCACAAAAAAATGCGATTTTTGTGGTAAAATTGGACATTTAGAATCTGAATGTTTTAAGAAATCTAACACAAACTTATCTCAATCATTGCCACAATTCCAGAAACGGGACATCAAATCCGAAGTTCTAATTATTCAATTATCGTGTGCAAATTGTAAGAAATTGGGCCATCACATCAGAGATTGTTTTAAAAAGAAACGTGCAGATGAGTTCATGGCAAATCTCCCGAATGCATCAGCACATTCCACCTCGGGAAACTCTACACCGGCGGGCACCGCCAGTTCAGTGTCCCGCCGATCCCAGGAAATAAACTAATCATTCGTAATCATAAATATAATAATCAAAACACATTTCTTAATCCTACTAGCAAGGAATTGAACTGTCCACGTAAAATTAATCCTTGTACAGATCAGTCCTTGAATAGTCGCGAAAATAATTCTTTAAATCGAAATCCTCATTACGTCAAGCACGTTTTTCTTAATCTTAAAAACACATTTGAAAGTGTAATCGTTCCTTTGCAAATTGCAAAAAATAATCATGCTAATCTATTCCTAGATACTGGGAGTCAAATTACCCTAATAAAAAAATCTTGCGTCAAGGATGACACCATATGTAACATTGACCAGAAAATTGAATTAAAAGGGATATCAGAAAGCACAGTACCTACTTATGGGGTCTGTAATAGTAATCTTGATCTTTCAGGCGAAATAATTAACCCTCCGGTACACCTTGTTAAGGATGATTTCCCCATAGTATATGATGGAATTCTCGGAAAGGATTTCATATCAAAATACAAAGTAAATCTTGATTTTCATAAAAATATCTTAAGGTTTGTCCACAACAATAAGGAAATCATTTGGCAAATTAATCCTAATCAGCCCGAAACAGTTGATAATGCCGTAATACATACAATCATTCTTAAGCCTCGTTCCGAATCAATAAAAAAGGTAAAAACTGATCAATTAGGTGAATCCTTATGCTTAGCACAAGAAATTTTAGAAGGAGTTTTCATAGGAAAACTATGCTCTCACCAGCGACAGATTATCACGGTTAAGTACGACAATACGTACCGATCATATGACTCGTGAACAACAAGACAGCATTCTTGACATATGTAAAATTTATCATGATATCTTTCATCTCAGTGGGGATACACTTCCATTTACACCTACAACGGAACATTACATCTCTACAACAGACGAAAATCCTGTATTCATTAAACCTTATCGATTACCTTTCCAGCAACAATCAGAAATACGCACACAGGTAGATCAAATGTTAACGGATAACATAATTATGGAAAGTAATTCGTCAAATAATTCTCCCTTATTAATCGTCCCGAAAAAAACGGACATTCATGGTAATAAGAAATGGCGAGTCGTAGTCGATTTTCGTAAACTTAACGAAAAGACGATAGGGGATGCCTATCCTCTTCCAAAAATAACCGAAATTCTTGATCAATTAGATAATTCCAAATATTTCAGTTCGTTAGTTCTTGCATCGTGTTACCATCAAGTAACAATGTCTGAAAATGACAAGCAGAAACAGCCTTCAGCACGCCTTTTGGACACTACGAATTTAATCGCATGCCGTTTGGGTTAAGAGGAGCTCCCGCTACTTTCCAACGCATGATGAATTCTGTGCTCACAGGGTTACAAGGATTCAAATGCTTTGTCTACTTAGATGATGTAATCATTTATGGCAATACACTAGATGATCATAATTCCAAATTACAATCAATTTTCGAACGTCTTCGTACTCATAATTTAAAACTGCAGCCTGATAAATGCGAGTTTCTTCGACACGAACTTAATTATCTAGGCCATGTGATAACCGAAGAAGGTACAATACCCGATCCTGCAAAAATTCGTGCAGCACAAAATTTTCCTATTCCTAAGTGTGCAAAAGACATAAAAAGCTTTCTCAGTTTGGCTGGTTATTATCGGCGATATATTCGTGACTTTGCAAAACTTGCTCCATTTAACTGGAACGCCTCCTGTTTTGAATCTTTTGAGAGTCTTAAATCAAAATTGTGCAACTCCCCAATATTAACCTCTCCTGATTTTTCTCGTGAATTCATTCTCACCACAGATGCTAGTAATAAGGCAATTGGAGGGATCTTATCACAAGGAATCATAGGCCGAGATTTACCGATAGCCCATGCGTCTCGAATATTAAACAAGGCCGAAATTAACTATTCCACGATCGAAAAAGAATTGCTTGCGATATGTTGGAGCGTTAAACACTTCCGTCCCTATCTGTATGGTCGTAAATTCACGATCGTAACTGATCACAAACCACTCACTTGGTTATTTTCAATCAAGGATCCAGGTTCTCGACTAATGCGTTTTAGATTAAAATTAGAGGAATATGAATATAGTATAATTCATAAGGCTGGAAAGCATAATACAAACGCAGACGCGCTTAGTCGCATGTTCCCAATTTCAGACATAAATTCCGAATTAACGTACGAAGCATTTTTATCAGAACGCACGCTAATTCATAATAAAAACATTCACGAAACCGAATATTCCATTGCAAATGCAGATCCTAAACAATTTCGTGTATTCTTTGTAAGCGACAATGCAAACATTCCTGACCTACACAACTCAGACGTGAACAAACTGTTGAAATCTAATACCTTTATAGTAAACCAGCCAGTTCAAATCACACGCGACAATATTCATTACATTTTCATTAAAACTCATGAATTAAACGAGCGAGTAACAGAATCATCACTATTCACCTCAATCAATATTCTAAAAACAATTTGTATTGACAAAAGCATAAGCGACTTAGCAATCACCAATTTCGTCAAGGTCTATCCATGTCGACACTTAAAATTTGAAAATATTCGTCTTATATTCAGATACATATTTAATCAACTAAACGTTCAAATTACATTCTACCACAACCAAATTTCAGATAATTTGTCAAAAAGGGAAATTGATGCAATTCTGATTGAATATCACTCAACCCCAACTGTAGGGCATAAGGGTATTCATAAAACATACAAGAAAATTAAAAAGAGATATCAGTGGAAAAATATGTACAAGGACATCAAAGCCTATGTAAGTTCTTGTGAAGTTTGTCAACGAAACAAACAAACAAAATCAACAAAAATGCCCTTGACAATTACAACTACTGCTAGAAAACCATTTGAAAAGGTATTTTTAGACATAGTCGGACCGCTGCCTGTAACAGAAAATCTGAACAAATATTTACTAACTTTTGAAGATGATCTTACTAAATTTAGTTTAGCGGTACCCATACCAAATCAAGAAGCAATTACTGTAGCAACCGCCTTTGTCACAAAAATTATTTGCATTTTTGGTACACCCAAATGCTTACTTACTGATCGCGGCACTAATTTTACCAGCGAATTACGAAAGAACGTTTGCCAGCTGCTAAAAATGAAAAAGATACAAACATGTGCTTTTCGACCTCAATCTAATGGTAGTTTGGAACGTTCGCATCGAAATATTTCTGAATTCCTTAGACATTTCATAAATAAAGTTCAATCCAACTGGGATAAATGGGTCCCTTATGCGATGTATACATACAATTCATCAGAGCATTCGGCAACAAATTTTTCTCCATTCAAATTAATTTTTGGCCACGAACCAGAAATTCCAAATTCATTAAAACAAACACCCGAGTTAACTTATAATTATAATGATTACGCTATCGAACTAAAATTACGTTTACAATATAGCCACGAAATTGCACGAGATTCTTTAATTCGAGGAAAGGAAAAATCAAAAATTTACTACGATAAATACACAAATCCTGTCAAAATTAAAATTGGCGACAAAATCTTATTAAAAAATGAAGTTAACACTAGAGGTAGAAGTAAAAAATTAGAACCTGTCTACAATGGTCCCTATGAAGTCATAGAAATTAATGATCCTGTAAATACAACAATCAAGATTAAACGAAAACTTGTTAAGGTTCATAATAACCGTTTAAAAATATATAATTCCTAACTAATATATTTCGTTACAGGATATACCTATTTCTAATTCCTTCCCTAATAATTGTTGCAAAAGGAAATGTCGAAATTACAAAACCGCCAAATCTTAACTCCGGTATTTACTTTGAACAAACCGGAACTGTCCAACTTTCCTTTTTGGAATGGAAATTAACCACCAAAATTGGATTAAAAAATTATGTAAAATTACTATATGCTCTTGAGTTTTGTTTCAAGGATATAAACATAATATGCCAAAAGCCCGTTGAGGAAGAAATACACCTACGACAATGTTTAAGATTTTTGCCAAGCATGAATACTACACTCATCACGGTAAAAAATCGTCAGAATATAATTACAAATCTTTTGCATGAACAAATTAGTCTCAGAAGAAAAAGAGGACTATTCAACATAGTCGGATCTTCATTAAAATATCTTTTCGGTACTCTCGATGATAGCGATGCTGAGAAAATAATTGAAATTAGTCAGAATAATAACCTCTCATCAGAGCCCATGAGTATATTTTCGAATGCTCTAGATTCAATTAATACAAGCTTTGCTGAACAAACCAAATTTATGAACGGGTTAGTCAACCATCTTAATTCAATAAATATACGTTTAGCTAATTTAACAGATGTCGTAAGAAACATCGTTGAACGAGAACGATTTATAAATACGTTAGACTTTCATTTAATCATTTTCGAGTCACTTTCGAATAAATATCGTGATTACCAAAATCAATTAATTGAAACCATTTTATATGCTTTCGATGGAAAATACATCCTTTATTAATGAGTCCATCGAAATTTTTATCATTATTATTAAATGCTCAAACATATCTGCCAAAGGACGCCTTATTTCCATTTAAATTAACTATGGAAAATATGAACATCCTATATTCCCTAGTAACTCCTACAATATTCCATCACAACAATGTTCTTTACTTTATCCTACACATGCCATTGGTGTCTTCTACGACATACGAGTTGATCAGAGTCACCAGCGTACCAGTCCCCATCAAGGAGGAAGTATACGCCTTCATATCAACCGATCATCAGTTCCTGCTATTGGACCAGCTGCGAGTATTTTTCGCACAACTCACTACACAGGATATCGCCAAGTGCGTGAAACATTCCAAGGGTTACATCTGCAAACAGGAAGTGCCGTTGTTTTCTGCGAAAGGTGCTAGTGTTTGTGAAATTGAACTTTTCCGAGGATCTAAAGTGCTACCAGAAACTTGTGTCACTCGCGCCATCTTCGTAAAAAGTCTGCTGCTCATCGCCTTGGACGACAATCGATATATTTTTGTTTCGCCAAAGTTACAAAATGTCTTTATTGACTGCCAAAATCAATCCAATGCAATTAAATTAAATTCCTCTGGGATCGTGCAATTTGATCCATGCTGTACAATTCATAACGACAAATTCGTGTTAAACACACACTGTGTCACCACACTCAATACCAACACAGTTTTGAATTTTGTAACAGAATCAATTGATTTAAAAGCCTTGCTATCAAACAACACTAACTTTGACTTACCTGTTCAATTAAGAGAACATAATATTCATTTCATCCAAAAAATAGAGATGTTACATAATCTTGGCAAGGAAATTACCCAATTAAGACACTTGAATAATACATTTTTTGATAGTGAATATCACCATGTTCATCACTATATATTGCTCTATATGTTAATTTTAATCATAATTATTTTTGTTAGTTATAAATATTTTAATCTTAAGAAAAAAGTTACAAAAGAAAAGGAAACTCGAAAACCATGTCAAACAGACTCTAACAGTCAAATTGAGGAGCCTCAAGTAGAAATTCGTAATAACCCCAATTACAAATTTCTTCCCTAGGGGGGAGGTGTTGTAATGCCAGAACCCCTGACTCACCACATATTAAAATTACCATGTAATTTTCTTCGCTAAACTTCACTTGGCAACAGCAACTGATGCCTTGCATTTTTTTTGGCTGAGTCTTAGATTTGCGTGTGACTGCTTGTTTTACAAGCGTCTTACACGTGTACTCCATATATGGACATATATTAATTCCGCCATCCCTATTCGTCATCTAAGTGGCGTGAGTTGGACACATGACGACACTAATATATATATATATATTCATTTTTTTTGCATTTAGAAAGAAGTCGCAGTTGTACCTCCGTAGAGTTAAATTTGTAACCTTCATGTAAACACATTTTTTATTGTTAATTAAATAACCTAAGTTAAAACAATTTCTTAAGTGTTGTCCTTTTCGTGACGGGCGCCACCTAAACCAATACCCCAGCGTGAGTCGTGAGCGCCGAAAATCGCGGCACAACAACACATACCGACACTATTATCCACTTGAATTCTTTCTATCAATTCTATCTAGAAATCCATCTAGTTTATATCCCATAAACTAACAGCCTACCACTCCATGCTGCACCAATTAATAAATGTTCCGCTACCCGATACGAATTTTAACAGCGAATTAAAACGGATTGTAACAATTGCGAGCAACGGATTTCCGGAAAAAACCATTCTTAATCTCCTAAAGAGGAAACAAAAGCAGCGAACGGCCTCTATGATTTTTCCAACAAGTAACGATGCTGTAAAGGAGAATCAAATGTGTCCTTTCACGTATTTCGGTTAACCGTTATTAAAAGTTAGCAGGAAACTTAAAAACTTAATCTATGAACATTTCCACGACCTTCAAAACAAATAACACCTTGGGTAAATTAAGTAATATTGCCATGGATAAAATGACAAAAAATAACAAATCTGGCGTCTATTTGTTGGAGTGCGGAAGTTGCCATTGGTCTACGTTGGACAAACCTGTCGCAGTTTCGAGGATAGGATCGCCGAACACCAAAAGTGCTTCATATACGAACGCACTAGCTCTACTTATGCTAACCATTTATTAGAACATGAACACGACTTCCAACCAAAGTATAAAACATTACACACCTGTGGTAAAGGCTAAAATTAAATATTTTAGAACATTCAATTTTCTTTTCATTTCTGCACAATATATTTGTTCCATATTTTACTAACTGTCCAATTTCAAGACGAAGCTAATATAAAATTTTCACGTGATCGAGGACAATTTACAAGGCCGATACTACACAACACAAGTTCAATATGAGTGTAAGAAAATAACCATAGTCTTGGTAAATAGGAGACTGTGTTGAAGTGTTCGCGCAGGGAATACGCATGTAAGAGTGTTTATATAAGCTTCGTCTTGAAATTGGATGGATGATAGTATTAAAATACTGAAAACTCCACAATATAGTTAAAAAGAAACAGATATGATTATATAGTTTAAATGAAACAGATATATGTAATAGTTGTGCATCGATGGATGATGATAGCAAGAACAATAAGGTTGGATTCAAGGAAGAAGTTCATGACAAATTAGCAGGAGATTTTAAGCCGAGTAGTATATATTAACTTAATCTATTATTAATACTTATTAAATATATTTGATTTAGATTTCTAAATAATAAATAGAACAATGCGTTAATTACTTTGTGTTTACAGAATACGTATAAGCCACAAATTACGGCGCAACTCGGAGGCACCGCCGCAGAATTGAACGGCCAGTTAATAACCAATAATGAGCGTTTTTCGTTGGTCAGTTTCACAGTTTAAGTGCGGCCATCAATTAATCGCGTCCGATACGCGCGGATCTCCCGTAAAGATCGCATTAATACGTTTCTTTTATTAATTCCCAGCCGCCGTAAAACCGTACTTTACGCCAGTCCCACCAGTACTAAAACGAACTGTGACGTTTTTACACGACGGAGTTATGTTCATTTTAAAATTGACGGGTTATTCGCTGCGAATTTGAGGGCGCACTTTTCTATTTTATTTACGGCCCTGAGGCGCCGCGACGACGACCGACGCCCGCACACAAGCGAAACACCCCATAGACCTCGCAATCTCGCCGAGCGACACCATCACTCGATACGAATAAAATTATCAAATATGTTACACTCGGAGAAATAGATAATTAGAGTAATAATACTTTTATTGAGTGGCAGTAGTTTGATGAGAATGCAATATGAATTGGAACAAGGAAGAAAACTAAAACTAGTTGTAGTTACAATGTTTGAACCTTCCCGATTGAATATTCTGGACTAATTTTTAAATATACATACCTACTGAGTAAATATGTTTTTGTTTCAGAAAGTTTAGTAGCGTTTCTGAAGCTTATAGAATTTCTTTTCGTAAGGTTTCTAATTGCAAGTTTAGAATTTTTATTATATATTCGCAATTTGAATAAATTTTCTGCTATTTATTGATTTTGTTATTTTACTTCCGTTTACTTGTTTTTCTACGTGGCCTTTCAGCTAAAAAGTTTGTGGACCCTTGCAATAAACAATGGTGCATCAAGAAATAGAAGATAATTACAAAAACCAGCCAGATCTGAGTTATCTCAATTGAGTTAAATCAAGAAATTTAAATCAAAGAATAAAATAAAGGGATTTACGTCAAATGCTGTTTTTGCATGGGAGAGGAAGGGAAAGTTATTTCGGGGATAAAGAAACTTGCACGTATAGACAAAATACTTCAAATACAGGATGTTTTAAATAAAAGAAACGTTGATAGCTAATTCCGGTAGCACAGGAAATGGTTATCAACTTCTTTGTTTTAAACGGAACATTCTATATTTTAATACGTTTGTAGCTCCCACGTTTCTAACATCTTCTACAGGGTGTTCTGCAAAAACTCACTGTCAGTCAAATTACAGTGTTTTCAATTAGTTTGTATTTGTATTAAAGAAATGAAGATATGTTGTGCCCTCTAGTGAGCTTAGTGGGAAAAGTGAGCAGCTTTATCAGAAACACCCTGTAACGGATGTACGAATATTTACAAAGTAATAAAAATAATTTTTGAAAATTTGACCTAAAAAAGACGTTTGGATTGAAATGTTCTTATTCAAATTCATACAGCACAGCTTATAATAAATCTTTTAAAATATATATATATATATATATATATATATATATATATATATATATATATATATATATATATATTTTAACCACTTACATAAAACATGCAAAGAAAAGCTGTGGGGTAATATACAATACATCATTATATTTTTACGTGTATGATTAATTATGAAGGCAAGTTTGTTAGAGTTCTAAAGGAAGTTTAATGTAGTAGTTTAGTGGTCCAATATTCTTTATTTGTATGATGGGTTTGCATTGTGTGGTGTGCATGTATTTTATACAAGTTTAAATGTCCTGCAATGAAAAGCAGTGCGCCGCTCGTTTTAACCCCGCGGATTACGTGAATATAATTATATCAGGTTATTATTATCTCCGTGTGGAGGTAATGCGAGTACAAGTGATGCGAGATATAAATTCAGGCCGTGGTTGACATGCGAGCGTAACCATGACACGGCGTAATTTACAGCGGTAATCAGTTGACTGGACGATGATTAAGTGTATGAATATCAGATTTGGTGCGAAATTGCTTATTTGCATCCCTCTGTAGGGGCCCATACCACAGTGCGCCGCTCGCACCTACACCTCTGCGCCCGTGTATCAGTGAGGACGATCCTGGGGCCCTACAATGCACTAAACCCGAACACATCAAATTTTACTTCCCATATAGATTATCTCATATTACGATTTACGGCCCCTCATTAACTATACATGGAAGCTTATATTGCTGTATATTTACTTCATCGGGGGGCGGGTCGCGATGCGAGACCGGCAATTTTCACAAATTAAACTAAAACAAAGCGCCGATAATCGCTCGGAAACGAAAGCTACATTATAGTTGGTCAAAAAATTGATAGTTTAATATTCACATTTACAGCTTATATGTTTCAGATTTTTATGGATTGATAACTTTCATATTACAACATTTTTAAAAACATCGCAAGATTTAATACAATAATTTAATAATATCTGATGGGGCAGCATATGATTCGTTTTGAAAGTGTATTGAGGTTAATCTGATTGCCAAATTAGTAGTAATTTTGAAGTCTGTTTATCAGTCTAATAGAGATGACCAGAATGCTGTTATCCAGCAACTAAACTTTAAATCACCTAGCAATTAGTTTGACGTAACTTTTGCTGTGTTTTATACTCAGCATTTTTATAGTCAATCTGCTCTCTGTCAACGAGCTATTTTTATTTTATTGGAATTTTTCATAAACGAATTGATATTATGAAATTAATTTTTGCACATACCCCTAAAATGTCTACTTTCATAAAATATTTTATAAACTGATCAGAATCCACCCTGCTGGATTTTTATGAATGTTTATTCATTTATTTTATTTTGCTAAACAAATTTATACCTAAAAAAATTAAAAATATTTCTTTTAAGATGTTTCTAGAAATTATTCTTTTCACCCTAGGGACATATTTTTTAAGAATATTGCCAACAAAGTACCTGAAAATTAGACATATTTCTGTCTATGGTTTCACCTTTATCACTTCTTCTGCCTGCTATATACAGGGTGTAACAGAAATACGTGTGTTAATTTTAAACATTGGTAGAACTCGTTAAATAAAACACTAAAACGAATACCTGCCTATGGTTAAAGGTGTGCAGCGATACAATCGTTTATTGTGATGGCAACGGTGTCATAAAGGTGCATCATTGCCCCTTAGGCAAAACACGTTTAGGATATAGTGCACTGTACAATCTACAGGCTTCTGCGGCATTTCCGAAGGCTCGGCCATATACCAAAACAATATCTGTTAATTCTTGATTAGAAAAAATTGGCATTTTGAAATAAACTTCACTTGACAATTATAGTGACAGTACCTGAGAACGGTTCGTTCGGTCAAAATTAGGGGGCAAAAAAATATTTAAAAAAACTGCAAATTTTGAAAAAAAAACATAGAAAAAATGTTTTTTATAACGAGTTCTACCAATGTTTAAAATTAACACACGTATTTCTGTTACACCCTGTATATGGCTCATTTTGAAAACCTGTGTTTTGGATACCAACAATTAAAGAAATACATTACATTTTGGTGTCGCTACATTTATTATTTGGTGAGGCACATATAGATAATTGGAACATTTCTTTGTTTTTCATTCCATCAATGTTAACATTAAGTTTACGACTAAGAAATAAATTGATGAGACTTTAAATTTCCTCGACCTATCAATTTCAAGAGGAAATTGTAACGTCGGGGATGATCCTCACTTTGGTGGATTGCGATTTTTATAAATGATAATAAAAGAATCAGACCCTCATTCACTTGTTTATTAATACTACACAATCTCGTGCGGCTCTTATAATTGTTCCTATTGACACAGATTAGTACACCCGAATGCGGCCCAGGACCACAAGAATGCTCACATAATCGCCTGCTGCCAACATTACACATGAAAGTTAGACGCGAAAGTTCAAATACAATCAAGTCAGAATGACTGAAGGTACTCCCCGTCGTTGATATCTTGTACAAAGTATCAAATTTTAATCTAACAAATTTGAAGTGCACTAATGCATTTCACCACTAGGAAGCACACAAAGCTTTATAGTTGCTCTTCGCATTGTTTCCTTTGAGGTGCGAACTGTAGCCGCTCTTGCTACTCCGTCGGATCCTGGATGCACCTCCTCCACTCGTCCAAGCCTTCATTGAATTGGTGGCAGATGATCTTCTTTGAGCATCACCAACTGTCCAGGTTGCAATAGCTCGCCTTTCGAACATTTAGAACGGTACACTGCTGCAGGTGACACAAATATTCCTTATGCCATCGAGTCCAGAAATACTTATAAAGCTTCTGGATGAGTTGCCAGCGAGATATACGATTTTGTTTGATATTTTCTAAATGAGGAATTGAGCGCTGAAAATCCCCGATAAGGAAATGGCCGGGTGTTAAAAATGAAAAATCATTTGGATAATCGGAAAGGGGTTTAAAGCCAATAGATTTCTTCGGGACGACAAACTATGACCTGGGCTTAATTTAAAAATTTCCATGTTATAGAAATTTCCTTGAATCGTCTTTATTATCACGCGTTCGGACTCTGTTTACTCATCATCCGTAAGTGATTCAAATTTTCGAAGGTTTCTATGCTTAGTGTTGAAAATGAATCGTCTTGCGCACGCTATAACTCGAATGAATTTCTCAAAATTTGAATATTTCTCCAGTACATCAATATTTGGAACCGGTATTGTTGCGTGTACAGCACGTGCCTCGGGCACAACAGGACACCAGGACATTTCTTTAGGACTAGCACCGTTTATTGAAAATTCTGGGTCATTCCACCAGAAAGATGAGGTTTTCAGGTTATTTGGATATAAACCTCGCAAGATTATATCTGCAGGTTATTCCCCTATTGGTACATGATAATAATTTTCAATGTTTGATAAATTTTTAATATCAGTGACGCGGTGCGTCATAAATATTTTCTACATACTTCGACATGATTTAATCCAGGCGGGGGTTATCGCTGAATCCGTATATAGTTCAATATCTGAGAATTCGATTCTCATAGCGGCCTTAATTGTCGCGACTAAATTTGCAAGAGTTACTGTAGCGCATAACTTAAGGCGAGGTAGGCTTACTGTTTTGAGGGGCGCAAGTCGGGATTTCGCACAGAGCAACGTGCTGGTGGTTTTACGTTTCGTGTGTGAGATGACATATAAGCACGCCCCATAGCTACCTGGCTCGCGTCACAAAAGCCATGAAGTTCAATGTTAGCGTTCATCTCCGGGATTACCTTTCGAGGTACAGATATATCACCAACATCACCGAGTTCTGAACTGTATTTGAGCCAAGGTCTTTCGATTTCGCTGGGTACCGATGTGTCCCATTTAATAGCGGACTGCCTCAGGTCTTGCATTAATTGTTTACCAATAATTATAACCGGCGCCAAGAGAACCGATCGGATCGAACATTTGTGAAATATGTGATAAAATAACACGTTTAGTAATTTTGTCTTGGGTTTGGTTTTAAGAGAGTTGTTTTTTATTGAATCATTACAAGGGTGCCAATATATACAAAAAGTTTTAATTGAGTCGTTTTCTCTTCCCTTTATGATAACATTATCGAATGGGCCATCTAGATTATCTAAAATTGGAGTGTAATTGGTTGTCCGCTCTCGCAAGATAAAACCTCCCTTTCGTAATGTTTCGTCTACAACCATTCGAATACCTACATGTTGGTCTATGTAATCAGCAGTGGCGGAGTAGCATGGGTTAGCATCGGCGGCGGTTTTCTATTAAGCACTCCCAAAATAAAACAACAAATACTAAACGTGCTTACGTGACTTTATATTGCTAAAGTATTTGATCACATTATTAAAATTTACTTTCCTCTCCATTTCAATGGACAATATGGAAAGATTGGTAAGTCGCGCTTGGCTCATTGTTGATCTTAAGTAAGATTTTATCGACTTTAATTTTGATAAACTTCTTTCACAAGAAGCCACCGAAACACAAACAGTTCGGTATTCGACATACCTAATTATTTGATTAATTAGATATCTAATTCGTAATCATAAATTCTTATAATTTATTATATTTATTGTGGCTCATGATTTACATTTTTAATTTTTATTTTATATGATCATATAATGGCAGTACTTATTTACGTTGTGTTTGATTTTAAATCATTATCGCGATAACTTCAAATTCTATTAGAGGTAATGTGTGGATTGGTAACAATAACATTAATAAAATAAAAACACAGATTTATGGATTAAGTGTAATTTATTCACTTTAAAGGATTTTAGCAATACAATTAAACACCAAATTTGAATTTAATGACTTTCATTAAAAACTCAGAATTTATTAATCAAAAAGTATTAGCTGTATTTGGATAAAAGATGCATTTCAGCAAGTTACACATCAAAGAAATCGACACCTCTGGGCCCATGGTAATTTCTATGTTGTATTTTCCCACAGCATAGAAAATGTTAACAGATATGTGTCCATCAACATAGTCAGTCACATCAGTTGTATATTTCTAGTGACGTGAATGACTTCACACATTGATCAATTCTAAAAAAAACTACTCAATGTATGTCACCACTTCATGCAATATGTCACTGTTTGTGCCTTCCAATGCCATTTTGCACCTATTACTTTAGGATTCATTAACTAGGTTTTGAAATACAGTTTTGTTAACAATTTATGAAATTACGACCATTGATTATCTACCTGAATCAATATTATTTATTTTAATTTATTATATAAATTTGATTCATTACATTTCTGAATTTATGACCATTTTAATATTGACCTGAACTAACCTGAATTTAATATTATATTTAATTTGTACTCATTACCTTTCTTAATTTATGATCATTTTAATATTGACCTGAATTAACCTGAATTTAATATATAATTTGATTCATTTATTTCTAACCTTACCTTATTACCCTTTAATATTGAAATTAACTCGCAACTGAATTTACTCTAATTGATTTAATTTCTACGTCATTTCCCGCTATCATTATTATAGTATCTACCATGTTTACCAAGATGTTATCGAACTTATTCTTTTAATTTTTATACTTATTCCCTGAAGAGTATTATTTTTGTTATTTTTCTTAATGTATTGATTTTATTGATATCTTTGATAATACATTCTTTTAATACTTTTATTAATTTCATTTTATCTTTCCCAGTTTTTAATAAAATTTCGTAGTAACATTTTTAATATGTTCATTTTATCTTTCCCAGTATTTAATAAAATTTTGTAGTAACAATTTTGTTATGTTCATTTTATATTTCCCACATGAGCGCATTAAAGCGTCACCGAGTATTTAATAAAATTTCGTGGTAACAATTTTATTATTATGTTCATTCATCGTTCTCACTATTTAATCAAATTTCGTAGTAACATTTTATTATGTACATTTTATCTTTTGCAGTATTTAATAAAATTTCGTAGTAACGTTGTAATTATTATATTCATTTTAGTTTTCCCAGTAGTAAATAAAATTTCGTAGTAACATTTTTATTGTTATGTTCATTTTATTTTTCCCAGTACTTAATAAAATTTCGTAGTAACATTTTTATTATGTTCAATTTATTTTTCCCAGTACTTAATAAAATATCGTAGTAACTTTTTTATTATTATATTCATTTTAATTTTCCCACTAATAAATCAAATTTCGTAGTAACATTTTTATTATTATGTTCATTTTATTTTTCCCAGTACTTTATAAAATTTCGTAGTAACATTTTTATTATGCTCATTTTATTTTTCCCAGTACTTAATAAAATATCGTAGTATCTTTTTTATTACTATATTCATTTTAATTTTCCCAGTATTTAATCAAATATTGTAGTAACATTTTTATTATTAATCAGAATGTAGCTTTTATTTAACTTTTCAATCTAACTTGAAAAATGCTCTGTTTACTGATACTTTCGTCGACTTTAACTTGTGGATGCAAACGTGATGTTAGCTTGGTCGCTCTGGTTCAACTAGCCCGATTATGTCAAAATCACGCCTTTCTATACTAATCAATCCTACTATTTTCCTCTCTATAATTCCGACTGGACTTCCCCTATATTATTAACTTTCCGTGATTCCCCTGAATCAATGCCCGTCTACGCACATCCCACTGAAATTAAATAATCTCGCACTTGTAATAATAATTATAATTCTCACGTGCATGACTTCTTATAAACTGAACCAACCAACGCATCTCGCTTCAGTCGTTCAGTCTAAACCAAAATATTGTCCGCGTTCAAAAATGCAAGCAATGTTTCCATTTTCGTTGCCCCCAAGAAACTCCCACCACCCACTTCATAATATTTATATACAATTCCTTGGGAATTCCCATAACCGATCGTAGACCCTCATCTCAAGTGTAATTTATCAGTCACTACGCTCTTCGCGAACCTTTAAACTAAATATGCACACTTACATATTATTTTCACCTGGCATATTAAATGATTCAATTTTACTTCAATTATCCCAAATAATAGCATTTATTTTTCGTGGTTTTATATTTAATTAATTCTTACCAAATATTTATATTTTGGTCATCTTGGGCCTCTACATCTGCAGAAAATTCATCATAGATTTTTGTTAGATTTTGAACTATACCACGAAGTTCTTCTTCTGTTGACGTAAGCAGAGTTTTAGGCTGATCAACACCAAATGTTATGAGAATGTCATCCATTGCCCTGTAACGATGGTCTAGTTCTCTGTAAAATCTGTAAAAGATATTCTAACATAGCCCACTGCAGCTCATATGGCAATGTTAGTCCTGCGTTTTGGGCCATTTCTTCTCGCATACGTTTTCGGAATCTCCTCCTTTCTCTTCTTTCAATCGAAATATCCAAGTCCTCACATTTTTCAGTTGCCTAGGAAATAGCTCTTTCCACTATTTGGATAGGTTGCTTTGCAGAAAATTTTTAGAACTTTGATTTTTATGACACACTTTTCCAGCGAAAGCCCAGATATTTGAATATACTTCTGTGTCTGGTTAACTTCTTCTAGGACTTCACACCAAAAAGAAAGATAGTATAAAAACCTGAAGTCACAGAAAGTTAGTAAGAGTGTGGATGCTGCTTCTCTTGTATCGACGTTTTCTCTGCTGGGATGACACATGTCTTCGAGTGTTGATACAAGTTTCTCAAAATTATTCGTCAGTGGTTTAACAGCGTCGTGATGAGCACTTCATCTTGTCTCTACTAGTCTTTTGATACGCCTACACTTTTCATTAAAATTTCCCGTCGATGTGTGGATGACGAATAGAACGTGTAAACTCTTTCTACTGTTCCGAAAAAAGTTACAATTGAACTATCACTCCCGAAAGAGTGCACTCCACAGAGATTTAGCGAAAGATCAGCACAAGGCATAAACAACGATTAAGGATTGTGTTCTTTGATTTTGGACACCACCATGAACTCCTGCCATGGCTGCAGCGTTATCATATTCTTCAGCCCGACATAGATGTATGCCCAAGTAATCACTCTCCAATTGCGTATAGATATTTTCAGTAAGTTGGACTGCAATCTTTCCAGCTATAAGGTAGAAACATAGAAATGATTCCTTTACTTCAAAATTTCACATTCATTCTTACTTACATTTTGACAGTTGTTTTGTCACAGCATGACCTATTTCAGTGCATAGAAATGTAATTAAATGGTGACTTTTGAGAAAAATATTGAATATCTCAACAACTATGGGGTTCAGACATAAGATACGCACCATCAAATTGAAAAGAAGAAAAGGACCTATCGAATAATGACATAAAATAGGGGCATTCCATTAAATAAAAAGGGTTATACCGCTTTGAAATTTGTAAAGTTTGACATTTTTTTCTGAACACCCTGCATTACTAAATTCAAATTGCTTATTACCAACATGTTGCTTATTAAGCACACTGAGAATATTGCTAAAACCTATTCTTACCTTCAAAAAACAAGGTCGCTACGATTTTTTAAAGTTGAGTCTGCTTATGCATGATATTAGGACAGAAAAAAATTGTAAATTGGCAACACTGTAACATAATCCAAAACTAAATAGACAACAATGTAGAGGTTGAAATATTTCATCAGAAACCTTGAATAAATACAGGGTGTCCTACTTTAAAAAATGTTTTTTTTTATTCCGCAAAATTGGGACACCCTGTATATTTGAAAATAAATTTACGGCATAAAGATTTTTAAACCACTAACTTTTTGTACGAAACATTTTTTTCTATCTTGCACGGGAAACGCGCTAGGAAAGCCCGACGCACTGTTGCAGGACCCTGTATGTTGTTTTAGCACTGGGTCATATTTCGACAATAAATTAACAAATTCTAAGAAATTCCCCCTATTGTCTGATGAGACCCCCTCTTTATGACCCCTAAGAGGAAGATTTGGCGTGCCAAGAAAAGAATAACATCTAAATGACGACTCAAAATGTTACGCCACTTCTTTTTTTCTAGGTCAAAGACTATTTGATGTTCTGGGCCAATGGCTTTTTGCAGCCTCAATCCATTTTCCATGATTTTCCAATTTGCAAAACAGGAGAGATGGTTCTCAAAATTCTCGTGTTCAGACACTTTAGGATTTAGTTTTACCATTAATTAAACCCGTTGGTGAATCTCTGATGTTTTGTTTCATGGTGCGTAAACAGTTTATTTAGCTATATTTAGCTTCTTGTTTATTCTGCTTTACAAGATGACTCAATCAATTCATTGTATTCCCTTCCTAAATATAATTCTTGGTGTTCCCAAAAATCGATAATGATTTTAAAAATACAACTTATTGCAGCCCCAAACTTTGGAAAATGCACCTCGCCCATCTCGTTAAACCAAAGATCTATTGATACAAGCCTACTAAGAAATACTAACGTGAAAGCGAAGGTGCACCAGGAGATAAATGAAAACCAAACTAAATTAACAAACACCCGTTCGGCAACTCAGAATCAATCTGAAGGCATGTGGCAAAATTTAAAGTCGGCCATCATAGAACCTTGTAAGAAACACCTGAAACCAGAGAAAAGAACAAACCGAAGAGATTGGATGACCAATAAAATATTAAGGCTTACGGAAGAAAAGAGAAACCTAAAGAATTCAGACACACAGAAGTATAAATAATTACAGAAGGAGATCAAATATAAATGTCGACAAGCTAAGGAAGAGTAGCTGAAAGAGAAATGTTCTGCAAATCTGCATATACTGCACGACTCTCATAATGTGCATAAGAAAATAAAAGAGTTTAGTCACACATCGCTACAAATGAGGAAGGAAACATTGTGCCGAATATTGAAGACCAACTGACCTTATGGGAAGCATACCTCAAATCCCATTTCAATGATCAAAGAGAAGAAATAACTACTAGCGGTAACAATGACACTGGACCATCTATTTTAAAAGAAGAAGTACAAACAGCAATAAAATCAGCCAAAGATGGAAAAGCTCCTGGTCCTGACGACCAACCTACAGATGTGCTTAAGCTGATCGAAGAAAAATATTTAGATGCTATAACCTCCATATTTAGTAAAATCTATGAAACAGGAATAATACTACAAGAATGGCTTCAGTCAACGTTTGTCACAATTCCTAAGAAGTGTAATGCCAAAAATGCGAAGAAAACCGTACGATTAGCCTAATGAGCCATACTCTAAATATATTTCTCAAAGTCATCCACCGTAGGGTTTACAAGAAACTGGAAGAAGATATAGCAGATACCCAGTTTGGCTTTAGAAAAGGAGTTGGCATAAAGCAAGCCTTATTTGCCTTCAATGTCTTGATGCAGCGGTGTATGGATGTCAACCAAAGGGTGTACGCCTGTTTTATAAATAATAATAAAGCATTTGATAAAGTGAGACACAAACAACTAAAACTGGAACGAAAAAATCTCGACACAAGATATATACATATAGTAGTAAAACTGTACCTAAACCTAAGTGCGTCCATTCGCGTCCAATTCGAACTAACGAAAGCCGTTGACATCAAGCGAGGAGTCAGACAAGGGTGTGTTCTCTCTCCACTCCTGTTTAACATCTATTCAGAAGAAATCTTCACCGAAGCCCTCGAAAGAGAAGACGATGGAATACGAGTTAACGGCATCCCACTGAACAACTTGCGTTACGCGGACGATACAGTACTTCTCGCCGAAAACGGGCCGAAGACCTTCAAAATATTTTGAAAAACGTCGTTACAACTAGTCGAGAATATGGGCTGGCACTCAATGTTGAGGATGTTGTGGGGTCATCTACAAAGAATGAGAAACACAAAGTCAGTTAAGAGAATATGGGAAGCCAGACCAGGAAAACGAAGAAGCAGAGGAAGACCAAGACAAACATGGAACAACTGCATAAACGAGATTCGGAAAAACAGAGGAAAATCATGGGCAGAGGCAAAAACAATGGCTAAAAACAAAAAGGGGTGGGCAAAATTTGTACATATGTAAAACAAAAAACCGTATTAGACACCCTACACCTACACCATAATATGTGTTGGCTCAATTTTTGCCACATCAGATATTGTTAGCTCAATTCTGATATTTTTAGGCCGGCGAATTACCTTCAGCTGAATACTGACTATTTTTAATCCATAAAAACAAGTTCAATACTAATTCTGCTGTCTTATTCTTATGGTAGGTAATCATATTTGTATTGCCAAGACGTCGATTAATAAACAATGGGATTTGCATTAATGAAACTTATTTATTTAATAAAAACTAATGATACAAAAATATAAAAGGTTATATAATCGTATAAAAAAATATGGCAATCGCTCTCTTCTTTCGCTCCTTCCAACGACCGTCATTCTGTAACAATTAGAAAATGGTCGTGAGTTTACAACTCAGTGAGACAATTGTAATTAGCTGACCCGAGTAATACAATAGCGTGATCTGAGAGTGTCCATTTAATACTACACAGATAATCGATTAAATGACTATCAGATCTATCACAACACCCCACACAGAATTCGGTATTGTGATAATACAGTTTGACAAACTACGATTGCTATTGTGGCGTAATAAACATGTAACACCCCACACAGAAATCGGTGAAACTGTTATTTCACCGATTGCAACCATCCCACACAGATAACGATGGTTCAACCTTATACTCTCATACAACCATACAATGACTCACCTTCAATTTATCCATACGGACACTAAACAATAAAACCTTATTGAAACTATTCTAATAATTCGTCACTGCCTACTTCGCTTGGTGACACTCACATAATGCGCTCCAAGTGCGTCAGTTCCCTTCGAAGGGTCTGAGTGGTAACTTGGCCTTGAATTTATAAGCAGAACTGCCTTATCGGCCCTATCTCATACGCCCGAACCTAAATATTATGATTTACCATTTTAACAAATTGGGTGGCATAACATATGGTAGAAGGGATACTGATTATACAGGGTCCGTCATTTCACCTCCCGTCTTCTATAGCTCAGTTACTAATTGAGTTAGGATTTTGATATTTTTCAGGCTTTACTTGCATTCTGGAGCGTATTTCAGGAAAATATGTCTGATTATACAGGGTGTCCCAAAAAAGTATGACGTCATCATGATGTATATTTTTAGATTGCATGGTATATTTTTTGTTGCTTATTTGGGTGCCCTTTATGGATGCCTACATACCCATAATATTTTATTCCCATTACATTTTTTTTAATCCCTTTTCATTTTCAATGTTGGGAATTGAGATAGGGTTGTTATTAGGAAAAATGTTTGTCTTTTAATTCCGCATGGAATTACATAAAAATATAGTGGGGTTCCAATTTAAAATAAAAAAAATAAAGTGCTTTAAAGTATGAAAAGTTTGACACGAAATTTTGGACACTCTGTATAATGCATATCAATAAAACTTGTTTAACGCAACTATCAGACCTTATTTAATGAGTACCTTGTATGGTTTTATTAACGAGGCACTATTTTAATCCCTTATTAATTGTCTTAACCAATGGTGCAAAACTGTTTTTTTTTTTCAGTTTTTATTTGTTTGGTGCTAATATCACTGAATCGATTTCAATAAAATTTTATGGGTCAATAGGCATCCATAAAGGGCACCCAAATAAGCAACAAAAAGTATACCATGCAATCTAAAAATATACATCATGATGCCGTCACACTTTTTTGGGATACCCTGTATAATCAAAACTATTTTCCTGAAATACAGCCCAGAATGCATGTATAGTCTGCAAAATATTAGAATCCTAACTCAATTATTAACTGAGCTATAGAAGACGGGAGGTGAAATGACGGACCCTGTATACATATATATATATATATATATATATATATATATATATATATATATATATATATATATATATATATATATATATATATAAATAAAGAGGACGCGGGTTTATTTCAACAATGCATTAAGAAAACATATTTCTTTGGAAAAGAAAATTTAAAAATACTGCACGTTGGAGAAAACCACCTAGTGGTTACGCAACAAACTTTCAATTTAATAACATTTTATCTAATGATTTACTGAAAGAATTATTTGACTTGTTTTTATTTTTATTTTAGTATGCGGTATATGTAGTAGTAAGTAGATACATAAAAAGTACATAAGTACATAAAAAAAGTGGGACAGGTTTTTTGCCTGGTGTAAATTTGGTTGTGTTGAAGATGTCAAAAAATGATGCAATTGATAGACTATCCATTTTCAAATTCTCTATTATTCTTGCATTATTAAAAGCACTAACTTGAGGGGTCATTCCAAAATGTGGCTTATTATTAAGTAACATGTAGGTGTTTATGTTATAATGACAATGACATGTTACTTGATACTTCTTTGCAGAGATGAATGACTTTATAACACAGCTTAATTTTAGACAAATTCACTATAACATTGGTCCCACTTTTTTCTTGGCCGCGATGTATACCTACATCAGCGTGCGTTGTTTTCTCACGTGCTATGTTGCGGAACAACCCGTTCTTTATATACCCTAAACGCACAAAATTAAAGATATCTTAACATTAATGACACGATGCCATGACATCAAGCTGTAATATTAGCGCGCTCTAATAGTTATTATTATTACAAGTATCTAATATGAAGTTTTTCTAGACGAATCGTTACTGTTTCGGATGAGGCATAGCGAGTCGGGAATAGCAGATGAGTGTGAAGAAAGTTAATTTTAAATGTGTTACAAACAACATTTTTTTGCATATGCTCCCAAAAACATATTGAAACCTTCTATTATGAGAATAATATAATAAAATAATGTAATCAGAGCAAATTTTTCTCGCATACAGTGAGCTTCGGATTTTAATTACCATGTCACCATAGTAACAAAATTGTTTTAACCTCGGCCACTTTTTGGGATTGAGTCCATAAAAGACTTCTTTTTGGAACGAATATGTCCGTAAAATATGTATTTTTGGGAGCATTGGGAAATATTATAGCACTGGATCTATAACAGCTTACTTTTTACATGATTTACACGTCAAAGCTAATCACTTTCTGATAATAGTAGATAAATATATTTTAAAGAAGTAGATGATCAATGAAATATTGTTCTAAGTATACAGGGTGATTTATACCACGAAGCGAAAATTGAAAATTTAAATTCGAGATTGGATTTTAACCAAAAAAATGCGAAATAACTTTTCTTCCGATCTGCCTTTGTTTTGATGATATCGTGATTCAAAGTTTTGAAAGATATAATTACATGATTTACAAAAAAACAATAGTAGACCATATGAACATTTAATTTAATCACTGCAACTTTTACACTGCAAGCAAAATCATTGCGATTACTTTGGTACTAATACCTGGTTCATCTAGCACTGCATTAAGTACTTCTTCTTGTGCAGCGTTGTATTATTGATTAACACTACCAAGTATGACGATTGCCAATTCCGAATTGTCACAGTCTTTGAAATGCATCGGAAAATACACGCGAGATGGTTGACTTCTATTCGGGAAGTTTCTTTGATATTCCCGACAACTTTCTAAAGCATTGCCGTTGCAAAAGCCGTAAACGAAAATAATGTCGGCATATTCTTCATTGCCGAACTACGTTCTTGACAAAATTTGTATCTTTATTACCAAACAATTAAGAGAAATACGCTAAGTATGTGATAACTGTCAACAAATATTAAATATGTCTTTTGTTTCGAAGCAATTTAGATGACTTATAATTTATTTTATGGACAAAAAATAAATAAGTTCAGAAAACGTCATGCCACGATATCTCCAAAACAAAGGCCGAATGGAAAATAGGTTATTTTTCTCTTTTTGCTTAAAATCAATTCGCCAATTTTAAATTTTCGCCTCCTGGTATAAGGTAAAATGTGGTTAAATTCAGCATTACATTTAAATCGGATGGATATAAAAAAAATATAGACATAATTACAAAATGATAACACGGTCATAAAGTTGGTTATTTGTTATAATAGGGGGTTCTTTTGCACACAATGATGTTTATGCTAAGTCTAGAAAATTTGCAATAAGATATTTAGGGGTTCAACAGGTCTGTGTGCTTTTTTTCGCAAATTTGTTTTATTGTATTTAATGGATTAATTTTCGCGTATGTTGAATACGCCGAGAATATTTTGAATATATCTGTAATTTGATTACACACAGAGTCAGTTGCAAAATTAGTGATGCACGATGCACAAGTATTAAAGGGCAAGCGATAGAAGATTTAATTTACAAAATTGCAAAGGTAATCATTGTACTTACCTATTAAGAAATATTAAGAAATATGAGTGAGATCGTTTAATTTTGCTATAACCCATGTACCATCTGACTGTGTATATTTTTAAATTTGGCAAGATTAGGTAATATTGTCTTTCTTTTCGTGTTTTGGTAAACACGGCCTGGAGGTGCGTGCGTTTGTGTGCGAGAGGGGCAATTGCGGCGGCTACGCCGGGCGGATCAATTTTAATGAAATTACATCGGCCCGTGTGATAAAATTAACAAATTAACCGACTGTTAATTAGAATGATACGCGAGGCATACATAAACAAACGGCGGGATCGTTTCCGTGGGGGCAGCAGGGGCGGCGGCAGCCACCCCCGCCCCATGAATAATAAATGGGGCGGGTTCTAACAATGACGCAACTACAATCGCGGCACAGATTGGCGCTGAACCAACGCACGCGCCCTCCATATATTCTCCTGCTTCTGCTGCTGCTGCTCTTGCTGCCCCCCTCGGACATTCTTTAAGAGACCCGCACCCGCCTCCTCCGCGGCCGCCCCCGGACGCGCGGGGCGTCTCGTGGAAAAAATGGCGCGTTAAGTCGCCGCTTCATAAATCAGCAGCCGCGGAAAGTTGGTAGCGGCCAGGATGCAGAATTCGCACGGTTAAAAACTTATGTGCATTTTGCGTAATTGCCGGAAATTCTGCACGAACATATAAATGCTCATTATGGTTTCATTGAGCGATAATCGACGTTAATGTTGCACGCGCGCGGACCGTAATTTTCTTTGCCTCCTGAATAATTGATGCACATCGCTGCATTCTGATGATGTAGGCTGGTTCTTGTTGGGTGGGTGCAGTGTCAACGTTCGACAGAGGAACTGGAACCGTTGTGATCCCGGGGGATCGACGTCCCGTCGCCATCCGATTAGCAGCAAATGGACGTGCGATTGTCTGTTGTCACCGCCTGGTAATGCCGCCCTCTCTCTGATCTCCGCGATATCGCCCCGATGCGCCGCTCTATCCATTAAGATCTTTCCAGATTACCGAATTACATCGACGCAGATAAGCCCATTGCCCGACGCCGACGCCGACGCCGACGCCGGGTACGACGGGAACGACAAACAACAAACGACGCTGTATGCTCCCGTTTAATTTCGCGGACGGATGAATCAATAACGCGGGCTCCGAGCCACCAATCCGCACTGTAAATAGTCAAGTTAGTTAAATGAGGCCGCCTATATTAACATTTGATATGAATAAAACAATCGTTAAACATCTTACATCAATCACCCCCCCCCCCCCATCCACCACCCCCTCATATATATATATATATATATATATATATATATATATACACCCCTCGGCGCAAAGACAAACATGAAATTCAAAGGGTTTAATATTAAAGCCGCGTAACTACGTTTCGCCTAATATATCCGGGCACCGCGCGCGCCAGTCTACTAATAGAAGCAAAGCGTAACATTGTAGTTATATAATCGCTAATCTAACTAGTAGTAATAATAACAGAACTGTGAGCTGGAGTCGGAACATTATGTACGGCGAGAGGCAGGACGGGGCAGGAGCGAGAGAGTTCCATTCTGCGGAGTGCGCTGGGGGAACATAAACCGCCCCGCATAATCTATAGAGGAAGGGTTGCGCGTTATGATTGCCAGCGTTAATATTTAATCGACTAATTAATGCAAGAAATTACCTATTATGTACGTATGATTCGAGCCGCACGAATTATTGTGAAATATTACGGGGGCCTCCCTCGCCGCCTCTCGCAGGAGGAATTCTATGCCGCCCGGGCTAACTAGACTCGCTCGCCCGCCCGCCCCCGGGGCTCAGATCCCGTGAAACGTTTTAATTATTTCCATGCTACGCATACCTCTGGTGTTACATTTTAAAATTGTGCAAATACACGCGCACACTCAATACAGACGATTGAGTATTGTCCAAATATAAAATCTATTTTGAATAACATTGCAAGGTATGCAATACATTGCAATATGTGGTAATATTGCATATGTGGAAATCTTCCTGTAACATTACAGGAAGAACCACTTCAGACAGAATTATTAACTTTAAATGTAACTTTGTAAATAAATTATATACTGAAGGAAACAAAAATTTATTTCAGTACCTACTACCTATGTATAGTATACCTAATGGCGTTTCTAAAGTACCATGGCACTTGCCATGAGCGCAATTTGATGATGGCGCTGGATCGCTTGCCGCAAAAATAGAAAATATATATAATCTAGAAATTGTATTTTGTTTTAATCACAGGCCCATTGTAAGTACTTTTAGGATGGTGACCAGCTCTTTCGGAATCCGAAGCAAATTTTACCATTTTATCTACCAACTGATGAATTGGTTTGGTATACATAGGAATATAACATGTAAACCAATATGTATGCAGTTTCCAGATTCCCCGATTATTTAATTGAACAAGGACAAGACCAAACAAATATTAAGAAACCATAAATCAACCTTATGGTCAAATTTATGGCCAACATTACCATAATCTGAACTAAAGAATGCTGTTGTTCGCCAATGTGCAAACATTACAAACAATCGGTAAACATGAGGCAACATTTTTACAACATCCTAAGCTTCTGTTTAACAGAAAATAGTGGTTTGTTTGAGCATTTATTCTAAGAATTGTATATTGTTTTAATTATATTTATATATTAGTGATACTCGGCAACATCAATTTCCTTCGTTCAATTATGTTTACTTTCTACATCATAAAATTTATTGCTTTCCTTAAGCAAGGTCGACATTGTTTCAAAATAGATTTGTATTTATTCTGATTGTCAATTACTTTTTGTACTTCCTTACCGGATATGATGTTGCAATAGAATAAAACATTAAAAACTGATGTTTGTCTTTAATTGTTTAATGAAAGGCATTTTAACACATCGATTAAAGAAACTTAGCCATGTTTACATGTATTTATCATA
The DNA here is from genome assembly GCA_951805005.1 of Othius punctulatus. NCBI lineage: Eukaryota > Metazoa > Arthropoda > Insecta > Coleoptera > Staphylinidae > Othius > Othius punctulatus. Next base: position 75,066,083 of record OX638138.1, read on the forward strand.
ATTTTCACATTTTCTCCCCTCCGGTAGTACATCGATAGTAGTGCAATTAGGTAGAATTTTGTTTCTAAACATTTGTTTACTCTTATAATTTTACTCTAAAATAATCGAGGAACCAGGAAGTTACATAAATGTGGATTTACATGTTAAATTCCTATGTATACCAGTCCAATTCAAAACCCGTTATACCGGTGGTTCATTTAAATGAAGACATCAAAATATTTCCAAAATTGAGCATAGTACGAAAATATATTCCAGATTAAAGTTAATATAATTGAGGGGGCTCATTCACACGTCCTAAAATTAGACCACCCTACCACCACTTTTGAGTAGACGGGGTTAATTTTGAAATCTTAAATAGGAACCCCTATTTTTATTGCATATTAGGATTCTACGATAAAAAGTATAAAGGTTTTAATCAAACTATTTTTTTATACCTGTAGATAGCGCTGCAGACGGTGAAAATTAATTATGTCCGTTTTCCAAGGAAAATCCTCGTATTTTATTACAAAATAATACAAAACAAAAAATTAAAGTTTTACGGAGTGATTATTCTCAGTGAGTCCTCTCACCTCTCACCATCGGAGTGTTAATATTATTGACATATGTACATAACATCAAAGATGAATTTAGTGCCGATTTGATAGATTTTTATGCCGAAAAGGTGGCTTCTGCCGCTGTAGAAGTGTCAGAAATTTTAATTGATGACGCAGATTTTATCGCCATCTGCAAAGATTTAAAAAAATGTGTGTTGATTCAAACCTTCATAGTTTTACTAATTAAATGCTCCCGCATTTACGTGGTTGCAAGATTCATCTCCCACAATGTTTTTACCACGAGGTGCCATCTATGTGCATATCTCATGTTTCGTCTACAGGGTGTCCCAAAATTACCGGAACACCTTATGATATACTTCATCTGATTCGCAAGTGGCAGGGGTTTGGGGTAACATAGATGGTAAGAGTAAGGAATGTGTCTCAACTCATACGTATTTAATATCTGCTTAATAAATATCCTTACACACAATATACAGGATGTATTAACGCTCCGGGAATGGTCAACCACGGGGTTATTAATTAAAATATCATAACAATGTTTTGTACAAAAGTTACAGACTAAACTTATGTTTTTTTAAATAATGTTTTTAAAATTAATTCACGCAAATCACTCCGAAGGTATGTTCGATAGCAGTTTACTGGATACATAAATTAATTTGATGCTGAAAGTGCTGGCGGTTCGGATTCTATGAATCATATTTTCTCTAGTTTTTTAAATTAATTTAACCTTGTATTTCTTTCTTAATAACAGTTGAAAAACCTTATTGTAGAAAAAAAGAGTTTATCCTTCATTGTTTATTATTTATTATTGTCAACGGATAACTGCTCTTTTCCTGAAATATCCGCAGCTTCACCTGCCAAAATTGGAAAACCAACTTTCTTTGAGTAATTATGCTAAAAAATCATATTTACTGTAGGCAGCAGGCAGCAGGCAAAGGAGCTGAACAAGATGCAGAGATTTTCCTGGCATTATCTACCAACTTGATAATCTGTAAAAGCAAGTGTGATAGTAAACCCAAATAAACTGTTTTCTACAATAATAATTTGTGGTAGGAGTGATTTATCTCTGGGAGGAGAGGAACGCAATAAGGGAAATATGCAAGAACTTTATGCCTTTTGTATCCTTGTCACACTTCCCACAGGACACAAAATGAACTTACATGTGAGAAAGTACTTCCTAAAAATATTATTTTTGTAGCAAATACTTGTATTGGTTTTTCAATTTTGGCAGATGAAGCTGCTGACATTTCAGGAAATGAACAGTTATCATTGAGTGTGTGATCTGTTGATATAACTAGTGGTGTGGTGGCCCTTGGTTTAATAAAAGTTTTGTATAAATATAATCTATGAAGCTGTGGAAGACAGTTACTAATGAAAATGGGATAAATACTAAAGTATATAAAAATATAAATAACAAAGTCATTATTATTCTAACATTACAAATATTGAATCGTATATTAAATTTGTATGATAACCAATCAGAATGTTCAAACATCTACTGAATACAGTCTAGTGGTGTATGTGTAATAAGAGAAGAATTCCCTGGATTTACCTTGCTAGAAAACAATTTTATTTATATCACGCGCGTAAATGTCACTCTAACCAGTCTGGTAAGGTAACTATTCCATGCACCGTGCATGTAATGGTTGACACGAGCCACTGTAAAAATATTTACTCACAATCAGTTGAAAATATGTGCAATTATGCCTTTTAAAGCAGTCGGAAAGTGACTCATTGTATAATTTTACTTCCCGGCTAGCCGGGAATACACTTTCACAGCTAGCATGTGCTACTGTCACTTGATTGTGATAAATCACATAACTTTGAAAGTAAACTAAGAACAATATTAATCTATTTAGAACAATTAATATTGACGGTTCATTACAATTATGATTTATATTGACTGTTAACGTCAAGCCATGTTTTTCCTGTATTTTTGATTGACAAAATATTTGCATCTGTCAAAATGACTAATTTGTTATTTTCCCTTGGCAACAATTTCACAGATCTTATTGATGAAATAATTTATTAGTTTTTTATAAACCATGCAAGATTGTGAATAAAATAGTATACAAACCTTGCGGGAAAGATCATTCCAACCTCGTGCTTATAGCTACCCTCGGCGCTTTGCGCCTCGGGCATCTAGAGAAGCACGTGGCGATAATGATGAGTTGCCCCGCTCGGTATGTAATGTACTATACTTGTCCCGTGTCAAATTTATCAATCCCTTGTCATTGTTATATTATTTTAATTCAATTAATTATCAATTATTATTATTTGGTATGTTGGTTTCAACTTTGCCGTCGATTGATTTAAATATAAAAGTGCAATTGTGATTGAAATTATGATATTGTGATATTTTTACACTGACATATGATATATTTTATACTGTCATGTTATTATTTTAATTTAACTAATTACTCCTATTTAACAAATAAAATATTGTACATTATACGCCAGGTAATAGTTTTCACTGGCTCTATAAGGTGGCAGACTCTCCTGCGGCTCATCAGTCATGCCCTTGTATCGCCAGTAAAAACCCTCTTAATCGGCTTATAATGTAATATACTCTTCTTCTACAATTGCTTCTAGAGAAGTACGTCACCAAATTCCGACTCCCTTTTTGCTACTCAACATTACCTGCCGTTCTTCACTTCTTTCTACAAATAGTGGCCGAGTTTCTTAATTCGAGGTTGACTACGCCCCTAAAGAAATTTTATAAGGTGGTGTCGTTCCTTCCATCGAATATCGCCATGGAAGTAAGGGATATTTTGGTAGTTCCCCGTAAGATATTCCTTATGAATATTTGAATGAAGAAATTATAAAGCGGACGACCTTGTCCGGAAAGAGAAGGTTGCAATAGCTGTTATCCAACGAGGTACTGGGTGACCAGGCACCTCAACTACTACTAGGCGCCTACTATTAGGCGCCACATCAGTAGACATAGCTTTTCTCACGGATAATTTTCTTCGGAGGTTACCCTCTGAAGTACGAGTTTTCACTGTTTCTTTGCAAGATTTGGCATATATGGCCGCCCAAATTTTGAAGATATTGACTCCACCGACCATTTGTGCGACCAGAGTATCCACCTCTTCATTTGCAAACAATTTAAATTCAAAGATATCTGCTTTGTATACCTAAATTGCCTTCACAGCTCATGTCAAACGTTTACAACTATCTTCTCCTAAAGATTACGTAAAATCTCCAAAATTGCATCGTCGCCAGAGGTAATCGTCACGTGGTCTTACATCATGATCAGCCGACCAATGCGTACAACCTGGCAAATGGGAACACGTATCTCCGCAGGATTGTTAGGAACCTGCAATCCTGCACTTGTTACAGGTCAATTATTGTTTGTCACTGATACCCGCCTCAACGCCAAATTTCTGGTTGATACAGGAGCTCATCTAAGCAGTTTGACAGTTATTCAAAGATTCAATGACTCTAAAGTAAATTTAAATTGACATCAATTACAGGGTCAGTCGCACCCACTTTTGGCTCAGTGGAGTTACACATTGATATAGGTCTGGGTACGCTATTTATTTGGACGTTTGTGTTTGCCGATGTCAGCCACTCTATATTGGGTATAGATTTTCTACGTCACATAAATTGTACTGCTTTTTTCCCTCTAAATTTGGATCCACCTTATCTTCAGTTTCGTCTGTCCCCTACCAGGCTCTACTAAGAGAATTTCCCACTCTTCTTACTCCCCTTGATTTAACATCTCCCGTTCTACATTCAGTAACTCATTGTATACAGACCACTGGACCACCTGTAAGTTGCCGCTCACGCAGATTATTACCCCAGAAACTTAAAATCGCTGAAAAATAATTTGATTATTTATTACAATTAGGATTTATTAGGCCATCTTCCAGCGCATGGGTGACAGCGTTACACATTGTTCCAAAAAGCGATAGTTCTTGGCGCCCTTGTGGTGACTACAATGCCTAAAATAAGGTCATCTTGCCAGACAGGTATTCCTTACCGCACTTGCAGGTTTTCATATACAATTGACACGGTTCCTTCATGTCTCCAAAATAGATCTAGCAAAGGCGTATCGTCAAATTCCGATAAATTCTAAAGACATTCCTATGACTGAGATTATTACGCTTTTAGCCTCTATGAATACACACTTATGAGCTTTAGCCTGCGTAATGCAGGTCAAAGTTTTCCTAGATTCATAGACACAGTCTTACGAAATTTACTCTTTTGCTTTACATATCTTGACAATATTTTTATTTTCAGTGCAAACGAATTCGAACATCTACAACATTAAAAATTGATTTTTCAACGATTTTCCAGTTTTGGCATTCAAATTAAATTGGACAAGACTGAATTTGGAAAAAGCCAGTTGAATTTTCTAGTTCAGACTATTTCGCCTGATAGCATAATACTACTGCTATCTGAGGTCGACACTATTACATCTTTTACGAAACCTACCACTTGTACTACAAGGACTATGTAAGAACCTAATAATATTAAAATCCATAATTTTACGAGTCGGAACAAAACTGCGTAAATATCATAGCAGGCCGCGGCCGACGACGCGTTGGCCCAGCGAGGTCATTCATTTTGCTGACTTCGTGGTTTTGGGCAAATGTAAACAAGCACACGATCAAAATGATGACACAGAGAAATAAGTCGTGGGAATATGACGGGAACTCGAAACGGCGATTGCGTAATTCGGTGACGCGTATGGGAAGGGGTCAATTTGCAGCGGTAAGCAAAATTATCATAAGACGGGGGAAGAAGAGTAAAAAGTGGGGGACCAGTATGCCAGTATAAATAGAAGTGCGGCACTCAAACGGAGCCAGTTAGATGTACCGATCGAGACAGAACGTCACGCTGTCCGACGACGACTCATATATTTTAAACATTAATTCCTCAGGTGAATATATAACACAAGTTTATCAAATGTAATTCACACTAACAATTCCAAAGTCAATTCCATAATAATGTAACCTATCTAGTGATATTACCGCGCCTTGAAGCTGGTAATGAACGAAGTTTAATAAGGGTATGAAATGTAGGGAGCCTCACGCCACTGCGGAGTTGACCCATACTGCATTTTATACCTTGTCCTGACAATATTTTCGTACTGACAGGAGAATATTGTAACATGCCTTCCTTTCCGCCGTCGCAAAACATTTGATCAAACATCTTTTCACACTAACACTTCTAAAGTAATTTATCCATAATAATGTAACCTATCTAGTGATATTACCGCGCCTTGCCGCTGGTAATGAACGAAGTTTAATAAGGGTATGAAATGTAGGGAGCCTCACGCCACTGCGGAGTTGACCCATACTGCATTTTATACCTTGTCCTGACAATATTTTCGTACTGACAGGAGAATATTGTAACATGCCTTCCTTTCCGCCGTCGCAAAACATTTGATCAAACATCTTTTCACACTAACAATTCTAAAGTAATTTATCCATAATAATGTAACCTATCTAGTGATATTACCGCGCCTTGCCGCTGGTAATGAACGAAGTTTAATAAGGGTATGAAATGTAGGGAGCCTCACGCCACTGCGGAGTTGACCCTTACTGCATTCTATACCTTGTCCTGACAATATTTTCGTACTGACAGGAGAATATTGTAACATGCCTTCCTTTTCTCGTCGCAAACATTTGAAAAACAGTGTGGCCTCATTAATCAATCGGTAGTTAAATAAAAAGTTGCGTCAGGGGAACATAACTTAATAATTTAGATATAAATAATTCAATGATATTTGTAATTAAATCGTATAATTAAACTTGCTCAGCCCTCCGATATTCACGAAATCTCAGAATTATGAATGAATGAAACGAATATTTGTATGTGCTTAAATAGACAGAAAAGTAGAAGTAGAATAGAGCTTTATCATACTAATCTATAATCAATTTTGAATAACAATACCTATTAAAGTTTTTACGATCACATGGCTGATAGTGTTGGTAAACGCGAATACTAGCAATATCTCCGAATGAGGACACATTGGGTGCTTGCAGCACTGGAATCGCTTGAAGTACTTTAATGTGAAGTTATGTGATTCGTTCCTATCCACAAGGTGGCGTTGAAATACATTGGTAGGCACCGTGCTAATGAATTTCGATGCAGTGATCACATGTATCAGATATCCTTCTCGGCACAATTTGAAGATTGTGGCGCATGAAGTCGCTAAGTAACACTTTGTAATTCCAACCGTAGTGTTAATAAGTTACTCTGTTTACAAAATAAAATAAATCATTCAAATTCAAAGAATATAATAACTTTTCAATAATTATTAAACAAATCTATTCCAAAATTTAAATAAATATAACTAAATAAATAACGTCCAATTAGAGTAACAAAATTGTCTTTTATTTACCTGTCGCTTGCATAACCTTTTAAAATGAATAAATAATATGAAATCCATGTATCTGTGTTTTACTTGCTAACAAAAATTCCTTACAGACACATTACCCATAAAACGAACCAAACTGAGTTATCACGATTTTGATTTAAAAATCAAACACAACGTAGAGTACTACCACTAAATCACGAGCCAAATCAATATTACAAATTACGAGAATTTGTAAATCACGAGCCAAATCAATTACTTGAATTATAAGAATTCATGTAATATGCAGTTAAAGAAATCAAATGCATCCAATTGCATTTAAGGATGAATTGCAGTTAAATAAATGCAATGAATAATAAATATTACAAATTACGAGAATTTGTACAACACCTGGGTTCGAACCGTTACATTGGTGCCGTGACCAGGATTATTTTTCTGGTCATTACACCACATTGTTGTCTAGTGACCAAGATATGGGTTTATTAAAAAAATGTGTCTGTGGGTAATTAACCATTGTTAGTAAACAGATATTAATTATAAATAGGGAATAAGTGCAAGCGAGAGTGTAAATTTAAAGGTGAAGGAATGATAGATAAAAAAATATATATATATATAAAAATTAAAAAAAATAGTAAAAAAAAAAAAAACTGAGAAAAGAAATAAAAATATTTAAAAAAATATATATATATTAAAATACATAAAAATTGAAAACAAAAGAGTAAATTTGTTTGGAAATAGGGGCGTTATAAGTAAACAGTCGAAAGCACGGAATGTATGTCGAATAATTATATAATTTCTCAGAAAAGAACAGGAGAACAGAAGAGCTTCGCACATGTAAGAGGGTCGATAACAAGTTGGCAGCAAATATCGCAAAATAGCATTTACCGTAATTGATCTAAAGTTATCCATTAAGGATGAGATATTCAGTTAGAATTCAGTCACGTTCAAAATTTAATTTGCATAAAAATGACGATGCATGGAATGTTATAAAAAAAAAATGTTTTCTTAACATTTTATTATTGAACATTTAAGTGGAAATAGTAATTTTAAAGTTACTCCAGTTCAGTAAAACCAGTTTGAGAGAAGTTATGGGTGCATTTGGACAGCTATCTGACTGTATTTGTGGGTGTGTTGTTTCAAAGAGAGGTCGGGATAATTGAATAAATTCATAAAATAAAATGGTAAAACTATAACATTTTATAAAAATAAACATATATTATCAGTTTAAACAAAAGAAATATTGAGTGCGGGAAAGGGACGGTTGGAGATATTTCAGTGTAACTTCAAATAATAATTTCAAAATTATTTGAAAAATTCTGGAATAAAATATGAAAGGTGTTTTGATATCAGTTAATGATAAAATAAATATGCATGTTTGGTAGCAAGGCAATATTGGGTACTGTAGAGGCTTGCTTGGAGAATTGGTGGCAGTAGTTTTGTTCTGGTAGTATAGATAGTGATTGTGCTACGGATGGTATATAAGGAATGTGTATGATTTTGTTTGTTGGTATGAATAATTTGCATTGACGTAGCAATTGTATGGTAGAGCTATTGGAGTAAAGTAGTGTAGAAACTGATATCGAAACATTTGTTGTATACGTACAGATATGGAAGGGTTGAGAAATGTTCACTAAAATATTTTATCATTGTTTTCTAAAATTTAATAAAAATCGAAAAAGTATTGTCAGGGTATTAATAGATAATATAAATAGTGAAATATTGATGGAATGACAATATTAATTTATAAAACACTAAATAAAGGCAAACAGATTTAGAAAACGATTTCAATTATCTATGAATATGATTAAATGAGAGCAATAATATTATTGCATAACTGATTATTGTCAATCTTATAAAGTTGGTGCAATAGATTCAAATAAAGAAATATATATATATACAGGGTGTTTAAAACAGACGGGGTTCCGGTTTATTCATTTGCGGCTTATAGATGGCACGTACTCAGGGAGTTAGTTGAATTGGCAACATGGCATGCTCTGACAATATAATTTTATGATAATAAAATCTGTCAATGTTACATTGTTACTTGAGTGTAATTACAAAATATAATAATTGGTTTCAAACTCTTTTGTTCCACATCAACAAAATTATAGTCACTTAAGTTTATGCCATGTTACCGCCTTTAATAACTAAACACATGAACTATATTCATTCGTTTCAGAATACTAAAGTTTGGAATTTTATTTGCAATAATTAGCACTGTGAATCAAAATACAGTGTTGACAATTAGTATATATTTTCCCTTAAATGAAGATGTTTTGTGCCCTCTAGGGAGAAGATAGTGTTTTTTTTTCGAGAACACTCTGTATATACACAAAATATTGCTTTTCATACAAAGAACATGTTATAATACATACATTTTTAAAAATATTTTCATATCAATATATTGGATTGTCTTTGAAGCAACATATCTTATAACTATATTAATAAGTTTTAAGAGCTAAACAGCAAATGCATCCTTAATATGATATGAAAGAACAAGTTGTTATATTTGAAGTTGAGCAAATGTAACTTGAGACAGTTTGAAATAATAATAATAATAATAATGGCATCAATAATGGAAATGCTGATTTTTAGAAACATTGCGGTGTCAATAAATCTAATTAAATAAATATAAATATTCACGGGCTGACGAAATAAGATTTTTTTTATTCGAATATATTAACGCAACTTCATGTAAGTAACAACCGGGATACAATATACACAGGGAACTCTGGGATGGGGGCGACAAACCGGGATACAATATACACAGGGAACTCTGGGATGGGGGCGACAAACCAGGACACCATATAACTACAGGGAACTCTCGGATTGGGGGCGACAAACCAGGATTCCATTAAATACAGGGAACTCTCGGATGGGGGCGACAAACCAGGATACCATATAACTACAGGGAACTCTCGGATGGGGGCGACAAACCAGGATGCCATATAACTACAGGGAACTCTGGGATAGGGGCGACAAAACAGCAAGTCATTGGCACTAGGTTGCCATTACAGAATTTTAAGGTTAAAGTAAGGTGTCAATAAAGGTTAGTATAATTCTACCAAAGAAAACTTTTGTTTATCGATGATGTTTGAGTTTATTGGATCGAAGATGTGTGTATCTGCATCTGTATCTGCATATACATACATGTAATCATGACTGATTATATAACAATTGCATAAAAACTTGATAATTAGCCTCAACATGGAGTTATCAAACTAATTCGAAATGCAATAATTGTTTAGATAACAGCAGACATGACCAATTATTGGAGACGGGGTTGCCGACCTGTACCATAGGCAGTCAATTGCAGACAACTAGATGGGGAGATGCGGAGGAAAGCCATCCAATGTCCTGACTTCTAGGAGAACAACATAGCAGACCGACCAACACAGCAATGGCAATGCTGTATACAGCAGGCAGCCCAACCCAGCAATTGCAAGGTTGCATTGCAAAAACAATGCCAGCAGCATCAAAGAAGAAAGCGGGTAAAATGAGGTGCGCGAATAGTGTTTTCGATCGTAAGATGCGATTGCGGTTTAGTGTGCGGAGGTAAAACAAATGGGGGACGCCCCAAGAAGAAGAGACATTACTAAAAAGACTCTAAATAATATTGGTATTTTATTTGGCGCCTAGGCTGTTGGTTTTGATTTTTCGTTTGTTTGTTTCTTTGAATTTGTTACAGAATCCAGTACGTGTATGGAAAGCATGTTGCGTGATTAATGATATGAATATGCATGTGTACGAATATGAATTACGTCGATATCACTATTTTGAATTTCGCGACTTGTTAAGATTTAAGGGGTATGCCTTTTTGTCATATAATATAATCTTAAAAAAAAAAGGGGGGTATTTTCGTTTTTCATTTCTAGCAATTTTTAATCGCTTTAGAACGAATAACGAAATGGGGCGAATGTAAGAACCTAATAATATTAAAATCCATAATTTTACGAGTCGGAACAAAACTGCGTAAATATCATAGCAGGCCGCGGCCGACGACGCGTTGGCCCAGCGAGGTCATTCATTTTGCTGACTTCGTGGTTTTGGGCAAATGTAAACAAGCACACGATCAAAATGATGACACAGAGAAATAAGTCGTGGGAATACGACGGGAACTCGAAACGGCGATTGCGTAATTCGGTGACGCGTATGGGAAGGGGTCAATTTGCAGCGGTAAGCAAAATTATCATAGGACGGGGGAAGAAGAGTAAAAAGTGGGGGACCAGTATGCCAGTATAAATAGAAGTGCGGCACTCAAACGGAGCCAGTTAGATGTACCGATCGAGACAGAACGTCACGCTGTCCGACGACGACTCATATATTTTAAACATTAATTCCTCAGGTGAATATATAACACAAGTTTATCAAATGTAATTCACACTAACAATTCCAAAGTCAATACCATAATAATGTAACCTATCTAGTGATATTACCGCGCCTTGCCGCTGGTAATGAACGAAGTTTAATAAGGGTATGAAATGTAGGGAGCCTCACGCCACTGCGGAGTTGACCCATACTGCATTTTATACCTTGTCCTGAAAATATTTTCGTACTGACAGGAGAATATTGTAACATGCCTTCCTTTCCGCCGTCGCAAAACATTTGATCAAACATCTTTTCACACTAACACTTCTAAAGTAATTTATCCATAATAATGTAACCTATCTAGTGATATTACCGCGCCTTGCCGCTGGTAATGAACGAAGTTTAATAAGGGTATGAAATGTAGGGAGCCTCACGCCACTGCGGAGTTGACCCATACGGCATTTTATACCTTGTCCTGACAATATTTTCGTACTGACAGGAGAATATTGTAACATGCCTTCCTTTCCGCCGTCGCAAAACATTTGATCAAACATCTTTTCACACTAACAATTCTAAAGTAATTTATCCATAATAATGTAACCTATCTAGTGATATTACCGCGCCTTGCCGCTGGTAATGAACGAAGTTTAATAAGGGTATGAAATGTAGGGAGCCTCACGCCACTGCGGAGTTGACCCTTACTGCATTTTATACCTTGTCCTGACAATATTTTCGTACTGACAGGAGAATATTGTAACATGCCTTCCTTTCCGCTGTCGCACAACATTTGATCGAACATCTTTTCACACTAACAATTCTAAAGTAATTTATCCATAATAATGTAACCCATCTAGTGATATTACCGCGCCTTGCCGCTGGTAATGAACGAAGTTTAATAAGGGTATGAAATGTAGGGAGCCTCACGCCACTGCGGAGTTGACCCATACTGCATTTTATACCTTGTCCTGACAATATTTTCGTACTGACAGGAGAATATTGTAACATGCCTTCCTTTTCTCGTCGCAAACATTTGATAAACAGTGTGGCCTCATTAATCAATCGGTAGTTAAATAAAAAGTTGCGTCAGGGGAACATAACTTAATAATTTCGATATAAATAATTCAATGATATTTGTAATTAAATCGTATAATTAAACTTGCTCAGCCCTCCGATATTCACGAAATCTCAGAATTATGAATGAATGAAACGAATATTTGTATGTGCTTAAATAGATAGAAAAGTAGAAGTAGAATAGAGCTTTATCATACTAATCTATAATCAATTTTGAATAACAATACCTATTAAAGTTTTTACGATCACATGGCTGATAGTGTTGGTAAACGCGAATACTAGCAATATCTCCGAATGAGGACACATTGGGTGCTTGCAGCACTGGAATCGCTTAAAGTACTTTAATGTGAAGTTATGTGATTCGTTCCTATCCACAAGGTGGCGTTGAAATACATTGGTAGGCACCGTGCTAATGAATTTCTATGCAGTGATCACATGTATCAGATATCCTTCTCGGCACAATTTGAAGATTGTGGTGCATGAAGTCGCTAAGTAACACTTTGTAATTCCAACCGTAGTGTTAATAAGTTACTCTGTTTACAAAATAAAATAAATCATTCAAATTCAAAGAATATAATAACTTTTCAATAATTATTAAACAAATCTATTCCAAAATTTAAATAAATATAACTAAATAAATAACGTCCAATTAGAGTAACAAAATTGTCTTTTATTTACCTGTCGCTTGCATAACCTTTTAAAATGAATAAATAATATGAAATCCATGTATCTGTGTTTTACTTGCTAACAAAAATTCCTTACAGACACATTACCCATAAAACGAACCAAACTGAGTTATCACGATTTTGATTTAAAAATCAAACACAACGTAGAGTACTACCACTAAATCACGAGCCAAATCAATATTACAAATTACGAGAATTTGTAAATCACGAGCCAAATCAATTACTTGAATTATAAGAATTCATGTAATATGCAGTTAAAGAAATCAAATGCAACCAATTGCATTTAAGGATGAATTGCAGTTAAATAAATGCAATGAATAATAAATATTACAAATTACGAGAATTTGTACAACACCTGGGTTCGAACCGTTACAACTACAACGATTTTTAGGTATGACAAAATAAACTTTTATCACAGATTTATTAAAAGTGTTCAGCTATTCCGCAAGCTATTCCGTTATCAGAAATCACTGCGCAGAGTGTATGCCTTCTTATCTAATTAGATTTGTCATTTTCAACTATCTAAAATAGTAGTAACTGATATAGGTCGACTATTCCAGTCGAAATTGTGGCAGATTTTAATATACTATTTGATGTACCACATAAGACAACGACTGCCTATCATCCTCAATCCAAAGGATTGGTGGAAATGTTGAATAGGTAGGTCAAAGATTCACTTAAAATTACACGTGATCCACACAATTATTGGGTTTTACATCTTCCATAATCGTAATCGGACTGCGAACGGTCTACGAGATTTCATTAAATAGTACAGCAGCAGAATACGTCAATGGGAAATCAATTAGAATACCTCGAATTTTTTTGACTTGTACTCCTTGTAACAAACAGGCTACTGTTCTTAGTACTGATTTTGTCACAGACCCAAAGTGCAGGTTGCAGTACCTTTCACCTGCGCACTGTGGGACAAAGTCGACTTTTAGGGGGACAAAATTCTGAAACTCGATACGCACTCGAGACCCAAAATCTCTAAAAATACAGAGTTATGCAAAATCGATGCTGTAGACTCAGAAACTTAATGAAAGTTACCAAATCTGCTTCAAATTATACTGGGAATATAACTCATGCGTAAAACAGTGTCGTGATAACAAAGCGGTTTCTATAATTACGCATGTATTAATAACTAATAATGCTGAAAATACAACGGATGTATTTTACCGATAATACCACGAGCAAATGTCGGTCGTTGTCACAATTTCGAGTCGCCGACAGATCGCAGCGATGGCCGTTGCGATGGTGTTATTTATCGGTTGCGCCCACAAACAATCTAGTTGGCCGCTAATAAAAACATCACCCGAAATGCCAGTGTGTCTCAAGTACAAGTAAAATAGTAAAATGTGGTAATAAATGTGGTTTTCTGTTTGAAAGATGAAGTGATCTATAGTATATTGTGCACCAAGGCCGGAAAATAGGCTTTAGCAGCCCGTGGTGCCAAGAAACGAAGGGCTGCTAAAGCCTTCCGGCCTGCGGGACACACGCTATTTTTCCAACTACCTACAATATCTGACTTTTTTTGCTCTATAATCAACCGAATTTCGTTTCAGGTACGGCTGCACCTTGATGATTTTTCTTGTGTCAATATTTTGTTTTATTTTAAGAACCGATTTCAACATTGAATGTTCAACCACAATGTAGCACTATTTCCTTCTTTCTGCTATATACGCCAGTACTGTATTTTCTGTAACGTTTTTTGACTTTTTGGCCGTTTCCAACTACAAAACTTATTATATTGAAGTACATACCGAGTCTAAGATTTTATTGATTAATTAGGTTAGCGGTAGCGGCAACGGCAACTTCCCTAATATCGAGTGGTGTAGGCCAAGTGTTCATCACTGCTAACATCCATTGCACTTAATACACTTTTTTATTAGACAGAAGGTACAATATGTCTGTCACTGTCACATTTGTTTATGAAAAGTATGCTGCCATCTATGGGAAAATGTCTGAAACATTTTAGAGGCCCTAGAGCCTCTAAATCTCAATTTCCGCCCGCAATTTAGGACAGAAAAGTGATCTTTCAGAGCAGGTAGACGGAAAAATAAATATCGGTATTTTCGGTATTTCGGTATATCGGTATTCCTAAATATAATTCGTGGTGTTCTCAAAAATCGATAATGATTTTAAAAACACAACTTATTTCAACCCGAACGACGAAATGCACCGAGCCCGAAGGGCGGGACCGCGTGTAACACAGGAAATTCATGCGCCAGAAAGTTCGGCCACGGAATGGCAATTCCCAAATCAGGCGAAAAGCAAACCGGTTCAAACCCAAACCGAGTAATTCACAAGAAACACACCTGGCAAGCTAGACGATCCCAAACGCCGCGCTAGAACCCAAACGAGTGAAATCCCAAACTGGTCAAAAACAGAATTTAGGTACCAGGAGTGCAGATGTCAGCGGAGGTATAAATCCACACCGGATTGCGAGGCGGTGTGGATTTCCAAACGCATCGTAACGCATCTCCAAAGGCATCGTAACATAAGGGCGACTAGGGACGAATGAACGGCCCTCTCATACAGCCAGGTCCATTGTTGCTTTTCAACCTTTTAAGGATACTGAAACGGACCATTAACTGAATATTGAATGAAAAATAACATTCCATTAGTTAAATACCAATACCACTAAATTATCAAACCACTCATTCAACGGATGAAAATGTTCTTGTATTGGGGTGCAAATAAAGGCAAGAAGTAGGTACTTATATAAACAGTTATGTAAGTAATAATTTACTTATGTAAATTTCTATTAACGTGACGATATCCTCTGGTTCCTGTCATCCTGTTACAATTTTTGCTTAAGCGGCCTTGAGTAGCACTATGTTTGTCCGGCACTGAACATTCTGCTCTAGACCCATTCTGGATATAGCCGCGTTCGATATTTTACGTTTCTATGAAATACGGAGTTTGTATATTTCCATTCTGTTCAGTACGATGGTTTGCATTTTGCCGAGTTTATAAAATGTGAAGTTTGCGCCTGAACATTCTTGGCATTTACGGTTTGCGGCCGGACTTTCTATGGTTAGCCAGGCACCCCGAAGGGCGAGGTGCATTTTCCAAAGATTCGATAATGAGAACACCACTTGTTAAATTACCCCTGAAAATACAATGGCGGTATTAGAAAATCAAATAAAACCTTTTGATGAAAGATTATGATGAATATAAACATGTAAAATTATTTGAAAGCTATGGAAACGACTTTGCACACATTAATTTCGGTAATATGCATTGCGACAGTTCATTTTGAATTAAATTGAATTTATTCGGTTTTGGACTTCTCCAATATGTAATAAATATTTTACAAACTACAATATCGTAGAAAAAATAGCATTTCCTACTCGAGATAAAATATGTTTTTTTTTTTTTTTTTTTTTTTTTCGATCGTGGACTTGCCCGATTTCGAAAAAAAAAAAAAAAAAAAAAAAAAAAAACACCTGTGTTTTTATCTCTTGTTGCAAAATATACTATTCTTCTATTGATTATCGAGAAAAGGTTGCAAGACTCAAGATTGTTTTTTTTTTAATCAGGCTGCTTTCGATTTGAAAGCTATCAAGATCACTTTCAACAACATGTCACGTATAATATTGTCAACACCTCAAAACTATTTCTTGAGTAGGAGCTTTCCGAATCCAGAGTAACAATAAGTATTAACGTTAGTACGTCTAGTGATTAATAAAAACAGGTTTTCAGTGGTAATATAGTAACTTCCAACTAATATGAGCTGCTCGATAGTCTGTACACAGAAATGGGTGATAAATTTCTTCGATTGAATGGCATTTATAAGACATTTGAGTTTCTTATGCAAAAATAATATGCAATAATTCCAAACTGGAAGAAATTCGACCCAAGTGCACTTACTTGGCAAGTCAATGTAGTTTTGATACCGATGCCGAGTAACTGCAATGAAATAGTAGACTGCAGAACTAAGTAGTAGAAAATACGTAAGTATTTCAAAGCCTGAAGAACTACTTCGTTTTATTGTTGAACATGAAGATGAAGAAGTTTTTCCAAATCTAAAAGTTGCTATTAAAATTATGGTGACCTTATTGCTTTCAATAGAAAGTTGTAAAATATCATTTAGTGCAATTGGCGACCGAGCAGCCATTAAGCTCACACGTGCGGAATTCTCTCTCACAGTTTTAAGCGAAAAGTGCTAGAAAATCAAATCTAAATTTAATTTGGGTACAATCGTTGAAGATGGGTGAGGACGAGACCACAGATTCCTCGTTCAAAGAACCCTCAGAACGGAGAAAGCGTGGACGCCCGAAGGGTACTGCTAAGGCCATGCCGAACAGCAAAAAATTGGCAACACAAACACACACACAAACACACGGGGGTAAGACTGATATAAGTAACCACTCTACACAAACCACCCCATCCACACCCACACAACAAAAAAGTGCAGCCACAGATACCACTAGTCCCACACTAAAGATTAACGCCCACAACAGACAACAGAATGCAATGCACAAAGAGAAAATGAAACAAATACACAGTACACTAACAAACACATTCTCCATCACTACAACCAACCCCAATCTCACACGTTACGAACTATCTACATCATGGGAGAAATTACAACAAGAGGGAGTGACAGCCACAACCGACATCATTATCAAAACAAAGGATGGGTTCGTACTTAAAACCAACATAGACACAGTCACCGCAAAACAACTGCTAAACAAACTAATTAACACACACGCAATTCAAACATACAGGGAATCTACACACTCGCCCACCCACAACAACACCCAAACGCAAGGATATCAACAAATGTCATACTCTGCAATCATTCGTTTCGTCGAACAGGAGATCCCCGAAACGGAGATAAGCTTACATCTGTCAACACACAACATACCACACAGATATTGCAAAAGGATCGTATCCAGAGCTACCAACTTGCCCACACAAATGATCCGCATCATAACTAGTGACAAAACAGCCTACGAAGCCATTTTAAAGGGAATTTATTTCAAACACTGTCATTACCCCGTCATGGAAAGCCTTGCCCCTGCCCCTATCCCACAATTGTGTGGAAAATGCAATCTTTACGACCACACAACGGAAAACTGTCCCACTCCGGTGAAATGTGGTAAGTGCGCTGGCGCGCACTTAAGCCACAATTGTATATCACAGCTGCCCGAGGTCTGCAAGAGATGCCACATACCCGGACATGGCGCTTGGAGCGCGAAATGCGAACTACGCCCGAAGGCACCGATTGCAGGAATCCCGAACATAAAAATTAAAGCAGTCAACAAGAAGTCTGCACAAATGGACCAACAAATTACAAAATCACGCATTCACACCTCCATCACCATTCATGATCATATTATAAACACATACACAAATAAAATAAACTCACCAAAACATACAGACAGACAAGCATTAAGTAAAAAACTAAAAGAAAGATTTATTGACGCATACAGAGTAGACACTGCTTTATCATTTTCATGAAACAGACTCTACATCATCATGTTCGACCTAGACGACATTGAAGCAATCTCACCTACGGAACCTGCAGATGGACTGGGAGTCGGCACAGCTACTGTCAGTGTAAATCCCCGTCGGTAGAAGTAGTCCCCTCAAGATTGGTCAAACTTATATACAATAACATCAATGGATATTCCTCAAAAAAAACCTTACTATACAATTACATGGAATCAAACGACATAGACGGCTGCCTGCTGGTAGAAACAAAGACGAAGAACGATACTAACACGAATTACAGAAACTGGACCACATTGATAAGACACGGACAACCCATCCAGAACGCCCGAGGAGGTGCTCTGGCTCAATTCCGACCAGACTGCCAAGTAGGTAAAGCCAACCCCCCTAGCCTAACCAACCCACTAAATGACTGCCTCCACTGGACAATCCCATTCCAAAACGACAAGCTCCACATATTCCTGATTTACATACACGCGACATCCCCTCTAGAACAAAATATATTTATTAAAGCATCACTATATAAATATGCCATCATAATAGGCGACTTCAATTTAAACGGACAGAAAAGTAGACAATTACAAACATTCCTACAGAACTCCGACTTCACTAGACGACGCACAGACCCAACATTCATCATGCCAAATAACAATGACAGCACCCCCGACATCATACTACACACAGAAAACCTAACAAACAATTTAACTGACGTGACACTAATACCAGATTTATGCTCAGACCATCTAGGAATAAAGTTCACAATAGACACGCATACACTGACGGCAACCATAACCCCCTCACATTCCAGCATAATTAAAAAGGACAATTACAAATACGTTACACAAGACATAAGCAACTACCTGACCAACTTAAACTCGGACGAAATAGACTTAGACCATATCACAGAATTTCAAGATACAATGACAAACATAATAAAAAAATACTCTACCACAACCAGTTACAAATTCTATAAAAACAGACTACCAAGATTTATTCTGGCTTTAATAAAACAAAAACGGAAAATATATAGACAGTACTCATCGACAGGAGACAGAGACCTAAAGCCCAAATTAAACAAACTAAACAAGGACATACAAAAACTGACACACCAATACAGGACAGAAAAATGGCTTGAGGTTTGCCAGGAAATTGAAGCAGACAGAGGGAGAACCTACTGGACAAAAATAAAAAAACTAACTAGATATAAGCAGAAAAACAACATTCAAAAGCTGACAGACGGACTGACAGAAAAATACACAGACATAGACATAGCCAACACATTTGCGGAACATTTTGAAAATGCTTTCACCCCTTCACAAAACCCAGTTTTCGACGACAGGACCTTTACGAACATTATTGACTGGTTCGAGGCTTATAAACGAACAGAGACAGACGACGTAATCCCTGACATAACAGATGACGAATATTACACAGTACTGCATAGGGGAAAAAATTCGGCCCCCGGACATGACGCACTAACAAAAGATCTACTAAGGCACTTACCGACAACAACACACGATCACATTGTTAAAATGTACAACCACTGCCTAAAAAACAGCACACACCCAATAATCTGGAAAGAAGGTATTATTATCACAATCCCCAAGACTGGACTAGATAAATCAAAACCAGAAAGCTATCGACCTATTACACTACTCCCAGTTTTGGGGAAAAACCTGGAGAAAATAATGCAGAACAGGATATGGAACCTCATAGAAGAAAAGATACCCAAATACCAATTCGGGTTCAAACCCGGACTGTCGACCATACACCCCCTTTACATTCTGACGAACAACATACAGACGACGTACTTACAAAACAGACATACCGCAGCACTATTCCTGGACATAAAAAAGGCTTTTGACACTGTATGGCACACAGGACTACTATACAAAATGCATACCCTACAAATACCTAGATCCCTCATCCTATTCATCCACAGCTTCCTGACAGACAGACAACTACGGATAAGAACAAACAATTCATACTCAAGATCATTTTCGCCAGAACAAGGTTTGCCACAGGGTTCTCCTCTCTCGCCCCTCCTGTACAACATATATTGCCATGACATATTAGGAACAGACAACAGGCAGACAGACTTAGAACAGTATATCATACAATACGCCGACGACACAGCATTAATAACACATAAAAAACGACTGTATGACACAATGGACACACTTCAAATACTGACTGACAAAACAATGGACTGGTTCAACAAATGGAGACTCGAACCCAACCCCGCAAAATGCCAACTCCTTATTCCCAACCACAGAATCAATAACAACTCACCGACAATACATGTTAACGGAACAAACGTATACCCCACAACGACGATAAAATACTTAGGAATGACGATTGACAATAAGCACAAATTCGACAAACACTTACGGAACACAAAGACGGAAATACAAAAACGAGCAAAACATTTTAGATGCCTAACATACGGAGGAAGAGGGATATCTATTAGTACAGCAACAAAAATTTACAAATCCATCTGCAGGCCCATGATTGACTACGGCCAGATCATACTAAAAAATGTAAGAAACACCTGCAAACGAATTACGGACGTAACTGAACGGAAGACATTAAGACTTATCACTAAATTAAGACATAAGGACAATCATCTTCATAACATATCAAACATAAATTTATACAAGATCACCAAAATCATACCCATTCAACAAAGACTAGACAAACTACGAAATAAATTTCAACAAAAACAGGACAATAGGACAATACTCGACGAATTGTGTATTAAAAGACAAAACAAACGCACTACAAAATTACATCCGACAAAAACGCTTCATGAATCATATTACACTTCATAACACTCTCTTCACACTATCAAAATAATCACTCATGAATCACATATGTAATGTAATGTATAATGTAACGTACGTATAATGTAATGTATTATGTTAGGCAAGGCGGAAGGACCCTATGGGGTCGATAGCCTAATAAAGATTGTTTATATATATATCATTTAGTGAACTGTTAATTATCTGATTCTATGTTATTTAAGAGTTCATGGGATTTTCGGAACTAAACTACATTTCTAGTTATTTACTTTTTTAATGTAAAGCTTTGCAGCTGTAATAAGCTTTAAGTAGCATATTTTACCGTGTGGTCAACAATTATTTAAATAAAAGAAAGCCATGAGATGTTGGAAGTATGTCTGCTAGGTTACTGGACGTCTGATAAAATCTGGTGGCAGCAATTCATTATAGGCCGGTATTTTGCATCGATACATGTCAAAGTCCTTGTTCACATTTTTTTGTCAGGTTCCATAACACTGGCATAGTCATAGCCGCCCCTTAACTAAATAATTGTTGATCGCACGGTATTTTGAAATGAAATAAAATGATTTATTTATTTATTTACCGACTGTCCTCTCCTCCTGTGTGAATTCCTGCGCGAGGGTACATCTCTCCTTTCAGCCACGAAGAAACCTGTTTCTCGGAGGGCCGGTGGTTCAAAAACCACACGTCTATTAGAAAAATGAACTGATTAAATATAGCGAAGATGGCTAGTCTATGAGCTTCTTCAGGTTGATAAAACATGGCCTTTTTAATAAACTCCTTCATTTGAATTTTTCTTGAATATAGTACTAACTGATTACTTCTTAAACAGGATACAGTTTTATGAAATTCTTCAATTATTTTGATGGAAAGGGAAATTTGTTTTTCCATTATTGATTGCATTCCAGATTGTGATAGGATTATATTTTGTATTTCCCTGTCGTACTTTTCAACATCTTCATTGTCTAGATTGCCGGTGATTCGTTTAATTATCTGTCCTAGAACATTAACCACTCCTCTTCTGGATCTGTGCAGCTCTTGCTGTGGCAGAAGTTGATTGACTTGTTTTAGCATTTTATTTCTCTTCGTTTTCAATATGGACATATTGTTTGCTATTTCTTTACTGTAGGGTCCGTTAAATGATAATTTTTTTAGGATTGTAACCAATTATCGTTGTTTTTACTCAGATTTGCAATTTCTTGCATTAAATAATGGTGGTGATATATTGCTGTAATTTTCCATTGATTAGTTTTTATTTGGGTTTCTCCTAATTTTGTTTGGAAAAGCCCTGTACTGCATTTTTTAGAGATGTATATTAAGTTTATATGTTTTTTGTATATAGATGCGTGCGCATCTGCGTCGCACCCTATGTGTGCCATGCAAGTCACTTAGCAATAAACTCCCAGTGTAAATGCATATGAATTGTTATTTACCTTCCCCGCTATCTCGGATACGTGTACCAAGTTACTACAGTGGCGACGAGGATAAATGAAATATATTGTTTAATCCGTAAATAAGATTAATTATCGATTATCAAGTATAAAGCGTTGAAATACGATAAAAATGTCTGTCTGTAGTTTGCATAAGTTCGATATCGCGACAAAGAAGTGGACTAAGCGAATAAAATAGAAAAGGAGAGGAAAGTGCCAATCTTATTATCGGCCATTGGGGACGAAACATACGAGCTGATGGTGAATTTGTGCGATCCCAAGAAACTGGAGGATCATCCATTAGAAACCTTGGTAGAGGTCGTCAAGAACCTAGGATGGTAAAGTAAGGGAGGATGCCTCGATCCCTATTAAACAATGTGTCTCGCTTGAACGTGTGGTGGGGAGCGTTCGTGACTTCACTGTAGACTTCGCAGTCGAAGATATTATATGCTTTACTTGCGTACGGCAATTTACCTGCGATCGTCTGATCTTATTTCGTGTTACCATTGATCTGATCTGATACAGATCAGTGCGTGTTACTGACCATTTTCTCTTTTTTGGTGTTTTGTGAGTGTGACTATACCAAACTATACTATTATTTATATAATAATCATGACAAGGTGTGCCATAGCATTCTGCACGAACAGCGCAGCAAAAACTAAGGAAAAAGTGCCCCGTATTTCATATCATAGGTTTTCTAAGATTCCACATCTTCGAAGAGTTTGGATTGAAAGGTGTTACCGAGCTGGGAAATGGAATCCCGATACGTCCCGTGTATGTTCCGACCATTTTTCGCCAGATGATTTTCTTGATTATGTGAGAAATAGATTAATAGACCTTCCTGAAAGAAATCTTTTAAAGCAAGACGCTATCACATCTCAAAATTTAAAACTATGTGAAAAGTCAACGTGTTTGTCTAACCGACAGGAACGATTTTGTACCAAACAAAATAAGGAAATGATTGCAAACATTTGACATGTTAACAATGATCATTCTCAAATTAAACAAACAGATAATGAGGTAACACAGGAAGATATTAATTTGCCACAAACGATCGTTGAAAAAGATTCAACATCGAGTTCAACCCAAAATAAAATTGCCACATTAAAAAGCATTGTTGAAACACTGAAGATAGAAAACGCACAATTAAAGAAAGTTAATCGATCCAAAACAATAACAGTTTCGAAAATGAAACGAGAAATTAAATATCTCAAGTCATAACAATATTCAAAAAAGGTTATGGATGAAAAATTTCGAACTATGTTGTCTTCCATTTTTAAATCTTCACAGTTGGATTTAATTTTATGTAAAAGGAAACGCATTAACTGGACTTTAGAAGATATATCCAAGCATTTGCTATAAGATATTTTAGCAAACGATGCTATACATTTTTGCGAAAAGATGTATAATATCCATTGCCCGGATTATCAACACTGCAGCGATATGCGCCCAAGTTAAATATGAGACAAGGAATTTTAACTGATGTTATGAATTTTATGCAAATTGCTGGCCGGACTATGACTTCCGCTGAAAAATTAGTTATGTTACAATTTGATGAAGTTAAAGTTTAAGCGAGACACGAGTATGACAGACTTAATGACGAAGAAGTGGGTCCCCATTCCCAAATGCAAGTGATTATGGCTCGTGGACTCATTGCAAAATAGAAACAATCAATATATATATACCTATATAGACTTCGACCAAAAAATGACACCAACTATATTAAATGAGATGATCAGCAAAATGAACAATATTAA